>OW028617.1:2500000-3750000 GCA_932294325.1 Allophyes oxyacanthae
TTGTAGCTCTTAAGATTGTGTCCATAAAATTGCAAATGTGAATTATTTTGGTCTGTGTCCTAAAATTAGCACATGTGTTTTGCAACGATTGGTCAAGTTACAAAATTATGAAGTGGAAATCGGATATCCTATCTCATTTATAATACTGGTTTTGTCGACTAAAATAAATAATGTGTTCTTAAATTTATAGTTATAACTTAATAACATTAATGAAGCGATGGCCATGATACATTTAATAATAATAAATATTAATTATGAAGAGTCGTAAAAACCATTCGTTTTTTGTCATAATCTATTTAAAATATTACTTCTCATTACATATCATGTGACGAAATAACATTGCCCATTAAATATTTAAATAGGAAATGGCAAATTTTATTCGTACTTTGAAACCAGTTTGGCAGTTTTATAGAGACGTTTTTTATGTCCTATTGTGATCTTTAACTCAGTTTTTTACTGTTTCATCTGGCTTTGAGTGGGGCCGACGTTCTAGGCGTTGGTACTTCTAGAAATATCTGTGATGTCATATTAGTTTTCTTTGTTAGATAGATTTCCTTTGCAGAACTTGACGCGAAATTGTGATTGAGTTATTTTAAAAACTTCTTCCTCCAGGCGTTTCTCAGGCTATATTGCCAATGTCTTGCTTGCTTTAGGTTTAAAAGTTTCATGCTCACAGTCATTAGGAACCATACAACCAATTACATTATCACTCTGGGAGTTTCATGGTCTAATCTTTCATCATCTAATCAGTTTTACCTCAGGGTATCCTGCTATTTGCAGTATAATAACAAAGATTTGTTCTCTGATTATATTATCATCAGTGCACAAGTCTTCAGCCGTACTTGCAACCATAAGACCAACTAACTTAATTTAGGATTTACAAAAATATATACACAATCTATTTTCGTCCATGATCACATAAAACCCCGTGGGGCCTACAGTAGTTGTGAAGCTTGTCTGCTATGTCAATTGTTAGACGAGCCAATTGTTTTCACGCCGTGTACCACGAATTCTCGCATTACATATTACGTCATGTAACACTATAGTATTCTATATAAACCTCGAATAGTTAACGATATTTTGGCCCGTAGATAAGTGCCATGGTACGCAGTATGTCTGGCAAAACGGACGCTGACTCACGCAAATCGGCTGGTGGTAAAAAATCATTAGCAACTGCTGTCACAATTTTACATTTACCATCATCTTTATTAACCATGTAGACGATTCTGTTCTTTATCCCTGTAGCTATTAGGTTTTCAGTGTCACTACAAAAGTTTTTAGGGATGTATAACTTACATTTGTATCTTGAATCCAAACTGGTTTTGGGTCACGCCTCAGTGGGAATATTAAAGTAATTTTCTCTAAGAGAACTCATCAATTTCTTAGTCGTTAACCATTTTTTGTCAGACACGTCTATGAAAGCCAGACAGCGTTATTATGTAGTTCTATGGGAATTATTTTCGATCGATTTCCTCGATATTTTTAGGTTAGTGAGACGAATTGGTGCGTTGCATTAGTTTTTCTGAGAATTTAGCGTGATAAGATAAGATAGTGCTGTATGGTTCAGTTCCTTACCAGGTCTAGGGAACCGTAATAGTAAGCTAGAAACAGGTCGAAGTTGGTAAAGGTATTTGCTTTAGGTTCTATTAGTAGCCCTTTCATACATTTTACATTTTAAAAATGAATATCAATTTGAATAATCTTCTTAGCTTTAATAGACTTGTAGTTTAATTCATCATTTTAATTTTTTGATACTTCTTTAGCATCTATCTTGTGTACTCGTATGTTGAGTAGTATAATTGTTGGCTGATAGCTCTTATATTGGCTTTCCCATCATTCTTAATGGGCCTCCTACGTTTCCATTCAGAATACCGAATAGTTCAAGGCATGCGTTTCTGAGGTACTCTGTATATAGAGTCCACGAGTGGGCTTCATTGTATCACTGTTTCTCGTTATTTTAAAGTCCAAGCTTTTACATTTGACTATTATAAGTAGTTATGTAGGTTAAAATGCAATACACCTTCTGCTCCGTGTCAATGGTACGTTTCTAAACATCAACCTTATATTTGCTGACTCTATGGTGTTGTTAGTTGTTTAGCAGAGTAGGGTCTCAGGCAGGAGCATCACTCAAGGAGCAGGTGTTGGATTTTGGAAATTGGGATACCATGAGTAGGATAACTAATACGTTCAAAATACATACGTAAATATTCCAATACTACGTACGGAACACTTTTAACATAACAATGTCAATTGTTAAGGAATTTATCTTTTCAAGAATTATAATTTAGGCTATCTACGTCTTAGACGCACTGTTAGATTTTATGTGGAAAACATAAAGTTCTTAGAAGTTCAACGATTATCGATACTGATAAACAGCTTTATTGGTTATTTTTATATATTTTTATCTTTAACGTCCGTTTCCTTTTATGGAGTGAAGAGAATTGTTATTTGTTCTCCATTATAGCATGTTTTGAGTTTATTGCTAGTTTATTCTGATATCACTTTAGTTTATTTGTCAACAGCGCTCTATGGATGTCCATGGAGTTGCTTGTCCGTTTTTTCCTTTTGAAAATTAACACTTTGGGATGCAGCAACTATAAAGTTAAGTATTCATAAGTAAATGCCTGTAACCGATCTCCATGAATAATATAAATATAATATTTTGTCCTATTAATTCCTTCGACATTTAGACTGGTTGTATGTGGAATGATTTCTCCTGCTTTTGGTGCAGCCAGGTCTTCGAAGTGTGAAGATTAGTAATTTAATTCCTTGTTTCTTTGTTTCTTGCGACATTATCCCCAAATATATGGCAACTTAAATTGACGTCAAGATCAAACAAATAATTTATCACTAATTTGTGATGCTGTATAATTAGAATTAATATCTTTATAGTGTTTAACGATGGAAAGGGATAGTTAAATTGTTGAACAATTAATTTATGTACTTAAATAAACTGTACTGATGCAATTGTAGAACTGTGAGAACCACACTTCGGCCGAGTAAGAGTGCCACCATTTGTCGAACAAAGAAGTGTTTTCTTTTCTACTCTGAATAGAAAAAAATGTTATATTACTTATCCCCTTTTTCTTTGGCACCACAGAATTCGTAGTTGTATGCCAGCACTGCTAGCTAATGAAGATACGACAAAAGAAGAAGTGGACAAACTGAAGAACTATCAGTATTTTTTTTTTATTTTATTGAGTAATAGTTTCCTGAATACATTGACCAATTTAAAATGCAAGTAATAATTGAATAGAAATTATAATAATAAGACTACTAAACAAATTTCCTGTGAATCCAACTCCAATAATTTCAAAGCTAAAGACTGAAGCAACGGATAAGACCGAGGTACATCCGTTACAATTGTTTAATGGTATAGATTTAGTTATAGTTGCAGTTTATGGCATTGCTTTCGCAAAGCCATAAATATTTGCCTCCTACAAGTAAAGCTATATTATATGAATCGGCGCCTGAGGAAACGGGCACTTTGCACTGCGCTCAACGTCGCTCATACCTCGCACTCTCCCAGTACCAGTGGTACCCCGAGACACTGGTACTGGGAGAGTGCGAGGTATGAGTGATGGTCGGGCGCAGCGCAAAGTGCTAGTTTCCTCGGGCACCGGTATCTCGGAGCTCGCGCGCGGACTATATGTTAATTATGTTGTGGCCAAATTTTTTTCTCTTATTAGGCACCATGAAAACAGGTGCAAGATGAATGAAGAATGGACAAAATAAGAAATTAGTATATCTTATGAAACATGAAAGTGGCACCTGTGACAGAAAAGATGAAAAGTAACCGTTTGTCGTGGTATGGGCATGAGATGAGGAGGGATGAAAATCATGTAACGAGAAGAGCTTTAAGTATGTATGTGGATAGATGTAAGAGAAGAGGCAGACCCAAGAAAAGATGGATGGAGACATGGATTATAAGAACGTAAACTTTGAAATGACGTCTAATAGAGATGGATGGAAGAAGAAGACATATTGCGCCAACCCTAAATAAAGTGGGATAAAGGCAGGAGAATGATGACCTTTTAATACATCTACAGGAAAAAGACGATTGATACGAAGCCCGTCTTTTGTTAAGCCTATCAGAGCAGTTTATGGTAAAAAATATTTGTATTTGCCTGATACATTCCGATTTTCCGCCTATCTTTCATCACATCTAGAGTAATTAACGCTAAGCTACCGCCATAAATATAGATAAGTAATATAGTTATAATTCAGTTTACGGTTTAACTGGCCATCTAGCAGGAAACGGCAGGTGCATACGATAGCTCTCTCTAAACAGCTACCTTATTTAACCGTCAGCTTTTCACTTTTGTTGTTAGCTAATTGAAAATATTATTTTTTGTAATTTATGTCTTGATACAGCGTGTAAATAATGAATCGATTTTTTCAATTTTTTACGGTTTTGTTTGCAGTTTTATAATCAACTAAAAATATTGTGAAAAAAATTGTAATTTTTTTGAAAACATCAGCTCAAATTTCTGTCTCTGAATGTCCATCATGTAATGATGTCACTTGCAGCCCTGTATAACTTGTTTCAATTCCCCATACCGGGTCTACCGCGTAACTAAAATGGTAATGAACATCGACACTGGCAATAAACTTCAAGACGATGGTGAGAGACTAAACTTGAAGCTACCTTGTAATTTTTTACCGATCATGAAGATAGGAGTCCCAACTTTATAATTGGTATTTATTTAACAAGTTAGCTCGAACTTTAGTCTCTCACGATCTATTGAAGTTTATTACCAGTGTCGATGTTCATTACCATTTTAGTTACGCGATAGACCCGGTACCTCGTTACTCTATAAGTTTATTAAAGCTTGAATCTAAAGACCCAAAAGATACCATTTAGGTTCACGATATCACCTACGTTTACTAAGTTTCTATTTGTGTATTCTAGAAAAAATATTGTGGTGCTAAGCAACTGTGTTCCTATACCGACTCCAATGAATCGTTAACCATGGCGAAGCTGAATTCGCCATGCCTGTATGGAAATTAAACAAAAATAAACATACTCGTACGAAGAGTACCGGTTTCGCCTAGTCGGTTTCTATAAAGGATATACCTATTAACACAGTAGAGATAATGGTATTAATTAAAAGTTCTTTTGAAGATTATATTATAGGCATCAAAGATTATGAAGGCTTCGAAACAGAAGCGAATATTAGCTGTATTATAAGACTGTTTCAAGCAAGTTTAGTAAAACCAAGGTTTTAAAATAGCCCCGTCTCTTTTTGATATAATTATGAGGATAGAAAGGGACGGGTATATTTAAAACCTGGGTTTTACTAGACTTAATACCATCTTTTGTACACAACTTTACGCCGTTTAACATAAGTACTCATCTCACTTAGCATTTAGATTGGCTAAAATTGGAAGAGTTTTTCTATGACCTTATCATAGAAAGATTAGCTTCCAATAAAAGATAAATAGATTTTCATTCATGTAGACATTTTTCAGGTATTTACAAATACTTAATCAAAATATAGTTGTCACAATCTTAAGTGTTGATTTTATTTGCAAAAAATCGGGTAATAAGCTTCATGGTTACTCTTAGCTCTTTCAAACTCTTATTACGAACCAAGTCTTGTAAAACCCAGGTTTTAAGAATAGCCTCATCTCTTTTTGTTATACGACGTTAGAAAGTGACAGATATATTTATAGCACGGGTTTTAATAAACTTCCTTTAAACCATATTTTGATAAGAGGAAAATGTTTTGCAATAAATAAGATGATATTATTTTATCCTTTGAAAAATGGACCAAAATTTTCTCTACTCTGTTCATAACCCATCCATTCCCAGATCCACATAGAAAACATACTATTACTCCATAACTTGATCCACAGGTCGTTGCTAATTACGGTCCACGTACAATTAATTGGTCCAATTAACAGTTTAGCCACATTAGTCACTTGTGGTAACCATGATGATGATGTTAGAGAATGCATATTACTGCGTGTATTTATTTATGGTGTTCCATGGCAGTTATGGGGCGTAATGATGGGGGTCATTACGCCCCATAGCTTTGTTAATATGCTTTGATATTCTGAAGGTAATTAGGGAATGTGATAGTAGTGTGGTCGTTTGAAGAGTCAAAAGAAATATAATTGTGTGTTACGTGTTTGATGCCGTTGACCTCATAAAGATGTAACTTTCCTTAAGGAACATAGGTCGAAATCTGAAAACGAAAATTCAACTTCTACAAACGTGAGTCAAGTGACCAGTCACTTTGTATGTAAAGTCGATTTAAAATTTTGAGATTACGACTTTTGTTTCTTAGAAAAGAAAGAAAGAAAAAATGTTTAATTTTGCACACAGGACACCAAAATCATAATAACATGCATGCATATTAAAACAATCTTGGAGAAAATTGTTCAGACTCATGGACCGGATTGCTTCCTAAAATATGGATGTAATTTTTATTTCTCGCTGAATAAAGTTATTTTTTTTTTATAAATAAATAAAATCCATAGTACATTTTAGTATTTTTTTAGTGGGTATTGATTTTATTAGGTTGACCTGTAACATATTAGTTGCTAATAAAATACTATAACTATCCACTAGATACCTACTTATTCTCAAAGATTTTTTAGGTCTATGTAAGTAAAGCTGAGATATTAGACCACATCCCATTTGTTATTGGGTATTATTATAATTGGTTCATTAGTTTAATATCATCTATAACTCACAAACGCAGAGGAGATTCTCCTATGGTACTGGTACCTAAACAAGAAAAAAATGCATGAGATTTTTTTGAAAATGTTAGAATTCAATTATTAAGCTACCTATTAAATCTATTTATTGTTAAGCCTCAATGGCTCTTCTTTGTCATTAGAGTATCTATTTTTTTTAAAGGGAATGTCTTGTATCCTATTGTAAAAATGCTGATTCCCCAATAAGGTTCAGCAGTCTCTTTCTTTTTGTACACTTATAAAATCATACTGTATCATTTAAGTAGGTGGCAAAGGTGTCAATTCGTGGGTCATGGACGGAAGGAACTATGTAGTTACAAGTTTGTAAGTGGACGTTCTTATTACAAAAAGGTGGTTTATTTAAAGTTTAGTTAAACCTAGGTTTTAAATATCCGTCACTTTTAAACTCATAATTATGACGAAAATAGATGGGGCTATTTTAAAACCTGGGTTTTATAAGACTTGCATTAAACTATCTTAAGTGATAAGACAGTTAGGCTTAGATTCAAAAACATGAACTTAAGAGGGCGAAGACCGTTCTAAGCCAAGTCGTAGTTAAGAGCATCTTCAAAATTCGTATTCAGAGACACGGTCACAGGCGGATAAAGTTGACGAGGTTAATCAGACTTGACAACTTATAAATGTCAATATTAACTTCACCTTAGCCCCCTTGGTGGCGCTGGTTTCGTCTTAAGTAGTCGATATTCACTACTTGGCTTATCTTAGTTTAGGTTAAGTTTAAGTCGTGTTTCGAACGCCTCTGAATACAAATATGAGCGCAAGCTGTTGATTTTGACAGATGGAAGCGTAAGTTCACGCTTAGGCTTACATTCAGAGACGACAGAAACGAGTCTAAGCGTGAACTTACGCTTCCATAAACATTTTGCTATTAAAAATGGCCATAGAGAAGAGAGTCTTAGCTCAGCTTACACTGCGACTCTGAATACGAATTTTGAAGATGCGCTTAGCGACGACTTCGCAAGCGGTCTTCGCCCGTCTTATGTTCATGTCTCTGAATGTCAGCCTTAGACTCGTTTCTGAATCTCAGTCTTAGACTCAGAAGATTCATGTCTGGGGCGACAGGAACATTAAGTAAACATTCATTTACATTGACTTGACATTCCTAGCTACGGTACACTTGACCTCAAAGTATGTCAGCACACGATCTGCTTACCCCATTTCAACCGCAAATAACACAGATACACTATACTTTTTGACAGATGGAAATCCCGAAACAGCCATAGATCACTCGCCGTCCGAATGATCTACAGATCTATAGAGGGCTTGAGAGATTTATGCTGCGGCGCGCGCGCAGAGCGCCGACAACAATTGCATATGGAAATCACTCTGGAGGTATCTGATTTTGTAGTGATTATGTATTCATTTTCATTATTAGAGGGCAGAGGGATATTCTAGTACCATCTGTGTATATTTTAAGGAGTTATGAGAAGCTGTGTATTCTGGTAGTTATATACCTTCAAATATAAAACGTGTATTAGAAATGCGTGTTCATATTTAAGGGTGCGGATCAGACCATCAAACTGAACAACTTTTTCTATGCTACCAACATCGTAATCGCGAAAAAATTATTAGCTATCCTATACGTTTGGTTCGAGTTGGTATTTAAGTTTTGTATGGGGCAGATGATAATTTTTCCGCGATTACGATGTTGGTCCCAGAGAAAAAGTTGTTAAGTTTGATGGTCTGATCCCACATCCTTAAATATGACCACGCATTTCTGATACACGTTGTATATATTCGAGTGCCTTTATTGTAGTCTTGCTTTTGAACGCTTGCAACAACAGAGGCATCACTTGCGCGTTGCCGATCCTACTACTAGCGTCGTGTTGGCAGTACCTAAGATTGTTCGCCAAGGAGCACTGGCTACTTATCTCACAGTTAGGAACACAACACTGCAAAAGAGCAGTGTTATTTGGCTACGATATTCTGCAAGGTGGAGGTAGGTATTTCCCCAGTCGGGCATTTTTAATTTTGATTTTGTAGCGAGTTTCGCTTTGCCCTACTTCTCTTTAAAGATTGAGAGGTGTATGGCAATATTTGCTTAATGCCGTACGTTGATATAGTTCTCGTAAATCTTTATGAGCCCTGAACTGAGCTCTGAACTCTCTCTCTTTCTCTCCCTCTAGCACCTATAATAATCGTACTATTATAGGTGCTAGAAGGAGAGAGTTCAGAGGGCTCATAAAGATTTGCGCGTACTATACTAATCCTCTTGATGCAATCCACGATTTCGTTTAACAACACTAAGAAGCAGGGGTGGCCTATTTAGTCTAAGACCACACACAAAACCTAATTATTATTAAAAGGCGCTGGTACAACCCTTTGTCTGTTCCCATAAAACTTTACGACAAAGTTTTGTCGTCTTGCAATAGCAAGAATACTGTTAATTTTCTAACCCTTGCAAGAAAAGTTATTCTAGACGTTAACTCGATTTATAATACGGTTCATCAAGTTTATGACGGGTAAATTGTTAAGATTTACAGGTGAACCGGTGAATGGAATAGGTGTTTGGAGATCGATTCTAATGGTGGTCGATTCTATTTTAGTTTAATGTAGGCTGTAGTTTGTAATCTAACATAGACTCTAAAATACGACATGTTGAAAACTTTATCTACTTATGCTAAATCTCACACTCCTACGTGCGCGCAATATGCTTATAAAGGGGTACAAAGTTTCTCTTCACGTATTAATATACCTATAGAATATTGCGGCTAATGTATCATGCTCGATGACGAACAGCGAATGAACTTTCGGTTAATTTTCGATTGTATTGGTCGATACGCGGCCAAAAAGCTACTCACAAGGTAATGTCAAAGGCAACTGTTTGCGTTGAGTTGCATGTTACAAGTTACGTGTTGCTTTTTGAAGTGAAACTTCTATATAGACGGGGTTAGTAGGATTTTTCTGTCACGAAAAAGCGGTACGGCCGCATGGAGGGTGTAGACCACAGAACACAGAAAGACCTCTTTTCTGTGTTCTGTCTGTGGTGTAGACTGTAGACGATATATTGTCCGTTGAAGTTTCACTTCTACTATAGGTACTGTGTCCCAGCACCCTTTTTTTTTAATACGCTTTTATTAGCCTCACCTATAACTATCTAAAAAAATATTGGAAGTTAAATTTAAACCACTTCTCGGTTTCCGATTGAGCTGAAATTTACAATACACGTTTAGTTTGGATGACAAAAGCGTGTTTTTTAGTTTAAAAAAAATATATTATATTTTTTACGCCAGTAGATTAATCAGCGCTACCATTATGTACTTCAGAAACATTAATAGCTGCTAAATGGGAGTCATATCCAGTAATTAAAGCTATGAACACATGCACATAATTGCAATAATGTTTTATGCATATAAAGTTGCGAGTCAATGTCAACCGGTAATTTTAATACATATAACAAAAGGGAACGATGTATATGTCTGTTTACTTAGAAATAAAGTTGTGATGTCTTCCAATACTCGGCGAGTATCTTTGAGGATGGTTGCAGTGTATAAAATCATCCATGCATGTAGTAAGGTCTGGCTTTGTTGATATTCTCGACTGTGGAAATATGAACTGACTTAGGCACATAATCCTCAAAATTAGTTATACAAGGAAAGTTGAAAATGTATTTATTCGAAAGGGGGTTATAATTGTACTCGTCATTATGAACAACTTTTACTATGGGAGCAACCCAGAAATCGCGAATTTGTTCATAATGGTGAGTGAGTACAATAATCCTCTTGATCTTTCCCTCCCTTTCTGGATAACCTTGTATATCGGGTTTGAGATATATTTATTCTCATAAGAATTTACAATTTACTTACATGAGAACACATAATTATTCGATACAAATATTTTAAAACAGGCTGGCGCACAGATAAATGATAATTAGTAAGCGTGGGGTAGTAGTGAAATAATTTGTAAGTTAGAGTAAGTATATACCGTTCAAATCGCTATAAAACGGCCATATTGTGTCCTTTACATTAATTTGATTTTATACTGACGATATGTTTTATAAAAAAACGATGAAAAGGTCTGAATCGGGGACCGAAAATCGCTATAAATTAGGGTACAGGTATAGAAGCATTATGGTTACTTCTAAGAATACGGTTACCGCTATGTAGTTAACCAATAAACCAAATAAACATGTTAGGTACGTCTAAATTGAGGTAACCATTTTAATACCGGTAACCTAAAAATTACCGGCGATATAGACATACCTACACACAGGCGCTGTCAAAGGGCTTTGACTTTATGCCGACGTGTAAGATATGGTAATTTTTATTTCGGTAACCGGTATTAATACCGGTTGTATACAATTTGATGGAACTACCTTAAAAATTAAGGCTACCTTTAAAAATACCTGTAAAAATAATAAAGGCCGTAACCGAGAAATACCGGTATTGGTCATACCGGTATTAGTCATACCGGTATTGGTCATACCGGTTTTGGTCACTGGTCTGAATAGACAGATAATAAGAAAACATGTTATCTGGGTCACTGTCATCAACATCGAAGAACCTATTTTAAAGAAGACGTCATAATTATCAGCACGCGAGCGTTAACATAACTAACGGTTACATAAAATTATACTATGACCTAAACTAGCGAAATGACTGCAAAACCGTAAATGTCATAATTTCCATGTTTACGGCTTACGGCCCAGATGTACTGATAACTTCAAGTTAATACCTAACTGGATGCAGTTACACGAAAAGGAACCAATACATTGAGCTGAGATATTTATTTTTAAAGTTTACGGTGTAAAGTTCATTTTATTGGATTGAAGAGCAAACTTTTTATTTTTAACTTTAAAATATGTAGTTAGGTTTGGTTTTATATTTTATATGATACTAGATGTGCAGGCGACACCGTCAGCGTGGAATTAAAAAGAAATACCTTAAGTTACTCCTTATAACATCAGCCATCTGCCAGTGAAAGTCCCGTAAAAATCGGTCCATCCATTTCGCAGATTAGCCAAAACAAACAGACAGAAAAATAGAAAAAGAGAAAAAAAAAAAAATGTTTGCCGTATACGTATACTATCATGATGTATGCATTTAGTAAAAAGATGTTTGCATTACAAACAGGCACTTCAGTTTTATTTATTTTTATAGTTATACATATATTAGATTATAAAATTTAATATCCAAAAACTAGCTTTGTTAGAAGGTGGGTTGGATCCTTTTCTTATAAATACATCCAATTTAGTCTAGACAGGTCCTCTTATCATAGGCATCTTTGTGAAATGGTGGATTTCTAAACTAGCTTGGAATAGCTGGTTTACTTGATGCTAAGATTAATAGGCGCCACTCCATATTAATGATTGAAAGGATAATGTTGATCTTCATGCTAGCGCCGCAGTCGGTCCACTTTGCTTTAACGGGTTTTGCACTCAGACTAGGGTATTAGGAAAAGCGAAACATAAATATCATGAAAATTATTAGGTACCGTACTTCAGATGTTTAAACATTAGATAATGACATGTTCATCAATTCAAAATCATTACCATCATGCGGAAAGACAAGAATAATATTCTAACTGTCAAAAACCCCGGACTCCAACTAGAAAAAGAGCTGTAACTTTTGAACGGCTGAACAGATTTTCATGAAACATAGCTAAGATGATACCCGATTAAACTAGCTTTCAAGTTAAAAAACTGCATTGAAATCGGTCCAACCGTTTTGTAACTACGATGCCACAGACAGATACACAGATACACACTATAAACTTATAACACTTCTCTTTTTTGTCGGGGGTTAAAAACTGTGCTATGTGATATGCAGCAAATATGGGTCACCTTATCACCTATCAAAACCATTTTAGATTTTTATTTATTTAGAGTTTTTTTGGGCAAAAAATATTATGACAGAGACGCGTTGCTGAGATTTGTAGAGGCGCGCGCGCCGCTTTGTCCCAGCTAATGTACTAGGAGTCAGTGAAGGGTCTTCTGGGTTACCTCAACAACCATATGAAATACTGGTCTCCATACATCTCCCTAAGTCACACCTTCCTACCGCAACATGGGTATCACTGTTTTGTATTTCACACGGCACAAAACGGCACAAATTAAATAACTTTAAACTCTTCTTTTTACAAGCTTATATTAAATCATTCACAGTACACCATGTACATAACGAGTATATTTACAAACCTTTCTATACCACGCTGTGAAGCTATACTTTGCTGTCAAAATACAAAAAGTTGACAGCGCGTGGGCAGTCGTGCACTTATCAACGAATGCATTTCGATGCGACTGTTACTTCGTGTTGATTTTTTATGCTGCGTTTAAACGAAATTTTAATTTTATGCTTTGTTTAAACGAGTGTTAGTGCCTAGTAGTTCTCGGGAATGAAAAGGCGACCTTCTTTCTTTGTATGCTGTCGTACAAAATGGAATATGTCATGAAATAGCCAGCAGCATCATCCAGTGCTTTAATGATAACTAAAGTGTGATTCCAGCTCCGTTCTACGGTAATACACGCACGATCGCAGTGTTTTTGTGGGCCAAGGTTCAACATTAGACATTTACGGGATTAATTAATCTTGATTGAAAAAGCAAGATGCCTCGTTTAGACATTATACAGTATTTCAGGTCTCAAAGCAGCAGCTAATTATGGTAAGATAAAGGTCTACAGTTCTATTCGATAGTTATTAGTTCAGATTTATTAGCTTTTAGCAAAATTTATGCCTGCGTAAAACTGTTACAGTTGCTTTATTTTATGAAGATTAGGTTGAAGGTGGGATAGTAAATGGTTATAGTTTTCGAATATTCTTGTGAAAATATTGGTAAAAATTTACAGAAATATAAGAAAAATGCTGATGAAATAATAAAAATCACAGTATAATATTAGGAGTCATGGCTGCCGCTTAAGCCTAATTTTACCAACAACATAATAGATGATTAAAGCAAAATCAGCCGTTTAAAAAAATCATTTTTGTATGGATAATCAGCCGATTTAATTTTAAGAAAACACTGCAGAAGAGCATTTGCTTGGCTGCGATATTCTGCAAGGAGGAGGTACTTCTGAAAGTCCCGTTATGGGCCACCTCTCTTGAAAAAAGGTGTCATAAGTTTTTAAATTTTTGGTTCTAGAACGAGCCAGTTTCCACACGATGTTTTCCTTCAGTGTTATTATAATCCGAAGATAATCTGGAAATATTAACACCTAGCAAGCATGCAAGGGCATACGAAGTTAACGCTCAATAAATTAATTTACACAAGAACCAAGCCTGTGAGATGTAATCTTAATTGTATTATATTCCAACACTCATAAGTATATTCATATGGCACTTGGCAATAATAAATGATCATAAATTAAAACTATAATTATGCTAATGTCAGCAACGCAAGGATTCGAAATTGCATAGATTTATTTCTAACTAGCTGTGCCCACGACTTCGTCCGCGTGGAGTTTGGGTGCTCGAATTTTGTTCTTGAAAATACTGGTATCTAATATTACCTATAAATTTTTCAATAAAGTCTCATTGAAATCATTTTCTCGTGATAAGGTAACAAACAAACAGATAGACAGACATGCGAAATTCTAAAAATTATTGTTTGTTACTTTATTGCTTATTTCTAGTCTCCTTAACCTATTTTTGCGAAAATATTTTCAATGTCGTTACCTACAAATTTTTCTACCTCTACGATTTTATTATACTTAATACAAATTTAAAAGTTGTCTGGAAATATTCTGTTTCTGTTATAAGTTTTACTTAATATATTAGATAGGCAGACAAATCTAAAACAAAATTATGAAAAAAAAAAACTACCTTTTGAGACACAGGCTGACGAAAAAAATCCTTGAATCAAGAAAAGCAGCTTGTCCTCTATTTGATTAAAATTATTCATAAATCACAACAGTTATTATTAACTAACCATTTGTAAGTTGATAAATTAGCTGGAGCCGCGAGTGCGAAGCTATTATTTTTGCTTTTCCATCGTCAAATAAATCACAAAGTTACTGACGTAAAGTGCGTCATGCGTTAATGTCAATTAACTTTCTTTTGTGGATTGAACTTTCACAGCTTCAGAGTAATGTAAGTTTATTTTACCAGTTTCGTTTAGAGATGAGTCCGATTATCATGTCTGTATAAATCATCGATATTTTAAAATCATTTTGTCATGCACTGACAACGACAAAATCATCAATGCCTAAAATCATCACTATATTGGCCATGACTGAATGAACGTGGACTTCAGTTTCTGCTGAAACATCATAATGACAAGATGACAACGTGCAATGCGTGAATGCGGTGACAGTTAGAAAAAATAATTGATGATTTCGTCATTGTTCCCGTCATCGATATTTTTTTGTCATTGTCATGTAATCATTGATATCGAAAAATCATCACTCAGTCAATTTCTAGTTTCGTTTTTACGCAGCGACCACGTTCGCCGCTCCGATTGGTAGAGAGTTCGAAGTGAACCAATCAACACGCAGAACGCAGTCAATGCATATTGAGATTGTAAAAAAAATCGTACTCTAGGGCTTAAGTCGATAACGATTTAATGACATTTTGTTTTATTCCTCCTTAAAAAACTCTTTTATTACGTAAATTGTAGAATCTATAAAACTCAAGAATTGTAAACTTTATTTTAAGCTAAGGACAGTATGGTTTAAGAAGAATTTACTTGAATGTGCAAATAATGTTTTTCTAGAAACAATTTTATGAATATGAACACTATTATTATTTTATTATATCATGTTTGTCAATTATAAAACCATGTACAAAACATGGTTTCATTTTGATGAGACATTATCAAAATCTTATCGCTTCATTGCACTGGCATACCAGCTCGGTCCACTACTAACTTTGTGTAAACGCAGCATCAAATTAACGCCTACCATACGTGTAGAACCCAACATTAATTGAAGCGCGTCACTTTAATTCTGACCAAATTAGTTGCATTCTAATTATTCCTTTCCCTGCCTACCCCGGAAGGAGTCGGCGTGAAGATATTACTTAAGTAAATTGGGTAGGCAGAGACACTGTACTACTGACCATGTTTGGTGAAACTTAATTATGAAGGCGGTTTTTTCGTAGTGTTGTTCCAATTAAGGAAAACAAAATTAAATATTGGTTTAAATAGGTATTAGAAAGTGCAAAGAAAAAGTAGTTCAGTTATGGTTTATGGTTTGGTGTATTGTTTTCAAAGGTATGGGTTTCCGGTGCGCGCTGGGGAGGAAATTATTTGATGACGTATGTTTTAAGGACCAATATTGATTCAAGAGAAGCTTAAAAACATAAAAATGATTGTGTTCTAAGTTCATGTTGTATGTTTAAAAGAGATTTTAACATGTCACGCTTTCTTCGCCGTGGCCTGTTTATAACTTTTTAATAATAATAATCTAACCTACTGTCTAGCTGCTAGGCACGGGCCTCTTCTCAGAATGATAGAAGTTAGGTCTTAGTCTACGCTGGCTTAGTGCGTGTTTGCGGACTACACACATCATCGAGAACTTTTTAAAGCCCCAGGTGTGCAAGTTTCCTCACGATGTTTTCCTTCAACATTAATAAAAATTATACAATTTGATCGGCATGGCGTAGTCAGTTTACTTGCCGAAAAAAAGGCTATTCCCTTTTCATTCTTGGGTGTCATAAATAGCAAGAGCAAATGTACCTTCCTTCAGTTCCTTGTCCCTCGCTGCACCTTTCGCACTGGAACTACTCGCATTGCGCGTTGTCTGATCAACGCGCAATGCGAATAGTGCTAACGCGACCCTTCTTACGTTGTTGTTCCGTTTCATCGCTGGATACCTATCTTGAGCCAATTCCTGAATTAGTATCTTCGTATCTCCAAGCAATTTTCACCATGAAATCCACTCCATCTACTGTTTTTTTTCCTTTTTAACCCAAAAAATAGGGGTGATATAAGTTTGTAGTGTGCATCTGTGTTTCTGTGTATCACACTGACGAAGAGTGACAGTTTTAAAAGGGAAAGCACGGCACAAATATGCCCTCTAAAAATTGCTGCAATTAATGCTGCAAGACATAAATCCATACCGTCTCTTGTAATCTATATAAAGTCATGTCTGAAAGAGCTCGACCTAACTGAATAACCAGCCTTTTTTTGTCACTTGGATGAGTAAATAATATAATACTACGTTGGTCTATGCACTAACCAATTCCTAAAGGGAAGCCAATAGGAATCGGTTTGTATGGACTCTTCGCCACTGGTGTATCGGTATATCTGTCGGTGGCTTCGTAGCTCCAAAACGAATTGACTTATTTCAATGCAGTTTTTTTAAGTTAAAAGCTAGTTTAATCGGGTACCATCTTATCTATGTTTCATGAACATCTGTTCAGCCGTTCAAAAGTTACAGCTGTTTTTCTAGTTGGAGTCGGGGGTTTTTGATGGTTAGGTTATTTTAGTTTTTGTATCAATTCCTCAGTTACATTTAGTACTTGAAGTATACACTTAAATAATTTTAGTAAAAAAATCATATTTTGCTGTTTGTTCATGGCTGTCTACTATAAGATTGTACAAGGTACCTCACGAGAGGTATAAAACGTTAGAACGCTGGCGCAAGTACTCTAACTGTTAGTACTACTTGCGCAAGCTACTACGCATCGTCTGCAACGGGCATTAAGTAGCCTGAAATGCTGTCTATAAAGCTGATATATTTACTTGTCCTCTAGCTTTTACGACTCACGATTATAAGCAGCAACATTCACATCTGCAATGAGGTCTGTCCATATAAAATATTACCTAAACATTCAAACTGATGGCGACACATAGGCTGCTTCTAAGAAACGCCGAACAAACTGAAAGTTTTCTTTTTAAAATTCAGATATTTATTTTAGTTGTGCACTTGACTGTACCCTCATTTACCATCATACTTTCTCTATCACTCAAAGGTTTGCTGGTAGAAAACTCAAATGTAGGGGTTTGGAACAGTCACAAAACACAGAAATCCTCTTTCTGTATTCTGTGGGAACAGCCCTTTGAAGAAAGACTTGAATATTGCGATCCCGTGACGGTCTATCCTCCACGGGGGGGTGGGAGTGCCGCCCTCCTACTGGGTAAACTTGCCACGACCACGGTGGTGGTCCTCTTTCAGTAGACTTCAGGAACCCTTCAAGAACGCGCCGCAGCCCACTACGAGTGCCACGCCTGTGAGGGTATAATTGGGGGGACTATAAAGAGGTCTTCCCCCCAAGCATGACCCGGGGAGACTAAAGAGATCCGGGGCCATTACCCACGTTGGGGCCACTGGAGAAGTTAGGGCCGCTCGGCGAGAGCGCAACAGAGTCCCCACTCTGTGCGCTCGCGACGTCAGTGAGGATAATTATAATATGTCCTATATAAATTTGTTACATACAGGATAATTTTTTATGTAGTGCGCAAAACTTGCAGTGATTTAGTGTTCGTACTCAAATGCAACCACAGCACTAAAATTCACTCCAAAACAAAATAAAAATTTGATTTTGTATGGCTTGCGCTAGTAAATTATGCGTCCCCCATACTAAGTCGAATTTTCGTTTTGTTTTAAAGTGTATCCCAATACTGCGGTTGTATTTAGGAACAGAGACTGAATCACTCTACAAATTATGCGCACTACATAAAAATTATCCTGTATAAATGAATAGCTATATTGATTACAGGAAAATGTGCATCAAAACCAGCTCTGATTTCATACTTCCTGTATCAAAGATTCAATATCCCTTTTACTAGAGACAGACCGGTGAAAGTCAGGAACTTGTCGGTTTATAGCCAATAACAATTCTCTGAAAACTATAACCGTAATTCGAATCAATGGTTCTCGATCGTGACTGTGTTACAGTATGCGTAACCAATACTGTAAAGTTAACTGTTTCACCTGAAGTCGAAAGTCTGTTAAATATTGGTTGAATAGTAAAAAGATATTAAGTTGAATATCAAGCAAGATATTGATCAGTATTGCATTATGATGACGGCAGTTGTAATGTGGTAAAGAATCGAATGCATACACAAAGCTCGCGAGTTAGCTTGTGCGTACTGCGTCAAAACAATATTTTGTTGTATAATAATAAAAAATAATAATGATAGTCTTTATTTTAACCCCCGACAAAAAAGATGGGCGTTATAAGTTTGTAATGTGTATCTGAGCATCTGTGTATCTATGGATCTGTCTATCTATGTGTCTGTTTGTGGCATCGTAGCTCCAAAACAGATGGATCGATTTCAATGCAGTTATTTATTGAAAGCTAGTTTAATCGGGTATCATCTCGGGTAAAATTTGTTCAGCCGTTCAAAAGTTACAGTTCTTTTTCTAGTTGGAGTCGGGGGTTTTTGACGGTTAGGTTATTAGTAGTTTAGGTCACTGTTACTTATCCTCTTTACATATCTCATAAGAACGCAGTCATTAACGGGGATTGCCTATTTTTTTGCCGGAAAACGGCAGCTCTCACTATTACACAATTATATTGCAAAACTACCAAATTAATTATAAAGAAAGCGCAACAATTAAAATGCGTGAAGTCCGTTACCGCTTTCACAAAGCATTAACCCACCATGAACCATACAAAATTGTCGTTCGTTCCTCTAAATCCTCCTTAGAAACAAGTCTTTTCGGGGAAGCTCTACATCTGAAGGTTTGGAGCAGCCTGTTCTCAGAAGATTCGCATCTAACGGACGATCGTGACGACAAATTCGTATGGTTTGCACGAACTGTTTTGTTGAAACACTGTTGTTAGGGTTGTCGCGAAATTTTCGGGACCGGGATTGTGCTATCTCGGTTCCGAAATATGTATTTTTTGTATTTATGTATTATTTATGTTTGTATGGACATTAAGAGTCTGAAATAAATAATTGAATTGAAATAAAAACGAAAATGTTGGCAGTGCATGCGGTAGATAAGCTATGAACACTTAGAGAGATCTATAAGAAACAATAATATCTCTACATAGAAGAAAATTATTCTACTGAGCAGTAGAATAACTATCTTCTATGTAGAGATATTATTGTTGTATTTTTCTCAAATTGCCAACATGGGTAGGTATTACAAATGAAATTACAATATTATGAAATTGGTATCGTTATACTCCGCCTTATGCCATGCAACGCTTTATAATAATTAAAGGATATTTTATCATTCCAACTAATTATATAGGTTTCTTAATTAGGTATAATAATCCAGAAAAAAAAATCGATAGCTTTCCCAAACTATAAATAATTGGATGCACAAGAATGTTATTTGTTGTGGTAAGTAGTCTGTATTGAGGCTTGTAACCAAACTAAAAATTTGTTATAATTAGTTAAAAAACACCTGACGTGTTACGTCTGGACAACCCTACAAGCTCTTTTATAGTGTCAATAATCAAGAGCTAACGAGAGATAGGTATCAACTGTCATGTGGCGCCCCGCGGCGTAACTCCAAGGATTTTATGTTGGACAATATTGATCATGATTGCTGTTATGTGGAAGAAGTTGAGAGTTTTGTACTGTTGCGGGGATAATACTGTGGTTTGCGAGTGTAAGTTATGCGCCTATGCTTGTGCTAATGACTAACTCACAGCCTGCTGATCAATCTGTCGCCTTATCTAAGTCGTGAAACTATTGCCACTTGTTTATTATGAACACTGATAACCATGTCGATGGAAGAATTAAAACCAATTAAGAATTATTTATTATGGATCACTAATGATCACTGTGCCTGCATTGATACAGAAATAACATTATTAAACTCAAACTGACTGATTGCTTAATATAAATGCGATGTTATATAAATAAATAAAACAGTAATACATTTAACCCTTTTTCAAAAAAATATTGCAATTTCAGAAATTGCTTTCAGTTTTAACTTGGTAGAGAGTTAAAATCTCAAAATTTCAATAGGGATCTATGTTCACAGAGGGATGAAGAGAAACCGAGGTATTCCCAAAAATAAAAGTTTGTCATCATCTAAAAATCAAGATGGTTACTTTAGCGGCGATCCATTTTAATAGAAAAATTTCGGATTCTTGATCAGAAGCGCCGCGTTTACAACGTATAAACAAAATCGAGGACTGGGATACCAAATATTTTGTTAAGGCTGTTAAATGATCAATTTCATTGGGTTGGCTGATTATTTTTTTACTGTTAATTGATCAATTTCATGGCTGGTTATTTTTTTTGGTTAGACTGGGCAGGGATTTTTTTTAAAACGATGGTGACCACTCTATTTAATTATTTCGCATAGAAACACGATGTTGTATATTAAGTACAACCCTAAATCCTTGATACTATCACTAGCGTCAGTGATCGCGAGATAGTATCGATCATTTGGCACCGGTAGGGTTATCAATTTTGTAACGTAACTTTAAACCTTAGCAAGGAAAGTGGTTGCACCCAGTTATGATATCTATCTCATGCTCTCCACTTTCATAATCGTTAATATTAATTGTATGGTAAATGTTTCTCACACTTTCCCTTTACACCCTAAGATTAAATTCTCTTTCGTTCGTGTATAGTGTGACCGCGAGGGCTAGTCCGCTCAAGTAGTTGCGTGGCGAGACGCTAGAGGGAAGCAGCTTACTCTACTCTGTCATGTCACCTTCGACGACGTTCGCTGCGGTGATATGCGTTATTAGCACCGAAATTTGTAGCCATACGCACATGAGTTACTTTTTTATCTCATGTGCATATGGCGTATAGGGCTCGCAGTCACACTATACTGGTAGTAAGTACCTACTGCTGGATAGGTACTGGTATCCGAAATTGAAAGGGAATCTTTATTCACTAGCTGTGCTCGCGAATCCGTCTGTCTGGACTTCAGATGCTGCGATTTTCACCCGTCTGCAGCGAAGCCCAAAAAGAGGGTAATGTTTTACCTGTATGTAAGTATGTGTTTCCGTTACTATGTTCCCCTTGGGACAAAACGAGCGGAAGGATTTTAGGAGTATGCGCCGAGTATGCATAGATATTGTTACTCGGAGAGTCTTGATAAGTGATAAGTACACTTGACAACCCTATTTTCTGACGCTACCATTGTGTCAGTGATCAAGAGATACCAACCGACATGAGTCAGGCGTCTGCTCTGTCAGGGTTATCGGAAAAAAATTGAAGATTAATTTTGGATTTAATTTGGGGAAGAATATTTTTGAATGCATCTACAAATAATTTTATTTTAGCAACGAAGTTTGGAAGCCAGAGTGCTTTTATGTAAAAGTGTTGCCAAAGAGATTGGCATATGATTCAGGATAATAATGGCAGTTGGTACATTTATTGATTTACAAAGTCTATCCATAAAATTCCGAGGTTTAACACAGAAAAGAGAATGTTGTTAGCACGCTGCATCATTTTAACTTTCAATGTATGCTTGACAACTATCACAGCACGATTTATATCCATTTAGACTACTGTCTTCTGGGCACGAGAATTTTTGTAATTACAACGAGATTTGTTTCTCGGTGTAGTACCTACACTTGCGCGACCATCATTTAAAGAAAATTCAATTACAAGTAAAGATACTTTCAAATTAAGAAACAACCTATAAACAAAACACAACCTATCACTTTTAGATTGCAAGTGTCCTATTACGTGTAACAATGAATGGCAATTTTATTGCTATCATATTTTAATGGCAGCTTGAGAAAGTTGTGTTCTTAGTAAAGACTAAGCATTTCGCCTGAGTGTCAAACATTTTCCTTTGCGTATACGCAAACATACGATCACTAGCTTGCCAAATATAGTCATTATGACAATTTCTACAACCATTCTTTGTAGACGGTAAGGACGCTTAAGTTATGCAATAGACTCTTACGGTCACATGATGCGCATGCGACAGTATCAGAGAAAACTGTGATGTCATGGCGGTAAATAGAAAAAAGTCGTTTCTTGATAGGTTCCCACATTAAAACGCTATGGTTTGATAGTATGATTGACATAAACGACTGATTGATTCGTTTTGTACGTAAAACGAAACGTAAAGTGCGTGTATTTTGATTGCAAATGGATGCAATTAAAAGTAAATGTACCTATTTGGCTTCAAAGTAAGAATTTTCGCACAACTTCTGTCTTAAACAAACAAATTTTCATAAAAACCCGCTCCGATCTCTTCACCAATCAACTTACACAAGGGGTTCCGATACCCACATTATTATATTATGCGCATGCGCTCCTAGACTTTATACATAATGTAAGGTGTAGGTAAGGATTGTAAAGGTTACATAGTGTCTGATTCATTATTCTCCTGCCCTTATCCCATTTTATTCGTGGTTGACGCAATACGTCTTTTTCTTCCATTCATCTCTATCAGACGTCATTTCCAGATTCACTTCCTTCACATTCATGTCATGTTTCACACAATCCATCTATCTTTTCTTTGGTCTGCCTCTTCTAGTGTCTGATTAACGTAATTAATGAATGTCGTGTATTCGTGATATTGTTTCAATTTGTTTATTATCGTTACGTAAATGCAAGAATAAAACGGATATATAATCATAATGTTAATACGGAAATAATCATAAGCAATAATTCTGTCATTACTCTTTATAATTGCGTATACGTAATACGGACAAGGGTGAGAGAAATCGTTCGTTCTCGGCGAACCAATTAGACGAACGCTGACTCTTGAGTTAAGGCGCTATTAAGTTAGCACGATCAAGGAGACTACCATTGGAACTCGAAGTTAACAGATGAAGATGGTACTTTAAAAAAAAAAGTAAAAACCGACTTCAAAAAACGAAGTCGTAATAAAATATTTTTCTTAAAAAACTTAACAGCTTTTGAAATCGCCACAGCCAAGCTAGATGCATTGAAGAATTATAGGCTCTGACTTCAGAAGCTGTTAAGGTTTTTAAGAAAAATATTTTTTCTAGTCACTTTGGGGTGATTGCTAGACATAAGAACACCCAGCAGTGATTTTCAGTTGGCATTCTTGCAGTGACACACGGATGGAGGGATCAAATATTCATATACTTATTAATAAGATGATTAAAGGCTGAAAGTTACATGATAGTTTTTTTTTTAAATTGGTGTTTGAACAATGTTTCGGTACGATGAGCTGAGCATCATAGTTGACGATATCTTGGCACGTTTGAAAATTACATTATATCTATTGTAAAAAAGCTTGGAGATCTTAACATAATTATCAAATAAACAAGCTGCAGAACTGCAGAATTCACCGTACAATAAGTATTTAGTTTCCCAAATGGGAATACGCATCAATCCACAATTACCACAATTACTGAAGGCAGAGACTATGAAATTATGAGTACTAGTTTTTACAAACCGAACCTTCCCAATAGGCTTGTAAAGCACTGAAACACAAAAGACAAACTTAAACTAGAAACTAAAACAAATAGTATCCCTCCCGAGTTAGTTCGCACGCTTATCTACTATGAAAACTGAACGCTCTTCCAAATGTCACATTCTCACTGAACTAGCGACACTGACTGCGATGTAACCTAGATTTATTTATATAAACCTTTGTAACACTCTTGATCTAACGCGTACAATACAGGAAGATTAGGAAACAAACGGGGTACAATAAATTTTATGGTTTCAGAATGTTCTCTACAAAATATTTTGTTTCATTCTTTTGTTATACAATGTTCCCCTTTCTAAGATTTCTCCTGTATCGAGGGTACAGTTTACAAATATACATTTCACATGCACACACACCCGGACCAGTTTTTTTTTTTAATTTCTCTTTTTTTTTTTGTTGGTCTACTTCCTACACACTATAAAAAGATGACATTTTTTTTTTTTAAATCTTTTTCCCCTACTTTGTCACTCATTTTAGAATGTAGGTATAGGTAATTTTTTCATGCCTTTTTCATGGCTGAAATGGCGGTGTGATTCTCGGCAAAGAATATGCTATCCCAAAAATATTACACGTTAGACGCCGTGTCACTCAACATGTGACCAACAAACAATCGATTGTCTATTTTATCTACTGCTTGGCAGTCAAAGTCTTTAAGAATTTTATCAAACGGATGTACGGCAGCGTTCTTTTTTGTGCTAATAACGATATTCATCATTCTTTCTTTCTTGTTTTTTCTACTGCGATCACCAATTCATCTGTCAAGTATGGTGATTATAGCCCTTTCCTTCCAGCTTTGCAAACATCATCATCATTGACAGCCTGTTTCTACCCACTGCTGAAATAGGCCTCCTCCTTGTCATGCCATGTTTCCCTGGTCTGTGCTAATCGCATCCAGGTCATTCCCGCGATTCTTTGCAGGTCACCTG
The DNA here is from genome assembly GCA_932294325.1 of Allophyes oxyacanthae. NCBI lineage: Eukaryota > Metazoa > Arthropoda > Insecta > Lepidoptera > Noctuidae > Allophyes > Allophyes oxyacanthae. Next base: position 2,524,871 of record OW028617.1, read on the forward strand.
TCCATCTGGCCGGTCTTCCAACACTTCTTCTACCGTCTATCGGTAGCCATTCTGTTAGGGCTCTACTCCACCTACCATCATTATGTCTTGCTAAGTGTCTTACCCATCGTCATTTCAGAGCCGTTATACGTTATCCGACGTCTTGGACTTTAGTCCTGTGTCGAATTTCCGGATTCCAGACTCTGTCTCTCAAAGAGATACCTAACATGCGCTCCATGGCAAACATACAATAAGAAATAATGGTCGTAACCAAGCCTCCATATTACTGTTGTAAAAATTATATTTGTTAGATTGCGTAGTCCTTCAATTATGCGCTAATGCCTTGACGTATAACAAGGTGCGGCTAAAATGCCAGAGTGCCGGAACCCCAATGCTGTAGACGACTGACAGCCAGTGCATGAAGTGTTAACTTTTAAAGAAACATTAGCATTTGCTTGTGACTCCGCCTCGCGTAAACAAATACAAAACATATAATCAAAGTATGGACACAATATAAAAATTATAATACGTGTCATGTGTCTAATAATCATCCTTGTCAATCACGCCATTTCTAAGACGATTTCGAATATTTCAAGAAAATAATTGCTTTGTAGTTTAAGACATTCGTCATTTTGACCTGCAAAAAATGTTCACTGCTCTGAATATAGGACTCCCAATTCCTGCTACATGTGGGTTCCATATTGGCTCGCATAATTATAAGTCATTTTTGTAGTCGCATAACTTTACTTGTCATACTCGTCATTTCGCATAACGTCTATCTGCATAACCTGGATAGGCATAATGACAGTGTTCGCATTTTGCTAAATTTCTTTTGTGTTTTGATACACATGTATCCTTACCTACTGTAACAATATTTCGTGTCTATGAAACCAACTCACAAACAATTATACGAATAATAATTATGCGAAAAAACGTTATTCCAAACATTTTATGCCAACTAAAATTATGCGAATCAAGGGGATTCCCTACATGTATAGTACATACCAAATGATTTCACAATATTGTTACAACTGGTTGCAATAGTTTACCTGTAAACAAAACAAACAATATATTAGAATGATTAATTAATATTAATAAACACTACTTCTATGGTAACACCTAATGAACTGAAATGTCACTGTCAGTTATGGATCTAGGCTTGATTAACTTGATTTTCATATTTAAATCAATCAGAGCAATGGAGGTGAACATGAAACCCACTCGGTAATAATAAATTCTAAGTATGTGTACCTAGGAATGATGTACACAGATATCATCATATTGAGTTAGAAATCTGGCCCAAATGAGATTTTAATAATTCAGCCCATTACATTCCCACACCACAGCTAAGCACGGGCCTCTTCTCAGAATATGAAGGGTTAAGTTAAGCACACTAGACTTGAGGGTTAAGACCCTGATCCACCACACTGGTCTGGTGCGGGATATTTTTTAGGAAATGGTTTGCAATGGAAATAATACAATGGAATGTCACACTAAAATCTATTGAGCATCTATATTTTATGATCATAACGTTTATTGCCAAATTCTGCATCGATAGATTAGATCTTTCCAATAGGGCAGCCTATTGCAAAAATCTATTCTATCTTAAGTCATGCCTTGGCTAATGAGTTGACTTGACTAATCCCTTCGTGTATTAGCAACCAGACCAGCTCTTCATTCATCCATGGTCTGAGACTAGCTTACTGCTTAGCGACTGCTGTTAAACTATCCCACTACTGGGCACGGGCGTCTTCTCAGAATGAGAAGGATTAGGCCTTAGTCCACCACGCTGGTCTAGTGGGTTGACGGACTACAAACTCCATCGAGAATTTTATGAGGCTCTATTAGATGTGCAGGTTTCCTCAAATTTTTTTCCTTCACCGTTATGGCAAGTGATTATCTAATTCTAATCCGCACACAGCTATTGCCAACGAATTATTATTAAAAAAATAGGTTGCCTTGCCTCCCAATTTTACTACGTCACTGTAATTATTATGAGATGGAGGAAAAATCCCTCAGATCACAGAAATAAAAAATCTAGCGAGAGTTTATTTTTGATTGGATGTAAAATTTAAAGTATAGCATCGACTAATTTGTGTCAGGAAGATAGTCATCATCAGTCATGAAGAACCTCGCTATAAGAAGGTATAGATCGTGCGCTTACAATCGAATTCGGGACATCTATTAGTCACGTCCACTGTGAAGCGAAAGGAGAATCCTTGAAAACGAAGACCTTTTCAACGTTCCAGGAGTTACAGTTACCCAACCCAATCCTACATCCAAAGATCATTAAGCAATGATGTCTATAGAAAATCAACGCGTTATGATTCAAACTGGGCCCGTAATAAATCATTCGCTTTCTCATTGCGACGAGCGGACAGACCCAGGTGATGTATGTGGTACATTGTGAATACAATTGCGCATAATCAATGATAATAGTGGAGCGCATTAGCTTCTGTTATTGGCATTAATTCGTCTTGTTGGGCAACCTGTGACTGGTTGGAGGAACAGGATATTTTTCCGATAGAGTATCGGAAAAATCCTGTATTCAGAGGTATTTCAATTTCCAACTGCAACACGGAAAATACTAATATTTCAGGCTCCATCCAAACCAAGTTACTTGGTTGTAAATAGCAATAGGAACTTGTTTATTTCTAGCCGTTAAGTTGTTTCAGTGTAGATATTTACACATTACAGGCTCCATTTGTTATTTTAAAAGAGTTTCCATGGAGTTTCTTGCCGGTTCTTCTCCATAGGACTACTATTTGGAACCGTGCACCTAGAGTCTCGACAGTGCATAAGGGTCTGTATCTGGTTTACATGAAATAAAGATCTATTCTATTCTACTCCATCCGAACCAAGAACATGTTTACATCTAGCTATTAAGAATTTTCAGTGAAGAAATCTGTAAATTACAGTTTAGGAGATATTGGGTTATATTGAGTTAATATGCAGTAAGCATGCAGTCGACACATCTACATTAGAATTACAGATAACAGCATGATAATTAAAATGCCACTACGCGTTTGAGTAGCACTTGCGATGCAGTTGGCCAGACCCAATTGCATCCAAACGGCATTTTGCAGATTTCTTGATGTTGGAATGTAGTGTGTACCAGGGTTGCTGCTGATGCATATTTTTTCACATCAGCGGACGCTGATGTTTTATTATTGACATCAGCGGATGCTGATTATAATAATTTTCTTAAAAAAACAGGGAAAATGTAGTGACCATTATGAATTTATCACTAAAAGCTGCACAGTTTTCTTTGGTATTTAAGAGAAGAAATTGGCCGGCACCTCTGGATTTTCGAATTTATCTATGCACTATATCACTTGCATTAACGGTGAAGGACGATGTTTTCGTGAGGAAAACTGCACATTTGAGAGGGCCTCATAAAGTTTTCGATGGTGTGTAATCCGTCAAATAGGCCAGCGTGGTGCACAAGGCCTTATTTTACCCTCATTCCGAGCAGTGGGACAGTAATGGGCTGGATTTATTTACTTTATTACTAGTATGTTTTATCTTTATCTTTATTTTTTTTTAAACATTTCCCCTCACTAGGATTTCTACTGTATCGAGGATACTGTTTACAATAATACATGTCACATGCACACACACCCAGACCCGAAACAACTATCTGTAGATCATACAAATATTTGTTCCGTGCGGGGATCGAAGCCGCGGCACGTAGCGCAGACAGCTAATCGCTTAGCCACTGCACCAACCGTGTCGTCGTTTATGCAGTGCGAAATCATGTAATCTTGTAATCAACCAGCAATGTAAAGCACTTCGATAACCAAGTCCAAAGCCAAACTAGGCGAAGCGGAGACACATTATAGTAATAGATATAAATCTCTAAGCGGCGCTAGGCAATAAAAACTAATGGAAAGTTGCACGTTTACCACCGACAGATGTCACTTTCAAGCATCGTTTAATGTAGATAGCAAATAAATCGTTTGAATTTCTCTTATACAGGTGACTGGTTAAACGAGGGATATACCTATTGAACGAGGGTACTGTACGCATAATCATAGGCGTAGCTAGGTGAGGCAAGTGTGGGCAATGCCCAACCCAGAAACTTCTTTGCCCACCCTAGGAAAATATCCTAGAGGCCAGTACAGGTTGTATTATATATAATATTTTTGCTGATGAATGGAAGAACTTTTTGTCAGTATGTCTAGAGTAGGTATTGTAAGAATTATGTGTGCTAGTTGCGTCTTAATTAGTGTAAGTGGCCTGTGGCCGTTCTAAATAATTAAATTAAAAAAAAACAAATAAAAAACATACAAGGGGGAGGCAAGTGTGAGCAATGCCCAACCCAGAAACTTCTTTGCCCACTTTAGGAAAACATCGATAGTATTGAAGAATTATTTACTGTTTAACAGATAGACATAGGTACTTACTAGAGTTTCTTTAGTATTTATAAAATTAATATAGATTTAGCTTCACCATTAGACTTTCAACTTTACTAAGGAATAAATAAACACGCCAGTAAAAAGAAGAGTGAGTGAAATAAGTGCATTATTATTTACTAGTGGTCGGCTAGAGGTCGAAATTCGACCGTAATTTTAGCCTTCTGCACTCCTTCTCCATATAAACTTTAACTATGCCAAATCTCACACTCCTCCGTGCGCGCATTGTTAAAAAGGGGTAAAAAGTTTTCTCATCACTTATTAATATACAGGGTTATTTGTAATTCACCGGCAATGCTTTAAGGAGTGAGAGTACTCATCAATATGAACAACTTTTACTATGAGACCAATATTGACATCGCGAAAAAAAAAAAAACTTTTCATACACTTGGATTGAGTGAGGTTGATCTTTTGTACGAAAAGTTAAGTTATTTTCGTGATTTCAGGATCAGTCCTATAGAAAAAGTTGTTCATATTAATGAGAAGTTTCACCCCTTAAAGTATTGCCGGTGAATTACAAATGACCCTGTATAGATTACTAGGCGCCATTTTTATTCTCTTATTAAATGAGTGTGATTAGTTCAGCTGGTAGACTAATCGTGAACGAACGTACAAAAACATACACTTCGAATACAGAATCTCCCCCTTTTTTTGAAGTCGATTAAAAACACCCAATACTCCTATCTATTTAAGAACGTTTATTTTCTTAATAATTGAATTCACATGAAGATTTGGTTCCCTTTATGTCATTATATTCAAAACATAACTCATAGAGCTAATATTTAGAACCTCATAATATTTATATTTAACTTTTACTTTAACTTGACAACCATGTTATGATTTCCATTTATGGTGTGGTCGTTAGACGCGGCGCTTGCGCAACGGTCCGGGTTCGATCCCGGGTATGTAACTGGTGGAGCGAAAATAAGCGTTTTCGCAATAGTATTTATTGATGCCCCGGTATAACACTTACACGGGGAGTTGCGTGGAAGTTAGATTGGTATATTGATGTGAGATTTATAGGGTTAAAAGATCGTGTGTGAAATCTGTGTCATATTTTGTGTCATGTATAGGTACTCATAACACTTTTATGGAAGCTGTGTATTATATTTTATCTTTCATAGCCTAAGATGTTGTCAAAACGAAAACTGAAATGCTGCTTCGAAAACTAAAGATACTTGTGTTATCCCAAAATTTACAGGAGATATTTTAGGAAATGGTAAATTTACAAAAAATGTGAGCTCAATGTTTCGACATAGTAAGATTTATAGGAACAAGTGGTCTCCCGGTGGTCGATATTCAACCGTAATTTTATCTTTCTGCACTCCTTCTCCATATAAACTTTAACTATGCCAAATCTCACACCCTCCGTGCGCGCAGTGTTTAAAAAGGGGTACAAAGTTTTTTTTCACGTATTAAAATATATAGAAATGTACGCATGAGACAGAGAAAGTGGAAAAATCTAAGTCACTGATCATGTTTTCAAAGTTTTACATTATTATGTTACTTTACTACCGTATATATGAAAAACAAATGTAATGATTTAAGAACAACTCAAATCAAACTATCCATAAGCTAAAAAAAAGAAAATAAGATAAGAATTTGAAACTAGAATTTGAATGACTTTCATTTGTTTGTAAGACATTCATCTGGGTTGCGGGACTTATCTCATTACCGTGACCCCGGAACGTAAAGGGCTATCGACGGAACACCGTGGATTTTAGTCAGTACAAGTCTGACAGTCCCTCCCGCCCTGCCCGGGGTGGGAGGACTCATATGATGATTTTACCACGCTAAAAAAAAAAAAAAGACATTCATCTGAAAACTGAATATCTTATAGCTAAAAAACATAACTTCTAAACTGATGACGTAAATGAAACAAAAGGACGAAACCTATCAAAAAAAAATTGGACCAGTAAATGGGCATTCTTTATAATGCATTCTAAGTTAATAAAATGTTATTTATTTGACTTATAAAGCTAATGTTTTAACTATAACATAATATTTATATTGATTTATCTTGACAACCATGGTGTGCTGACCATAAGCACTTGTACCACATTGTCAAACGGTATATCAAAATCCCTAAGGTCAGTAGCACAATATAATTTGAACTCCAATAAAAGACAGGAAGTAATTGCTTCTCAATCGCCAATACTTTACCTTCTTAATTAGCTGTTTAATTCTAAACTTCTGGTACAAATTTTCAATTATATCGATAAGCTATGATTACGTTCACCAAAATTGGTATGAGGGTTATTATTATGTAAAATGTTTCTATTAATATCGCAATTATTAGTTGTTAATTCGGTTTTGATGCGGCTAATCATAATAATTATGTGCTAACTCTTTATTTATAACGGACGACTTTCTAAGGATAATTAAAAGTATCTTTATATTTTTTAATTTATGTCTTCTTCTTTTGGAAGCTTTAGCTTTTTTGAATGGTCTTCTTTACTTAACTTTCTTTTTAACCCCCGACAGAAAAGAGGGGTGTTATTAGTTTGTAGTGTGTATCTGTGGATCTGTGTATCTGTCTGTGGCATCGTAGCTCCAAAACGTATGGACCGATTTCAATGAAGTTTTTTTTATATTGAAAGCTATTTTAATCTTTTAATCGTAATTCGTATCATCTTAGCTTTTATATTTTTATTTTAGCCATGTTTCATGAAAATCTGCCATTTAATAAAAAGGTCATTCTTTTGTCAAAACCATTAAGTTTCAACTTCAGTGAGACTTTAATTTTATAAGAAGTTCTGTTAAAATTGATAGCCCAAATTTTGCCCAACCGTAACTACGGATTTTTTCATTTTTACCTGATTTCACTAAAATCTGTGTCAATTGCAGCGATTGAGATCAGAATCAAATATCGACAATGTTTAGAATATCTGTAGACATCTTTATTAAATTGAACAATTACTCAATTCGTACTTATATTTATCTACAGTACTGTATTAATAATAATGAAGTCGTATTTTAGTTAGAAAGCAACTTTTACATTTCAACTGCTCATTTACTTCATGTAATTAATTTCTCAATTTCTCACTTGCGACTTACATGGTAAAAACTCCGGTAGCATAAATCTATAGTCGAAGACCATTAAACAGTACAATATGTGTAACTACAAGACATCAATCAATCAAAAAGAGTAAATCTTCCATGACAAGATGTACTTCTTATTTGGTTGAAATTAACTACACAATTATCTGCAGTTAAGTTGTAGACGTTAAGTTACCGTGACAACTGCCCGTTAAGGGAAAAGTTAAGTTTTACCCAATAAAAGTTTATGTATTACAATGGAGATTTACAGGTATTTTTAATGGCAACCTTGATTTCCAATAACTACTGGATATTTTTTTATGTAGTGCGCATAATTTGCAGTGATTCAGTTTCCGTTCCTAAATACAACCGCAGTATTGGGATACATTTTAAAATAAAACGAAAATTCGACTTAGTATGGGGACACGCTTAATTTACTAGCACAAGCGATACAAAACCAAATTCTTATTATGTTTTGGAGTGAATTTTAGTACTGCGGTTGCATTTGGGAACGGACACTGAATCACTACAAATTTTGCGCACTACAAAAAAATATATAAATGGGATTTGTGAAGACGTTTGGATTTTTGTTACTCAATCACGCATAAACGGATGAACGGATTTGGATGAAATTTAGCACACAAATAGACTATATCCTGGAAAAATACATGGAATACTTTTTGTCGGGGTGCATGAAGTAGTTCCCCAACAGGGTTCCCAACTTAGGGGTTTTCCCCCCAAATTTAGGGGGTAAATAAGTGGGATGGGATTTTTTTAGGGGTTTAATTTCTTTAGGGGTATTTTTAGGGTTTTTTTTACACTTGATTTTTACTGTGAAGTTTATAATGATTGTGACGCAGCTGGCTGAAAACTTTTTGAAAACGATTCAATTATTTTATATTATTACAAATTATTTATTATTTTTACAGAGTATTTTTTTTTGGGGGATTTTAGGGGTTTTTAGCTTTAGCTTTGGGGATAAATATTTTTGAGAGTTGGTAACACTGTTCCCCAAGGATGCGAGTGAAACCGCGGGTAACACCTAGTGTCCAACACGCAACAAATTCGTCAACTTGTCGGCCGATCATTTCATAAATCGTTATAATTTTCTCCAATTATCGGTTGCGACGCTGTCTCGCTTGCGTTTGGGTTCATGATTATCATTATTTGTCTTACTCCTTTTGGGTTTTGTGGTCCCGTTTGATTAACCAGTTTTGACCATACCTACGCCATTTTGGTTATCAGGGCCAGATTTATCGGGGAGTTTTAATGCCAAAGAAGACCATTGTGATGGTTTGTAAATTCGGATACCTACAAGAAAAAACAGGAGTAAAAAAATAAAAAGATACCTTATAGCTGAAAATATATCATTTATTGACATCAAAATACAATTTTTTTATATGTAGGTATAAGTAATTTAAGTTGTCGATATGACGCATATTATGTATGTCATTATGACTGATGAAACGATATAAAATGGATGTGCTATTTTTGATAAATTCTTCAATTTACAGACCTAGATGATCCACATTACCATGGCATAATATAGGTAAATTAACTTATTTATTGTTTGGATTCCCCTTAACTATAACTTTTGAAGACCAGGGGGGCTAAAAAGGCCGCTTTAGATGAATCACAATATGAATCATATTACAAAATGTCAAAATATCTACTTAACCTGTTGAACCCGTTTTTTTTTTTTTTCTTGCTCGGCTGACTCGCGCGATTTTCCAAAATGAAAATGGCAGTGGGCTTATGTAAACATTGAGTAAATAAACAATAAAATATAAAAAAACAAAAAACAAACAAAACAATATTTTTGTGAAATTGGAATCCTTATTAGATTTTCTATTGGAATCTAATTAGTTTATTTAATAAACTGCACTAAATTAATTATAATAATATTGGAAAGTAGCGCGACCGGAAAAAAAGTCTAGAAATATACCTAGATTTTGATATACAAAGAATTTACGTTGAAACTTCAGAATTCATGTAAATTATACCTAAATAAATAATATAAATTATTATTCTACAGAAATAACTTACAGTTATCCAAGAAAAACCACTTTTTTCAATAATTTTCGAGCAAAAAACCCGCCGACTCAACCATGTTTACATCCACTTGACAGCCACTTCAAACTTCAAACGTCATTTCTTTTTTTTTTTTTTCTATGGTAGTCAAGTGTTATATTTTTAAAATATACTAAATATATCCATCTACCTCACACATACGGTCGTTTCTCTAGAGAGAGCGAAAAAATATACTAGAAGGCAAAATAAGAGATGTAGTACGCGAAATTCCAGTGACGGCAGATCTGCCATAGACTGAATTTGCGGTACCAAAAAAACGAAGGCAGATCTGCCATAGACTGTGCGATGGAGTTGACAACTCTTAATATCATCCACATAAGGTTCATATTCAGTAATCATCTGTTTGACAGTTACTATGCAGATCAATCGATGAATTGCTCAATGTGGCCATTTTAGGTCCCCAGAGCTTAGCCTTTCCCAAAAAAATTACTTCAAATTATACTGCGATGTGTAGGATGCGATGGAGATAAATCTTAGTACAGTAAGGCTACACGATGGGTGGACAAACCAGTTTTCTCTACATTTTGTCTCCTTGGCAGAAGATCAAACGAAAAAATCGAGAGAGAAAACGTTAAAAAGATCGTTTAGTCCTCTTTTTAAATCCCCGACAAGAAAGAAGAAAGAAAGAAAGAAAAATAATTTATTTGGTTGCAAAATTAAGGCACCAAATAAAAAAAATACAAAATGAGAACAAAAAAAAATAGGATAGAAGAGGTGTGTTATAATTTTGTAGTGTGTATGTCTGTGGCATCGTAGTTCCAAAACGGATAGCCCGATTTCAATACAGTTTTTTTAATTGAAAGCTAAGGGTAATTGCCGTGCTAGCCTTGTTGAGAGCATGTGTCTTCATGTACCTATATCCACCGTGCCCCGCACCCCGCAATCCATGACCTCCTATACTTCATAGAGCTATATTGAACCGCGTTTCAATTTCTAAACAATTTTATCAAATTCCCATAACCAATGGTATTACGTAACTCGTTACTGCAACCGTTGTGCAGTAATTGGAAAATTATACAACCTTTAGTCAACAACTTCATTTATCGCTTGTTTTTATAATAAAGCCCTTTTCAACGCTAGTGCGCTTGCGTCAGCACGAACACAACTTGTATTGGTACCTATATCTTTAAAAACAAAGGAATAAATTCTGTGTTGCCACCGAAAAATGAGTTAAGTTATAAAACCTTTTTTTTAGTACAAAGTACCTAAAGAAGAAAGCATATCGTTTTATTAGATTAAAGTCCTGCAATTAAAAAACAAAAATTAGTTTTACATAATTATGTTTACATTTAATTAATAATTTTTAATGAGCAATATTATTATTATCTCCTTTTATCTTGACACCACAGAATTGTTCATTATATAACAAGAACTTGTCAGAGCTTTCCTCAAAAGCTTTCATTAGTTACCTAGAACTTTTTAGCAAATTAAATCAGAAATTTGGCCACTGAGCGGCTAACATCTGATCACTGCAACTCGATTACTGGGAGATACCGATACCCTAAGGTTAAATCAGTTATCAGTCTTTTCGTCAGAGTATGCTAACTACCTGAATGTCGTATGAGAACTGGGACCAATTGCTGGACGGGCTCTGCGAGGCATGAAGGGGTCCCAATCTAAATAGCGAAGCGCAGTTTAATTCGCAGATTGATCGATCTCAGCTGCGGATCAAGCAGAAGTGATTTTTATTGCATATTTATTGCAAGCATGGAAAATTTACAATACCTACTGCACAATCGTGATGTTGCATGACCAGTATTAAGCCCATCGCCCACAAGCATATCATTAACCCATTTCTCACAACTGACAGGTCACAAATGACACGGCTTTTAAATTTAAATAATCACCACTACTGAAACCATAATTGGCAGTTCTTATCTACCAAAAATAAGCTCGTATACCCTTCACATCATTCAAGATGCAACCTTAATTCAATAATACCATAGCACGATTATTTCAACTTTAAATTTAAATAAAATAAACTTTAAAAAAGTAAAAACGGTGTTTTTTTTGTGATTGAATGTTAATGTTCTTCATTAGATCTTCACCAAATAAAAAAAAAACACCTCGAGAAGTATACACTTTCAAACAAAAGAAGAATTTTCAAAATCGGTCAGCAATTGGCGGAGTATTAAGTACTGTTACAAAATTAAACAAAAAAAAACACTTAAATTGAGAACCTCCTTCTTTTTTGAAGTCGGTTAAAAAATGTACCCATCTCGGACACATGGTCAGACACCCCTTGTCCTTAAAAAAACCTGTAACCAGCTTTGAACTGTGATAGAATGTTCATCATAATTTTATCTGTGTTCCAAAACACGAATCACTGACTTGACTGAAATATCCGAGTCAGAAATGTCACAAATCTTGCAAATCTCAATTGTATACTGGAGTCTCATATTACACTAGACTTGAAGTTTATTTCGATTAGTGCTGAGAATACGACATTCGAGTAAACATTTTCGATTTGCGAGATTTTATAGTCGAAATGCACTCGAAGCCCAAACTAGATGGTGAGATGATCTCGCAGGAACTGAGAATTGCCGCTTCTGTACCGTGAATAATGAAAGTTCGAATTCACGCTAGTGCGACATATATCTGTCGCACTTCCGTAGAGCCCTGGTAAAAAGTTTCGAGATTCATGGTAGAAAGACGAAATTAGGGATTTTCTGTAGCTGCTTTTTCATTATTTTCTAGGTTTTAAAATAGGAAAGTAAAAATTAAAAAAATCAGCTTATCGTCGCACTGCTGCGCACGAGCCTCTTCTTGGAATAAGATAAGATAAAATTTATTCAAAATTACTTAAGTAATGAGAAGGGTTAGGCCTTAGTCCACCACGCTGGCCCGGTGCGGGCACCATCAAGAACTTTATGAAGCCCTCTCAGGTGTGCGGGTGTTTTACATAACATGCCACAAAAATATCTACAAGTACAAAATTACCTGCATATATTATTTACAAAACGAACTTTAAGGACACTTGGCTCCTTCACCGCTGCGCTTACGCCGCGCGTCGCCCACGTAATAAAAACACCAAGTTATACGTCGACAGCCTACAAGTGTTTCTGACAAACAGACCATAAACCAACCTGTTTTGTTCAAACGTACTTTCTTGTATAAATTATAATATTAATACTTGTATAAGTTATAGGAAGAATGGGAAGTGACAAGGAAGAAGGCCTAGCAACAGTAGAGTTTGACAATGATAGTGAGTAGAAAAAAAAAACAAATACAGTCGTATTTAGAAGCTACTTCTTTTTGAAGTTGTTTGTAAATAGAATGTATTGGCAACTTTTTTTTTTTGGCTTAGGCATAATATAGGAATATAAATATTTATTTATTAGAAACGGTTACAGAGTTGGTAAAGTATATTTCTTTCAAAAAAAACATTAAAAAACTTTCTCCTACACTCAGTTTTCTTCTGTATCGTGGGTACAATTTACAAGCATAGATGTCAAATGCACTCACAGGAACATACACATATTTGCTCCGTGCGGGGTTCGAACCCGCGTTGAACGCGCGTCGAAGTTGGGATTCCAACCTTCATGACCGGTAATTTTTTTACAAGGTAGCTCAAAGTTTAATCTCTAACAATCATATTGAAGTTTATTCCCAGTCTCGATGTTCATTACCATTTTAGTTACGCGGTAGGTCCGCTGGTCTGGGTCCAACGAAAGATTGCCCGGATGTGGACACAATTAAACTTTTGGAGTTGTTAAATTAAGTAACCAGCCAAGAATCTTGTATACTTTAAGTAAAACGTAAATAAGGTTCGATTTATTTCCTCACAGCAAAGTAAACATGATAGGTACATTCATTTTGATTTAAACGATCGAACTTCCATTACCGATAAACGATACATCTTTTAAAATTCGAAGAAAAAGCGCTCTTAACACGATTCTTCGTGCATTTGTAACTTTACGTAAAAACGAAAACGATTTTACACGAATCTGATATTCATTGAAAATTAACAAATCATTTGCATTAATTTTATGTTCTTGACCCAAAAGGTTCTGCCGTTATTCTTGTGTATTTCTCAACGGTTTCAGTAAGCATTATTGAGTTTTACTTTCAATGGAATTATAATTATTAATGTAGCCACTTATGTATTGCTTTTAGTTCAATAATTATTACGTTGTCTTATATTATTAACACGCTTTTATTAGCTTCACCTGTAACTAACTAACTGTGTAAGAAAATCTTGGAAGTTAAATTTAACCCACTTTTCGGTTTCCGATTGAGCTGAAATTTTGCATACACGTTCAATTTGGATGACTAAAGGGTGTTCTATAGTTTTTTTTTAAACTTAATTTTTCTCGGGTAATTAAAAAACACTGGTGTATAGACAATCCATTGGTATCATAGAACAGGTAGATGTTTTTGTCAAGACCATATGGCAAAAGTTGGTATAGTCCCATCCGCCCCTGTGGCCCGGTCCCGATACTTGGGTGCTTGGAAAAATGAGTTCCATCTACTAGGCGATAGTAATAATAAATAAAGGGGGAGTAATATTTATAGGGCTACCGGGGCGAATGGGACTATGCCCAAAAGATTACGAGCTTTAGGTTCCATGAAAAATTAAATATATTTCATTGCCCCCGGCGAGGTGTGAGTCCCTAAGAGATCTTGAAAAGGACCAAGGCACTAATTTAACCTGATAAGCATCAAACTCGACCATTCAGACCATTCCAAGAAGCTATTGGTATTTTAGTGTTAATATTATGTCGATTTTATAACCAAGGTATGCACTTGGAGCGACGGGTTAGTTGTGGAGCTGATGTTATTAATTATATAGGGTCAAGAAATTATAGTACCTAATATCAGTATAATGGATAGAAATTATTATTATAGGAGCAATATCAAAATTTAATCATGGAATTATTATGTTTTGTTTTTTTTTTTATAGGTAACCTTGAGGCGTTTCAATTAGTTTCCTTCTCATTTCGACTTAATATTAATAATAATAGAAAAAAAATTACTTCATACCATCGATACAGTTTGGAAACAAATAATAGATAGGTATACCAAATTCAAACCAAGCTTTCCAAAAATTGTACTCAAGGGAAAATAAAAATGTATATTAAATGTTTATATATTCTGTATTTGTATTTTTATTTTATGTTTTAGATAATTAGGCAGTGTAAATAGTATTCTTAGGTTTATTTGTTCATACAAATTTTAAGTATAATTATATTTTATAAAGAGAAAATAATAATGTATTTTAAATGTCAGTATTGTAAAGTCAACATATAAAATTGTATAAAATATAACGATTATTGATGAAAGACTAATGAATAATTTTAAAGCCATGCTCATTTAAAAAGTAAACACAAACCATAAATAAGTTCCTTTTACCTTTTTTTAATAAGGCCATATTAAGTAACACCAAGTTTACGTAATATTGATGTAAACTTAATTAAATTTGACAGTAAACGATACTAAGCGTTATTTAATTTGTTTGTGTATGAGAGTCGAAAGGCATTGCGGTTCTTAATGGAATTTTGGCGGGAAATGAGACGCCATTTTAAATTCGTGATTTTATTTCCGCAAGAACTTTACGTAACTTTTTGTAAGTAAACTCTTTTTTATAAAATTTATCGTAAAATGTACCTAGGTCAATGTGATGTTTTATTAACGGTAGTAATTAATTAACAAAAAAAAAATCGATTATTATATTTATTATTATTTATCAGCATTAAAGCCTGACATCAATATAATGCTCGATAAAACGAATGCCAAAAAATAGTATAAAGCTATAAAAAAAATTAACAGAGAAAAGCTTTTTGATTTAAGTACCCGTTCATTTAATTATACTGTATTTGTATACTGTATAGTATTTTGATAACTTTATTATAACAAAAAAAAATGTTTAAGACTTATTTAATGACTATATAAAATACTTTAAAAGTCTACATTTTATGCACCCTAAGAAGCAAAACATAATTCAACCTTTTATTATTAATAATAATACAGTTATTACTTGACACACTTACCGTTTCCAACTGTTTAATTTAATGAATAAATATAATATTTAAAATTCGATGATAATTTGTTGGATCATTAAAATGTAAAACAGGAGCCGAATGATAAGGTGGAAGAATAAAAATTCTTTGAAGAAATATGATACTTGATATGAGGGCGAGGTGCTACCGTAAGCGATAAGCAACATCCACTTACATGACAGCGTTGATGCTCATGCATTGTTCAAAAAGGCGTTCATCTGTTTAGATGTATATATTATCAGGTGGGAGCAACATTTTGGTGGCTGGCTTTCTGTTATAGTTAGGTACACAGTTCTGATCTTAGAAAATCTGAGGTGAATTTTAAAGATATTAAAAACCCCATTTGTAGTTTTATGTTTAAATGGTACAGATAATGAGAATAATGTCAGATATGAAAAAAATAAAAAGTTTGGCTCGATCGACTCTATTTCCCAACAGGAATGTTTTTTTAAACAACCGACGAAATCATTCTTGACGAAATTGAGAAAATTATGAAAATCTACAATTTTCCGTTCATTTTCTATGAAAACATACCTTACTATACACGTAATCTAAAATCACTGTACTGTGCACTGATCTACTGATTGGCGCTACCTTATATAAGGGTTTTAATAAAAAAAAAACACAATTTTATGCTTGGTTCCATAGGCAAATGTGATCATAATGAACACTATTACTATTAACCCCTTAAAAGGCTTCCGCTATTAAAAAAGGACCTTATATTATTTTGCCTGGTAAAGTTCAGAAAGCATTCTATTCCAATCGCATATTTAAAATAGACATCGCTTGTCGCTATCAGTTTGACGTGGCTCTATAAACCGGCCAGCTGTCCACATTACATTATTGTGGACACTCAACGCGCGTGCTAATTTGGCAAGCAGTAGCGGGGTTAAGTGCCCAATGTAACAGTAGTGCGCATAGCATTAGTAGTATTGATAAATTGATTGTTTTGGTCAGTCGCGACGGCCAGTATTCTTACACAAAAATCCCCGACTCCAACAGGAAAAAGAGCTGTAACTTTTGAACGGCTGAATAGATTTTCATGAGACATAGCTAAGGTGATAACCGATTAAACTAGCTTTCAATTAAAAAAACTGCATTAAAATCGGTTCTTCCGTTTTGGAGCTACGATGCCACAGACAGATACACACTACAAACTTATAACACCGATCTTTTTGAGATTACCGTACGCCTTTTATCGCTTGTTGTATAGAGCCACCCTTCTGTTCCTATCTATTTTGATTGTTATTAGTGTTATTTTTTAAATACCTCTTTTTATGGCTGTTACAAAGTTAAGCGAACGTGCAGATCCGTTCAATGTAGTTTAATGCAAAATCCGTAAATTTATCCGTGACTTATGGCGCTTGCAACAGTTCTGAAATATCAGAAACTCGGAACAAATACACTCTACTAAATATTGAATGTTGCACACACCGAATTTTTTTATGCAGGTGACTTTTAAAAGAAAGACCAACGAAATTACCGTTTTATTAATAAAATCTTGATTTTAATTTATTTCTTACCAACACACGTGAATTCCCAAGCCTTGGGGGCAACGCTGGTGTTTTTATAGTGTTAATTACGCAATGGAAAATAAATTAGCGAAATGGCCGACATTTATTTTGGAAATAAATTGTATAGTGTTAATTTATAGCTTTATTTTGAAGATTAGGAGTGATATCATCACTATTTATGGTTGTATCTTAGTTAAGTTCGAATGTGTAAATATAATGTGTAATTAAAAGTGGGCACACTGTAAAGTGTCGAAATCACACCTTGTTATTACTGGAGAATCTATACAGTGAACATTAGATGCCTATGGAGATTTTTGCTACGAAATGCCCTAAATACCTATAAACAAAGGATTTTTAAATTTAAATTATTTTACCTATAATTAAAATTGGAAACCCGATGATCGTCACAATAATACTGTCATTGCAATGGTGCCAACTGAAAATCAGCGCTGGGTGTCCTTATGCCCAGCAAATGCATTTTTTTTAAATAAGTTCCCATACCTACTCCTATTTTATAATTATTATATATTTAATATATTTTATTAATCCTCATCTTAAGTGCTCTGTTTTTTTTTTTTATAAATACTTTTTTTATAAAATGTCCATTTTTCCCTTCAGTAAAATAGGGCTTAGTTTCACCCATTTTCATATTATGTGCACTTTATGGGGTCACACTGTATTTACTGGATCACCATGAAAACACGTTTATGGACACATTCAATCATACGTTGTCCCATACTTGTTCATAACAGCGTATCGGAAGATAATCCCATAATACCTCTTGGATATGCGTGGGTGAATTTAATACCCCAGAGGTTATTAATAATTGCATCATGTCGAGTGTTTGTGTATGAAAGGGGAATTAGTTTCTGATAGTTGGTGATAAGGCGAACTCTGTCACAGTAGCTTCTTTTAGTTCTTTTATACATGGTTGTACTTTAAGGAATTTGTAATAATAAGATTTCTTAGCTTTCTCATATTTAAAAACAGTACTTGGGCGATTCCAAAGGTCAATTAAATCATCAGAAAAAGAATACGTTTGAGTCGAGTAGGTATAAATTTTGTATGGGACATCTGTAAATTTTTTCGCGATTACGATGTTGGTCCCGTAGAGAAAGTTGTTCAGTTTGATGGTCTGATCCACACCCTTAAATATAACCACGCATTTTTCATACACGTTGCATAAAATCCAATCAAAATGAGTAGCAAAGCTTTCTCGAATGCGTGTGGTCCTTCAGTATTAGATCGTAAATAATAAATAAAGTCAGTTACGGTCTTATGGGCAATGGCATTCAACGTTTCATAGCCCATAAACACAATTGAATGTAACCCATAATGAGCTACGCCTCACTTTAACACCTCTGATTGACATGGAAAGGAGTATGTTGACACGTACTTAAATAGGGTTAGAAGCAACTTTGTACAGGTTTTATTTTCTAATTGTAGTGCTAATAGTCGTAGTCTTATTTGAGAAAAAGTTCGAATTCGATTTTTTCTTCTATTTTGGAAACAGAGTCCGACATGTCTCGAAGGAAAGTCACTCGAATTCTTTCAAGTGGTCAGTACCGTTCGAGATGTACATTTCAAATTCGAACCATTGTAATCGTCAAACAGCGCTCGAAGTGCAAACTCGATACCGAGGTAATCTCGCGAGAAACAAAAATTACCTTCCTGATCCTACACAAATTGAATAAGAGTATGGGATCCGGATATAATTTTAAGGGATTCAGAGCCGATCCCACTGTCATATTGGGTATTAGGGTTAATGAAATTGGACAAAGCGATTTACGTAATTGTCTTGAGCAATTCAAAATTAAGTGTTGTACGAAATTGCAAGACAAAAGTGTGAGTATTTGGTAGTGTTTTTGTAAAAGTAAAATAAACCTAATATTACTTGCATACAGGGTGAAAAATAGGCATTTCATATTAAATTAACGGGACTTGCTTTTCAATTTATACTCAGTCATGAATTGAATTTTTTATAGCTTTCTCATCGTTAAAAAACAAAACACTTGCACATTAAAATCGTGTAATGTGCGCACTCCTTAACGCTCTTCTCAATTGAAACGTGACAACACATACGCCCATAAAAAGTACCCCTTCACAGTTAATCTAACACCATAAATAATATAGTTGAAAGGTCGTGGTAATAACTTCAAGTAAGGGATCAACTTAGTTTATAGTAAAAGTCACACCATAAAAAGTTGAAGGGTAAAACTTACGGAAAGGGCATTCATAATAATTCAGTAAGTCCGTACTGGAGGGAGAAAAACACGGACTTTTAATAAACTTCTTAGAAGCAAACTCGTTAGGAGAAATTGCTATTTAATATGGATGGTTTCATGTTTTTTCTAATGTCACTTAAAGTTCGCTTGAGAAATTTAATTTATATGATCTTTGGTATGTCAGTTATGCTATACATAAATATGGATTGCCTGCCATTCTGGTTTGAAAATGGAAGGAAAAACTTTTTGATAAAAAATATTATTATGAAATGCGGTGCACATGGTATAACGATACTGATAGTAAAAGCTTGGTAAAGTTGATTTTTCAGATAAAAAAATGACAATAATATGTTTAAAAAAAAATGTTATTCTTATTCGTCTTTCTTTCTTATTTTCTCATTCTCCCATAACTGGTATTCCTCCTTTTTAGGGTAAAAAGTAATACTTTGGTAGGTGTGATAAAGGTACCGGTGTACTTGCACACATATCAATCTTTTTCATTCCCTTTTTAACCCCCGACAAAAAAGAGGGGGGTTTGTCTGTGGTATCGTAGTTCGCAAACGGATAAACCGATTTTCATTTAGTTTTTTTTGTGTCATAGATAATTTTATCCCGAGTGTTCTTAGCTATTTTTCATGAAAATCTGTTCAGCCGTTCAAAAGTTACAGCTATTTTTCTAGTTGGAGTCGGGGGTTTTTGAAGGTTAGGTTATTTAAATTCAACTATGTGAGAACCTTTATATTCATCTATACTATAAAACAGTTTCGTGACTGACTGAGAGACTGGAGATTCACTAAGGAATCAGTAAGCAATATTTTTTCGAAAATCAACCCTCAAACGGTGCAACGAACGTTGTAACTGAAGTTGAAAAAATTGGCAAGTAACTTTCATATCTGAAATGCACCCGGACGAAGTCACGGATCTTAAGCAAGTATACACTAATAATTTTGTAGTTTACTTAGTAACAGTTAAGGTGCTTGTTATAGCTAAGCTGCGATTGCCGCGGTCAGTCGCTGGATGGGTAACCGTTGTCATAAGAATACCTTTGACAGTCGTTACGGGAGTCAGCAACCCAAAAAGACAGACGACCGGTCTTAGGGTATCAGCAGTGTTGCCCAGTAACAGCCACATCTGGTTAGATTGGCAGCCGACTCCAACGTACCTAGTTGGGATAAAGGCCAGGCAGATGAAGACTTAGTAACAGCACTTCTTTCTTTAAAATCGATCCCTCATTGTTGAGGATCGTGACCCAGTTTGTCTGATTTGTCCTGGACAAGTTTGCGCCATGCAATTCGATCTTGTGCACGTCTCATGGCCTCGTAAAACTGCACTTCCAAGGTCTCCCGAATAAGGTCTGACCAACGCTTTGGTCTCCTGCCTTATTGTCTCTGTCCTGGTCGGTTTCAAGTAATTATGGCTTTTTCCAATGTGTTCGGAGGCTATCGCATATGACCAAACACCACAAGCTTAAGTAAATATATCATATTCATAACTGGCCTGGCTAACGCCTTAACAAATAAATCTTAGCACTGCTCCTTGACATAAAAATTATAGCAATTTTACTCGATACGATACAAGCCTATTCAAACACTTGAATAACTCATAAATCACCTGTACGCGTGTTTATTGACTGACACTGTACTAGAATCACATCAAATAATAATTTGTTATGCGAAAAAGTATAAAAATGTATGAAGTGCCATTCTAATTCTACATGTTTTTGTTTTCTATAATTTGATTTTTATTATTATTAAACAATAAGGTTAAGTTCATAATATTCAGAGATTTTATTCATACACGGAGATTAAAAAATACATTTATGTTTGTTGTTATTAACAACTTATATGAACAATTCCTTGCCGCGCACCCAATTTTTAACCGCCGACAAAAAAGAGGGGTGTTATAAGTTTGTAGTGTGTGTCTAAGTATCTATGTATCGGTGTATTTGTCTGTGGCATCGTAGCTTCAAAACGAATAGACTGATTTCAAGGCAGTTTTTTTAATAGAAAGCTAGTTTAATCGGGTATCATCTTGGCTATGTTTCATGAAAATCTGTTCAGCCATTCAAAAGTTACATCTCTTTTTCTAGTTGGAGTTTTTTAGACAGTCAGTTTATTAGAATAAAACCCAGGTATTCTAACTTCCGATCAGTAAATAAAGTAATGTGACATCAAAGCTTAATGTAAGTTACTTAAGTTTTACGTAATTAACATAAGTTCACTGTCATGTTTCTTTTTTTTTTTTTGTGTATAAATCTGCTCTTGGCCTCGACTTCGCCTGATAGTTGACAAAAATCAACAATCAATCATAACATGACAAGTTTTTCTTCGACACAAGTTTTAGATTTATGAAAATAAAAATGTTTACTCATTTTTAAAACAGTAAAGAATTTATTGGTAGCTTGTACCTACTATGATAATATAGCAAATGGTCGTGAAATTATCTACCGGCCTTTGTGACTAGTCTGTTTGTTAAGCTATTAAAGTTAAATAAATATCGTTACTTCATCGCATGCGCATAAGAGATCTTTAAACATAACATTACTAATGTATTTTGTCATTTACGCCAATATGGAATGAAAGTACTGTTACAGCAATATTTCATTTATTTCAGGTACTTTTAAAATTAAATTAAATATTTATATACGAAAGCCTTTTTTTAAATTAATGTTGATACATGCAGAAATATTTTAATACCTTTGTCATGATGAGATCATCAACTTTTGCTAATACCATACATAATAATCGGCCCGCCATGTTTTCAGCCATTTTAGATTTATTTATATTAATACCCTGCGGCTAGATCTAGCCTAGATTTCATAATAATTATGCTAATGTTAGGTTCAAGTATAACAATCATATATTTTTTTTGATAACTGTGCAAGTAATATTTTATACTTTAAATTATAGTGTACCTTAACTTTAAAGTAGTCTTTAAAGTAAATAATGTTCTAAATTTAAAGTGATTATAAATAAAAAATGGGTATATATAAAATATGTTGGCTACCTCAAGGTGGTTTGATGGTGTCAACGAACTCGTTTATCAACGGAAACCCAAGACATGGGGGCAACGCATAATTATGACTAACTTTTTCGCGAATAAATTATTATTTGAATTCAAATCGTTTAAAAACGAGCGATTTTTATGGTCGAGCTTACATTGTTAATGACAGAATTAGGTTCTTATTATCATTAATGATCTTCTGATTTATTTAAGATTTAAATCATCGTAAAGTGCTTACAAAACTCTTTTTTAAAGCTACTAGGGAGACAGATTTAACGGTTTATATATTTTTTAATTTCTTCTTACCTTCTTCTTTCTTACCTTTACAGGATAATACCCAGTTAAATATAACAGTGTGTATGAAGTAACAGGACGGTGGTCCATTGGTTGCATTAGTGTGGACACCATGATAGCTCATTTCCCTTAGTTGACCTCAGTTAAGGGCCCGAGTAGACAATTGACTAAACTGCTAGACTGTGTCAATGGTGCAACTGATACTTGTAGGCAAAACTGCGGTTTGTTCGAGTCTTTTATACACAAAGTATATATATATATATAAGTATATATATATATATATATATATATAAGTATATATATGTATAAGTTTGATCATTTTATGGCAATTCGCGTAAATGCTTGTTTGCCCAACTGAAAATCTATAATTACCTAATACGTAAAGAGGAAACTCTATACCCCTTTTTAAGCATATTGCGCGCATGGAGGAGTGTGAGATTTGGCATAGTTAAAGTTTATATGGAGAAGGAGTGCAGAAAGCTATTTATATTTTATATTACGGTCGAATTTCGACAACTGGGCGACCACTAGTATTAATATACTGTCTCATTGCTGGACACGGGTTTTCTTCTCAGGTATTTAGTTCACCACGCTGGCCTGGTGTGGGTTGGACTACACATACCATCGAGAACTTTATGAGGCCCTCTCTGATATGCAGGTTTTCTTATGATGTTTTGAATTCGAAAAGACAGAGTTGAGGGCCGGGTTATAAGACAGACCCTCCTGCATGTAAGGCAAGTATTCAACCGCTTAGCTATAATTGCTTCTGATAGTGTTCGATATTCAGTTCATAAAATCATAGACTTGATTAAGTCAAGTTTTTTTCCGCATATAATCATAACAGCTAACCAAAGTGGTTCTAAAGCTGATCTATATTATTCTATGTATAAATCAGCTTCATATAGTGTTCATTTAAATTTTATTATTAAATTTTGCCTTTTATAGGAAGACAAAGAAAATAACTGCCGCATTTAGCCGCAGATGGCAAGAAAACTGACTAAACTGCTACTATTTACATACTTGTAAACTGTTTGCCGTATATGTAAATAAGTAAGGGATATTATACTCGTTATCCTTCTCATAACTATACACGGAATATGAAATATTTTACACCTAATAAATTATGGTATATATGTATTAAAACGACAGTGATATGTCGCTATAAAACTATATGTCCTCGCTTCCTTACTACTTTGCTTGGAAAAAGTATTTTAATTGCTTGAAGCCCTCTACAGATTATAAAAAATAATATTTCCGCCTTTGTGGTGATTATAGAGTTACCTTATTTAAGTCAAGTGGTGATCATAAAAGGCACATCATTACCTGCAACAAAATAAAACAATTTTAATTAGTTTTGCAAGACAACTCAAACATTGAAGCATCTGACAATAGTTCATAGACAATCGTCCACAGGGGACTACTAGTCATCTTAGCTATGTTTCATGAAAATCTGTTCAGCCGTTCAAAAGTTACAGCTCTATTTCTAGTTGGAGTGGGGGGTTTTTGACGGTTAGGTTATACTAAACTAAGGATGGGAAAAGCTAGTTTATTTCCCTTCTAGACATATAAGGCTATTGAGGGCACTAGCTTACGGTAGTACAAGCTAACAAGTACTATTCATATTGCTTAATGCATTTTAGCCATTTTCAGCCTCAATAATTTGCAGTGTGTATGTAGATTCAAATCGTTTGGACTAGTCTTTCTTAGTTCTGCCTTATAAGGAGGAAATACGTTAGCTCTAGATGTACGATGTATCATTACGCCACATCTTTTGTGGATAGCAGAGAGTTGAGCACCAATTGCTTTAATTTATAGCGTCGGTGATACTGCAATACCGCGGAACCAACAGTGGATGATACCGCGGAAGTGCAAAAGTAGCAAAGAGACGTCGCGGCTATTAAATCATGACGCTGATTGAATTGATTGGTTGGATTGAATTAGATATTATCATAAAAGTTAAACAAAGCACATTTCTAAATACCTTAAAGTTCAGACACGTCTAAGATAAGTAGAAGAGGAGATATTTACCTAGTTTTTTTTGCTCTAGTGTAAAGTTCGCACATAAGTTACGCGGTATTGTCTGTTGTTACTTACGCTGTGTTGCAGTATCACCGACGATAGGCTGTTTGCGTTCCTCGTTTTTATTTTTAACCTACTTCCAATGTTCAATTCGGCTGTATGTTTTTTATGCGTTTGCTCAGCAAATTGCCGACCGATTTTGAAAATCATTTTTGTTTGTAACGGTATACTCTCGAGATGGTCCCATTTAAAATTTGTGAAGATCTGATGAAGACCTTCGGAGATAGATAGATGGATCTCTTGAATGAATAACAGCACATCACTCGCGATTGCTGCAATCGCATATTTATGTAATGTTTATGTCACTCCAAATAGAAAAATAAAATAAAACTTTAAAAAAAGTAAAAACTGACTTTTTTTTTGTTGATCAATGTACCTACTTTATTCTCAGTCTTCCTCTTTTAATTTTTGCCTCTATTTTCCCTTTTTTCGCATATTGATCATCATTCATCATTCTCCTGCCCTTATCCCATTTATTTGTGGTCGGCCAGACGTCATTTTCAGATTCACTTCCTTCACATTCATGTCATGTTTCACACAGTCCTTTATTGACACTATAAATAGGCATACTCACTACAACGAAAGCATTTATTAATATTTATGCACATGTTAAAATATTTATTAAAATGTAAATTCTTTTAAATTTATTCATTATCTAATGTAGGTAACACTTACCTACTTATTTGTTTTTAAAATTAAATTATTGTAATCTCTTATTGTGCATGGACTTAAAACTGTAAGCAGTAAGACGACTATAAAAAAAAAAAAAACTAGTCCACTTTCCAATCATGTTAATTACGCGAAATACCTTTAGTAATGCCTGATAGTCTAAGAGGTCTATTTTGAAACAGCTATAGATAACATAAACAACCAATTTGGAGAAGATAACTGCTTAACCGATATTTGCATAAATATTTAAATACTATGGGAAAAATCGCACGCCGTAAATATCTTATCTTATTAAAAGGAGGTGTTAAAACACGACATTCTTGGCAAATAAATTATCAAAATATTTAACATTTTATCATGTTTTATAGGCTTTATAAGCTTTAAACTTGTGTATTTATACAAAATTTAAACAAGGTTGATATATTTATTTATACTTGAAACTTTATTTATGGTATCAACTAGTTTTATTAGAGTTTAACGAGTTAATTATGTTAACGGAAGAGGCTGATTATCGAGAAGATATGGATTGAGTGGGAAAGGTTTTATTTCAATAACTTATACAAATATTTGGAACGTGAAGAAATATTTGAATGTCTAAGCTATATTAAAATTTGATCTAGAGAAATAGCTTAATAATATGGCGTTCTTGGCGGGATGGATATGTGAGTAACCTCTAACGAATGCTGTTACCATGGATTCAGTTCATGATTCTGGATCACACAGAGTAAGAACTAATAACCTAACCGTCAAAAACACCCGACTCCAACTGGAAAAAGAGCTGTAACTTTTGAACAGCTGAACAGATTTTCATGAAACATAGCTAAGATGATACCCGATTAAACTAGCTTTCAATTGAGAAAAACTGCATTGAAATTGGTTCATCCATTTCGGAGCTACAATACAGACAGATACACACTAGAAACTTATAACACCCCTCTTTTTTGGTGGGGGTTAAAAAGAGTGAGACGTGATTTTTTTATAAATATTCAAATGTGAAATGAATTATACAAAATACATTTACGCTTAAATAGTTTAAAAAAATAATTTATTTCGAAAAATTCTTAAAATTGTTAAGGTCATTGCGACCAGTTTAAAAGTAGCATTCCTTTAAAAAGACTTTAAAAACTCATTAGTACAACAATGCATTCCGTGTTTTGTGTCACGGAATGTGTCCGGGATTGTTCAGTCCCGGGATGGTACGCAGTCTGCGAACGAAATATCATTGTGAGATCTTCAAAGTAAATTCAATTTTATGTGTATTAGAACAGTGTATAAAATTGAGTGACTGAGTAGGTAAGGATAAAAATTTGGTATCTCAATGTAATTAGAGTTAGATGAACTGTAATTGGGAGTTTTTAAGACATTTAAAATTTTTACATTTCGCACCTCTTGTTGTAAAAAGAATTCCAAACGGTTTGAAAGTGCATTAACATTGGAATCTTTGATTCCGAACAGGGCAAGCATATGTGTACAAATATTCGCGGTATTTGGCCAAAATAAAATGACATTTCTGTAGTTCACAAAAGGTTACTTTTGCCTAGTCTTTTGTCAATTACGATGGGGTCGGCTCCCAGTCTAACTAGATGCTTGCGAAGTGTGCAGCCGCTATCATAATAAGTTACTATTATTCTTAAATTGAGCAACAGATCACATACCTAAAGATGAACGATCTATCTTACCTCAATTTAATTATAACTCGTACTAACATAGCCAATAATTAATATAAAAAATCGATCGAAATCCGGTAGCCAATAAAACCAGTCTGGTCATCAATACAGTACGATGATCATTTATTATTTTTATAAGGATGGTAAGCTGTAATCATGACGCGTGTAATTTATGGCGCATTCGATTTAATTGATGAAAACATATAAAAATTTTAATCGGTTAATGTTCGGTACGGAATTTCGTATCAGGTCAAATTGATTTTCGAGTTTTGATTTTGGAATGATGGTGAAATATATTACCTAAAAGTGATTCTAAAAAAAAATACTTTAGAATTTGGGATAAAGCAAAGATTATAAACATGTTATAAGTTTTTCAAATTTCATGATCACCAACATTAGTATTAGAGTTTAAAACAGGTATTTAACATGTTTAAAGATTGTTATGAGCTTCCGATATTTCGGCATTGTTGCAAGCGCCATGGTCACAGATAAACTCAAAACAATCTACCTACATGGTAAATACCTATCCCGTTTTAAACTCTAATACTAATATTAACATGTTCAATCTTTATTATTTATTCAATCTTTACTTCAATCACCAATTCACTTGTTTTACTTCACTTTATTTCCAATATTTCTTTAATTAATCGGTTCAAGCATTCTAAAAACCATTATTTTTTCTGTGTTGAAATCTTAAAGAAAAATTTAATACCTACTAGTTCTTCTTCGTATGGATATTGATTTCAATTTCTAGTTAATTTTGTTCAGAACTTGGACCCGCTAATAGCGTGATACGAAACCATTGTGAATGGTCTTTTATTGGTTCCTAGTACACTTAGATATATTTATTGACAATAGAAGTTAATTCCAAAAGCTTAATATATGTATGAGGTTCATACACCATCATACAATTCGCAACAAGTGAGTGCAATTGAAATCGTTCCCACTTTCGCGGCCGCGGGCTGATCACACAATGTGTACCGGCTTTCTATACAACTGCGCCTGCGTCAGGCGTAACAGTTACTGTGAATGCTTTATTTTTTTCTGAAGGCTTATTATAGTCGCCTTTTTTGTCGGCATTGATTTTATGTTTCGGACTTTTCGTCAAATTGGCAGACCGCACCAAACGCTTTGTGAGAAGTGTTCGTTAACTTGGTCTTTCGCAGTCCACTGACTGGTGAATGATGGTCCTAACTCCTAATTGCACCATAGACCTTTGTTTTCTGCCTTCCAAATCCAATTCAACATATCGCACCTTCGGTAAGACAAGGGCCGAAGTGCTAATTTTCAAATTTTTCAGGTCTTAGGCTTACATTCAGAGACGACAGAAACGAGTCTAAGCGTGAACTTACGCTTCCATCTGTCAAAATCAACAGCTTGCGCTCATATTTGTATTCAGAGACGTTCGGAACACGACTTAAACTTAACGTAAACTAAGATAAGCCAAGTAGTGAATATTGACTACTTAAGACGACACTAGCGCCGCCAAGTGGGCTAAGGTGGAGTTAATATCGACAATTTTAGATTTTCAAGTCTGACTAACCTCATAACTTAAATAAATAGGTTTATGTCTCAGATATTTTGTTTCGTTCACTCCAATTGCATTTTGTATATATTGCTATCGTGTTTTAATTTTTATATACGCCTGCTTGCTCATTTTCATAAAAAAGTAACTTACCGATAAACATTTTGCTATTAAAAATGGCCATAGAGAAGAGAGTCTTAGCTAAGCTTACACTGCGACTCTGAATACGAATTTTGAAGATGCGCTTAGCGACGACTTCGCTTAGAGCGGTCTTCGCCCGTCTTAAGGTCATGTCTCTGAATGAATGTCAGCCTTAGTTCCTACAGGTAGAAATTAGTTTTTAAGGCACTTTGGCATATTTAACTCATTTTCAGAAATTTTAGCACTTCGGCCCTTGTCTTACCGAAGGTGCGATATCTTACCTATGCAGACAATTGAGTCGAGATTCAAAATTTTCGTTAATTGTTTCTTATTAGTGGAGGACGACAAATAGCAGACTAGGTATGGTTTGCGATAAAGTTCAGCTAATGACAAGACTGACCCTGGCAGTTATGTATTAGCATTATCATCTAGGTAATTGTACGGTGTTTTATTTAATAGTTATTCTCTTCTTGACCCATTCTTTAAAAGCAAAGCAAATGTTAATGAAAAAGGTAAAGATTGATAAGACAAAGAGTCCTCTATTCGTTTTTCAAAGTTCAAAATTGGTTACCTAATTTTGGCCCGGTAAAAAGCCTGGTAATATAAGGTCTTATTTTAATAATTAAAAATATTTTAGGAGCTAAATCTATAAGTTACAAAGACTATTTTTAACACAAAAAATAGTTTACGTAAGTTTTCAAAATTAATTAAAATAAATTGATGTTTCCGTTTGCATAAAACCTTTATTCCTCTGTGATTATGAATGGCACTAAGGTCATGAACTCGAACACATGACCAGGCGGGCTCGGCTACTCTGACACACACACGTATCGCATCACCGATCGTAATGCCCACATTATTTTTGAATCTACTGCAGCTTTAATTTGATATTTGAAATGAATTCTATTCCACTCATAGAGCCTAGTATTCATTTTGCATTATTAAAATAAGACCTTATATTATTATATACAATTGATACAGAAAATTTGAGATGTAACCGTTTGTCGTGGTATGGGCATGTTATGAGGAGGGATGAAAATCATGTAACGAGAAGAGTTTTAAGTATTTATGTGGATGGATGTAAGAGAAGAGGCAGACCCAAGAAAAGATGGATGGATTGTGTGTTTGACATGGATTATAAGAACGTAAACACTAAGATGACGTCTAATAGAGATGAATGGAAGAAGCCCAAATAAAATGGGATAAGGGCAGGAGAATGATGATATACAATTGATACAAAGTTATCACTGGCTACGCAGTTCTTGTGTGTAATACCGAAGACTTATAGACCAAAGGATTTTATGAGCGGTTTACAGTTTTAGAAAGTTTTGGCACAGCGTACTTCAAGGATGCTAGGTGAACTACTTAAACTAGTATTTGTGGTCGTTTTGCACTTTGTGGGTGCTATTACATACACAAATGAGCTACAAAATACAGATTGGGATCAAATACATTATGTATGGGGCCCAGATTTTAATATTCTAACAGTTGAATGAACTTGACTAACTTAAGAGTTGACAAGTATTTACTTATTAAGAGCTTAATTTTAACGTGTGGTTTCAGACTGTCGTTAGTACCGGTAAAGGTGACATTTGAAGAAAAGTGCGCTAATATAAATCGGGTGATGATAGTGGTACCTTTCTAATCCCGATCCCTTTAAGGGTTACCTACTCATCATTATGAATAACTTTGACTGTGGAAACAAAACTGAAATCGCGATAAAAATTGAGCTGTTCTATACAAATAAAATATTATAGTTAAAAAAAAATAGAACACGCTTTAGTCATCCAAACTGAACGTATATGCAAAATTTCAGCTCAATCGGAAACCGGGAAGTAGGTCAAATTTAACTTCCAAGATCTTTTTACATAGTTAGCCACAGATGAAGCTAATAAAATAACTAAAACCCAACTGACTAAAACCCAAGTTCACCAACTACGGAACAGACGATTAGAGCAAAATCAACCGTTTAAATATGATTTTTTGAATGAGTCATCGGCCGATTTCCTTTTAAACTTCTGTTATTTTGCTGGTGAAAATGGCCCTAAATGTATGGAGCAGCAGATTTCTTTCTTGTTTCGATAATAAAAGTTGTTCATAATGACAAGTACAATAACCTCATAAGGGGATTAGAAAGATAGGACCTTATTGTAGGTAGGTAGCAAACTGGGACGTACCTATATTACGACTTGAGGACGGAATTTGGGCCCGATTTATTATGCAGTTATTAGTTAATTGACCATCACATTGGAACATTATAAACACAACCATCTTTTCTATTTCTCACATCATAAATAAAACCATGAAATATTCACACTTCCGCTAATAAAAATGTAATCAGACTTTCAAATCGAACCTCAACTCATCTAGTTAATTACGAAGATTTATTAACACCATAAAAAGAAACGAAAACATTGAATACAAATAATAGTAATTGATCCCATCAAAAACATTTTGTGTAAAATGTTGCCAAGTCTCGTTGCTCTGGTCGCGGGACTTATCTCATTACCGTGACCCCGGAACGTAAAGGGCTATCGAAGGAACACCGTGGATTTTAGTCAGTACAAGTCTGACAGTCTCTCCCGCCCTGCCCGGGGTGGGAGGACTCATTTGATGATATTACCACGCTAAAAAAAAAAAAAAAGTCTCGTTGCTCTGACTATAAAAAAGTTGTGAGAACTCAGGCATATCGAATCAAGTGTACCATACTTACGAGTATTTGTTACTTTATGTATTGTTCTTATCGTAATTATTTCTTCAATTTCTTCCAATTAAATGTTATATATGGAGCGAGCTATTTTTCATTTACCAATAATCTACACGTTCAGGTACAGACCCAATAAGAAAAGTGTTAAATTATTTGTGTAAAATAAAATAAAAATAAAATGTGAAAATTTCAACTGGGCCTTTGCAGGCACTTTCAAAACGTCGTGATTCTAGGTGCACGGTTCCAAGTGGGTTGGTACTGGAGAAGATACCGGCAAGAAACTCCATGGATACTCTTTTCATAAAACAAATTTACATTAATATTCGGGGCCGCAGGAGCAGGACACACGAGGAGGAGAAGAACACACCATTAGTAAAATAGAGTTTAATATAAGTTTTTGAACTGTCATGGTTACTAACATTATTATTAGAATTGAAATGGATAGAATGATGGATGGTAAATATCCGGATTTCAATTCTTATAATACAGTTTAATAGTTTCAGTTATTATTAAATTACCTACTTATTAGACTAATTACAAGGCTAGATTGTAATTAAATGCACTCTGTGATAAGGAAAAAGAAATACAGACCCGAGTTGCTTCTGAGATTTGTCTAAGCAAAAACCAATAATACTTGAGTTGGGATTTGAATGGATGACCTCTTGCTCGGCAGCCGTTTTGGACCAATATCATTAATAGGGTGGGCTTATTTCTTAATCTCTAAAGTGAACCATTTTTAAAATAACAGGCTGCAGTAAAGTACAAAAAGCCACGCAAAGATTGGAGAACTTGAAGCTGCATCGACTTGTTTCCAGAAAACATTTTCACAGCTATGCTTGTTAAACTTGGCGGGGGCGTTCCTGTGCCCCCACATAGCAATTGGCATGACATACTTCTGTTCGGAATTTGGACCCGCTGTCATCGAAGTCACGCAACCAATTGATTTAATTGATACTATTCTGTGACAAGTTTATGTTTGGTAAATTTAATGGTACCATATGCAATTGGACAAATTGATCTTTGGACCATCTCCAAGATTTCTTTCATTGGGGGTGTGTCTTTCTCTATACATGCGAATATAAGCTTGGATGTTGATGAAAATGCACAGAACCCATATTGGAAATTTTTTTTTAGGTACCTCCTTCAAGCCAGGGCCTGGCAAAGTTGCAGGGTTGGCAGATCCAGAGAGTTCTGTAAAACGTAGGCAAGATATTGTTAAACCCATGAAAGACTAATTATTTGACCAGTGAAGATAATAAGAAATCACTTCAGCTTGCTGATTGTACAAACTCTCGATGATGCCATTTTCTTTCCAATAATTAAATATTGGATCTGCAAAAAATCCTCGAGCCTAGCTCGTTGAGCGACCTTGATTTCGTGGGCTGACTTAGCGGTCAGTATCAGACGAGATCTTTCATCAAATTATTTGGTAATAGAGTTATGGACGTAATACTGTTCTTCGACCAACCGGGTAACAGTTACCAAGAGTTACATGATCAGCTGTCAAGTTCAAGCAACACTGTTTAGGTCATTGCACTTTATGGAGTATGACGTAATGTCCGGAAGCCATTACTTGGTCATTGTTATCGCAAAATTAGTTTCTTAGCTAAAACAGCTGCGTAAAAACTTGCAGAGTTACCGTTTTTAAGTTTTTACTGAGCGGTAATTGGATTTGTATTTTTCTTGGTTTTCTTTAATACTTTTTCTTTGAGAGCAGATTTAATAATTATTTAATTGATATAGTAGTCTTCCTGTCCTATTTTACTATCCCGTATTTCCATTTGATACGTTTTATTATTATTATTATTTAAATGAATCAAAATCATAGACGACTATACAAGGCAAGTAGATTGTTACAAGTTTTGAGGTGATCTTCAGTTAGATGGTTTAATTTCGGTTCAATATTACTTTCAATTTAATTGCTTCAATGGCATTGACACATCTAAATAGACTTCAACGCGATTGCGCAATCTCATTGAAAGCTTCAGTTCACCGAACGCTTTCAATTTCAAATTTCAATGTGCAATGTTTAATGCTTTTCAATGGAATTGTGTCCTTTTTTAATTATTTTAGTAAGAAAGAAATATATATTGATTCAAATTACTTTTGTGCGATCTGCAACAGAATCAGCATTATTGATGATTAACGCTGAAAAATGAGAGTATTTAGTACACACATATACGGAACTAATCAATGTAGCCAGCAAAGGTAGTCGACTAGTACTCGATAAGGCTCTTACGTACCGAGAAGCGAATCAAGATTTCATAACGATTATTACTTTTAGGAATCGACTTTCGTTTTAGACTTCGGGCATATTTTTTACGGCTGATAATCGATTTCATGTGATTATGTGTAGTTTTTATTTAGATAGTATCGTACGCCTCGAGGGTAAAGCTGTATCATAATCATTGAGACTTGTAACCGATGTTGCATCGATTCGTTTCGATTGTTATTATTTGTTCTAATGATGGTTTAGGGATCGGCTATTTGGTTTAATGATTAACTATTAGGCTTTCTACTGTATGTTTATCGTCACACCCCTTAACTTTTACAGTGTTAGAACAACTTTCATTAGTAATAGCGCTTATGTTATCAAAATTTATTTGCATTATAGTAGAACGAAATGGGGGCCTATACCTACCAGCGTCAAATAGTAAACGGTTCATTTTCAAGGCATTTCATTATAAGTCCTTTAATATGAATCGTATTCACTTCGTACCAGGATGTCTCTAAATTATGTGTCAGATTTTAGTCTGCTGAACGAACGAATAAATGAACTATTTTAAGCTATAGGGACAATTTGACAGGAGACACTTCAAATATAAGGTTGTAAGAATATCAGTGCACTATCAATTGTAAAGTCTTGGTACGAAAATGAATTATCTGTAGGCCAAAAAAATATTTGTTGCGTGGATCGTACCCGCAGCAAGTAGCACAGAAAGCCAACCGTGCCGTCATATAACATAACGCAGTTATGTGTCCCCCCTTATAGCTACTGGCTACAGTGGCTACAGCATAAATCTGAAAGGTCATAAACACCACTGAGATCCCGAATTCAATCTGAACCGTCTGTATTTTGTACATCAAATGTGCCACATGAGTGCCACTTACCCTTCAAGATAACTGTAGCATCTCTTTACTAGTACCTCGACATCAAACAGCATAACTGTAAAACTAACAAATCATTCCATCTTGTGTCTAGAAGCGGGTACGCTCACAATTGTCGTGTTAGCCTGCGAATGGAGAGCAGGAAGACCTAATAATACCTGTCTGGCCACTAGTGATGTTCGAATGACTATCGATGTCGATAACGAGAGATCTGATTACTAACCAGTTTTAATTTACAGTAAGGGCTGGGGTAGACTAGATCTGGAGGATTGAATTTTGTGGCATAATTTGTGAGAGGCCTATGTTCAGCGATGAACTGTTGAGGTTATTGAATTAAGCGTTTAAACACAAATGTCATGGATAACAAACTATTATGTTAAGTTTTTTATTATAACGTTCATAAACAATAGTGTGTTAAGTTATCCGGGTTTTTTATAATATGTGGTACTTGCCACATATTATAAAAAACCAGTTTTGCTACTTGGCAACACTGGTTTTGTAACATTCAATAAAAAATTCCAAAGATTCATCACACAATTTTAATTACATCTTTCTTAATCTATTCATATCACTACAGTAAATGTAACACAAAAGTTCTACGATTTTTAATAAGTACTCAATCCGCTCTTCTGTTTAGGCAAAAGAGCATTGCAAACTTCATTGAGAAAACGCTACATGACCACAGAACCATTGGCAAATGATACGCTTGTTAAAATATATTTATCACGGATATGATTTATGTCAACGGAATTAAAATTCTTATCAAAGTTGCATCACAATCAAGTGTCAACTGTATGTCTAAGCCCTAACGGACAATCAGGAGCGATAAAATCTTATACTTGATTCGTTTTACTACTTATTCTGACGTAAACACACAAATGGTCCATTTGAATCTATCTCGCTGTTAAACAAGATATAATTTAGTTCAACAATTGGAATTTGTCAAAGTTTATTGGGGCGATAAATCTCAAATGATCTATAAAATATTATGGTGTTATCAATCTTTGTTTAGTCGTAAAGTGACAGTTATGGTTACATGCCTGATGTGTGAAATGCTGTGGCAGACTAAAAATTATGTTATGTTTAATGTTGTTAATATATTGTATGTTATCTTCTCCAGGACCAACCCACTTGGAACCGTGCGCCTAGAATCACGACGTTTTGAAAGTGCCTGCAAGGGCCCAGTTGAAATAAAAATCTTTGACTTTGACTTTGACTTTGATTGACTACCCTAGTTTAAAATGAAATTAATAGGTGAATTAATTATCATTTTCATTTTTTTTTGTAATCAAGGAAATTTGTCAAACATTTTGAAATAATAACTTAACAAATTGAATTGTATTTTTTAATATAATGTAGGTAATAATTTACCATACTAAACTAAATCAAACTATCCTTACCTTTATCAAAGTTATTGTAACAATCTATCCCTCTTATAAATTATTGTAAAAAATTATCGATATCCATCCTGTCCCATCCCTAAAGGTGTGGAATTACGACCGGTTGTGTAGAATCAGCGCTTGTAAAGGCTTCTCTTGACAATCTGAGTGTTGTTGTTCAGTTTCGCGGAAAGCTGGCCGAAATTAGATATGATAAAAATAACAGTTACTAATATTATGGTTGATGTTTTAATTTGCACTAAAGAGATGAGTCCGCTTATTCATTTTTAACCGTTGACGAAAAAGAGAGGTGTTTTATGTCTGTAATGTGTATCTGTAGATATGTGTAAGCTAATTTTGATTAAAAAATACACATTTAATCAATGATATTTTTTTAATATACATGCATTATTGTTACTTTTTCATGAAACAAGTATGTTACGTGAAACTAAACAAAAAAGCGATAGAATTCTTGTAAGTATTTTTTATTTAAAATTTACGTAAAAATTAGGCCCTATGAGCGGCAATAAATATTGACGCGAGTTGTACGTATGGTACAAAATAAAGAAAGAAATCCAGCCCGTTATTGACCCACTGCTGGGCACGAACCTCGTCTCAGAATGAGAAGGGTTAGGCCTTAGTCCACCACGCCTAGTGCGGGTTGGCGGACTACATACACCATCGAGAACTTTATGAGGCCCTCTCAGGTGTGCAGGTATCCTCATGATGTTTTACCGTCACCGTTATCACAAGTGATAATCAAATTCTAATCACATGAATCCGAAATGTCAGAGGTGCGAGGATTCGAACTCAGACCCTCCTGCATTTTAGGCAAGCGTTCAGACGCTATTAGCTTATCACTGCTTACTTACGTATGGTATACGGTATTATTTATTGTAAGCTATATATAATGTTTTAGAGTTGCCTCTTTTTTGCTTCCTTTAGCTTGACCACAAGGTGCGGAATTACCTTAACTAGTGGTCGCCTAGTGGTCGCAATTAGACCGTATTTTTTTAGGTTTCTACACTCCTTCTACACAATGAACTTTAACTATGCCAAATCCCACACTCTTCCGTGCGCGCAATATGCTTAAAAAGGGGTACAAAGTTTTCTCTTCACGTATTCTTTTCAAAATAACTGTGCGCTACCGGAAAAAATTAACAGTACATTGCTGTCAACATCAGACACTTACTTCATAACTTTTCGTTTATCCTTTGCATCTCTAGCAAATAGCAACTGCGTTTACCTTTGCATAACTTAAACAAATGAATCTAAACATGTTACTTGATATCTTTTGCATAGTAGATGATTAGCGTCTCCTTATGAATAATAATCGCTAGATTATCGCGATCATACGCACAGAACATAAACAGTATTGAAAGGAAACCATTTTTATATCTACGCTGCAGCGTATGACTAGTTAATACGCTGCAGCGTAGATATAAAAATGGCTTCCTTGGTCGGAAGGAATGGTTGGTTTTTTTTTTTATTAGATTCCATTATATTTACCGACTTTACCCATATGAGTTTAAATTTATTTATTTAAACAAAGTAGGTAACTTCGCAGCTTGTAAATAACAAGTAAAAAAAATTGAAAAATAAAGTACTTATGAAAATCTATACTTACATAGAATAAAACGGTTGTAGCCTTGATGAGCATGGATGACAAATAAAACAATGGATGTACCTACCTACGTGAGGGTTTGTTTCTTTGTGTGTATGTGTTGTGTAAGGGGTATATCTTTAATTAACGACACGGTTGGCGCAGTGGCTCATCGATTAGCTTTCTGCGCTACGTGCCGCGGGTTCGATCCCCACACGGAACAATTATAGAAGAAGTGATGTTTTTTATTTATCAGACTTTTTTTAATTATTCTGAATAAAATGTAATTCAAATGCATGTCATACATAACATTCCATGTAAGCAATAACAGTCAACTAAGAAGTAAGTGCATTGATGTTTTATCCATAGACTTCATCTAACGTCTGTTAACACCTAACTGTGACACTTGTCACTCTAACACTGACACCTTATTATATATCTGTTCTCCTCACAAGGGAAACATAAGTATGACGGTACTTTTTACACTCATTCATTGAAATCAATGACAGAAGCTATAAACAGTACTAGAAACAAAAAATAACATCGTTAGGGGCACAGCATACCGATCTCCATTTTATGTGTGACACACACTAATAAAGAACGGTCAACTGTCAACATAATAAAAAAAAAACATTTTTACCTTTTTTGGAACGAAAAAATGCGTTCGAATTAACGATGTGTTTTCAAATAAATGTTACAAAAAGCTTTTAAATTTGGAACGGGTCTGTGTCGTAGTGATGGGACATTCATTTTAAGCCTTTAATTTTGATGCAATAATAGTGAACATTTGTGTTTACAAACATTTTATAAAATTATACTGCATTTAGTACAAAGTTGTTGGCTAATTAACACAATTTATTAACAGAATGTTGGATGAAGATGTTACCCATCTGTGAGCATCCATAATAGGAATTTTCTAAGAAAATATTTTGTTTTTAGTACAACCAATTAAAAATTGGTTTAATAAAATTCGAAGTTATTTATTAAAATGGTCAGTTGGAATGTTAAAACTTAACATTAATCGTACGACTCAATGTTTTGTTGTTATTTAACTACATTTTTATTTATATTCTGTCCAAAATGAAGTAGCGTCGATTGCTTCACTTAAAGTGTTCTTTATATTATTATTTATTAAATTGCACATTGTTTAGTAATCGAATTACAAAACAATGTTATTTGAATTTATGACCTAAGTGACAATAGGTCGTATGCTTTGGATTAAAGGTTGTAGTTCAATCGGGTTAACACTAACCATTGAATTATGAATTGTTGTAAGGTTGAATTAGTGTAATTACCCCACCCCTAATACTAGTAGGTACCTACCACTATAGTACATTACAGAATAGTTTTTTTACAATAACTTTGTCCCTCTTTTTAGGTTTTTCCTGTATCGAGGGTACGCATGCACATACCCAGACCAGAAACAACTATCCGTAAATCATACAAACTAGGCATTATAATATTTTTTTTGTACTGCCAAAAGGACACTTTTAATAAAAAAAATACAAAAAATGAACTGGTAACAATTTCTTAATTAATAGTAGGTTGGTAATTTCAGTGGGTTGCAAAGAAATCTGGAAGAGGGATCTGGGGGCTTACCTACTACGAACTCTTATCATTCATTGTACGAAAAGCCTATACAGTGCGAGGTCGGCTCATACTAGAAATGTCTAGGCAGTTCAATTTCTGCCCTGCTAATAAGAGCTTGTAGTAAGCCCCCTGGTCTATTTTAAGCCGGAAATCAACGCAAGGTTTCAACACAGCATGATTACCTATAAAGATTTTCCATGCTACGTTTTAATCCAGATATACATCCTAGCCTTTCACCGGAGTTTAGTTTTTCTGCGCAAAAACTACGCGACTCACTTTACTGGTCAAGTTATGTTTCTAAGAAATTCTTGAACATGTTTTATAGATGTGTTTATGGTTTATCTGTATAATAATGCAGTAGTAGTTTATGTTTACTTAGAAAAATCTTTAAAAAAGTACCTAGCTACTTACGCACAATTAAGGCCTTAGCAAACTAGTTCCTTTTTGCAGCAAAATTCGCGCGTTTATGCGTTTGTTGGCTGCCTTTTGCTTAGAAAAAGTGAATAACGAATGCTAAAATCAGCTGCAGCAACTGAAAATTAGCGCTGGGTGTTCGTATGCCCAGCAAATGCTGAGTTGGCAACCCATTTGGTACTGGCATTCCGACAGCACGTTGTTTTTATTGGTACTTTTTGCTTTTTTATGTTTGTGCACTGTGTTGTCTGATGTCTAGTCGAAATAAATGATTATTCTTTCTTTCTTTAAAACGCGCGATTCTGCTACAGAAAGTAGCACTATGTGCCCTTAGGCCCAAGTTCACCAACAATATAATAGAGGATTAGGAACATATTGGCGGTTTAACAAAACTTTTATACGGGAATAACGCCTACTTATTTAAACATCCGTTATAATAATTATGTATTTAATGTGAAAATAGGGCCTAATTTATTATTTTTGAAAGATTTTTCTACTCACGTTGCTTTTTTCACTCACCTTCGAGTTATGATTTCCTGGTAAGAATGGACCACTAAGTGACTCGCTTACCAGCAATCCAAACCTTTTTTTTTTAAGCCTCTGATTTTGTTAGGTCCTATTGCTAATGATGTCATCAGATGTCATCAGATGAATGGGGAGCACCACCAGAACAAATGGAATTGTGATTTTTAAGTACGTACTGCAATCACCGCTTTACCTGCCAATTCTTTGTAGTATGTATAAGACAATTCCATGTTCGATAGTTAACATTGACCGGTTATGTATGTATGATCAATTATATTATTGATTTTATAATCGACAGATTAAGTCTCGGGTCATCAATATTTATGGTTGCACCCAGTCTTAAACAGAAAAGCGACTCGAATTAAAATAACACACAATATTATTATTTTATACAATTAAGAACATACCCAACTAAAAGCGAACAATTCTAAAGCTATCACATTACGCAATAAGGATGTATTAAAAAAAAAAACCTTTATCGATAAAACCTCATTGAACTGAATACTTGTTAATAGCTTAGAAACCGAATCTCGGCACAGAATCACCGCTCCTACCTTATTTACTGGTGGCCTACTTGTCAAGTATCGACTATCGATTACACTTATTAAGCGAGCGGGTACAACACTATCC
This sequence comes from Allophyes oxyacanthae, assembly GCA_932294325.1. Lineage (NCBI taxonomy): Eukaryota > Metazoa > Arthropoda > Insecta > Lepidoptera > Noctuidae > Allophyes > Allophyes oxyacanthae. The sequence goes on from OW028617.1 coordinate 2,565,467, forward strand.
GGTACAACACTATTGATAGGCGGGGTTGACAAGACCATGGTAGGCATTAACGGTAACACTGCACTTATTTACTGTGTTGCGTATAATAAAGTACCTAAGTATAATGATTTATTTATCGTATAAAGGATATTTTTGAAGTGAAATTTCTATACAGAGTTATTTGTAAAACACCGGCAACGCTTTAAGGGGTGAAACTACTCATCAATATGAACAACTTTTACTATGGGACAAACCATGAAATCGCGAAAAAAAAAAAACTTTTCATACAAAAGGTTAACCTTGCTCCATCAAAATGTATGAAAAGTTTGAAATTTTTTTCGCGATTTTATTTAAGTCAATTCGAATCGAGCTGCGAAGTGTTCTTAGCTATGCTGTACTCATAATTATCGTACATTGGTATAAACTTCGACATTCCAAAATACAGTCATTACAAATCATTTAAATAGGTCCATCATAACACTAGGTACTTCAATACAAGAGGTCACTGCACTATAAGTACCAGAGCACATACAAAAACGGAACATCGATTAGTATTCGCATTGCATTTTCCAAATTTCCCAGTTCTACATGATTATTGCCTGATTATTCATCGTGGGTGAGTCATATGCCTGTATTTACTGTTTTAAAGCAAAAAGACAAAGATGCCTCCTTATTATCAAGCAGTGTTTATGTGGTCGGGAAATGCCGGATTTCATAAAATCTCAATATCCCCTAAGGTTACTACGAAGTCACGGAATATGTCGAATATTTCCGAATACTTAATGGGATCTGCCGAAACGATTCGATTTCTATTATGTTTATAAACTTCTTCATATTTTTCTTTTTTATTAAGTATTAAATTGCAATAACTTATTTGTTTTTTGCCTTTACGTTAGGTATTTCAGTGTAGATAATAATAATATAATGTTAACTTTGCAGGCTGCATCCGAACCAAAACTCGGTTGTAAATAGGAATGCCTTGTTTATTTCTCGCCATTACGTTTTTTCTGCGCATTATTTATTCTGTGCTGAGGTTTCAGTAGGTTACAGCTATTTTTTATATGTACATAAATGGCATATCCCAATATTCGTCATCATCCGTGATTTTGTGGTATCTCTAGGGATTTTACAAAATCCCTGGTTTCATCATTTCCCTGAGATATTTAAGTACAACTAGTCACTCCGCGTTTCACACTTCCGCATCCCTCGCCCGCCTGTCGCCTGCTAAATTGGTAAAGTGTGCTCTCACACACACATGCTTATAGCGTTGTGAATACTGATGCCGGGCGCGAGCAGGCGGGTGTGACAGTGGGACGCAGCGCGGTGACAAAGTTATGGTTGATCGAATAGATGTTCTTAGTATTCAGTATTGATTAGTATTCCGTTTGCGAATCGAATTCGATAGCGATGATGTCACTGATCGGTTTAGTTTTGTCATTATCTAAGGGTTTTCCCGGCTTGTCAATAGGATCCGCTTTAATAATGTATACGAAATCATGTACTAATTGTTTTATATGGTACATAGACTTACTTATACGTTCTTTTTAATTGATATTGTGGCGACATTTTTGTTTGCAGCGGAGGAAATTCGTAATTTTTAAAGTGTTGCCAGATTAGGTTTTGATAGAGCGGAAATTACAACTGTAAATAATTAGTTTACTGACTATTACAGCTAAATCTAGATTCTAGAAGAGAAATTACTTCATGACTTATTATCTATAAGTTTCCGAATATATTAATTTCAAAATATTCTTAGATTTTTATGAAAATCAGCTTTAAATATATCAAATAAAAACAGTTACACCTTCGTATAGTAAGACACAACTAAGACGTCGCATCGGTAAACTTCGTAAAACCGATCAGTTCCGAACTGCGCGAGTCTTCAAGACCACGAATGTTTATTAGTACTGCAGTGAAACATGATCTTTACGCTGATGCAATAAGTTGTACAATTATTATACGAGCGACTGCCATTGGTTGATCCATCAGGTACATCGATGTTACTTCTTAGTTGTATCGTACTGTACAAGGATGTAAGTTCAAGTACTTACCTACAATGTAACTTTATAGTTTCAATGCAAAAGTTCACTGCTCCTCACTTTTTTTTTTTTTTTTTTTTTTTTAATTTGTTTCACAAAACTGAATTCTATCATAAAAGGTATATTTAAGAAATTATCTTACAGCATGGCGTGACAGTATCCTTCTAGATGCGAACACAGCTTGCATAATAACGGTATGTTATAATTAAACTAAACTAGGTACGAGTACATACATAATAGGATTTTAAGTTATTATCTAAACAAAAATAAAAATACAAAAAAATACAAAAATACAAAATGTATGCAAAATGTATGAGTGCGTACTTACCTAATCCGCTCATAAACACACATACATACACATCGCTTAGTATTCCTCTATCATGTGAACAATTTCCCAATGAATAATGGCAAAGTTGTGTTTGTATGAAGCGCATGTCCAGATGATCAGATAAACAGAAGCCTTACAGCATGGATTACGATGAGCCCTGACCCAGTTGGGCATCGATGAAGCCTGACGAAGGCCGATCTACTTGATATGGTTAAGAATAGTGTCAAGATGAGGATTTATATGCATGAACGTGATTTATACAGGGTAATTGAAAAAATGCTGGAAATCTCCTAACACTTTGTATTATGATCGTAAACAACGTTTGTTCCGGAACAACTAGGTACTCGTAGGTCAAACGAATATTCGTTCCATGCGGGGACCGAACCCGCAGCACGTAGGTAGCGCAGAAATCCAATCGTTTAGCCACTGCGCCAACCGGGCTGTCATAAAACTTGTAACAGAAATGCGTGGTCATATTTAAGGGTGTGGATCAGACCATCAAACTGAACAACTTTCTCTATGAGAATAACATCGTAATCGCGAAAAAAGAATCAGGCTATCCCATACAAAACTTCAGTAGGTACCTACCTACTCGACCCAAAGGACTGGGACGGCTGATAAATTTTTCGCGATTACGTTGTTGGTCCCATAGAGAAAGTTGTTCAGTTTGATGGTCTGATCCACACCCTTAATATATGACCACGCATTTCTGATACATGTTGTATTTCAATGTAAGATGTAATTTTAAAGTGCAGCTAATTACTCCAGCAATTTACTTGCGAGATTTGGAGATTTCCTTATCCCACGACTACAGAAGCATGATTCTAATATTGCTACAATCTTATGGTATTTCAGAACATTTAACTGAACTAACACGAGCGGAATATAAGCTTTCTATCTCAAAAATCAATCTCATATAATTTCTAATATGCTCTATAATTACGACGCCCGAAAAACGTAGGTGTTACAATACGATATAGAAGAATGTATTATTTGAGATTATTAATGATGTATTTGGTCATATGAAGTCACGACTTGGCCCTTTTGCTGTCGAAGTAATGTCGGATGCATATAATTCTGTTCTATTTGTATTGAACTACACTGTCGAAGATTTTTTTATGATATTGATTGTCGTTATTGATCCAATATTTACGCTTTACGCTTCTCTATAACATGAATAAAATTTATATCTATTCGGAAAATATTTACACACAATAATAATAATAACCTAACCGTCAAAAAACACGACTCCAACTAGAAAAAGAGCTGTAACTTTTGAACGGGTGAACAGATTTTGAACCCATCTGAAACCGTGCGCCTAAGAATCACGACATTTTGAAAGTGCCTGCAAAGGCCTAATTGAAATAACAAAATTGGACTTGGACATTTCCATGTGAGAACTCATGGAAACAACGATAGGAGAAGAATCAAATGGAACAAACTATTAATCTCCTCTGATGCATCGTATACCTAGGACCTAGGTACATACTGCTCGCGCGCTGCAGCCGCATTTAGAATTTTGCTTCCACTGGCAGCGGAGCAGTCTCCGTACGGACTCCGTTTAACTCGCAACGGTAAACTTCATAGAAGTGCTTCCACCAACAAAGAGTCTAGCGAAGAGGACTGAACAATTAGAAATAGTTAATATCGAACTCTTTCTTCATTTCTCTTTTACAGTGGAAGGCAATTGTCAAAACTCTTTCTCAATGTAAGGTAAAACCTATTCTAGCTATTTAGAGTCCGTTCTGTTCAGCTATTAATTGCTCATTACCCTTTCGCAGTGGAAGCGTATCTATCTATCTAATATACCTACAATCTACCAGGTACAAGCAGACAATAAGGCGACATTTTCATAAAATTCAAGTAAGTAGTTTCTGAGTTACGACTAGACAAACAGACTAGTTCTACAGAATAGTTAATATCAATGGAATTTATTCGCTAAACGAGTTACTATATCTTGTTTGTAATTGGAGCTGTGTTGATTGTCAATTATTATGATTTATTGGACTTAAACGAATTGCCTTAAATAATGAATTAAGCTTGTAATTGTGTAATTTAGAATATAGAATACATATATTTACATACTTTAATTTTAATTAATGTCTTTGTTAGCAGGTATGTTACCAGTAGCAAAAAAAAATCAAATTCAAATTGAGTCAGTTAGATGGCATTTTTGAATGAGTCATTTTAATTTTATTTCTACATTCGTAGAATAAATGTTTCTCATATTGATTATATCGATAATTTCTAGTACATAGGTACTGTATAATAATCAGGAAATTTGTAAGTCTCCAGTAAAATCTAGCTACTAATAAAACGCTGATAATTAGAATAGAAGAGAATAATCTTTATTTGTGAAAACATAGGTACATAAATAGGTCTTTCAATTAATGGAGTTAAGTTTCCAGTATGTTCTGCCATACAAGGCATAGGTACAATTTTTATTTTATTTCAAGATAAGATAAGACAAGATAATTTAAATTTTAAGACAAGACAATAAATTTATTTCAGTTACATATTAATTTGTGTTACAAATTATTTTCCTTTTATATTAATATCTTTCCTTTTAACATTTCCATTACTTTAATATACGCCCATTACAACATTTTCCTTCATAATTACAATTCTCCATACATTAAAACATCTCATTTCACACAATTATGGCTGGACACGATTCCAAGCACCATTTGTTTCTACCCTCAGGTTAAAGCAAGTTAACATGATTATATTCAATTTGTTTTAAGAAAAGTAAGCTAACAATACAATACATTATTAACTTGCTCGGAAATCATAATGGTTATAACCTAAGGCAGTATGTTTGCACATTCTTTGGAAGAAGGTAAAAATATGTTAAGTATTATGCCTACACGCAATATGCAGAACTAGCTGTGCCCGCGATTCTGTCCGCGTGGACTTCGAAAATTTTTGCGATAAAAAATCATAAAAATAAATACTTGTAAGATTATTACGAAAAACGTGGTAATTTTTAATTTAAATAATTATTTACTGCTAGTTAGTTAATTATAACATATTTAAATAGTTAATATTGCATTGTCATCTAGTTTTGAGCTATGTTTAAAGTTTCAGGTCTCTAGCTCATCGGGAAGTTAGTTTAAAATGTATTGCAAAATTTGTACCGAACAGCCAAACACACAGACAAGAAAGCGTTAGTAAAAACGTGGTAAAATAGCCAATGTCCTTGCTCATGATGCAAACTATTTCCTTGTCAAATTTCGTCAAGATCGGTCCTGCCGTTTAGTCACGAAAAGGTAACAAACAGACAGATAGACAACGTTATTTTTGCATTTCTAATATTGGTGTAATGTTGGCAAAACTGGCTTCCATTATCTTTAATCGTGTATTCTAGTCATCTTCTATCGGATTTGCTTAAGCCGTGATGCTAATATTAGCCGTATATAGTCAACATGGTTCACACTAGGCAGTTAGCCTCGCTAGGCTAACTGCCTAGTGTGTGTGGGAGTTACATAGGGGTTGTCACTTGGGGAGGCACTTTCCGTGCACCTGTTTAGTATCCAGTATGGCTGAATGACGAACTTGTTTGCCTAGGAGGGAACTATAGGTATAACTTATTTTTCCAAACCTGAAAAAAGGTCAGTTGTCTCATACGTTTGGGTCGAGCGGGTATTGAAGTTTTGTATGGGACAGGGAATTATTTTTTCGCGATTACGATGCTGGTCCCATAGAAAAAGTGGTTCAGTTTGATGGTCTGATCCACACCCTTAAATATGACCACAAATTTCTGATACACGTTACATAGCGGTAATCTGTAATAGGCTTGTGAAACTATCTAAAATTTCGTGCCATAGACACTATCTATTTAACACTACATAGTATAAAACAAAGTCGCTTCCCGCTGTCTGTCTGTCCCTATGTATGCTTAGATCTTTAAAACTACGAAACGGAATTTGATGCGGTTTTTTTTAATAGATAGAATGATTCAAGAGGAAGGTTTATATGTATAATACTTTCATATTTAATGTAAGGATAGTAGAGAAACCTCATCCGTGCGAAGCCGGGGACGGGTTGCTAGTATTACATAAATGCACTAATTATTGCGTAGGTACACCATAGAGCAAAATGCTTTCCTTATCTTACATAACATTTCAATTAATAAAAATAGTCAGAACTAAATGACAGATACAAGTCGGAAGTACAACCTGCAGTACTAGACCAGAGTTTCTAGTAGAAAGTATTACTAAACAACTTGTACGTAACACAGGAAGTTAGCAGAAGTACAAGTATTTAAGAGTCATGGTTCCATGATTAAAATTATTACTAGAATTAAAAAATACCGGCCAAGTGCGAGGCGGACTCGAGCACGAAAGGTACCATTATCTATAAAAACGGCAAAAAATTACGTTTGTTGTATGGGAGCCCCCTTAAATATTTATTTTATTGGGTTTTTAGTATTTGTTGTTATAGCGGCAACAGAAATACATCATCTGTGAAAATTTCAACTGTCTAACTACCACGGTTCATGAGATACAGCCTGGTGACCGACGGACAGACAGACAGAAAGACAGACAGACGGACGGACAGCGGAGTCATAGTAATAGGGTCCAGTCCCTTTGGGTACGAAACCCTAAAAAAGTACTAGCAATACACAAGATACTTTCTGCGGCAGAATTCCGCGTTGTCGCATTCCTTGTTCACTTTTTGAAAGCAAAAGGCAGCCAATGAACTCTAAGCCGCGTCATTTTACTGCAAAAAGTAGCATTATGTTATGGTCCTTATTTATGATCTACACTCCTTTCGCGCTTTCGCGTCCGAATAGTTAAGGGTTCCGTCATACTAAGGATTTTAACGTTCGTTAAGAAAACGTAAAATAACTTTATTTTATGCTTTCATAAAGAGCGGTACCAATTAGACCATCAATCTGGCATCAGTTGATCAGTGATTTGAGATTGATGTCAGATTGATTGATGGATTGATAAATGGAATCGCAATATATCTAGATACTTTGATATACGGCGTCAATATTGTCAATCCCGTGAATCACTGATTTGAAGGATTTCTAGTTGTTACTTTCATATCGCCCGTCAGTGACAACTTTAATATCGCCCAGTGGTCAACGACTGTAATTTTATCTGCATGCACTTCTTCTCCATATAAACTTTATAATGCCAAATCTCATACTCCTCCGTGCGCGCAATATGCTTAAAAAGGAGTACTAACAAAGTTTTCTCTTCACGTATTAATATATAGATAATTTTATTTGTCTATCTTGCAGGTCATTATATTATGGAATGCCGTGGGAAAGCTCTATTTTAGGCGACGGATCGAACGTTACACTAAAGTTTATTGAACTTCTAGTAAATAACTTCTTAATGTCCTTTCCCGGTAGCGTTGTTCTAGATAGACGCGAATTATTCAATTATGCCAACGCGAGAGCTGAACCCCGTTTCAACAATTGAAAAACTTGCCACAGCTTTTTAAACTTTAAATACATCAAATTAACTTAGAAATTTGTTTGAAGTGCGTGGAATGTGATTGAAAGTATAACATTATATTTAGAATCTGTTATGTTAGCTCCATATTGAAATATATAGATGACTTGCTGTCAAGTCAAAGATTTTGAACTATATAGTTTAAATACTCAACATGTGTCTAATACTTTGTGAAGAAATATTAGAAGAGGATTTTGAGGAACTAAAATTCTACTTGTCCTGCATCCCTAAGGGCTCATACGCACTAGCGGTCAGCCGCCCAGGCGGTTCACCTAAGCGACTTGCCGCCTAACGCGGAGGGAATAGCAGCTCACTGTCATCGCGCATGGCGGCGTGGTGGCCAGCCGGGCTAACATAAGCACCACGACATAATTTTGTCCTCGCATTATCTCGTGCAGAAACAGATTTTTAGAGGCATTATCTTGTCTTTCATGACGACAAACTTCTGTCGCGGCCTAGCTGGTACATCATGGTACATAATAGTCAAGACGACGGCCAGCCGCGAACTGGGCCGCTGCCCTCCGTTCAATCGCGGCGGCTAGAACTTTGTGGCAGTTTAGTTCATATTGTATATGAGCATATCATATAACCACATATTATAACCATAACAGCAGCATGAGCATATTAACCTATGAAAGTGGTTAGCCGCGCGGTTATCTGCCCACGCGGTTGACCGCTAGTGCATATAAGCCCTAAAACAACGTCACGTTATGTAGAGTACATAGTCTCTGTTTCTTTTGAAAATCAATGACAAAAAGCAGTTAAATATTTTTTATGTAAATAAATACAACACAGAATCATAAAAGGTCGGGTTATGGCCATTAATATTATTATTTTTGATTTTAATGACATAACTACACTCAACATTGTAACCTAGACCGGTTACTGTATGACAGTATCGTAAAACTAAGGTTTTATAAACCATAAACATGAATTACTAATAAAATAATATTTTTATGTTCATACGTTGTTCATTTCACTCTTGTTCAATGTTCATCCAAAGGTTGCTTGGAAGAAATCGCCGTGCGCGATAAGGCCGCCAATTGTACAATAATAATGTTCATGCAAGTCTAATATGTGTATATTTTGTCGACGTGTGCGCAATAAAGAATAAAATCAATAAATAAGTGTTTCAAATTGGGCCACATCAATGTCACTTACGTCACCCGTTTAGCAACTAAGGACCAAGTGGACCAAGCAAGTTCACCGACAATGTGGCAGACGATTAGGGCATAAATCAGCCGTTTTGACAGGAATTTTTATACTGGATATTTTTTTTATGTAGTACGCAAAAATTTGCAGAGTGATTCGGTTTCTGTTCCCAAATACAGACGCAGTACTAAAATTCACTCCAAAACAAAATAAAAAATTGTCTATGTATGGTTTGCGCTAGTAAATTAAGCGTGTCCTCCATACTGAGTCGAGTTTTCGTTTTGTTTTAAAGTGTAACCCAATACTGCGGTTGCATTTACGAATACCTAGAGACTGAATCACTCTACAAATTATGCACACTGCATAAAAATATCCTGTATGGGTAAACGGTCGTTTTTATTTTAAACATCGGTAATAACTAATATTGTTGATGAACATGGCTTTTATAATCTTATTACAAAATAAAATAATGATACAAAATATATGAGACAAAATATTTATATTATGTTAAACTTTGTACCTAATCTGATAATTATTCCAACAATCTTAAAAGTGGTTTAGTAGCAGGTTACCGTTCTGACCATGTTTCTAGATAAATGGCTCTTAATTAGGTGTGAATAAGTAGTATTAATAGCGTGATTAACATTACATATTCTGAGTTTAGCTGGTAATTACAGGAAAATATTAGCAACCGCTTAACCCAAGAAAACTAGGGGTTCGTAGCTATATAGCTCCATATAACGAGCAATACTAGGCGCACGCACACAGACGCGTACGTACGGCAAACTCAAATCGAGTCAAACGAACGTTGACTCGACTTGAGCTCGATAGCTCGTGCCGACTCGACAGATGACGTCGAAATGTAATTCGGTTGCAAAAAAAGTGTAAAGTGTAAAATGTTTTAAGATTTTTGGTCTTTTGATACGAATTATGTGAAAAAGTAATTAGATAAGTTTTGTTTTTATTTGTCTTGTATAAATTATTGTTGTAGCTATTTCCAACGGATCTAGTTTTAAAGATGATAGATTAGGAATATTATTTTATTTTTATATTTTTTAAACTTTTTATTTGATTACACGAAATTTGAATTTCATAATAAGATAATAAACTGTGATCCTGTGAATGCTGCTCCTACGTTTAACCTGTTTAATTCCTTAGTTATGCATGAAATCTTACCACTTAAAGGGCATTGCGTTGCGGGTATTCTAAAAATATTTACCTGAAACAAAAATAATAATAATTAGATATGTATTTTAACCATTCAACAATAAACAGATTAGTAACATAATCCTTTTATTAAATAAAAGAGTTAGTTGTATATTTTTTAGTCGTAAGTTGTCGCGACATTATTAATAACTGATATATTTCCTTCATTTGCAGATTAGCTTGAAGAAGGCACCTTAACATTTTTGACACCACGAACTTAACTCATTCCTTCCTATAAATAACATTTATATATAAACCATTAAATTAATCCCAACTGCACAATGTCAGTGCATGCTCCGACGAACCATAATTTTGATTTAAAACGACAGTTGATACTGGCATATCCAAACATTTCAAAGAAATATCTCCAGAGGACCAAATCTGGTCCGTGTATGAACACATTTATCATCGTTTTAATAATAACCAGACACAGTAATGAATTCGAGTTATTTTTTGGACTGTTATTAATATGGTTGTAAAAGGTAATGTTAACATTTTAGGGTTAAATGAAGGCATGGTATTTCAATTGAATATTTTTCTTTACAGTATGTTTATTTGAGGAAGTTATATTTTTAGTCATCAAAGGAAAAGATTTGGTAATTAAATTAAAGATATAATAAAAGATGCATTCTGATTCATTGACCCAGCGTGATTCCTACGGATGTATCCATTTTGGGAGAGGTCTATGTTGAGCCTTGGTCTGCGTAAGGTTTTCGAGATATAAAAGCTTCTCCTTAACCATAAGACACAAATATAATAGTTTAGTAATTTAAATCTTTATTAATGCAGGCATAACTTATGCAAAAATTGAATGTTAAACTAGAACGTGTATAGATTAATTCTATATGTGAATATTTAACTATGAAATAAATTCATGAAGAACTGTCTACCCAAAACATAAAAATGAAATTACTCTCAAACTACTGATATTTTCATATTGTTAATGTATGAACTCACTATTTTATTATCTATATTTTTTATCTATGAAATATTCAAATATTCGTGTTTTCGTTAGGTAAGTACTAAAAATATTTTTTCCCGATTTTTCACCCCGTTTTGGTATCGCGCACTTTATTGCTGTCCCGTACGCTTATGTAAGAAAACAGATGCTGATATCTCTTTCTTAGTATTAGATCTTGTCAGCGCCTTAAGATAAGAAAAGATGACTTATTAAAGAAGTGGCCTTAACTGGTTGAATGGATTACATAAGCCACTTACACTCGTTTGGACAAGTACCAATAATGGCAGAAAAACCCTTAAATTATTGTATTCAGAGTGAAATCCACTATCATTAATCACAAAGTCACCAAGCGACATGTGAGTAAGACAAGAAAGTTAGAATAAGAGATCACGTTCTAACTCCCGTTAAATTGTTGTTTAAACAGCCAGTAATGGTTCACCTGGGTAAACAGTGACTATCGGTTAAGTGGTAGGGGTACAGCGAGCGGGAATTTTTGTGTTTGTAGGCAAAGGACTAACCATATGGTGCGTTTTCTTGCCTACAAACTTGTCGGTAAATTGGACTAAGATAATATCGTCGTTTTTATTGCTTCCAAAGGACACAGAATTAAAAAGGAAAATTGTAGACATCGAAAAGTGTATAATTGTTATTAAGTAGGTAATTTGAATGTATTTTAATTTAAATCGGAATCTATGAATGATGATAACTGAAATAAATGAATTGTAATTTTTAATTTTAAAGTCAAAACTTTTAACCGGTAAAAAGTACTTTTAACTGCAAAAAACTGTCAAAATAACTTTTGACTGAAGACATTGTGTCTTACGTAGTGATTGTGGCGAATAATCGATTGGCAGATACTCGGCATTTCCTATGGCGAATAGTCGAGTTAGTCGTCATAATTATTCGACATCAAAAAACATATTACAATCTGTTATAAATAACAATAGCACGCCTCCAGCTGTCCAACACTTACCGAATTTTCAGTATTCTATTACTACAAAGATATTCCTGCACGATTTCTAAGAATACAAGGATTTTTATTTTCGATTGATTTTACTTATTAAATAGTAGGTAAGTATCCTTGCGAAGAGATACCTGACTACTCCTGCTAGGTTTGTTTATTCAGAACGATTAGGTACATTCCGAGGCTCTTCGGCTCTGAGGTAAGTCTCAGTTAAACCTAATTCTATAGCGCATACGCAGACTCTAATCATCTTTTCATATCTTAAACGGAAAACATGCAATGAGTTTCTGCCTTATAAAGTAAGTGTTTCTTTTCATGTTTTTATAATTACCATTCAAATTGGAAGTTAATTACCCACGTTTTAAGATATCGTTGTAACCGAACATGTTCTATGAATATTTATACAGTATAATCAAAGTTATAAACAAGTCGATTTCGATAGCAGTATCAAATAGCTGTGTAATTAACGGAAGTTTAATCGTGGATTAAAGTTCAGTATTTACTAATTTTGTCGTTAAATTCGTTATAAATAATATAATTGTGCCGTTAAATTCATTATAAATAATTTTTGTCGTTAAATTCGTTAATATTTATAATTAATTTAACGATGGACTATTTTATTGCTGAAAATCTATATCTTTACATAGTACTTATAAAATAAAGTTGGTTTCTGCGTCTGTCTAAGACGTCTGTATATCCGCTAACTCCTCCTAAACTACGCAACAGATTTTGATGCGGTTTTCACAATAATTTTGAGCATCTCTTCCGGAATGTTTGTATGTGTAATACTTTTATACTCATTGGAAGGATTGTACAGAAATTGCACACGTGCGAATCAGGGGGCGGATCGCTAGTGTTTTATAATGCATGATATATTTGTTAGTATAGTTTGTAAAGGAATTTGTTTGATAATTTGTGATGAAAACAAATTACGTTTTATTATTACTGCATGAGAAGTCTTCCAAAGACTGCACGGCACTGCGCAGTGGTTAAGCGATTGGTTTTCTGCGCTACGTGCCGCGGGTTCGATCCCCGCACGGATCAAATATTTGTATGGCCTAAATATAGTTGTTCCGGGTCTGGGTATGTACCTATGTGCATGTGACATGTATGTTTGTAAACTATCCTCCGATACAAGAGAAATCCAAGTGATCATCGCTTTTTTTTTTAAAGAAAGAAAGAAATTTTGTTATACGGAGAATATGTATTCCGGTGTCGATAAGATTATGAATTTTAAAACTACATATTATAATTATCGACTCTGGAAAAGCAAAATGGCTAAAGTGCTAATGTAAACTTTACAGGAGCATATTTAAAATATAAAAATACGAACAAATTCATATTTAATGTTACAGATAAACGTATGTTTTAATAAATCATATTATAATTTAAGTACTAGAATTATTATGTTTTACAGAAAATAAAGATAAAACTTTAAAATGTGCTCCTGTAAAGTGTATGAAAGTGTGCCAATATGTAAATATTGGCGCTTTAGCCATTTTGTTTCCCAGTGTCGATATCATTAATGTAAAAAGCTTCAAACGCTAATAAAGCATGTTTTATTGGTAATCAGTCTCAGTTCTGGTAATGTCGTAAAGCTAAATAGCATTATAAAACAGGTAATAATGGAAATAAATGTCGGAAAATAATCCATTTATTGGTTTTGCTAATTATTTATATAAGTTACATTAAACTTTAAGCAACAAAATACAAAATCATTATACTTACTTAACTTTTACATTTAGTGCTGCGAAATTATCGATAACTCATCATCGTAAAGTTACAATATTTAAAACAGCACTCATTTACGTAAAAGGCGACCGTGAGGTTAACTTTAAAATGTGAAAAAAAAATACACAATTTAATAAATTAACACCTACAGTTTCGAGGTGTCACAGAATTAATAAAATTCGACTAACAATTATGATTGCGTAATAAAACGCTACTTAAACGTTTATTGCTATTTTTATCGATAATAATATCGATATTTTTATTGGTGATCGATTGGAAAGTTTTTTTTTATTGAAAACATAAATTGTGCAATAAAATAGTTGATCGGAGATTGAAGTGTACTTCATATATACGTAATTAATTTTACATAAGTAACCAATAATAATATAGGTTACAAGATAAGACTAAGTCTATGTATAAATTATGTAAATATCTGGCGTTATCACCATTTATGGATTGTTATTTTAAGAGAATTAATCATTACAATAACATAATAATTAATTACGATGGTATAAATTATTAATTTACGTAAATATTTAATTAATTATTTGTTAATCCTTGAATGTTAAAATATTGACCTATTTACTTATGTAATTTAACACATTTATAATTGATAAGTTAAGAATTCATAAAATACACAACATCTGTGTCCAGTTTTGTGTAATAATATAGATTAATAACAAACAATTTTTCTGTTCCAACGTATTTTAACGTGATTTTTTGTCATAACCTAATTCCTAATCATTATACATTAATATTATGTAAAAACAATACATAACAACAATTACAAGTAGGTACTTAATTTACAATCCTCCATAAATTTAACACCTTTCTTTTGATCAAGAGGTAGAAACCATAACTTTTACGATTACTTACGACTGCTATCAAAATTTTACAACATACGACTTTTCTCATATGAATCATATAGGTATAGTTGCACATCAGGAGGTGACTCACACAAAAATGCAGGCTGCCTACCCATTTGTACCTGTTTAGGATATCGTCCGCATTTTTAGACGTTAAATGACCCGCATATGTGCTGATTAAGGAATTAAGTGGATTCAGGTATTGGAATCATTTTAATTTTATCTTCTTACAACCTTTTAGGGTTTGGCAAAGTTTAAGTGCTAAAGTGCCTCGAATCACTGTAATGTTTGCATTACACGTCAATGGTACAGTACCTCTACCATGAGTTTTCCGTGCCGTCTAACGTTCACGTTCATATGCAGTATTTGTATGGGATTTTTTCAGCGCCTCTTGCGGTATAAATAGTGAACTAAAGTCACTATACAAATATTGCATGTGAACGTGAACGTTAGACGGCACGGAAAACTCATGGTAGAGGTACAGCACCCGTAGCATGAATAGAATAGATTCTGATCTTCATGACATGTCATGACCATTATTACTATTTATATTCTTCCAAGAAAATGTAGCGTAGGGAAGTAGACTTTAAGAAGTTAAGAACATCACGATGGGAGTGCTAAGTTAAAAGACCCGGGATGGACAAAATCAACAAAAGAAAAATCGGAGTACGACTCACCCTCCTTCTGTTGCAGCTGGCTTCCTAAACTGCACACAAAGTATTTTAGGGAAGCTGATGACCGCGACGATTAATTCACTGTTCACGGTACCGAAAAGTCCAGGATTCTAGGTTTTTAAATTTTTAACGCAAGGCGTCTCAAAATTCTATACGGGTCCAAGCATAGATAAAGCCCTTTCTATTCATTTAGACAACTAGACTTCTGTTTCTACGTAGACACAAACAAAATATTCTTTCCCTAGCAACGAAGAAGTAGTTAGTGATGTAGTTATCGAAGTTCTATCATTATGCGGTATAGTTCCGCAGGACTTTGAAATCAGGCTTCTGGGCAGCAAAATCCACCTGTAGGTTTAACACCACGACTAGCTAAGAAAGGTTTGTTTTATTTATGATTTTAGGATCAAACATGAAATATTCCAGAATTTCCAAAGAAATTTTTATCATGGAATAAATTTATTGAAAGTTGGCAAAGCATAGTATCGTTTCCAGTAAAATATTAGATTACAATGTAAGCAGGTGATACTTTTATGGATTAAGTTCTAACTTGTCATAAAAGTTTTGATTGCAGGATATAAATTTTACTCTGAAAATGAGACATTTCTAACTACGGCACTTCGTCTCGGGTAAGTTACTGAGAGTAAAGAAAGTATCCCGTTCCTAATGATGTTCGTGGGCGTTGGACTAGAAATACGCCAGATTAATGAAATCTACGCTATCATTAAATAAAACAAACATTCATAAATGTCACGTCTTTAATTCCCATGGATGTAGGTGTAATGGATCCATAGTTTATAGTTGACGTTATTTAATGTTATTCCTCTTTTTTTGTTCCAGAAAAGTTCATTTGGACACTGGGAATAGTACCTATAATAGATTATTTCTTCCGCAATACACTTTTTCTGAAAAATCTTGAACATTAGTAGTGTTAGCAATCTGATGCACTGCTACTACTAGGTTATAGATATTTTTTAGACCTGAACCCGCAAAAACATTATCTAATATTATCGAATAGATTTTTATAAAATAAGGAATAACATTAATATAAACAATAAATAGAAATGGACCGAGAATTAAACCCTGTGGAACACCAATTGCGACCACAAATCCTGGGGATATATTTTTTACGTCAACTTTTTTATATCAACCGATGAGCAAGGTAGTCAGTGCACCTTGGGGAAAAGCGTCTCCAAGACGCTAGTAGCAGGGTCGGTAATCCGCGAGTTATATCGTGGTCTAATCTTCCAAAAGCTTCCATAGATTACGGTAACCGTTTGCCATAAAGCGGACCGTAAGCTTGTTTGCCATCATAGTGGTATAAAAAAGCAGTCAGTAAGGACAAAAAATAGATTTTTTTATTGTGTCCGCTGGTATAAAAAAGCAGTCAGTAAGGACAAAAAATAGATTTTTTTATTGTGTCCGCTGTGTGGTATTCCATGTGTTATGTTAATGTACAAAATATAGTTGCACACATAACGGAATTTAGTCACCGTTAGAATTAAAGTTGCCGGTATTTATATATTATATAATCGATGATCTCTAAAAGTGAAATGAAAGCAAAAGTCCCTTGGTATTCGGTGACCGCCCACTAGCTACTTATTCAATTGTTCTATATTAACATCATCAGTAAAGTGGCTCAGTTTAAGCGTAGACGTCAAAAGGCACATTGTTCTTGCGAAAGGGCTTACGTATGTTAATATTCGTTTTATTCATGCTTTAAATGGGACATAATACAAAATATAGACTATAAGCTGTTTCATCTCTAACTAGGATGTTTGAAGAGTTGGAAAAATTATGTAAGGCAGGATTTGTTGAGGTTTTCTGGGAATAAAATTATGTGGTCGCTCAAAATTTAACTGTTGATAATTTTGGAAGATGGCAAGAGAGCCAACGAACTGCTATTGAAGACTTTTAACACCACACACAATGTGGAGAATATTTAGGTTGACCGGAATTAATAGCTCCAGTTAGAAAGAAAAATAAGAGTTGGCTGAAATTGGTACATAATGATACTGCTCTAGATTGTAAATAAACTGATGATGATGTGTTATAAAAGCCCTTTAACATTCCTCTGCAATTAAATAGACAATAGGCTTTTTCAGTCATCATTACCCATAGGCCATAGCCAAACCAAATTGAATCATTTATAATTAAAACCCCATCACTAGGCCACGCCCAACACGCGTGAGCGCGCACGCATTCAAAAATTAGCATTTCCGTGCATGCTTTGAATTCGATGCGGCGCACAGCTCTGTGTTTCGTGTGGACAATGTATTCCAAATACACTGTATGCTATATCACTTTGTTGAAATTACTTAGCCTGCACTCTCGGCATAATATTGGCTAAAAGACATGATCCCCAAGGTTAGGTCTGAGATGTATTAAGAACACTAACATTTGGTCGATGATGCAGTAGGTGACTTAATTATAATATACCCAATAAGCCTTTCTTTTACCAAGTACAATGGAATGGCATGACCAATAAATTCTAAATTGAGAGCACACGTGACGCAACATGACGGAATAAGAATATCAATACCAACACCTCATCCACCATCCAATCCACCATCGTCAGGTAAAGTTACGACCAACAAAGATTTGCTAAAATTAAATAAGTTTAAATTAGCAGCTGTACAAGCCTTGAGTGCATTCAATTATGTGGTTCATTTTCCAGTAAGTAACACCGTGTGTACCATAACGGTACCACTCCGGCTACTAGGCATAAAAGTGTATAACAGGATGTGTGAATCAGTTAGGTTTAGCTTTGCGCTAAGGGACTAATGACGGTGTACTTTTAATAGGTTTTCTTAAGTGATTTTTTGTTTTATTTACTAGTTATATTTTAGATGTGATCTGGTGTGGTTGGGTGGATTGAACTTAGTTATTTAATTTCAATAAAAGTTGAAATCATAAGACAGTGATGTTAATTAGAATGTCCAAGAAAGAGTTGTCTAGAGCTAACTCTAGAAGGTCTACAAATATTATATTGTTTACTTCAATTCACTCAGCACAGTAAACTTCAAATTTAGAGACGCAAGGGCAAGGACATTTAAAAGAAATCCTCCTGGTCTTATAAATCGAAAATGTAGAGCAACTTTTTAATTTCATAATACATCAACAAAAAACGATGCTTGATTTTACGCAACTCACGAACCATAAACACGGTGCAATCCGTACACGTATGCTCACCGCGGTGACGGCATGAGTCACCAGGTGGCGCCACGGTCACTGCGCCGGCGCCGCTCCACGACAAGTTTCACCGTTTAAGGTAATTGTGCTTTGCCGTTCGTTTCATATAGATTTTTGGTTCATTTGCTTACGACACTTTCTTATGTAGGTTAAGATAAGCTAATCTTTACTTAATAAGTGACCGAGTTATGTGAAGTTTGCACTAAGGCTTGAAATTGGCTGAATTTGTTAAATCATCGTTTACCAATTGAGTAAACCTGTGAGTTCAGTTGACGTTTCAATTACACGGAGTATTGCATTTTAAACACGTTTAATTACATCAAGGATTACTTGTTCGCAAATTCTCACTTTGACAAAAATATTGGTTTCTTAAGAATTGCAGTAGTCAAAGTCACATTAGAGTCTTGCTATATCATAAATAAGAAAATTTCATATATGAAGCTCGTTAATGAACGCACTGCCACTATCTTCAACTGAAGGAATTCTGGCAACGGGTCTAGAAACCTTAGGATGTCGAAGAACTCATACATCGGTATGTTAAAATATAAGATAGATGATAAGATAGCTCTTACAAGTTAAAAATAATATTATTTTTGTATTTTATCATTCCTACATGCAACCCAATAAAATTCTTTTCCAGATCAAAAAGGGATTAAAGCCTGATTAATACTACCAAGATACACTTATCAAGAGAACCCATTAAAAGACGAATAATTATAATTCCTTAAATAAACCGCTCTCCCATACATCCTGCATCGAAGGCAATTTGTTTTTAACTAAACGTTTTTAAGATTTACCGTCGTAAATCACTCGTTTATTGACTATAGAAGATCTTATACCGAACCTTCGTTAAGGTCAATTTAAAGTAAAAATAAATCTTTAATAGCTTTGGAAATTGTCTATTTGTTAACGGCAGTAATTATAAGGATTGTTTCATATGAAGCAATTGAGATGAAATCAAAAATGGCGCTGACGAATTTTGAATTCTCTTCAGATAATATAAAACTCCTTTCTAAAATCACCTAACATAGCCAATGTTCTTATATTACTGTTCATTTAATAAACTGTGAATTCCAAACAAGAAACATTATCTTCGCTGTGTTGTCTACGTGCTCATATTTTCAAAACATTAGTTATTTTTGACGCAACAATAATATATTTAATCGAATGTCAATCACAGTAATGAATGCTTGGCACGTTATGTCTATGTTACATTGCAGGTGGCGCTATCTTATGCATTTCTATGGCCAATACATCCAGAATTTATTACTGGGCCTGCGGATTTCCTTTGTTTTCCTTGTAAGAAACGTTTGATTAATTTACGATTATTTTGATTACATTATCATAGATCAAGTCCTCATTGCAAAATCCTTCGGGCGTGAAAATTATTTCTATGATCTACTCCATATTTCATTAATTACTTAAAGTATTTTAGATTGTAGTATACTAGAGAACATTAAATTTGTTAATATTGAAATGGGTAGAGTTTGAACTCGGCTCTTTGGGCAACAACTTGTATCAGAAATTCGTGGTCATATTTAGGATTCTAAGGACGATTAAACTGAAAAATTTCCTCTATAGGACCAACATCGTAATCACGAAAACATAATCAGCGGTGCCATACGTTTGGGTCGAGTAGGTATTAAAGTATTGTATGGGACAGCTGATAATTTTTTCGTTGTATGTGCCAAATGTCTCTGAATAGTAATGCTAATATATTTGCTAACAACTTACTCATTACTAAGTGTGAATACTTTACTGATATAAGTACTTGAAAAGGCATAGTATGAATAATGAGTGTGTCAAAGATTAGAAAGTTTACTCAATGATACAGTCTACTTGTCTTTCATTTATGTCGCATGATAAAATCGCACGACTAAACGTCAATGTGAAAACGCATAACACTTAAGAAGTGTAGTGTACCAGTTTCTGTACTTAACTATAAAAGTAGAATAGTCACTTTGAACCCAACCTTTTATCGTTACTTTGGTAAGATATTTATAGAGAAAAGTAAAGACAGAATTTTGTTTTACTAAACAGGCAAGGCACATTATAGAAAAAAAGCCTAATAGAGCCATGAAAACTCAAAGCTCTTATCTTTAAATTAAACCACAAAATATCGGATACCAATCGTCTCTTGTTAACAATGAAGTGATATCGCAAATAAATGACATCGCTGCTTTTATCAGAGATTGTCCAGTCATTCCAACTGATGTCCTATTCTGCTAAGAGACATTTCATTAAGTTTTTATTATGCAGATTTACTTTCTCCGGTCGATGCGAATACTTAATTAGAGCCTTTCATTTTTTTTTTGTATTCTAAATTTAAATTGGATTGATCTCGAGACGATGTTTCTGTCTATCATATTAGGTATGTGTTTAATATAGTAATCATCTGTGAGTATTGATTTAAGATTTTTATTATGATAAGTTAGTCTTCCTGTTATGCCAATCAGATTGCGGAAGAGATAGTTGAATTGCATTACAAATGCAGTACGAAGTCATGTACGTCATGAAATGCAAGTTAAGCTACTAATAAACAAATAATATTATAAGCACTAGAATTATCTATTAAATCATAACCAAAAACAAAACAAAAAGTTGCTACTAAGCTATTATATGGAATAAAAATGTCACACTATACGATTATAGCACCTATATCATTTGAGAGATTTGAACTAACATTTAACAAATTAACATTTTCACGGATTCAAAACTAGTTTTTTTTATAACTAGTTTTTATGGAACATAATTACTTTCACATCGTTTTTGACTCTTCTACACATTATTACATAATTATCCTTCTTTCTGCTATATTTAGCTTTTATATCAATTCTATCCTACATCTTTAAAAGAAACCATGCCTTCTTACTTTTTTTAATTTCTTTTCTACAAGATTCCCCTTCGCTTTCTCCGCCTTTCATCGGACGCACTTAAATCACCAGAAAAATGTCGCAGACAAAGTTACACGAAAACTAATTTGTCTGTCCAGTTGTCAAGGATTTAATATCCTCACTTTTATGTTTTTAGTCTTAATTACTGTCATGAATCTTGTAAATAAGAGCACTCCAATACAAGACAGTCCCACTGTCTTGTATTGGAGTGCTCTTATTTACTGAACAATAAAGATTAATAAAGAAGTGGTTCCACTATATTTAATGGATATCAATATTTCCATCAAGATTTTCTGTTTTACAAGTATTTAATAAAGAAGGATAATTCTATACATTTAGTACACTTAAGATATTTTTTCTGTGCAATTGGCAGAAATAATAATATTATTCTTATCATTGAGAAGTGGAAGAGAGTAGGCTGGACAATACAGGCTTGTAATAATAATAATTTCCCGAACAAGTTAAACAATTAAGTCTTATAGTTTTACGAGTAATTGAAGATTCTGTGGGAACAGAATAATTTTAATTTGCAAGAGTCAACGTTAATAATAGAGTATCATCGTAAAGCATTAATAAAAAACACTCAAGTTTAAACTATTATTTTATACGTAGAACTGTGTTTTAATTTTTAGACCACCAGCTTCGTGATTCAATTCTAATTATAGTATCTTCTTCTTCTAATGATGATTGCATTAAGTTACATCATTAATTTCTCTATAACAATGGTGTCTTCAAAATAAGGTTAATTTATAGCTATAATTACTGTTGTAATTACTGGGCGTAATGCAATGAAAGGAAACTTAAGACCACTGTATATTGAACCGTAGGTTATAAGTACCGGTTTTATATTCAAGTAGCAAGTTATATTTGCTGTTCTCATAAAGTTAATTTCTGGCGCTACTTTCTTTATCATTGTTATGTAAGGTAAGGTTATGTTGTAAGCTTTAAGAATGCTTTGTACATCTTGGAATCAAAGTAAATTGAAGGACATTCAGAGAAATCCGTTCAGTATTCTTCTTTTAGTTTTGCATTGTAGTAAGGCTTCATATTTATGAGGTTATATAGGTCAAATTTCTGTATAATTTGTAGCTAATATTACAAAGTTATTTTTAGTTACATTTGCTCCTATGCTCATAAGCGAAATAGAATAATATTAGATGTACGAGTAACAGTGGACTGCATCGATGCATTTATTAATTTCACCTTGCCCTCTATTGAGATTTATTATTCCAATATGGTTAATTTTTACATGAATATGTTCTTGAACGTTCATAGACATAACGCCAGATGCATCTTTAAATAGCCTTCTTATTTCTGTTATTTTTATTTAACTACATTTCCAGACTTTGGTTTCAACAGTTACATAATAATTAATTTTAATAAGGCTTTAATAAAGCTTGACAAAGCTACGTTTTTGGGCCTTGATTGAAAGCGATTCGGGCTGCGCGTGCTCAAGAAAAAAAAAGATACTCAACACGAACTCAAATCATAGTGAGTACTCTCTTGTTAGCACAGGACTTTGTGGTTTTGCAGCAAAGCGGCACCAACTCCGCGCAGCGTCGCCATTGAATTTATATGACTTTCCCAATTTGAATTTTTTGTCACTTTAGTATCACAACGGAATACCCTTAGTTTTCTAACTTTCTCACAGGCCTTAAAACCTTATATTTATTAACCTTTACCTTACCTATGATGATCTTCCACAGTTTCTTTCTACACTACCAAAGTCCCTTTTTATAGTCGTCTATTCTGCGTCACGACAGAAGGGTTTGTTTGTGGTCGTGTGTAGACAGACCCTTTTGTGTTTCACAGTGCACCTTGATGATGTTTGCTTTAGAAAATTGTTTGGGGCAGGTGTGCACACGACACTGTAAGTCACTTCTCGCCTCTAGTACTCGTATACTTTTTTTTTTTTTAATTTGTACGAGGCATCCTTCAAAAGGCCTTATAACGCAGGTCAGCGACATGGAGCAACGTTGCTGGTACAAATAATGCAAGAGAGTTGAATTAGCAGTGGCTATTCCACTTGTTCAGTATGGTGTTAGCAACTACCTTCATTTTATAGTAAAGCCTTTGACCAGCAGTAGAATATGATGGGATGAATAAAGATATAGGATTCTAGGTTTTGCCTGTCCTATATTTATCTCCTTTATAATTTTCTGCTTCTATTGAGATGGGTAATATCTGCAGCGATCTTTTGCTATATCCTTTACTCAGAAGTGGACGTTAACTGGTTGATTTAAAGATCACACAAAGTAAATCGAACTTTTCATATTCAACGTAAAGCTATAAATCAAATCATAACATCCAACACGATAAGTTCCATAGCAAAATGTCTGACTTCAATAGGCTCAATTACCATACGATCTCTTTATGACAATTATGTTCTGCAATCGCGGACCGCTTCTAAGAATCAGTTATGCTGGTTATGTAGTGTTGAAATGGTTTATGTACAATGTTAATTGCTGCAGATTTATTTGTTGTTCGCATTTCTGTTTTGATTAGTGTTGTCTTTATTCTTTTATGATTGTAGATTGGTATTACGAGCAAAATAAAGTCGTTAGATATATGAGGTGATCTTTTTTCATACCACTAAGGTGGCAAACGAATATACGGCCCACCTGATGATACGCGGTACATATGGACGCTTGCAACACCAGGAGTATGAATTGCGCGATGCCGACCCTGACGTGTTGTAGCTACTTAGCTATGATATTCTGCAAGGTACTTACCCAGTTGCCCTACCTTTCTTAAAACCTCAATTGAAATGCTTTTTTTTACATTATGCTCAGTTACTTAATATGGGCCGATATTACCTAGTTGTTATCTGGTCTGGTGATTTAAAAAGCATGTATTTGTGTAAGGCATCTATAACAGTATCATAGTCTACGTTTCTTCTCTTGGGTGGCTTTTTATGATCCAGAGACCACACCAAAAATCCTATTTCTCCAAATTAACATGTTTTCTTTCCCTGCAATTCCAATGCATTCATTAAATGTTTCTGTACCTCCCAGTTCATCATGTAAATACATAAAAACTTTGCCCAATTGAATGGCATACTGCCAGGGGCCATCTGCGCATGTGCGTAGGTCACTATCAATCAGACAGAATGAACGATCGATACGATATCGACGTATAAATTGATGTAATAAAATTGCTTTTCGTTATGACCGATGTGAACGAAACGTACGGTGATTAAATTTAAACATTAAATTTTGGATGTAAAGGGATATATTTTTGGCGGTGCAGTTGATGTTGAGTTATAATGAAGGTTAATAGAACACGTTATCAGAGAGGAAATTAATCATGCCGTTACAGTAAGAACAGAAAGCCATACTTTTTTGAACAGCCTTAGAGTTGGCTCAGGGATAAATTCAGAGCTCTTGAAAGCAGGTGTGACTTATGTTCTGAAAGCTAGCATCGAGTCTTTTTAATTTCATCATCCAATAAGACACTAAGAACAAGTGCAGCAGGCCTATATCCAGCAATTAATTGCAACAGATTACAAGCATGTAGTATCCCACTGCAGGGTAAACACCTCCCTTCCCTCCTTCCACTTTTCCCGGTCTATAACAATTTGGGCAAATCCTTTAGATAACAGTCCAGCTCGTCACGCCATCTCTTTCTGGGCCTGCCGCGTTGGTAGATATGAGAGATAAATTTAAATCAAATCTCACCTCCCAGTTTCACCCGAAACAAATCTTTCATGATTTATTTCTTCACTTAGACGTTCTAATTACCACAGCTACCGTATAACGGTGATATGATTTATCGTAGTTAATAAAGCAATTAACTTGATGAATTGTGATAAATGTTTAGTGATAGTGATTCTGAGGTCTATCTGATTTGCATTTATTGTAATAAGCGTGGTATTGCAAAATGTCGGCCAATTGGTGTTCGAAATATTGGCCCAAGAACCGTTGACTGGATGGTGAAGATGGTGATGTTAAAGCTAATGAATTGGGTATCAAAGATGCTTATGTTGAATGAGTTAAGTTTAATGCTGTATGGAGTACAATAAATTCTACCATTTCACTGTAGAGCAAACTCTGGCAAATGAAAGAATCCGTTAGTATCTATTATCAACAAGAACGTTTTAAGCCAGGAGTTTTATAGATCTTCAGACTTCTTATTTCTCGGTATATCCTTTTGTTTGTACGTGGAGGTAACCCTACATGACTACCGATCACCAGGGGGGAGGTCGGGTAGTATTTTTACCCACTAAAACCACCTGGGGGATCGTCTTCAGGAGTCCATTTCTAGAAGTAATTTTAAGAGCTAGTTGTAGTATTCTTTAATTTGCTTGATCATGTATCTTCAGCACTCAGTGATGGTATACCTACATGACACATTACAAACAGAAAAGAAAATCGAAATATTTACGTTAAAAGTAAACTTAAAACATCGTTTAGTTAACCTTACACGGTCACCGTATTGATTATCTATTAATATTTGTATACTTTATCTTTAAGTTGGAGCGGCACCTTACATGTGGAGACAAGTTAAGGCAACTTTATTGAACTTAGATAAGATGCTTCCGATAGTAAATATGAAGGGAAGGTGTGTACTTGGAGCTAAATTATATTAAATATTTTTGATAACTGTAAAATTTATTTATTTATTTATTAACCTTTACATTGCCTTTACAGTACATAACCAATACGACAGTTTAAGTATCCATAACTACTAATACATTTAAGTGCAGTATTCGTGAATTTCTTCAAAGAACATGTGAAAATGTCGAGATCTTCATCTTCGCAAATTTTATTTAAAATACGAAGAGCCCTTGTAATTGGCGCTTGCTGTAGCATACCAACAACCATGTGTGTATATTATCAACCTCCTACATCAATTCTTTTGTATTTTAGACTACCATCTGAAACATCCACGTTCTTAGAGGTTTCAAGACGCGTTTAATACGACTCGACTGTAGATCATTATCAATGACTTCAATACTATTAACACAGCAAAACTTTTCTCAATAGAAGCCGTGATCCGCACCAAAATCTATCAACCTCAGAATCAAAATCGAACCAGCTATTTACAATATAGACTCATCAGTAAATTTGCTTGAACACATAGACATAAAGGAAAATATTTGTTATAGATAGTGTATTGTCCTTGACCCTTATTCACCTGTAAGCATTGTCACGCTTGATATTTTGAGGGTGGAAATGACCTGTCGTAATAATGAGGGGTGTTCCGCTTGAAGCCATACACAGTGACAAGTGTTGGCTTATGTTATTATATCACGAATTAGTAGCACTACATATTTTTTAAACATGCTTCCTGTATTTTAGAGTTAAGTACTCTCTATAAGTAATTTAAAATTTTAATCAATTTTCCACGTTATATTCTTGGTCATTAAGTTCTGTCTTATTTCAAAAACTGCTGAATAGATTTTAACTTTTAATTCGTTTTTTACTTATCTTTTTAATGACCTATTACTTCTAATCAAATCAAAGGCGAATGAATATTTCTTTTTCTTCTTAGCGTAACTCTCCATCTCATTTGTGGTAGGCAGTCAGCTCTTTGCAACGCTGTCTATCCATGATAATCCTGAATAGATCCTCGACGGTTTAACTCTAGAATAATAATAATTTAGATTTCTTTATTCATGATGATTTGATGATGGGACAGCTGTATCGTAGATCAAAGACAGTGACAAGCTTTGTTTGGGTACAGAAATAGCTTTCATTATCATTAATTTCTCTTAGTGAGCTCACGACTCAGGTGTGAAGATTCATTTGGTTTTCTATCGTTCTAGGATCAGTATGTTAATAGCAAATCTTAATATCTAAATGAGCTGTCCGTGTGGTCTTTGCAATAAATACACTAGTTTAGCACTTCTCTTCAGTATGATGATTATCGTATTGAACTTTTTCTTCATATGTTGCGTTTATGTTTTGGTGATCATTATCATGATTTAGAAATATGCTGTTAATTAAATATCCTCTCTTTTTTAATTATCCTGACATACTTTCTCCCTGCACCTTATTCTTTACTTTTCATAAATGTATGTCACTTGGTTACCTTTTAAAACTTCTCCCTTAATTTCTAGTAGGTATAATTAAAATTACACTTACTACCTTTAAATTGATATCACTAAACCTATCCCAAACTGCATAAACACATTACCGATGCATACATTATTCCAATACATTACAACACTACATTACTTGGTCAATAGGTAATTCCACTTAGCTCTAAGCTTTCACATGCTGCCTGATAAACCCTAGTTACTTAGATAAGTACAGACGGACAGATTTACGAGTAACTTTATCAGCTAATAACGTTTTCTTAACGTTATATCCATTAAAACCCTTATGGGTAAGGATTTAGTACATGATAGTGTAAATATTTTAAGTTTAGGTTAAGATATTTGTAATTGCTTGGAAGGCAAATGGTGAAATGACATTATAGGCCCGGTTTGGATGCAAAAAAGTAGAGATAGAACAGAGTGGCGGAGTAATAGAGTTAATACTCGATGGTGGACTTAAACATTGATAAATAAAAGGAATTGCTAGTTAACAAACACTCAAACCAGCAAACATCTGTCAGGTATAGATGTATTAACTTCGTAAGCTAATTGAGTCATAAACGTTCGACAAGAGTTAAGGATATAGATGCAAGGATTTATAACTTTAACGCTAAACATGTAATTAAGTTAATTGTAAACCTATTCGTTACCTCCTTCTTAGGATTTGCAAGGCTGTTGTACAAACAAATTAATTGAATAAGTTCTGCCAGCAACAAAATTATTTCCACAAATGTCTATAAATATTAAGTAGGTCTAAATATAATTATTGAATGTAAACAATAATTATTTATTGTTACTGTGCATAATAATTCTATTTTTAACCCATACTCAAGTATTATCGAGAAACAAAGCACATAATTCAATAATTATCATTTGCAAGAATCGCAAGCAAAGCTCACGGATTCAAAACTGACTCGTTGTTCAATTTATCTAAATATACGGAGTGGATTTAAATTTAAGTGGGATCAAGAGCAGTGGTGTACATCATATGAAGCTATACATTTTCAGTATAACCTGACCTCTTATTGAACGGAAAATTTATACAATACGAGGTCAGCTTATAATGGAATTTTACAGCTTGGTGTGTAGCCGTGTGGACTGTAGGATTTTTCAAAGTCATGCTCAGGGTCCAATTCACACCAAAAGGCTGATCGCTTGGAAATTGATGCGTTTTTACTCTACCAAACTATTATTGGTATTTGAGTGGTCCTACAATCAAGAAAATATTTTATTTGTTGCAGTTACTGTTGCAGTTTATAGTTTATAGTTAGTATACTTTCTTTTTTTTCATATAGTTTTTGTAATTAGGAAGAGAACCCTTTAATTTAACCCTTTCTTTGATAAATAGGCGACAGCTGTATTTATTTCAATAATAAAATTTATTAAATTAGATTTTGTTTCTAAGCGGTAAACGAATTTTTGACTTTTTTCTTTTTCTTTTTAAAACGCTTTTATTAGCTTCACTTGTAACTTGTAACTAACTAACTATGTAAAAATATCTTGGAAGTTAAATTTGACCCAATTCCCGGTTTTCGATTGAGCTGAAATTTTGCATACACGTTTAGTTTGGATGACAAAAGCGTTTTCTTTAGTTTTTTTTAAAACTATAATATTTGAAATGAAATGAAATGAAATGAATTTATTTGCATAAATGTGGGTACAAATTGTGTTAGAAAGATGTGTTAGTTCAGCACATTTACCATTTACATGGCATGCAAATAATTATGTCTAAGAATACATAATATTATCTAATTAATGTTAATTGAATAATGATGAAGAGTATGTATATTTATTACTCATAAGTATAACACACATACATATAACACATCATTCATAAGTAAAGCATCGGCTTCCTGTCCAATCAGATGCCTTATATCTGTATTTAACTTCACCTTCACCGTATCATCAGGTCAACCTCAATCCGTTCGGATGTTCTCGTATCCAATATAAACAGTCCCTTTATCCGCAGCTATGTTTGTCAAGACGTTTTTTACTTTTTGTATGTCTGTCTGACGGCTATTTTTGGGACGAGTGATACACAAAAACATGTTTTAGATGGTCGAGTTTAGCTTTGGAAGTTCTATATAGGTTACACTCATGTATATTTAACGACATTGGTGATCAATCAACGAAAACATCAATTTCATTATTATTTTGAGTAGTGAGTCTACGTTATCTCCTCAAAAGGCAAAATGCCGTCTTTTCTTTTCCCATTTGTCTGTTATGCTTTAATTTGACTTAGGTACTCCTTATATAGATTCAGATGTAGTGTTTCATTTGAACTCTAGATTAACAATCTCATTAATCTGTAATGTAGGATTCCGTGCAGTAAGTTCTTACTCAATACCAAATATAGTAAATCTTGGTTTAATTAGCAACTTTATCAAAATACATAACTTCCTTCGAAGCAAGAAATAAATCAAACTGAATCACTGTCATCTGGATAGCATCTGATAGCAACTATCGTATAACGGTAGCCAGTACTTAATTGAGCCTCTAATGAGCCTCGACTTTGAACATGGGAAATTGTAATTAGCAAGGCTCTAATTACTCGTATGCGTCATAGAGTTTGAGATAGCAATTCGTATATAAATGTTACGTAGGCAATAAAGTTTATTTGAGGAGAATTGTTACACGAGAGAAAGAATGGTTAGGTAATGTTTGTATAACATTGTAAAGAAGCTTTATGAATTTAGCATTGGTTGACTGTTTTTCTTTGAAACAAAAGTCAAAATGGCTTTGCCGCATTCCTTTCTAGGTAAGTAAGAAGGTTCCTTTATACATTGACTATCCACTTCATCAACAGAGTATTTAAAAAATAAAAATGAGTACGCAATGTATGCGTTTATTATCTTCACTACCGCGTTAAATTCCAAATAAGGGCCATAATTGCCATATTATGTACCATTTATAATGTTTTACTGTTTATTTACTATAATAATCCTTTTAACACTACATTTAACGTGCCGTATTTGGCTTTTAACAGTGATATGTGTAAATTCTTGCTACTGCCACCCGCTGAGTTAGCCTCTGAACTATTCATCACTCCATCAGCGACCATTAGACAATAAAAGATTCTCCACAACTTACCAAAGAATCAAATAACATTAAATCGTACACCATATTCGTAGAACGGGAACTATTTACTAAGCTAAGTACTCATTAAGTAACGTTAGACCTCTAATACGTCAATGTAGACCGCTCTTTATTTGGAAGATCGAGTTCTTACATGGAAGGTTGGAAGTATTTCTAGTGTAAACAGAAGAAAAAACGGCTTCATTGAACTGTTTAGTTAGATATTTCCTTGGGAATTAAATAATATGGAGTGTATTTTATTACTAGGGTACCTACAGAGGATATTGTAAAACCATGAATATACAAGGTCCTACCTTTCCAGTCCCGATCCCTTTAGGGTTATTGTACTTATCATCATGAAAAACTTTTAAAATGGAACCAACCCAGAAATCAATAAAAAAAATCATTTGCTATTTCATACATTTAATCGAGTAATATTGATTTATTTGTATGGAACAGCTGCAATATTTTTCGCAATTTAATAGGTTGGTCCCATTAATACTCAAAGTTGTTCATAATGATGAGTAGGTAGGACCACTAGCCTTTTTGAAGGTATCACCACTACTCTGGTTCTTAGATCTAAGATCTGAATATCAACCTGACTCATAATAGTTATAATAAATATGTACTTGTTAACCTTGTTATTACCATATTCGTCTCTTATAGTCTAACTTAAAATTGTGGAAACAGTGATTGGAAAAAAATGTTGGGCATGTCTATAGTTGATGTAAACACTAGTATTTAACTATTGTCATTGCTCTATCCATTATTTGTGTTGTTGACGTGCCATATAACAAATAAATGAAACCTAAGGAAAAACTCATTTATCTTTATTAACGAATAGGTTACACAGAAAACCGCATTAACGCTCCTATCTCTTAGTAATAAATTCTCAAGTATTTTTACAGGAGGAGTTTTGTATTACCAAATGTTAACCATTGGTAAGTATGTGCTTGTTAGTTTGAGGAAGTGGTGTGGTACTCTATTAACCGCACAAAATAGTAAATGTTACTGTGGTCTTCGTGGGCGATGAATTAGCGGCGCGATGCTATTTATGCGTGATCATTATCATTAAATGCAACACATTATGCTATTCGAGCCTTTGAATTGTACCGACATCGTTAAACATGACATCATGCTGCTTCCCGTTCATCTGATTTGATATCTTTCGAATCTTTTGACACCTCCGGAAAGAGATCTTTGTCTCTTTTCATGTTTTTCTTTGTTTGAGACGTCTCGTAGTTAAGTTTAGGAAGTTCCTAAATTTACAACATCATGAAACTTTCTGAAGGTATTGTAACAATTGATAGTGACCACAAAGTTTCCCTTCTCGCAGCTCCCATATGATGCTTCTCTATTCTTGATGGTAATTCGATTGAAAGTTTGGCGGTTATCCCGCTTTCAGTCGATAGTCTGATTCAAGTTAATAAGTGATAGGGTTGCATTTCGAGCAAGTGATATTTCTGTTTCGGGAAGCTGAGCTTTCCTTTAACACCTCGATATGAATCAAAAGTGGACATCATCATCATTAACTAGTGTTCAGTAAAAGTAATTTTTATTCTATTGTATTATCCTAGCCTCACCAAATGAGTCAGGGTCGGCTTCACAGAACCAACTTAGTTAATAACGCCCTAATTCTTAACCCGCCAAGTTTGTCACAACTCGCTTAAGACACCATAAATCGTGCTCTTACTTTCGTGACTCCGTGAGTTCTGTGTCTTGCTCTCAAAACTGACTGCAGTACGTCATCTTAATATATTCCGGTTATGTTTTATTGCAGCCGTTACTTTGATGGACAGATAAGTTTTGAGAAAACTGTTCCTGGAGTTTATAGTTTCTATGTTAAATTGTTAAGATGCTATATGAGGAAGAGTCTAGAACCGGTCCATTCGCGTAATGGTCGCAGACAGGACAGCTGATTGTAAAGTCTTCGGTTCGATTCTAAGTCGTGCAAGTATAATTTGAGTTGTCTATTGTTGTGGGAATTTAAATTGCCTGAAATTGTGACTGTATTGGTCTAGGGCCCGGATTGTACCTATCATAGGTTCATGGACAAAGTGGTATTGGATTATTTTATTCGAAAATTTCCAGTTCTAATCCCGTGGTTGTTGTATTAGACCAAATAGCATTCTTGGTGAATAGTGGGTGGATTTATGCTATTCGTAGTAAACCCTCTGCCCACCGCTAAACATGAGCGAATTGGCGTGACGGTTACAATTGTTCTTCTATTGTGTCTACTTTGCGTCGTTTGATAGTTAAACTGAAATGAAGTACATACTATGAAAAGGAAAATTGTATAAAGAGCATTGACATGTCTTCAAGGAATGCTGCAGACTTTAGATCCTGGTCTCAGTTGCCAAGGTATGCAAAAGGGCACATATTTGGATTTTCCTTTTACATAATGTAGAACGGGATTGGAATTTTGGCCAAGAGGTGCCAATAGGCTGTACTCTAATAAAATCAGGCATATTCTATTATACTTCTACGACTACTAAAGAAAATACAGGAGATACTCAGGAAAATACGGATTCTTTTTTCATTCATTGACAGCCTGTCTCTACATGCCTCTCTATGACATGAAAAGGAGGATGCCTAAAATAAGGATATTGGATACTGATTATTCCATAAAAAACGTCTTGTTTACAAAGTACCAGTAAGTACAACAAAACAAAACCGGCTACACGACACTTTGTTACATTATGTACGAGAGATATGGATCACTTTCTTTATGTCCAACACGACGCTCTTATCTAGACGAGAATCAATTAACAAAATCGAAAGTGACGCTTGACGTTCTCTTACAAAAAGTTCTCATTAGTTATTCATTCTTTTTCGATCGTTATCTGGCCGTTTTGTAAGGAAGAATTGTTTTGAGCTACTATTAATTATGAACCAGTTATCTCCACAGACGATTTTAGTTTTCTTGATGACAACAGCTATCCTAGCAGTCGTATTAAAAAGTTAATATTATAATCACAAGATTGACGATCTAGGGATGATTCTAGGTATGACTCTATTTTGGTCATTGTCATTCGTTTGAGAATCTCTTCATCAAACATTCAAATCTGTAATTCCGAGTACAGTATATAAATATACATCTCACATGCACAAACATACTTATTTTCAAGTTTTATTACACTATAGAGTAATATAAAACCTTAAAATTTCAACTACCGTATTAGTATGATTGTTTTTGCGCTAAACTTCTTGCTAGACTACTAAAAATTCTTTATTAGACTCATGTTCAGTTCTCCAGTTGCTATGCTCGTTAGGTTGATTTACTTAATTAAGAAATAACA
The DNA here is from genome assembly GCA_932294325.1 of Allophyes oxyacanthae. Lineage (NCBI taxonomy): Eukaryota > Metazoa > Arthropoda > Insecta > Lepidoptera > Noctuidae > Allophyes > Allophyes oxyacanthae. Next base: position 2,599,332 of record OW028617.1, read on the forward strand.
GCTACCCACTACGGTCTATTAGGTATAAATTATGTGCAATAGTATCCTGGCTAGGTAGTGTACCTACTATGCCATTTTCAAAGTCAACGACATTGTTGCGGTGTGTTATTATGTTTTCAAACACATAAATCAACCTGATTGCTTGAGTTCATTCAATACATAATGGAAAAGCGATAACGAAGCCCACACAATATACGTACATAAGTTCTTTCAAATTCATTGTTAGAAATATATGGAGAATTTTATTAAAAATCTCAGACATTATCCATATTTTAGGCCTAAACGCTAATTTCGGTTTTTTATTACACAATAAATTTTACAAAACGATACTCATTGACAATGGCCATACTATTTATGATACAAAACCCATTTGCACGTCTACGGACCCATATACGTTGCTAGAGGTCACAGAAGTATCTCGATCGCGAAACGTGACTAATCCGCAATTGACCGTTAAGACGATATCTAAATTATACATTGTGTATAACAAAATGGTTGTACGTTTTTCGATTTCTCCCCGTCCAGTCAACCACGCCCGCAGTGCGTCCGATGGCATTTACCGGTCCTGATATTGTTTGTGCTCCGCCATTTTCGCATTGACAACCTCCGATCAGATATAACGTACATTTTGTATTGAATGCAAGTGAATTTATGCGGATTCATGTCCGCTTGTTGTGATTTTGTTTATCGTTGAGCTTGTGAAAGCGGCAATGGCACGGCCTATTAAGATGGCCGATTTAAATACGTGAACTAGATGATATGAGATGATCGCGGCACGAGTTGAGTTTTTTACTTCAACTATTAAGTTTTTAGATAGAAACTTGCGATAGTCAACTGTTGTTCTTGATGATGACAATGGATATTTCGTATACTCGTATAGCACGAGTCTAAATAAGATTTCCTATTTTTTATATAAATCTGTATTTGCTGAATGGTTACCGGTAAAGAATAAATCATCATCTCAGCTGTTGTAAAAGGTCACTAAGAGATATTTCAGGAGGTTAGTCAGCATCTTGCTTTGGCTTCCAGACAGAGATTAAAGTATTTTATTATATCTTTATGGAAGTAGCTTATAGAGACCTGCAAGGGCGAACGTGTTAAATAGTGGACGATAACAGGCTGATATATCTATACGTACCTAAGATACAGATCGAGAAATTGATAAGTATTGAGGGTGTCAGCTGCTTATCTCCTACAGATATAAAGGTTAAAGGCCCAGTATTGTACGCGAGGAATGTGGAATAGAAACTCATGACAATTTATTACATATTGCTACCTGAAGATAAGAATTCGAGAAACGTGTCAACTTTCCTACAACGTATCTTAGAAATCTTTTACAGTTATTTCATACTCCTTTAAAATCCCCATCGAAGCTAAATAGGTTTGTTCTAGGAATGGATTCAATGGGGTAGAATTTGAACTCGTGACCTCTCGATAGCCAGTCCATACCTTAGCTGTAACAATAGCACATTATTGTTTATCGTAGAGTTCGTATTTAAAATAAAAGTCATGAGGAAGTTTGGCTATGGTCTTTTTCTATGAGTGTGGGTATGTGTGTGTAGTACTGAGTATGAGTGTGGGTGATACTTCCGTAATACCAGGTTCAATGTTCAGACTAAGTGTTGCTATAGGATGATCGTCATAATTGATAACGTTTTTAGGCCCGGAGTCTCATAATGGCTGAATATAGCACAGACCAGATAAGCATGGTGTGAAAAGATTTTCCTTTCAAAAGATATTCCTAGTCCTCTGCAATTCACCCATTTAATAGCTTGTGGTATCTTACAGTCGGAACCGTAAAAGGAAAAAGTCAGAGATACACAAAAGAATTGATATGTCCATAATAGCTAATAAAACCGTCCATAATAGCTACAGCTAGGTCGCTAAACTCAAATTTATTGGCCCTGATCCAAGATAGGATTGTTTTGCGTCTACGAAGCGTGAAGAAGTATTTAGATGAATAATTTTTATGATAATGTCGTCGCCTGTCAGCGAAGTAATTAGCTTTCTAGATGTTATAATAAATTGTTTGAAGATAATGCGAATCTTGATGATATAGGTAGATATTTCGTACGTTGATGAAATTATAATTGTTGTATAATGAAGATGTTTTTTTTTAATGACTGATTAAAGAGAAAAGCAACCATAAAATATTTTATTGATTTGGTTGATAGTTGAATTAAAGGTCTCATTACATTGGTCTTCTAGGTAGTATTGTCAATAAAATTGACGCTGCTGCTAACTAGGTATAAGTTCATCATTAAATATTACCAAATTGTTGGGTGTTTTCTTTTATTGCGTAAGAAAACCAATTTGACGAAAATGGCTATAAATGTGATTCTGTTTGATTTATACAAAGAGGTCGATTGCTCTATTGAATTTTACAGTGCTTTTAACTTAGCTCTGATTTATGCTTGTGTAACAGAACTATAATAGATCGATTTCCTCGATTAAGGTTTACAACGCTTTTAGTTTTATTACTTATATTGCCACTCTTTAGAATTTCTTTTCACAGATGATTAGCAAATGAATGTCTTGTTTGCTAATGGTGCTAATAAAACTATTAGGTTTTCTCCTATCAACAAATTACAATATAAATTATATAACAGTCCCATAAATTGATGACCCGGAAATTTGCCGGAACCTGTCCATGATTTAGATCGTGCTGCTATTGCGTGCTGCTGTGAAACTTGCACAAGAAGTCTGTGTCACTGAAAGATCGCTGTCAATAGGAAGAAAGAGGAAAACAAGATAACATAGTAAATATGGATAAAATATGACAAAGTTCGAAAGATGTGTTGCGGCATACAATAGAATAATAAAAACTACAAGAGATGGGAATTAAAAAAAACATTTATTCAACCACATGACTTTTATGTCTAGTATATATTTTAACCACAATCGATTTATTTTCGCACCACATAACAAAAGGCGTGAACTTAACAAAGATTAATTAACTTACAATTACAGCTTAAAACTGTTGGATAATAAATTACCAACAACACGAGCGTGGACGGCATTACAGTCACGAACTGTGCTGACTCCCCAACGGAGAAGATTTATGATATCTGTTCGCACACTTCATTAAGAAATGTTAATACGATTTTGGAGTGATGGAAATCGCTATCGTGAATATTTAAGATTGTCATTGTTGGTCCAATGTCAAGTTTAAAAAAACAATTTTGTTGTCCCATATTTAATACAAACAATACAATGTGTGTTGTTGCTGTTCTTGTGATAAATATTATTATTATAATCCACTGCAGGGCAAAGGATTTTCTTTTCTCTTTCCATTTTTCTCTATCTGATGGAGGATAAGAGTCGAGCTCACCCCAAGGAATCCCATCATCTCTTATTGACTTTGCCACAGCCCAACTGTGTTTGTCTGGAATTTAGTGACAATTTCACTTTAAAATTCAAACATACAATAAAGTAAGCAAAGAGTACCTAACGTTAAATTAAATAAATTTTCCAGCTTTCTGAAATTGTTTATACCAAGTCTGGATGTTTAAACATGTCTTTTGTGTACAACATCACAGGAACCCCTACAGTTGATCCTAAAAAGTCAACAATACCTTGTATTCCATTTTTGGTAAGCAACTTGTGGTGGACTTACGTATCCTTATGGCTGCTACACTACAGAGCACAAAGCGGTTGAATAAGCCTTTTTTTTTTTTTTTTTAGCGTGGTAAAATCATCAAATGGTTCCTCCCACCCCGGGCAGGGCGGGAGGGACTGTCAGACTTGTACTGACTAAAATCCACGGTGTTCCTTCAATAGCCCTTTACGTTCTGGGGTCACGGTAATGTGATAAGTCCCGCGACCGGTTGCATAAGCTTGGAGTTTCTAATTTCGTTAAACACATAAAAGTATTTTAGGTAACATAGAAGTCCGTACATTGCATGACATATTTTAGGATAAGACAAACTGATTAGATTTACCTACATAGCTGGAAATATTTTAGAAATACCGTCTATTGTACGCGCAACTGTCAATTTTAAGTAATTTGTATTTTGTTTTGTTATTTATTTGTCCTCGTAAGTGATTTGTAATCTTAGAGAAATAAAGAAATTTAAACCGTACATCTTAAACTTTACCCTAGGGGGCAAAACACCGTAAACCAAATTAACTTATCAACAGCAAATAATAACTCAAACACACACAAAATAATGCATCAGATAATAAACCTTACTACCTTTATATTAAGGACTAAAACATGATAGTTGGTGACAGTAAAAAATAAACTCTACATTACATGGCAATGGCAACTAACTCGAAGGCAAATAGAAGGAACTTTTGGAAGCTTTTGAGAAGCGTTAATGTTTAGGAAAATTTCAATTTCATTATTATTTCATTATTATTTTGTTTCTTGCAAATAAACATTTCTATTTCTATTTCTATTTCTAATAATAGAATTAAAATAACTTAGAAGGAAATCAAAACATAGGATTAGTATTGCTATTCTACTGTTTTGGAAACGAAACCAAGCTGATTATTGATTTATGACATAGGATTAAACATACACAATCACTTAATGTACCAGTGATATATAAAATTATCCTGTAGATTTCGAAGGGAGTGACCAAGACTTAAGTAGACATCATGAAGAAGAACTTTATGATAAACTGGTTGCGAAGGTAATGAAAGCATAGGCGCCGGATATAAATGTAATATCTCACAACACTGATGCTGAGAAATAGGAAATACTATCCTAGCAAATGGAAGAACATAATAAGCATATAATTCCAACTAGATATAACATTAAATACGTCAATTTGCTTACCAATGAGGCAACACCAGTTTTATGCAAAAATATGTCCAGTCTTACTTACAACGAGTTGCTATTACACCCGTACATACCTGGGAACAAAAAACAATAGACATTAACATTTATAACAAGAATCTATTCACAGAAATAATAGTAATGTTCGTGATTGTACTGGTAAATATGTTGATAATGAAACTACGGAGAAACTAAATGACACAATCACTGTATTTAGCGAACAGAGCTTAATGATGCTTGTGATATTAAGTTGCTATATCATACAGATTATCTTCTTATTCTATTTTTTAGTTCAACAAGGTTGATCCATTATATTTACGGTTTCGGTTTTACGGGGATAAAGACTATGGCCACTGATCTCCTCCGGATTTTGCTAGATGACACTTAAGAAAACAAGAAGATACCATTTATCGTCTCTGCATAGCTTTTATACGTGTTCTCAACTTTGATATAAAATGGGGTGATCTAGATTTAGTGAAATACATCATCAAAATAACCACATAACAACCATTCGCTTCACAGTCAAAACCGCGAACTGAAGCTACCTTACAAAGAAGTTTTGATCAAGAATTACGATCACGATTGCACAATAAGAATAAAAGAACAAAGCACAAGGGTTTCGTTGTAAAATAAAATGCCGTTGCGGTTTGAATTTTTGCATAACCCGCAAATTGTATAAAGCTTTGTTTGCATAGCTTTGCTTATGTAATTATTATAAGATCGATAGGTCAATTTTAGGCTTCCTCCTTTTCATGCCGTGTTTCCCTGGTCTTTGCTAATCACATCCAGGTCTTTCCCGCGATTCTAGAATAATTCGAGAACCGCGGGAAATTAAACTTGCTTTTTAATTATTAATATCATTACGAAACCTGTTCATATCTCTGAAGAGTAAAAAATTAAGATATTCAAATAATATTCAACAGAGTCTAAGTGATAATAAGCATATTTGCATAAGTAATCAAAAGTTCCGGTGTTAAGCCGACACCAGTTCGAAGATCTATTGAAACTCAGATTCGCGAGAGTGGTCTAAACAGAAAAACAAACACACATGGTCTCATGAGTACAAAAATATGTATGTTTGCTTCTAATATTTGCGAAATATGAAATGAAAGTTTTATATTTACGATTACGACAAAAAAGAAATATATTTTTCCGTTTTTATGGCATACAAATGGCGGTGTTTGTTCTGGACATTGGGACATGTTAAAATTAACGTAACATTTTACTATTCAGAAAACTATAAGCCGTATACATAATATACCTAACTTAGGGCGTAGTATTGACTTTAATAATACTAGTTGTAATAAAACGTTACCCATGATATAAAAACAATAAAGATCTGTAACGACCTAATGCGGCAAACACCAGTGGGCCAAGCACGAATATTTTGACGTCTGGTAAAGTAAACGTAAGCAAATTTTGAATAAAAAATACTCGTTTAATCCATGATATTTTTTGAAAATACATGCAATATTTTTACATTTTCATGAAACAAGTGTGTATGTTGCATAAAATTCAACAAAAATGCGATAGATTCATTGTATTTTATAATCAAAATTTGCTTACGTTTACGTTACTATACGTCAAACTATTCGTGCTTGGCCCTCAGATTAGCCTTAACATGGACGAAAAATTTGGTCGCTAAGAGGACAAGATCACAAAGGTTTGCTGGTAGAAAACTCAAATTTGGGTTAAGCTCGCCTGTGTACATACCATCTCAATTGTATTTGTAATTTATCTCATTTTCAATAAAGAATTAAGAAGATTCGATTTGTCATGCAAATTTAACCTTGAAGAATGGTTGCAAAACCATACCATAATTATAAGGAAAGGAAAATCTGCGTCAAGGAAGAGGTGAATGAAGTAGAAACCATTATATTAGGCGCCATTTCTTATCCGCAAATGTTTCGTTTGTTTTTCATTCCGCGATAAGCCAAGGTACCGGTATAATCAAAGCTGGTAACTTACTAATAGGCACGACTATAGTGCATTACGCAATCTCTGATAACATTTTCTAAGTTCTTTGTTTTAGTCATACTTCTAAGTAGTATTAGGATTAGGTACTAGTATTGCTTTTGTTATTGATTTTCCTTCTTTTATCAGCAATAGGTAAAATTGGTGCGTATACCATTGACCCACATAATAGGGTTTTTATCGGTCAATTGCCGGAATATTGACAGATAAACATTGTTATATTGCATCAAGCATAGCGAAGTTAGCTATAATAATATTAACACTTATTTAAAGATTTACAGTGTTTTTCAACTTGATGTCTAGTAAAGTACTGCTATGAGCTAAGTTTGTGTTTTAAATCATAGGATTCACCAGCAGAATAAATAAGTTACTTCGAATAATTTCAGTTTTTATTGAGTAAACTTAAACGATATGTCTCTCCCTCGACCCGTCGCTGTTACTTCTGTAATCGATCTACAATCTGTCAATAGAATAGTTTATGAAAAGATTTTACTGAGCATCAATCAATTAGCTACAAGCAAAATAATACTTTATTTTTTTGTACTATGTTTTGTTAGTAATTATGAACAACACAACACAAAGACATATCATATGTCTTTGTGTTTTTAAATTTTAATAATGTTATTAGTTTTTTTTTTTTTTTTTTTTTCTCTAATTTAGTTGTAAAAGTTCTTAGCTGTCGCATTAGGGTAAACCCTGTAATGATTGTTTAAGCAATTATAAATAAATAAATAAATAACTCAATCTATCTCATTTTACTGGACATAATATTTTAAAGCCCTTTCATCAAGAAGGCAATGTCCATATACTGTTATCAAATTAGCGTCGGCAAATTTTACAACATCCTTTTTCACTTCAACTATTACCTACGACTTGCGACAACAAGATTGATAAACTGTTTTTACCATAGATATCCGGAGATATGCCTTCACTCTACATTTGTTCAATTTCAAGTGTCGCCACTTTTTCCCCACTCCTAAAACGGATGAAGGGTTGGTATAAATATTTTATCGATAAAAATATCGATAAAAACTGACTGCAAAAAAGAGAAGTGTTTTTTTTGGCGCATTTTATAGTGTTTATTATAATATCGCTATATAGACACTTTAAGAGAGGCTAACCAAAGACTAACGATGTTAATATAATTTAAAGAATTTGAGAAAAGAAGATAGATAATACAGGGAGTTCTAACTTGGGACAAAGTACTCACCTCAATTTGTGTTTATTAGTCTATAAATATTTTAAAATATTACATAAATAATAATTTAAAAAAGTACAGAATAGTAGAGATTTAAGATTTTTGTCTACACTCATATCGTAAAGTTCTAATTATGAATTCAAAAATAGTACTTTATTGACAGACTTTATGCACATGCAACTACATAATTATAATAAAATTAAAAAGTTTTATAATGACAGTTCTTTTTTTTAAATTATGGTATAAAATAACTTCTTTTCAATATTCTTTTCTTTTCAAAAAAAAAAAGTACATTTCGGTTCTTCCAAGAAGTTTTCATATCAATTTTTATAGCAGCCGCACATTATCTATGATGGGCTAGGGCGCAATTGTGTTAGATACGATAATATTTTTATTAGCGCGATGCAGGCCTCGTAATCTGATTGGTCGAATTCATCTATCATCCATTTATTTTTTATTTCTGCATCTTTCAGGAAACTAAAATAAAATGTATTCATTCTTGTAAAACAGGGTTCTCAAGATGTTCTCAAGTATAATTACTTATTTAAATCCTTTTCAAACAATATAACTACAAGGATTAGTAAAATAAAAAGAAAACTATAAAATCTTTTAATTTAGCCTAATAAGCAAATACTACAAAAATAATAGATAACATTATTTTTTATTATTAAGCAAATGTTAATAATAATGAAATAATTCCGTAAGAACAACTATCAATTAATTATATCGATATCCCTCAGCGCTGTGCAACACTAATACTCTACGGTCCGAATTGCGCTAAAAGTATAATATCGCGAATCCGACCAAAGTCAAAATTATTATTATTACTCAATAGCCCTTATATTTTGTGACTATTATATTTGGTCGGATTCGCGATATTATCACTTTTATCGCAATTCGGACCGCAGGGATACATTGATTTGACAATTTTGACATGGGTCACTCAATAAATGATTAGCCTGACGCCTGTCAAAATTAATTCACAACTAGATATTTGTAAAATCTTTAAATAATATAATTAATGCAGTGATGTTTTACATACCGGTGGTAGGACACCCCACTTGTCTTAAGGTTTGTTGTAATTGTCCTATTTTTGCAAATAAGAACGGAACAATTCGGCATTTTATAAAAATACGAAATCACACTACACGTTCGGATGCAAACATATGACTAATAGATGCTCATTGACGTCACACGTATTTTGGGTCAATCCGAGCTGATGGAGGCGACAAGTGTCACGCCTACATGCCATATCCCTCGATATCCGTGGTTTTTACCATCAGCGATTCAAATCTAGTAGTTAACATAACATTTGCATTTTCCAATAAACTTGTGAAAATGAAGTTGATTTCCTAGAAACGTGGCCATTAGGCTTTATCACTTGATTTAAATTAACTATTAAAAGGTCCCTAATAGCCAAGAGAAGTTATTTTCTCTTGGCTATTAGGCAGGCAGAAATTAATTTCCGTTAGAGAATTCTTAATTTTCCACATAAAGTTTTTAATTGAAAGAAATTATGTATTTAAAGATATTATTATTTATGGTTACTATTGTAGCGTTTTCATGTTTATGTTGGTCTAGCAAAAGAAAGCTGGAGGTATTACATCATACTATCATACATCATACATCATATTATCAGCTATTATGTGGTATTCCTTCTATGTTTATAAGGCAGATTGCAGACGAGATACAATCGGTGGCATCTTATGCATGTCAAATTGGAACATTTAACACACACTTATCAAATCAAATCAAATCAAATCAAATCGTTTATTTGCCAGAAATACATTGTTTTGGTAAGGGTGAGATCTTATAACCTAAGTGTCATTGTATTCTGCCTGCAAGCAAGCGTGCAAATTTTTATTAAGTTTAAATTACTATAATTCTTATATTCAAATACCATGCTATTATATTATTATTATTCATTATTTAATTTCCAATTTATATTGTTACTGCTCTTAGATATCTATTACTAATTTTCACATTTATGTTCCATAAATTCCTTAATACTATAAAAACAACACTTTAGAAGCCATGCTGTCAATTTTGTCTTAAGGTAATCGTTTATCGGATACAGCAGGTATAAACTACCAAAATAAATAATACCAATTCAGGTCTTATAATTTGTCAAAAAGAGTCCATCTTAAAGACTTTCCAATCACTGTTGAAATGACAAAATAATTACTCAGAGAACCAAAGTGATAATTCTTTGCAACCATTACCTTAAACGTAGTACACCCGTATGTAGGTAAATACATGCGACCGGCGCCTGCTACATTATGCTCATACTATTTATGGACAGGAATGTCTTAAGAAAACATTCATTACAAAAACAATAAAATATTTACGTTTTCCAAACAAAAACACGACCAATTTTAGACTTTATATCCATTGTAATAAGGAACAATTGATTACATCACACTGCATTTGATGTACAGTTAAGTCTTATTCCCAACCTTATGTATGCATACCACAAAATTACGTAGACTTTAATTTTGAACCTTATGTATTCAAAAATAAGATCAATAATGTATAATTGTTAAAGATAAAAGTAAGATGGTTTTGCTGTAATTAATTGGGCGCTACAGGATATCATTTTACGAGCAGTGATAATTATGAGTAGACTATGTACGGGTTAGCATGTGTGCAATGAAAATAATTTCAATTGAATCATATAAATAATAACGTTAATAAAACTGACGATTTAAATGAGAACAGCAAATAAACATACGATGGCTCTTATGAAGATAAAAGATTCGATATAGAAAGAAATTACGAAACAGTAGGAACTATAAATAAATATGAAAGATTTATATTGCAATCAACAATAACTGTATTAAATCTAAGTCACATACCTAGTACTTTTAATTGGAAATAAAGCGTATGATCCAAGAAAAATCTCAATTTTTTTTAAAGTAAAAAAAATAATCCCTCGCTGCGATGAAAACTTCATGATAATCATAAATTAAACGTGTATTTTTTATTCAAAATTTGCTTACGTTAATATTACGATACGTCAAAACATTCGTACTAAGCCCACAGCTTAACAGAGCAAATAGCGCCAGTTACGACAATAGCAGTAACATGTTAGCCTTTCGACCACCCGTTGCTCTCATACATTCCATACACTTTATCTTTATCGGATCCAGAAACATCTGTCGAGACAACTCCCGACATAACAAAGTAATGATAATTTAAATCTTTGCTATCAATACCTAATCTTGTATTTACAGACTGGCGCCGTTAAATCGTTTGGCCGCCAATTGTGTAAGATAAGTAATGATAATGTTATGAATATTGATATTTTTATCTTTGATAGCGACCCATAAATGTTACCAGGGTACGATGATGTTGTGATGATTTGAAAAGTTTGGAATATGTCATTGGTTGTTTGGCTTAAAATATCATCAATCATAATTAATATTGTTTTCTGGTCAATAGCTGTACCATTAGGGAGTACATACCACTTAGAGCTACTTATATAATAAAAGCCAACAATAGTCGGGATTCTAGAGAGATGATTCCGATTCATGACGTAAGAGCTGACATTGTAGGAGTTGACTTGAAATGACTTTAGACAAATATCTATTTAGTACCTACACGAATAAGCATGAAAATAGTACCCAAAGGAACAGAAAAATAATTATGAAGTAAAGCTTAAACAGGAAATCACTATCTACAAAGTCTGAACACTTTATCGGGATACTAACAAAGTTAACCGAAGTCACAATCGCACAACTGCTCAGTAATTGCTTACTTACACAGGAAGCTGCGCGTGCGTACAATTGGACACCGTTAAACCAACTTGATCATTCCACACCGGTTATGTTTGTAAGTAAACAATCACGTTTTTTTACTTCTGTAGGATTAGGAGACGTATTATGTTATGTAACATTTTTGAACACTTTGAAAGAAAACTACTTACTGGTATCGTGTACAAGTTTAGCATCTGCGTTTTAGTGCCAAGTAATTAACAAAAAGACCAAGACTTAAATTTCTTTCTCAACTCACCAGACCTCTTTTGGTAGAATTTAAAATTTTGATGAATAAAGGCATAAAACCAACAGTAGGTGAGTTGGGACAGTAAACCCTTAAATAAAGAAGTAGGGTTAAATCCGTTACTTAATCGACCGCTTTTCACCTTACATGTGAAATGGAGACACGTCTTTAGGTACTTTATGATTCAACTTATCAAAATTCAATTCTTTTAACATAATCCGAGTATTAAGTATAAAGAGGCGAGTCAATCGGATTATAAAGATATCGTCAACAGACGTTTTACGTAAGTTTTCATGTAAAACGGCGTCGTATCGGGTATGTATCGATAAAGTTGATTATTATTGCTTCATAGAAGAGATAGTGGTGGCCTCAATAGATATCGACTTGTGGCTTTTACGTGCATTTCATTTCTATTATTGTATCGTGTTCATAAATACTGTTTTCGAAAGAATCAGTGAAATATTTGGGCATCACTTGTGTGATTTGGAAATGCCCATGAGCGATGTTAATAGTCCTCTGGCACATGATTTTTATTGCTGTAGAAGAAAAATTACACTCGATTTAATCTGTCAATTCCGTAGAATGATAAATGACTATACATTTTGTTTTTATGACTTCCACATTAACCTGATCAAATTCACTTCATTAACCCATAATAACTTTTGTTTCAATTCAACGTTCTTTTGTTCCAAATTATAACCTGTTATTGTTCCGAACACGAATATAATTGGCTTAAAAAATAACATTATCAAGTTTATCACAATTCATCATTATTATCTGTCCATTAGCTGTATATGTCTTCGCTTTCTCACGCCTTATAATCGTATTGTTTCGGTCAATAAAAATATTAAGGTTGGGGTCACATGGCATTCGTGTTCAACTAATTCAATTATTGGATTAGATTCGACTCATATTTAAGAAAAGATCTTTAATAAAAAAAAATAGTTTAAGGACAATAGATTATTGATCGTCTAGATAATTCAGGCTACACACGTTCTGTAATAATAATTATGAGTCCTCTGTAACCAAGGATTTACACTGGCGATGGCGACTAATGAAAAACCAAGCAATGCTTTCACTAGATTTACTATGTATTTTACAAGTAGGTTAAAATACACAGTGATCTAGGGCTTGGATAGGCGGACGAGAAATTTAGACATGTGTTCCCGGCTTAAAATGGTCAACCATTTCCATTATATTAACGTTCCTTATTTCGTTATCAATACTTACTTTTTATTAGATAATAATCTTGATGGATTTTTCATCATACTTTTAATATGATATTCTAATATCTTTTAAAATCTAATTGATAAAGTCAATAGTTTTATATTATAAGGAGATAGTAGCTATTGGCGCCATGTCCGATAGAAAAGACGCCTATTACTATATCTATACCAATAGTAGTAACAAAATAGTATTTTTTCATATTTTATATTTTTGTGTTTGTGTAAAAAATTGTTATCTTTTATTTTCTCTCTCTTGTGTTATCTTATCACTGTGTCTGCTGAATAAATGTATTTTCTTCCTTTCCTTAACAGTTCTCAAGAGTGGAGTAGTATCTAAATACACAGCAGTGCCATCTCTACACACAGTTAATAATAGTTCTTCAAAAAATGTGGCATTCCTTAGATTTACCTTAGTCTGATGTTCTTCTTCTGTCAAGTCGGAACGAGTTATCACTTGCGCTCATGCCTTAGTGGAAAGATTAGCCAGTCAGCAGTGATAGTGTCGAGGCTGACAGCACAGGGTGTGCCAGAATATCTCATGTTTCATCACTCTTAGAGGCTTTGCACCCCAACCAGTCAGGTATTTGAATAACCTGTTGCAAGGCACTAATCTTCACTGCTTACCCAATCACGAAATACATTGCGCGAAATTCTTTACGGTTAAATCAAAGCATGTTTAACTTCCTTGAAATATCTTCGTCCAAATTGTTCTGACATTAATAAGGTTGACTAAAGGTTTTAAAAAACAATTTACTTAATGAATCAATGTTGTCCTTATCATTTAATTAATCAGCACTGAAAGCTATCAGAATGGATGATATACGACGAAAAACAGATTGTAATTACACCTTTTACTGTTGTGTACTGGTGGAGTCCTTATTATAATGAATTAAGGTTCAATATTGCTAGTTTCATTGACTTTATCATGATTTGGCCTTTTCTCGCTCTGTTATCTGAATCGGTCTGTTGTTTAACATTTCTGTTTATAGGTTTTGTTTAAGATCTTTTCCTTGGAGCTTGTTCTTTAAATATTGGTTCAACGAGTTGTTGCCTCAAGAATAGAAATGTTTTATGAAGAAATCTGATTGGGGATTGTGTTTGACTATTAAATTATTTACTTCCGCGGCTTATCCGTTTACTGTTGGATTAAATCATCAAAGCCTTTTGTTGGGTTCTTCAATTTCAAGTTATGGGACTAGTTACGCGTAGCGATGTGTAATCATTATCAAATTAAATTTATTGATACATAATAAACCTGATTTCTTTCTTTCGTTACATGTTGAAGTTCTGTTCATAGACCTATTACTACCAAAGCAGACTAAAAAGCGATTTAATTTCCATGCTGTTCGATTATGTGCCAATGATAACCAGTCTTTGGTGTGTCTAGTTCATCCTGCCATCTTATTCGTGGTATGTCGCAACGCCGTTTTACTGATTAAATATTTGGTTAAAAAAATCCAATTGTATAGGCGAAAATTGCAGTGTGGGTTGGTTGAATCATGCTGTGGTTCTCCATAGTCCAAAAGACAACTACATAATTATGACTTTTATCATTGACTTAGAAAATATTATTTCTAAACTATCAGATTTCAAATCAGCGGTGATCCATCTAGGTTCACGTGGACTTCTTAGAAGTACTAAAGTAAAACAAATTATAAATTATGAAAACATTTCCTTTTACAAGCACAGAAAGTTTCTCAATATGAAGTTACTTTACGATTGCAATCATAACTTCGTGACCAAAGTGTCAGCTTCGGCGCCGACGCACATCCGCTAATCTTATCATAACGCGTTACTTAACGTACATTTCTGCACTTGCATTAACAGCTGCGTGTTCAATCGAAGATTCCAGATAATGTATAACTAGTTCTGCGATTGTATCGCATGTGGAAGAGTCTTGGTATATTTTGATAGCACTGTTGATAGACGCCGTTCTAATTATTGGTTAGTTTATACTTGTGTGTTTGATTAAGGATTTGTAAATATTATAGCTGTTTACGGAAAACGGCGCGGCGCCCGGCGTCTAGATAAGAGTACCTATGATAGGAATTAATCGAAGCTAAATAAATAACTATACCAATATTATTCATTTATTTTAGATGTTTACTATGTACTACTATTTTGTTTAGATATCAATATCAGGTAAGAGCTAATGGAAGTTAACCTCAATATAATTTCAACTGTAAAAGTTCATAAGCGTTTTAGAAAAGATTACATCAGTAAAGATCAAGCTGTTACCGAGAAAAACGGTAACAGTCATACCAACAAACATATACCACTTCCGTTAAAACAGGCTTTTTACATTGTAACTGGAAAAATTGCTTAAGTTTATGTGAAGCTGTGTCTAAGCTCGATAAAATGGTATCTTAACACTAGATCGCTATGGCCAACAGCGATACTGATTGTGCGATTACGCAACCGCCTGTTTTACCAGCTTTTTGTAACTGCAGAAAAATATTAAGATATAAGAGACGCGTAGCTATGAATAACTGTTGATGTTAATCTTGATATTTATTTTCTTTGGGATGTAAAAAGTAGAAGTAGAGATTAGAAAATAATTAATATAAAATTATAGATACTGACAGCTGCTATCATACTATATCGATCTAGAAACAAAGAAAAAGCTTACAGCAAAATATTTTGATTAAGACAGAATGGATAAATAGGACTTGCACACTCCAGCCTAACACCAATATTCAGCAAGAAAAAGTTATGACATTTATGACAATTCTATACCTACGTCATAAATGTCATCTGTCATAAAGTACGATATCTATCAAATTTGAACCCAGAATATTTGTGCCACATCGTTCCAAGTAGGAATTTAGCGTTAATTGCAACTCTACTGAACCTGTCTGGAATTCGGTTCAAGAAAGCGTATGGAATGTATGAAAGTACTTATACATGATGGCGATTTAGTCACCTGCATCCTTTAAGGAGTTGATTTCACTCATCATTAAGAACAACTTTTACTATGGAATCAATCTTGAAATCACGAAGAAAAATCAGTTGTTGCATAAATTTTGTCGAGTTATGTAAACTTAAATGTATGGAACATTTTTTATTCGCGATTTCCTTGTTTACCATAATAAAAGTTGTTCATAATGATGAGTAGAATAAATTTCTTAAAGGATGCAGGTGACTAAATTGCCACCCTGTATATCTTATGTTCAATAACCTAATAATGGTTAATACCTAAAACTAGATTTTCATAATAATACAACTTACATCTCTTATCACGCAGTGCATCAATGAAATAACACTTAACTTCATTGATACTAATTATCTCATACTCGTTTAGCTATGTTTTATGTGTTATCATAAGTGACATAGTGATATCATAGCAAACTCCTTGTTATAAGAGCGTTTACTCGTATATTGTCCCCATTCACTTTTGTTAGGCCGGTTATAAACGAAATGGTTGGTATTGATGAATAAATAACATGAGCTTGGGTTGTATTTACTTGTCAAATTGAAAGAACTGCTCAATGAGTTTAAAGCTGGAGAGAAAAGCTGGAGATTGCTGTAAATGTGGTATAAATTCTGAAAAACAATTTTGAAAGATAAATTTCCATCTATATGAGACAAAAAAAAAAGTAAAAACCGACTTCAACAAGGTACATTGAAGAATTATAGGCCCCGACTTCAGAAGCAGTTAAATTTTTTAAGAAAATTATGTTATAATTTTTAGTTTTTTGAAGTCGATTACAGCGATTGCCAGTAATTTGCCATTTAATTTGGTATCCATTTAAGAGTTCCAATGTCTATCACTGAAGGTCTTTACCAAATTTAAATGGGACAACATCACGAGAATGCACTTTAAATAAAAAATCTTTAAAATCAGTTCATTATTGGTGAAGATATTAATAAAAAAATTACATACTGTTGAATTGAGAACCTCCTCCTTTTTGAAGTCGGTTAAAAATCAAGACAGATATATGAGTGAGACGAAGTGCCAAACACACCTAAGCTATCCGCGGTTCGACTTTATGTTGAAACGACAGCAGTTTAACGAGTCAGAATGTATGCTGGCTGGTTAGTGGTTGGTGTAGTTTGTGTATTTTAAATTGAAGTGGTTTCAATGAAATGGCGTGGTTGGTTACAGTGATAGCATATGAATAGCCTAAGAGCTAATTCCTATTGTTTATTGTACTTTCCACCATTTCTATATCTAAGTGGACTATTGTTAATATAATTATGTTCAGTAATCTACTGTCATTTTGTGTTTATATAAGATTAAGATTATTACACGTGACATCTTAATATGGAAGAACACTTTAAAGATAGCTTAGAGGTGTGGAGAAGGATTGCAATATCGTGAAGTAGTTTGTACCGTAGCGTGTTCCTTTGTTTGTATTGACGACGTGCCATTTTCAGCTTCATAATAAATGATATAGCCAAGAAAGCTTAGACTCAAGGTTCTTTTACTATTTACTTGTTTTTTTTTTTGCATAGATATAGTTTTATTCCAAGCATCACCTGTTGGTGTCATTTAGTCAGCATTTCAGACAGCCCAATTCGTTTCGTTTTGCAATGATGTCCATATCCAAAATCAGCGATTGTTATGTGTAAGTATGCTATGCATGTTATTTTAAATGACTCATACATTACTAAAAACTGCCAGATCAAACGAGCGCATATCCGAGTTCTATTGTCAACACATCCTGTGAACACGAGGTTAAAATTGTCATTTTGCACTAGTACAATGATTTTATAACTCATGTCATGTTTGCGAATATTGTAAACAATGGGCCTTTGAATTGTTCCATGGTATTATTGTTTATGTGATGGAACTGTGGTACCAGTGTGTATGTTTCGAAGTTACATAGGAATACCTCAGTTATTACCTGTAGGTAAATCAACAAGATCGATCTATTCTTCAAATCATCATCGGAAAGCCTTTCTACTTAAGCGCCAATTCGTTGCCAAACTAACTTAAACTTTAAATATGCCCTGTAAAGTATAAGTTAGTTCGGCAACGAATTGGCGCTTTAGTAGTTTTGCTTTCCGATAACGAAATACGAGTATACTACAATACTTAACATTGCAATATTGTGACAAGCTGTATGCAAATGTTCATAGGTTAATTAAAATATTATCTTGAACAAATAAATATAGTACAAAGTAACCTCATCAAGCAACATTATATATTATTTAGTTGTCATGCCCTCATTATTTGGGGTCAGGTATAATTAAATAGAGTGATAAAATGGTCCTTAGATGTCCCAAAGTAACACAATCTTCAAAGATAGGTAATGTATTAGGTGTAAGTTCCTACAGGCAGACAGACACAGTTCACAGAATTATCACATCGATCTGTTACTAATATAGTATAACAAACACTTTGATTAACTGCCACAGTATAATTGAAGTGCTTAATCAGCTTTCCCTTAGCGGGATTCGGCCTTCAGCGCCAGTCTTTCCCAGATCGTCATGCAAGATTTAACTCCTTTCTGTATCTAAGTACACCAGTATTAAATTGTGACCTTCATTTGATATTTCTATAATCTATGTTTGAAAATTAAACACTTGCGTATTAGAAGAAAACGCTTTTTTTTTAAACTCTACTACACGAGCCCGTTTACAGATCAGATGGCTATAATCAGCTCAAATGCATTTCGGTCAATATAAAATATAAGCACTAGTCATATTACCCATCTGCTTGCCTTTTTGGTTACATCCATTTAAGCCCACGGACAATAGCACATATGCATTTTATTATTATCTCCGGATTTGAACAATAATTTTACATTTATCGCTAACAATTTGGATTTGTAAATTTCGACCACCCATCGAATTTCAAAAGATGCTCCGAAGTAAATTGGCTCGTCCATTTTCGCTTTCGATAAATAATAATTTAGAACTTGAAATTTTGATGGGGCCTGGTTTCAGATTACGGTTCAATATACCTACTAAGGCTCAACATAACACTTCACTGTTCTGGTTCACTGACAACATAACAGACGATTAGAGTGAAATCTGTCGTAAATTTGGCCATGATTATCGTACATTCGAGAAACAAAGCAAAACTCTTCGGGTCTTTTGGGTTAATAATTAAAAGATTGCGATGATGGCTTTGTTAAAGTTAAACAGCAAATAATAACTAGTTATAGAAGAGATATATTTACTCATATAATAACAGGGACTGCAGCTACAGACAAGACTATAACTGCTGAATTGAAAATATCTTTTGTAATTAAATCGTTTTGTTCAGATTTATTGAGACCTGTGTACGTATAAGAATAATAAACATCAGCTTTTGTCTCTTTCTCCGTAATGTCAGAATTCATACGAGCATGCGTATTGTGTTCCAGGTCCATATGTGTTAATACTCTGATTCGTTTTCAGATAATCTTATTGTTGATTCTGCGGACAGCTCATCTAACAGTGTTGCGGTCACGACTATGACAAAGTATGGGTATGTGATCTGATTTATTTATACATTAGAGCCATACGATGGCGGACTGCAACAAGATATATTATATAGAATGCACAATACGGAACAATGAGTGTACAGTTTTTGGGATTATAAGCTGATCTTTAAACTGCGCACGATTGTCTGTCTGTCTTATCGATGTTAACAGGAACTGTGGGTGTATTAATAAAAATAATAAGTGCGTGTGGGTGGAATGTGTGTATAGCAGGTTCGTGATTGATCAAGACGATTATCAATTACTGGTAGAAAGTGTCATTGCGGGTAGAAAATTTATAGACTGTAATAAAAGTACGCACAACAATAACTTTACTGTAGTTTATATTGAAAGCTATATACAGTGAATTGAAGAGTTATATAGTAATTATTTTGGCATTAATTATTATTTTAAAGTTGGTTTTCTTATATTATTTGTAAGTTGTAAGATAAATAATATGTTTTGTCTACTTCACACTATAATGATTTTTGAAAGAAGAAAAGCCACAACGTTATTCAGAATCGCAATACTAATATTTGCACAGTATTCGAGAACATGAAGAAACTGACTTTTACGTATGTCGCAAAATTTCACTGTTTTGTTGCGTCATTCGCCCCAATACGTGTCTTTGGTTTAACAAGCAAAATTAAGATTAATTACAACGCATATAGGCTCATTTTTCAACGATATTGCGTGAAAAAATTTGCATAATGACTGGGCAAATAAACGACGGAGTTTCGTGAACGTTGGAAAATTGATGGTTATACCAATGGGGGGGGGGCATTTCTGTCAGTTACCTGTGTTTCTTTAGTTTTATGTGGTGGCAATGTGTTATAAGATTGAGTTAACTCGTAAAAACTTCAGACCAAAAATTACTTTCATTTATTTTAATAATGTCTTGTCTTTTAGTAAATATTTTATTTTATCGTTTTATGTAGTTTTATGCTTACGATTGTTTGATTTGTAATGTTGGTAAAGATGGAAGCAGTAATAACATTAGAGCAGCTTTAGACTCGATGTCATAACAATTACTTCGAAAGCAGTCTTCGTACCTACCAGCTTTAAGTCATGCCAATGCAACTGAACCTACTCAGTGAATGGTTTTCGTCAGACAACCAGTTGTACCATGACCTCAGTGTTATGCATGGGCACCGAACAAATGATTCACCACATCCTTCTGTTCTCTTCTAGGCTGGTCTAAAGTGGCAACTTAACTATTTCGACTAAACAAAACATTTCGGTCAATACAGAACGGTTCAAGACTTCCGTGAGTTACAACAGGTAAAGTGTGTTTCTTTATCGCCATTGATAAGATAACATCAGGAGGTCAGCACAGTGCAACGTGCAGCAGTCTCGGATTTATTGTTGATTTCACTAACATATTTTCTTTAAGGTTTGTTATTCTCTTAGTTTGGGTACAAGTCTCTCTTGCAATCAAATCTTATAATCCAATCTGTTTTGAAAAAGGTGTGTCGACGTTGTAAGCACGACTCTTGCTTTAATGGATTATCTGAAATCGATGGATTATAGAAATTTTCAAATGAATAAATCCATTCGATAATTACTACTAGCTAATTAAATAGCCCACCAGTGACTATTTATTTGCCTCACCCACACTTTTAAATTTTCTTGCAGTGATCTAGCGTACAAATAATTTATTTAAACGATATAGGTCCGAATATTGATCCTAGCGGAATTCCTCGAAAAATTTCCTATACAAACAGCGAAAATTTCCTTAAACGCACGTGCACGCCTATAAATCCCGTATAATATCAGATGTACAATAAAACAATGGGGCGATTCTATAACCATTGAAGGCATCAGCCGGGCAATTCAGAGGGCAACGTTGCGCCCGCAAACTTGCATAGGAAGTGTGATAAAACGGTCCATGGGAACCTGTTACACTGACGTGTAATGTGAACGTTGCGATCACTGATCAAACTGAGGTGCACAAGGGTTATGGGGTGTGCAACAATTTTTCGAAAGTCCGTATGCAGTAGTTGATAAAACAGTGACGTAAAGTAATTTGTTGAAAACAAGAGGCCTCAACGCACCCTATCTTGGCGTTATTTGAGCAGATTAATAGAAACTCCGGCATGAAACAATAAGCAATAATCCTCTTTTATTTATATTCAACACAAACAATATAATTTGTACCTTTCGTGTGCACACACACGTGGTTTTCTTTCTACCTTTGAATATTTCATTTACAGGAAATACCGCTTTTCTTTGACAAACTATTCATACAACTTCAAGTACTAACACAACTTTACTTCCTTTTGTACTTTACTGTAAACTGAATACATTAAAAATCTATCAGCAAAAACCATAATACTTTGCTGTAGGTGCTCATGGAAAATTCATTACCATTTCAAGTATTCATTTAGTCGATCAGTCATTGATTAGAATTATGAATGGATGCATTGTATACTTCGAACACTTTCATAGAATTAGCATAACCTCATAGATTTTCTTTAGTCTGAACACTTAGCCATCTCACAGCAGTACCAAAACATTTTGAATAGTAAAGAAATGTTTCTCATTAAAATACAGCCGTAAAGAAGAAATCAATTGCAGTAACGGTGTAACAAATGACGGGTTAAATGGAAGTTCCTTTGTTTCTAACCCACATCGGCTATTACCAGCCAAGTACTAGTATAACCATGATTTGTTGCCAATGTTCGCCTTGTGAGAAGCAAGCAAGAATATAGCATGTGAGATTAATGTGGGGGATTGAAAGTCAAGTCTAAGTTGCTGATGTACTCGTATTTGCTAACGGTAATATTAGCAATACTAATATGTTTTATAGCAATGCGAGGTCCACGCGTACTTATAGTCTTAGTAACTTTCGAGTAAGCTATGCTTATACTAGAAGTGGATCCATCAATAGTTCAACGGCTAAGATTTGAACTCACGACCTTCGAGTCGCCAGTCAGTACCTTGTAGTTTATTGCAGCTTGATACTACGAGAAGGGTTCAATTCTTTTTATCAAATTTTGAATATTTTGTATTTATAAATCTATTTTATAAAATACTTGAAGAAAAATGAAAATAGTTTACTATGTTCATTGAACAAAATAAATCTCTAGTGCAAAAGCTCAACTCTTAAGTTTATTTTTAATTAAAAGTCACTAAGCAGCAGAGATAGGATTTAATTTTAACTAAGTTATAATTATACCTACTTTATCGTTTTTTCTATTATGAGTAGCATTCCCTTTTAGAATTAACCGTCATGCCAGGTGCAATATAGTATAGACTATGATTTCAATCATAAAAATACTTCAACACACTTCAAGTACATCTTAAAACCATATCCATCTTTTAACTACCTCAGCACTAACAAGGACTTCATTATTTCCTACTAAAAAAATATAACCGAGCTCCATTCATTGACATCAGGCTAAATTAACGCTTCCTTCCTTCTCGCCACGTGTTCACAAGAGGGATGTCTGCTCCTATCTCATGGTTTTTTATTGGGATTCCTATGAAATTGTGTTTACTTTTTTCTATTACTTTGTCGACTGTAATGCTTTAATATTGCTCAACAGATGGTAGTTTCTTTTATCTTATAGGGCGCTGGGGAGCAATTTGTTCTGTGAGCTAATATTTTTTTATCTTGTGGCGTTTTCACTGCTTTTAGCATGTTATTGCATTACTTTTAAAATCGTAAGTCACTTGCAACATGATTTACAATGAACCTGTTCAACTTGAAGACTATGTTTGCAGGCTAAACAATGTCGTGTTTCGGTTTATTGTCTGCAAGCGTCATAGTGTCTACGCTTATTTTTATTGCAGCAGGAAGTAATATATTTTGTATACGTACTCCATTATTGAAGATTTATTTTCCTTTATCTTTTATGTGTGGTTGGTTACTTATGACTACTTATGAGATTGGCAGAGGAACAAAAAAGGAATTTAGTCTTTTAAGTAGTGCTGTCATATCACCATTGAAACCAGGGTCTATACTCTACAGTATTCATCGTTAGTTAGACTAACATTCAATCACTCTATCATGTCAACCAAATAGCTTGGGATCATTAATTTAATTATAATAAATATTGACATTAAAGTAGGATACAAAAAACGATTTCCACGATTGTGCTATAAAACAAATCAAGTGATAACATTATTTGTATGAAAAAATTACAGCTACTTGGTGGTAGCTAACATGCCAACTATTTAAACAGTTTCTGCACATAGTGAGCATATTTTTTCTCAAACACAAGTTCGTTGGCCCAGAAATTGCTTGCACAGGTCTGCACGTGTCAGTTTGGACTCAAGTGGTCTGCTTGCACAGATGGCTACCGTTTTTTATATCGCCAACCGTTTTGAGAATGGTAGAATATGACGCAATACCCAGAAACGTTTGAGTAACGATCTTTTATTGTCTTTGTCATGAAAAGTTCTTAGGGCCATCTTCATCGACAATATAACAGATGTTTACAATAAAATCAGCCGAGTACCTATACAAAAAAATCATGTTTAAACGGCAGATTATGCCCTAATCGTCTGCTATGGTGAACATGGGCCTAGTCAGTTAGAGCGTCGTAATTTATACAAAGGGTAGGTTACATGTAGCACTTCTATAATATATTTTGTTCTAACTCTATTAACTGTAATAGAGTTAGAAAAACCAACAAACCTGGTTGTCATACGAATACCTTTGACAGTCGTTACGGGAGTCAGCAACCTAAAAAAAAGTCTGACAACCGGTCTAACCTTAGGGTATCAGTGTCTCCCAGTAATTGGGTGGCGGACGTCAGATGGAAGTCGCTCTGTATAAAATACTGTTACTCAGCCGCATCTGGTTAGACTGGGAGCCGACCCCAACGTAGCTGGGCTACAGGCCAGGCAGATGATGATATTAACTGTAAGCGTTCATAAGTTTATTTTTTTGTATGCATCAGCAGACCATGAATATGATATTCAATATGCAAATGAATAGGAGTGATACATTTTAGCGACCTTCACTTTCTGTGAGTCTATTCAACATCAGCATAATCTGAAGGTTAATGAATCATAAATTGTTGCATATTTGAATCACACGTGTTGAACTGTAGACTCATTAATTCATTACGTTGCGTCTAGACACGTGTCTACAATATTTTGTTTTAGTTGTAATGACTTTCTGATTCATTTGAAAATATTAGCTTGCAACGTTAGCAGTAACTTTAAATATTTTATTATTTTGTTTCATTGTTTTATTTTCTGGTATTGCGTGAATAGTTTCTTTTTAAAATGCTTTTATTAGCTTCACTTGTAACTAACTATAATGTAAAAAAAATCTTGGAAGTTAAATTTGACCCACTTCCCGGTTTCCGATTGAGCTGAAATTTTGCATACACGTTTAGTTTGGATGACAAAAGCGTTTTCTTTAGTTTTTTTTTTTAAACTATAATATTTATTCTTTTTCTTAATCTTTTCTCTGGATAGAACCTAGGATTGCTTTATTTGTAGGAACATGAAATAAGCTCATCCGAAGAAAGCCAGCTCCATCATGTATTAGGTTATGATAGATCTGGCTTCATCATATATACAAAGCCCTACTTTTATAGACCCGATCCCTTTAACGGATGATTGTACTCAGCATTATGAACAACTTTTACTATAGGATAAATCCTGAAATCGCGAAAAAAGTCTGCTGTTTCATACAAATTATTCAATATTACTCAATTAAATGTATGGAACAGCTGATTTCTTTTATTTTTTTGACAATTTTATGGTTCGTTCCATAGTAAAAATTTATCTTATCGATGAATACAACAACCCCTTATAGGGATCGGGACTAGAAAGGACCTAATATGATGTTTTTTTTTATTTACATTGAGCGTCTGCCATATGACCTGGAATGATCATAATAATAATGAGGCATGCCATTTAGCGCACCAATCTGACTGTCATTTTTAAGTTAAGTCCATAAAAATTGGTGTTTGGGCTTAACCTAAAAAGTCTCCTATGTAATCTATAAATCCTTTTTATCGATATGGGATTATTAGGTAGTACCCCTCTCTAATACACTATAACCGTTGGTGCACAATGTGGAATAGAAAAAAAACAAAAAAATTGCTGCTCACCACGTGATTGCGCTATGTGGAATACTACTGGTGCGGTTCGTATTGGTGCGCTAAATGGCATGCCTCAATTTTATCAGTAGGTCTCAATTTCACAATTGATTAAGCGACCACACACAGTTAAGTAGGTATTATATATTTATTTATTATTTATTTATTTATTATATACTTTATTGTACACCTGAATATAACAATTTTGTAAGTAAGAAGATTACAATATTAAAGTACAATGGGCGGCCTTATCGCATAAAGCGATTTCTTCCAGGCAACCATTATTATATTATATTATTATATTATATTATATTAACCATTATTATTATATTATATATATTCAGTATAAGAGTTATAAGGTTGGTTTTTATTACTAGAAGTAAAGATAAAGTGGACCTCTTGACCAGAGTCATTAAAATTTGGAGATAATTAAATAATTAATGTTATGCAAATGGTTCATTTATATGCGGTTTTGTGTTCCCATCAATATTATATCCTGGGTCCTAGGATTGTTGATAAACTTAGTTCTCACGTCAATTTTTTTATAGATTTTCTCTCTAAATGCAGTCAATGACTCGACTCGGATAACATCTATTATTATCCGAGTCGATTCATTAACTGCTTTCTGATTTTCTGCTTTACTATATTGTAGTAAAAAAGCTTCGTGATTGACTTGATTTTATATCAAGTCAATTGTCATTTTTTTATTTTTTTTATTACAATACTTTTTTTTTTCAATTTTTTTATTACAATAGTAAAACAGAAAGTAATCAACTTACTGAATGAACAACATGTAACGATTAACACGCATTATTACACCAATCAAAATCGAACTGCCGACCGGTAATACCGTTACGACATCGTTCTTGTTCGAAATGTCAATCGTTATTTAACTTGCGTTTGCGCATGATGATGAAAAAACTGACTTTTATGAATACAACGTGAATGAATTAAAATTTAAAGGTATTGCTTATTATTGAAATTTTATTTAAGCAGGCTTTGAACTGAGCGAAGTACAGTTTTTAATAAAACAGATATTCGAAATAGCGATTATACCAGGAAAGGACGAGTTTACGATCTTACGATTTTTGGTTTTTAATTTCATGGTGATTTGAAGATAATTATCAGTTTAGACCCCATGTAAATTTGATAATAATTATAATATGTATTCTCATTGTATAACGGAAAATTGCCATTGATATCGACCGAAAGCTTCATTGGGTTGGTGATCGGTTTGAGGAGAACTCACATTTTCCCATTTTGCATAGCGGGAATTTCCGTTCAAAATTGGAGCTGCCCGATTGGAGACTTCCCCAATCGGGAAGTTGCAAGGTATTCTGCAAGGTGGAGGTACTTACCTCCACCTTGCAGAATATTATAGCTATAACACTGCTATTTTGCTGTGTTGTGTTCCTAATGGTGACCAAGGTCGCCAGAGCTTTTTGGGGAAGCGTCAACACGACGCCAGTTGTAGGGTTGGCAACGCGCGTGAGATGCCTCTGGTGTTGTAAGCGTCCATAGGTTACGGTAACCATTCACCATCAGGCGGGCCATATATGCTTGTTTACCACCTTAGTGCTTATATTAAAAAAATAACGTGGTATTGATAAAAACGGCGGAATTCATAATTTATAGTGACACCACTCCTCAACAATACCGAAAGGGTTATAACAATTTGTAGGTTTGTTTACCTCATAAAGTTAAAAGCGTGAACGATCACGATACGTAACAGATAGCTGTGACTTATCGTGTTGCCCTGATTGCAGAATTGTGTCTGTACTCTGTAGTGAAAGTGGTAGTAGCTGGCAACTTGTATAATTTAATATAAGTCATGGCGTTAAAGTGTTTTGTGAAATTATTAATATTAGTGGTCGCTCATCGATCGAAATTCGACCGTAATTTTAGCTTTCTGCACTCCTTCTCCATAATTATAAACTTTAACTATGCCAAATCTCACACTCGTCCGTGCGCGAAATACCTATGCTTTGAGTGCCAATTCTGCTATTATATCTAATATTTAATTATAAATTTTTTTTTAGTAATAGATTTAAGTTTCTATAGTTTTAATATTTTGATACCTCTCATTATTAGTGTACATATTTAAGTTTATATTTTATGGTTATATATAGTTTGTTTTAGATTAAAAGGTAAATTCTGAGAAATCTATTATGTTCACAATCCGATCGGACCTTAATTGATCGGGGAGGTAGTTATTAATATTATTTAAGTTGCGTGTTAAGAACAATTCTAACTGTAAGTGTCTACTTAAAGTACTGCAATAGTTATTTTTGTCGTTGACTCAGTCGATACTAATGCTACTAGCAATTTGTAAGAAGTCGCGTCGTCGTCAACACGAAGTGCTCCGTTCTCTTTACTTCACGAATTATTATTTTAAAGGAAAACCAGCATAGGTATTCTGGAAGAACATCTCGGATCTTGGTTTAAATGTCACTCTAACTGTCGGTTTATATTTGAGGAATTGACATAGTAAACGTGTGAGTTAATAACAGGAGCTGTGAATATGACTAGAGCATTACTTTAGTTAAATAACTTTTAATAATCGTTTATTGGCATAAATAAATATACTATAGGTAATGGAAAAGTCAAATAACGAAAATAAGTATCTTGACAACGGGCTACCACGACGAACCATTCCGTGGCGGTCTGAGTCCGGCAGAGGTAGGCGTCCTGGCAAGGCTACCCCGGTCGTCATCATGCGAAACCCTTGCTTGATAGGAACATGGAATGTCAGAACGATGTTAGATGAAGGTACTAGAGATGAAGGAAAACTAGAAAGACTGATAATGGAGATGGATAGATTAAAAATTGATATTTTAGGGTTAAGCGAAATAAGATGGGAAGGAAGTGGAGATTTTTGGTTAAATAATTACAGAATTGTATATACTGGTGATAAGCAAGGATCAAATGGTACCGCTATTATATTAAATCGTAAATGGGCCTCTGCAATAGAAAATACTATACACCACCGTGATAGAATTACAGGAATTAAAATCAAGACCACTCACACCAACCTTGCTATTTTGCAAATATATATGCCAACAGGAAGTCATCTAGATGACGAAATAGAACAGATGTATGAAGAAATAGATAATATTATAGACTCTTTTAATGCAAATGATGAATTAGTTATAATTGGAGATTTTAATGCAACTGTCGGAGATAAGAAAACTGAATATATTACAGGAAATTTTGGACTAGGTAGTAGAAATAAAAGAGGCGAAAGGCTTATTCAATTCTGTAAAGAACATGAACTAGTTGTCGTAAACACTCAATTTGCTCAACCAAAAAGAAGACTTTACACATGGAAGATGCCAGGAGATATTGCAAGATATCAAATAGATTATATAATAACAAGATATAGGTTTAAAAATAATATAAATTCCTGTAAAACTTACCCTGGTGCAGATATTAATACAGACCATAATTTATTAGTAAGCAAATTAGATATTAACTATAAGAAAACCGGAAAAATAAACAAAACCAAAGAAATTGATCTCAATAAGTTAAAGAATAAGGAATACCAAATAAAATATAGAAATAAGCTAGAAGATAAGTTTAAAATAAGTAAAGATACAAACAACTACAATAATAAAATAGATATCGAAGGAAGATGGTGTAATGTCAGAGATATAATTATATCCAGTGCTGAGGAAACTATAGGAAAACAAAAGATTGTGCCGAGGAAAAAATGGCTTAATGAAGGAACTGTAGATTTAATAGTTGAGAGGAGATATTTAAGGAATAAAACAGACGAAAATAGTATAAACAATTATAGGAAATTAACCAACAAAATTACACTAGAATGCAGGAAAAACAAACAGACTTTTATAGAAAATATTTGTAAAGACATTGAACATTTTATGAGTAAAGGCCAAATAGATATAGCATACAGCATAATTAAAAGCTTAGATAAAAAATCAAGGAGAAAGAGTACAGTAATTCAAGACGAAAGTGGTAAAACCTTAATAGACAGTAAATTGATTGCAAGAAGATGGAAAAACTACATAGAAAATCTTTACAATGGACAAGGATTAGATGAAAATGATATTGAGAATAAATTTGATGTAGACACAGATATGAGAGGGCCAGATATAATAAGAGAAGAATTCGATAAAGCACTGGAAGAACTTAAGAATGGAAAAGCGGTTGGTAATGATAATATATATATAGAACTAATAAAAACTGCAAGTAACACAATAAAAGATGAAATATTTCAAATAACAAAAACTATATATGAAGAAGGTAAAGTACCATTAGATTTTAAAACTACTAAAACAATAACTCTACCAAAAAAACATAATACTATTAAATGTGAAGAATATAGAACATTAAGTTTAATATCACAGGCTTCGAAAATTATACTAAAAATTATACAAAATAGAATAAGACATAAAACAGAATTTCAATTAGGAAACGATCAGTTTGGGTTCAGAAGAAATAAAGGCACAAGAGAGGGAATATTTGCTTTAAGAACAATAATACAAAGACGAGTGGATTTAGATATTGATACTTACATAGCATTCATAGACTTAGAAAAAGCATTTGATAAGGTGAATTGGAAAATGATGATGGAAATACTTAAGCAAGCCGATTTAGATTTTAAAGACAGGAAAATTATTTATGAGTTATACAAACAGCAAGAAACACTAATAGAAGTAAATGACAAAACAGAAATAGCTAAAATTAGGCAAGGGGTAAGACAAGGTTGCTCTTTGTCTCCACTTATATTTAACATCTTTATAGAATCAGCCATAAGAAACATTTTAGAAGAATCTACTGCAGAAGGCATCAGTATAAACGGGAACAAAATTACTTTTATTAGATTTGCAGACGATATTGCCGCTCTCGCAAACAGCAGAGATGACCTTGAGAAAATTTTAAACAAAATGAACCAAGTATTTAGCCGTTTTCATATGAAAATTAACATTAACAAAACTAAAATAGTTGTACCTTCAAAGTTCCCCTGCAAAATAGTAAATCCCATCACCATTGACAATAGCCCTATAGAACAATTAAAGCAGTTTAAATATTTGGGTAGCATTATTACAGAGGATGCAAGATCTACAACTGATATAAAAACAAGAATAGCCATAGCAAAGCAAACATTCCACAAAAAAAGATCCCTTTTATCAGCTAAAATTAATAAAAGCATCCGGAAAAAAATAATTAAGACATATATATGGAGCATAGCCCTATACGCTTGTGAAACATGGACCCTCACTAAAAGAGATCGAGAAAGGTTAGAAGCTTTTGAAATGTGGTGTTGGCGTCGAATGGAGAAAGTGTCCTGGACAGAAAAAGTGACCAACGAAGAGATACTAAGAAGAGTAAATGAGAAAAGACAAATATTGAAACACATAGAAAAAAGACGAGGAAACATGATTGGTCACTTGATTAGGCACGATAAGTTCATTACCAACATTATAGAAGGAAAAATAGAGGCAAAAAGAAAAAGAGGAAGACCAAAAAGAAACTACATTGATCAGCTGAAAGAAAAAGCGAATATACAAACATATAAAGATTTAAAAGATTTGGCATTAGATAGGACCGAATGGAAATTGCTACACCGACAAGTGCAAGTGCAAGTGCTTAGCACTTAAATTTTGGATGGGATAGGTAATTATATTGATCTAAATTTTCATTTTAAAATAATCAGTATAGGTATTCCATTCAAGTTACATTTCTAATAGTTCACACCCGTATAATAAGAAAAAAAAATTGTCTACTTTCGCTCAAAAAGATTTCAATTTTATAGCAATCACTCACAAGTAGCACTAACCCACAGACACTACTATATATTTTTTAAGTCTGTGCACTAACCATACCATTATGAAGAGTCTGTTTTTTTTTGAAAATCATAAAAAAATTCCTTCTCTTTCACATTCAAATTTCATATCTCATATTATCACATTCTTCAACAAAAACGGCACGAACCCATAGTAAAAACGCACAATGGTAAAGGATTAAGATATCGTAGAACAATGGCCTATTTACCGAACTGGTTTGCCGTGGGGACTGCAGACAATAAGGCACCGATGGAAATGCTAGTGCATTGCAATGGACTTGACTGTCCAACGGATTGTCCACAGGGCTGTCGAAGCTTGGAAACAAGGACAGTATTTTTTTAGATTATAATTCCAGGGCTTTTATACGTATTGCTGTATTTTAACTTGGTAGGTAGTAATTATGTATCATATTTAATAGATATTTTTGTAGGTATGTCGTGTATATATTTTTTTATACTACCATAAAAAATATATCCTGTATATACAGGATATTTTTTTATGTAGTGCGCAAAATTTGCAGAGTGATTCAGTTTCCGTTCCCAAATGCAACCGCAGTACTAAAATTCACTCCAAAATAAAATAAAAATTTGATTTTGTATGGCTTGCGCTAGTTAATTAAGCGTGTCCCCCGTACTTCGTTTTGTTTTAAAGTGTATCCCAATACTGCGGTTGCATTTAAGACCAGAGACTAAATCACTCTACAAATTATGCGTACTACATAAAAATATAACCTGTAGGTATACAAAGCAAATATCTAAGTAATAGCAAGCTTCCACTGATCATTTACGGACGTAGCGAAATTATACGTTTTTAGTTTCAGTGAGGAAGTAATATAATTTCCAGATGTGTAGTAACCCTGTATAGTACGGTGAGGTCATGAGTAATTATATGACAGTTGCCTTTACTTGGAGAAGAATTACGCCATATTAGATGTCAGACTTCCTGTGGAAGATACTTTAGACTCGGAGCTAAAGTACTTTATTGTTTTGGGTTCGCAGTATACCTAGTTTATAAAGAATTATTATAAGTCAAGCATACAGTCTGAAATGTTATTGGACTTTATACTTTGAAACGGTATTTTATAATCCATATTCAGTATGCAATATTAACCATAAAATTATCACGTACACAATAAATATTAATGAAATAATCAAATAAATCATGTTCACAGGGCACAGGGTGACAAATTAAAACACGTCTAGAAAAAATATCGATCTCAAACAAGTTTTTCAAACTATACAGTAGGTATGCAGCTTGATAGTAATTAATTTATACTACGCATATTTTACACGACTTTTTTTGCATTCTATTTTGATATTTATATGCCTCGCATTTTTATTATTTATATGAACAGCTTAATCATCGCTATAAATATCAAGTTGAAGTATACCTACAACTTTAATATTTAAATAGTCACTCAACCGATCATGATCTATAACTTATATGGATAAAGATTTATGAACATACTAATTATTTTATCTATAAAAATAACTTTTATTACCAGATAAAAAAAAAACAATCTCTACAACATTATTTAAATTCTATATTAATGAAATTATTTGATCTCAATTTTTTTACTAACTATTTAAATACAAACAAACATACCTTTTTACATCACTAAAGACAGCTGTAATAGTGTCAACTGTCATACAAAACGCGTGGGAGCAAGACGTGTCATGTTACTGGACAAAAAAAAATGTTTGATTGGAGATCTCTGTCTATGATTAAACGCACCATATGTAATATTCTTGTGTAATTAAAATTTAATAAAGTGAGCAGTGAGCTTATTATGATTGGATAAATGATATTCTGTGATGTAAGAGAAATTTAAAACCTGGGAATTTACAAAAATAATAATGTTTTATAACAGTAATTGAAAATAAATGTGATAGATTTATTAATCAGGATTTAAAATGGCGTATCTAATTGTTTTATTATTCAAAACATCTTAAAGAGAATTCTAATTAAAAGTTTTATGTCTATGGTATTTTTCTGGTTGTTGCGCAGTTAACCAATTTGTATTCAAATTGTTATTAACTCCGCACTTGTTTACTACCTCATCATAACTTACAGCTTATAAAACCTCTAAGAATATCTTCAAATGAACACTTAAAGCAGGCTTTCATTAATCAAAGATTGAATTTTACTTCGCATTTACAAAATTGATTAACCGCTTCCCGTGTTCCGTAAAATTTACTGTAAAACACAAATTCATATTAATTAACGTTCATAATTTACTTGTATGCATCGAAGTCTTTAATACCGACTGGCGACCGTTAACCGCGTGGGCAAGCGTTGCCCAATTCATGAATGGAGTGGACGACGTCGAGTCCGCCCACGCCGTTATCAATGAATACTTGTGTTGTGTAGAAATACGCCGGCTTGTCTGCAAACACAGTGTTGCGAAATGCTGCCATTGAAACTGTGTACTAGCTTGCTCTAGTTACTGACCGACTGGTACATAAATTTATTCGTTGCCAAAATAAATGCTTTGGCGAGTGGGCGATAGTTTCCGGCCACTGTGCATTATGCGTGCAGTTATGTCGTTTTGTTTTGTCAATTTTATTGTTATTGGTGTCATTTTTGGGTATTTATTAACCATAACTTAAAACGGTATACTTTTCGTATTATTGTTTTATTCGTGTTATAATAGCAGTATTTTGTATTGCAGCCTGATAAATCGATTCAAATGTCAATAAATAAAATCGATTCAAATGTTTAAAAAATACATTATATTTATTTATTAGTTATTCGTTGTTTGCTATTGAAATGGAATTGTTTAAATGAAAGTTGAATTGAAAGTGACTTTATTTGCATCTCAAAAATCAAGGCCAGCCTCTTTTTGAGACACAACTGCTAAATAAAGAACTGCAAGATGACATTTTCGTTATAGTGTGGGTCTTTTACAACAGATGAAATGTCGCTTGAGGTTTAAAAACATTTTTTGTACCTACTTTATGCATACGA
Source organism: Allophyes oxyacanthae (assembly GCA_932294325.1). Classification (NCBI taxonomy): domain Eukaryota; kingdom Metazoa; phylum Arthropoda; class Insecta; order Lepidoptera; family Noctuidae; genus Allophyes; species Allophyes oxyacanthae. The sequence continues at coordinate 2,633,758 of OW028617.1, forward strand.
GTTTAAGACTAAAATTCTCTCAAATATTAAAATCATCGATGCCGTTGCCGGCATAGATAATGTATCAGAGGTTGAACCAACCCATGGCAGGACGCTGCAAAGTCACCGTCGTAGGCGCAGGTGATCCAAACGGTGCGGTCTGCGTTTGCTCATGTTGCTCACTCAACCGCTTCACCTATCTTTAATGTAGCGGTGGAGGAGAGGGTAAAGGACTTGGACGATGAGTTCTTAGATGCTTGGTGTCCCGGGACGGCTGATGGTAATTTTCGAATAAGTCATTCTGATGTTGACAATAGTGGTGGATCACCGTTACATGTTACAGGTGCCTCAGCCTGTACGCCACTGTCGTTTTTCGTTAAACCTTTTGACCAGGACTGTAAATCTGGCCCACTATAAGTATTAACTTTGTTTTAATTATATTTTAATAGTCATAGTATATTTTGTAACGCGGGTAGCTCCAATCTTTATGTATAGTTAAGTTAGTGATCAGCCATTAAACACCGTGAATCTCGTGTCTTTTTACTGCATTATTCCTAAATACGCATTACCTATGTATTAAAGTACTTTCAAAAAGAGAAAGATAGTTGCAAGTACAGTAAAAGTAGGTAAGTACAAAAGAAAAGTTTTCCTAGCGTCTCAATAATGCAGTTTTCTAGCTGCTCTCGTATACAAACTAATTTACAGTAAATAAACAGAGCCTGTGCAGTTGAACTCCCGTGGCCGCTGCTTTCGCGACGTCCATTTAAAATTTCAATTAAATTCTAAAATCACGTCAAATTGAACCCAACCTTGGTCTAGCTGGTGCAAGTTTAAAACGTACAGGAAAAGTTATAAAAATAAGATTTTATTTTGCAATAAAAGTTTTTGAATAAATAAAATATTGATGTATTTTTTTGCCAAGATACACGTTGTTATTACCGTGCGCCGATATTTCATCTCTAATGAAGCTACTGTGAATTGTGATGCTTATACAAAGAAACATTAATGTTTATATTTTGCTGGTCAGCCTTTGTTCTCATATCAACAGACATTATAACCATAATTTAATAACCATGGTCGAGCTCAAACGGCTGTCGTTCTGCGTAATATCACAACATCTTCATATCAAGCGAAACCTTTTGAAATACGTTGATATTACTAGTCGAAGTCCATAAATGCTTTAGAATCAGCCTTGTTTATTCCCTCATTATATGGTAAAACTTTAAGGGGTGAAAGTACTTATCAATAAGAACAACTTTTACTATGGGAACAACACAGGAACGACAATAAAAAAAAAAATCAAAAGATCAACCTTGCTCCATCAAAATGTATGAAAAGTTTGAATTTTTTGTTCGTGATTTCTTTGTTGGTCCCATAGTAAAACTACTACTACTATTATACTCTACTCTACTACTATACTGTACTATTAAATTCCAGATGAAAAAACTTCTTCGAATTCTCTTTGAATTGTTCGCTCCACTCAAATTTATTCAACTAGTACCACAGCAGCGTCTAAACGAACGCCACTTGTTTCCTAATCACTGGCTCTGATCAAATGAACCACTTTGAGTGTTAATCACTTCGCAGGTACAAGCGAAATGTTTTCAGACTTTCCTTCGAGAACAACGATAAGTAAAGTTTGTTGTGAAACTATGGTTAAGTAGCTCTTGGAGCATAGAACTGGAAGGAATGGTATTGAGTACGAGTATATAGAGGAGGTTTAAAAAAAGACGTAGTTTCACCAAGTCTTGAATGAACAATATGTTTTTGTAGATGATGAACGAATTGATGAGCGAATAGTACTCGCAGATAATTTTGGGTCGATAAAAGATGTGTCGCATTGGATGAGGCATGTGGCTAAAATGACCGCCGGGACATAATTTTGTCGTTGCATTATGTTTGCGGAAACAGATTTTTAGAAGCATTATCTAGTCTTCTCATGACAACAAACTTTTATTTATCAAGGCGCGCATGTTAATCTAGCAGATAATGAAAAGAAAGAAGAGAATTTAGACATTAATCAAAATAAATTCAGTAGTAAAGACGCAACTGTGCTGAAGATTTCACTAAATGTTTCTATAATACCTATGAGAGAAAATTTTACCCATAAATAAACAATTTCAAACACATCAAGCTTCGCAACCTTATTTCAATTCAAACATTTCAAATTCGTTCCGCTTCGTTACTTACGAAGTACCAAAGTACTCGAAAATATTCAACAATAGAGAGAGCTCTGTACCGTTCTGATCGTCTGACATACGTCCGTTTGGATCATGATAACTTTTTCTAATAAAGAATGCGGTAGATTGCTTGTCGAATAGATTGACGCTAAAATTGTATAGTGCATTGTGTGTTTTCTGGCTGCTCTAAGGCAAAAGCATTGTTGATGGCAATAGTTTAATGGTATCGATGATTGTGTGGAAGTGAGAGTTAAAATCGAATGAAATTGATATTGGCAACTTCTAGTTAAATTGCCTCGAGCTGTGAACCACACTGACCTTTAGGTAAAAGATGAACAACAACGTCGTTAAAGTAAGTAGTAGTTACATTTGTGGTACCTACACCTGTGACTATGGGTTGTAAACTTTTAACTACATAAAAATCTAATGTTGTTTCTCAGTGTAGCTAACTTTTGTTATATCAGACATATTTCAAGTTAGAGAAATTGCAACTTATTTCTCATGATTTTCATTGATTTTGGGACGAAGCATTCAAAATTTATAATACTTATTGCAGAACCAATGTAAAGTTATAGAGCTAATTTATTTAACACGTGCGCCAAACGTTTCCTGTGTAATAATTCAATTACTATAATATTTTATCGTTCGCGTTTTATTAACGCTATATCTATTAACAAGTCACGTAGTGCTGTTAAAACTTAATATTTTGTTTTGAAATTCATGAATGAATTATCTTATACACGGGTCATTGAAAAATCCGTCTGTTCCGATAACCTTCCGCGTTTGATGACCCAAATATAATTATTAATAAGTGATTATTAAAGTGCGAAATTGTAAGTTTCTAATTATGACGCGAAAGATAGTGGACGGATGCTACATTATCATTAGAAAGGTCAAACGGCAGTTCCGCGTAAAATTTTAAATATCGTGGAAAATAATAAAAAAGAAGTTATTCCATCTTTTTACTGCTAATGGCTTCCTAACCTCTTTCTTTAAGGATACTTCCTTTTGGCATATCGTCGTTGGTAGTTTGATACCGACCGCGTAGGTACAAACAAATCAAAATTGAGATTTCTTCACAATAAATAGGTATAAACGCGAAAACTAAATTGGTATTTTTCATATACGTGTTTCTATCAATGTTAATTACGCGGTATGGGACGATTAACGACGGACGTACTTATTATAAATAGTTTTTTTGTTTATAATAATCTTCTGTGGCCATGTTAAGCCTCACTCTGTGGAAATACTACAAAGAAAACTTGGAATGTGCAGGACCTATGATGACTCGTTTTTCTTCTTTATTTTATTTGGTTACCATAAAGTAACCAAGTAAGCAAAAACAAACAAGTAAGTAAGTGATGACACGGTTGGCGCAGTGGCTAAGCGATTAGCCTTCTGCGGTGCATGCCGCGGGTTCGATCACCGCACGGAACAAATATTTGTATGATCTACAGATAGTTGTTTCGGGTCTGGTTGTGTGTGCATGTGACATGTATGTTTGTAAACTGTACAGGAGAAATCCTAGTGAGGGGCAATGTTTTTAAAATAAATAAAGATAAAGAAAGTATCGATCAAGGAAAATTTTATATGAAAAAGTTAATGTTGACTTATTATTTTGTCGTTATGTTGATTGCCTATCAACGGACTAAGCAGGCCTTCTAATGATTTAAGGAGAAATGTGTTGGCACCATTCGCAACGACGTTTACAGTTCAAAGGTCTTAATCGTGCGTAAGTATTGACATAATAGCCCATCTCTTATTGGTATCAGATAACCCATTTCCTTGTTTCCCTATAAAATTTACGAAATAGCTAGTAGCTTTAGACTGAATTTCCTCTAGAGCTGTGTGAGGTAGCTAAATAGCTCAGGTTGGAGATAGAAATGCAGCAGAAACATCCAGAATTACGGGAACTTTGTAGGCCGTAAAAATATGAGCTTCGTGCTGGAATCGAACTCGGGAACCCGGTAACCGTTAGTGTACTTAGGACCATTTTCACTGACAACATAACAATAATAAGACTTAATTTTAAATGCAGTAACTGATGCTAAACTCAAAACAATTTTCTTAAAAATAATAGTTAATTTCAAAATCTTAAGTTTTGGTTATTTAATTATGCTTTTAACTAGATATTGTTACTGGGATGTGTGAGGTTTAGCGTTAATTAAATTACATGTTGTAGGTATCATCTAAAAAAATAAGTTTTATAAAACTTCGAACTAACTTCGCTACTTTGGCATTGGTTGTTGAAGTGGCTTACGTATTCCATTGTGTAGAATATAGAAATCCATTAAAAGCCATCAGTTCCTTATTACTGGACTCGTAGACAATAGCCTATCAATCTGTTAATACCTGTGCTAATACTCGTCACCGAAGATGACGCAGTTAAATAATTACCTGCAACAAAATAATGAACAGTGTTAATACAGAAATATAGAGGCCTCATTTTCATGCAAGCTTTGACAACAATGCAAAACAAGAACAAATATTACGTAATGAAGCAAATATTTTTTCGCTGACATCAGTTTATAATACATGATGTATTTTTTAAATAGAGCGTTCTTTGGGTAAATGTTTATGGTGTTTTGTTTCATTTCGAGCTTAAAACAATAAATCGAAACCAAATCCCTGAAATCATAGAAATAATACAAGCATAGAAGAGTAACAATTTTTTGACATATAATTTAACTGTAACGCGCTAGCGTGGACTTTTCTATGTAATATGCAGCGTAATGAGTTAAAAAGAGACAGATATATATAATCTCGGCACTCGTCAAATAGAACAGAATCATTATGTAGCCGTATTACGATATCAATGGTCACCAGTCTGGTCACCAATTCCTAAGGAAAATCGCTAAGTCCTTCAGAAGCGCTTGAATGACAAGTCGATTACAGCTAGCTGTCTCTTTCAATCTCATAAGCGCGTGTATTTGATAAAATAGTACCACTACATTTGAAAAGTTCAATTAATAGCTACTCTTCTAGGTTTATCATATTTCTATGCCTGAAATAGTTTTTCTTTTGTTTCATATTTATATAGAAGCTTTACAATGATTACCTCTATGAAGATATATTTTGGTAAGCAAAAATAATACAGCCTGTAGATTTAAAAAATAAAATATTCTTGCGTAGGTGTAGTCAGTTAATGAATGAATAAGCGAATCGATTTTTTTATTGAGAACTTGTCAATGACATATTCATTCATGTATTTGTTAAGTGCCAATATGTTCTGGGTGTGGTATTAACGGTTTTTCTTATTTGTATTTATATTTAAAAATATCTCTTCTTTTGGTAATTTGATCCAAATTTGGAAATATTGAATGAATATCGGGTAATTTGGAGGTTTGGTAAAACTCTTAAGAAGAAATTCTGGTTATAAAAAAATGTACCTGCTTGAAAATGTATATCGTTGGATGTGACTCGGATATTGAAATAAACTTATTTTCATTTTCGTAAGAACCTTGGGGTACACCTTAAAGAACTTTCCCGAGCATTTGATTGAGGCCTACAAGAACTTTATTTTCTATTTCTTTTTTTAAATGTTACCTTAAGGTATTATGTCATAAAAGACAAAGTAAAAGTGAGTAGGAAGTGTGTCACAGGCTAAAATGACTGTTTCAGCTTTACTTGCATGAGTACCTATTGCATAACGCGCTTCATATCAAACAGCTGTTCTGCTGTTGCACTATGTTATTCTTTCGCTGTAAGCGTGGACAACAATCTGGAGTTGTTTGTTTTTATTTCTATTATAACAAAAGCTATGAAGATTATTCTATCGCAATGTGTTGTGGTAGAAGTTCACATGTCGACTTCAACACAATTTAAAGTGTTAGGTTAGGAGGAATGTTAGATAGTTAGCAGTGGCGAAGGGTGACAGTTTTCAAAAGGGAAGCCGTCCCAAAAGTTTCCTCTAAAAATTGTTGCAATTAATGCTGCAAGACAAAAATCTATACCGTCTCTTGTAATCTATATATAGTCATGCCTGGAAGAGCTCGACCTAACTGAATAACAAGCCTTTTTTTGTCAGTTGGATGAGTAAATAATATAATATTACGTTGGTCTATGCATTAACGAATTCCCAAAGGGAAACCGGTGGGAATCGAGTTGTATGGACTCCTCGCCACTGATAGTTAGTTATTGATATGAAAGTAGATTCACAGGCCAGCATCGTGGACTAAGGCTTAACTCTTCTTATTTTGAGAAAAGGTCCATGTCCACAGTGGGACAGAAATGGGTTAGATTTATTTATTATGCGTAATGGAATAATTCAAATGATGCATAATTATGCAAGAACAGCAAATTAACGCAGAGATAAAGTTTATCTTGTAGCAAGCTTAGATCATGACGTAATCTACTTTATGCGTCTTTGTTAGCAGATGGTAGATCTAAATGAACGGGTTAATTACTTATTATTTAATTCATATTAATAATATCTTTAACCTCACCTAATAACATCTGTTCACATTCATTATGCATTTATTTAATTAACCTTTCTGCAGAGTATTCTGCGTCCAAGGATACTACAGTACGGGCACGCCGCAATCGCGGCGGTAAGACCCCTCTTTGAGGAGTGGCTGGATCGGCGGCACGGCGTCCTGACCTACCGCGTGACGCAGGTCCTCACCGGACACGGAAGTTTCGGGAGGTACCTGTGTCTGATGAGGAAGGCAGAAACGCCTGGGTGTCACCACTGCGAGGATCGCCCTGAGGACACAGTAGAGCATACGGTGCAAGACTGCCCCGCTTGGGCAGAGCACCGACGTGTCCTCAGGGCGGCGATAGGCGGAGACCTCTCGCGCCCGGCATTGGTCGAGGCCATGCTGCGGGGCGAGACGGAGTGGGAAGCGGTCGCCTCCTTCTGCGAAGCAGTCATGCTATCGAAGGAGGAGGCGGGCCGCTTGAGGGAGAGGATGGCGTCCTCCCTCCAGCCCAGCCGCAGTGGTGGTCGCCCACGGCGTCGGGCGCCGGCCGACGATCTCCGGCCACCGTAGGCGCGGGCATGCGGACAGCGAGTAAAGGGCAACTCGCTGTCCGACCATGGACCATGCCCGGGTCGACGGCGCGTTGTGTTCCACGCGCGCCTCAAAGAACGTCAGCAAGATGACGGGGCCCCCCCTGTAGAGGGCCGATGCCTGCCGGGGTCGCGGGGCTTATCTCATTACCGTGACCCCGGAACGTAAAGGGCTATTGAAGGAACACCGTGGATTTTAGTCAGTACAAGTCTGACAGTCCCTCCCGCCCTGCCCGGGGTGGGAGGACTCATTTGATGATTTTACCACGATAAAAAAAAAAAAAAAAAAAAAAAAAAAAAAAAAGGATACTACAGTAAAATATAATTCAAGCAATCTTTTTCCATGACTTATTTTATGATTTGTTATTTGGGAAGCAACATAACAAACCAATAACGTCATACTGATTGATGCATGTAATGTTTTAAGCGTATACAGAAGTGGCTCCACAACAGAAAATAAAGAAACTGAATGTAAATATTGCTTTTCATATTTGCTAGCACTACCAGCGAGTTTACCGCGTAACTAAAATAGTAATGAAAAGATTGGAATTCTAACTTCATGATCGGTATTTTTTTTTATTAAAGTAGCTTGAAGTTAATTCTCTCACGATCGTATTGAAGTTTATTATCAGAGTGGATGTTAATTACAATTTTAGTTTCGTGGTAGACCCCCAGTTCTTTAAGGAAACTGGATTCTGGTAACAAGACGGAAAACAAGGCATTATGTAATTAATTAATGTATTTCCAACTTCAAACATTAATATAATAAATTAAACTGTCAGTTCTATCATTCATCCAATCAGAAGTTCGCAACATTCACATTACCTGTCTCCGTTGAATTACCACAACCACTACTTGTTTTAAATAATTCACAGCTCTTATTGAAATCTAAATTATATTGAGTAATATTATTGGCAGTCAGGAGTTACTGCATTCTGTTCATCATAATATTATAACTTTATGCATGCGGGAGTCTGAGCAGTGCTCATGCATAATCTTGGATCTCTTTTGGAGACATGGATTTTGAAAGTCAAATGCTGTATCAGGAAGCTTTTAATTTTTAGTAGCTACATGCATATGCACAACATTTCGATTATAAACGTAATAAAGATATAATACTAAGTACTACTTGAAACAACTTTTATAGGAGGTCAAAAGTCTTGCAAAAGGCTTAAAGCTTAAGAGATAGTGCTGTTTTATAGACTTTTAAAACCATAATACACGTACCTACTTACAAATGTAGTAATTGTACGAGGTTCGTTCGTATGTTTAGTTAACCTCATCATTATCTGCCTTTTCTAGCTATGTGGGGGGAACAGCTAACTAACTATACTCCATTTTTTTATAACAAATGACAAATGTGCGTACTAAGGCAGAAATATCTTTTGAATCATTCATTCATGTAGAGTTTCTGTTCATCTTGATTGATCGTTTAGGTTCACAAAAGCATAATGTTGTGTCGAATTATTGTTGGAAGCAGATACTTTTGCTTTATTTGTCTATTGCTATATGAAAAATTCAGTATAGAAACGCCTGACTTTAAGAATTTTATTCGGAGCGCCTTTTAGAATAGAATAGATCTTAATTTCATGTAAACCAGATACAGGCACTTATGAAATGGCGAGACTCTAGGTGCGCGGTTCCAAATAGTAGATCTGTTGTCTTAACTTCACATCTCAACTCAATACGTTAGTTCTACTATGTAGCTATAGTATAGTAAAACTATTAAACAAACTTATACCGGCGGTTAGAAACCAAACCCGACGGATCATGTAGCTCATAAAACTTAGGCCCAGTAATGGCTGTATCAATCAACTGAACAATTATAGTGATGCAAACACCAGGTGGTCAGATTTACGTAATAACAATTGTTACATTAATATTAATGACAGATTATATTTAAGTTGCCGCTAAAATGTGTATCTAGTGTTTTCTTAAAATATTCATGATCATGATAATGTCAATATGAATGGATAAGATATATTAGAAGATCTAAAACAAGCTTGATTGAGATATTGTTAAAACACACCAAAAATATTAAAATCAAAAAAATTATATTGTATCTGAATCCAAAAATACAATAATGAAATATCTAGCATTGACTATTTCTTGACTAACAAAGATGTTAAAAAAATATTTATATTATTAGAAAATCAAAATACACAGTTCACACACACTCTGTGTATTTACTAAAATAAGCAGAAAACATTTAGAATTTCATTGACCCTTATCATTCGCTAAGAAATTATTAATACCAATATAATAATAAAGAGCGAGAAAAAAATGTACGAACGCGTTTATTGCTTATCATGTAGTGTAAGTTGTAAGGCCAAGTCAGGGTCAGTCGGTCGGTAACAGGTCAAAAGGGTTAACTTGTTGTATGCTTGTAAGCGATGGTTTAGCTTCCTGTCAAGCATCCTGCTTATTTACAAAAGTTATAATAAGGAATTGTTGTTAAACCCAAAATATCAGTCCGATGTACTAAAGCTGAGGAGACTTAAATATAGTTTGGACTTTGTACATGAAATCACCTGTTGTGGGATGCCACAATAGGTGATTTGAAGATATAAAGATATCCCATCTCACCAGCTTGTACATGATTATTGTGTAACGAAGACCTTCTAAAATAGACCTTCGTAAGAATAGGCAAGCATAAGATGTAATCTCACAGGTGGATGTCATTATGTCCCATTTAAAGGCAACACCTTCAGATGACATTTTGAAGGCATATCCAGAAAAGAAAGAAGAATCAAATATAATTTATTCGGTAGCTGCGGTAACCAAGACATCACAGTAATTAACATCAAAATCAATAAATAAAATACAGGTTTAATATGGGGGCGATACGGCTGCACCAAAAAGCTTCAATTCAGCGTAATGCTAGACATCAATGCCTGGCGCTAATTTTCAACTGAACCTGACCGTACCAAAAAAATTTATGCAGTGTTGCAAGTGTGTGAAACTAGTAATATAATTCACATTTTCAAAGCTACGATTAGTAACTTCGTGAATCTCAAGATCACGAACTATAACCACAACATAGACATTGACACAGTTTGATCCGGTTCAGATAACTGATAAGAGTGCAATATAAAAAGTGATGGATGGCTATGAGAAATGTGGGGAGATACCGACGTGAGCGTGGATATTGTAAATCATATTGAATATGGTGGAAGAGATAAGTTTTGGTTTGAAGATGAAGGTTCATTGTGTTGCGTTCATATTGTAAGAGATGGATGGTGGAGGAAGTATTTGGATTTGGATTGATAGAAACTATTCAAAATCAAAATTAGTAATAAATATTATTTGTATTCATACCTATCCAATTTATTATTTCCTAGGTAGAATTAAAATTACAATAAGTACTAAGGATGTTGGCATTTAGTTTTCTAATTCTTTAATTGCGGTTTATTCTATTATCATTAAAATGGATGACAAAGATAATACTTATAAGAAAGTAACCAATTCAATCAGCATCGTAATTAGTTTTGGCAAACTTGTTAAAGACTGTCTTATCGACGGTCTCACGCAAAATTTCGAAACAATCTAAACCTACACCAAAACCAACAATATCGCAACATATTACATAACAAACATCTTCAATTTTGTCCAACTATCTGTTCACATTATTTCGCGTTTTGCTTTAGGAACTGGATCGTACCACCATGTTCGGTGCTAACCGTTTGGTATCACTTTCTGCAAACCATTTATGGGAATGAATGCCTCATGAATTATCCGCAATGGTAATTTGCTTTTGAATTTTTAAACCACAATGCTTGAAGTAGCGAATTTCGTTAAGAAACGGGTTGGTATGCTATTCAAGATTTTCTGTTTTGTTGCTATTATAAAAGGGATTGTAAAGGCTTTTATTTTTGTTTTATGTATGATATCATCATTTATTCTGTTCATTGAATTGTTTATAGGTGTTACTTCGTAGGCAGCATTAAAATTTAATGTTTTTCCTCATTACCATAAATTTATTGTTTTTGTCCATCTAATAGTACGGAAACGAAATAAAAACGACGATGTTAAGAATTTAATGCAGGTGATTTTTATTTTATTCCTTTATGTTTTATAATCTACGGGTATTTTTTTTTTTTTTTTTTATTACACTATCAATATCTTTAAAATATTCAGGTTAAGACATCGTCATCGTCTATTAGCATTAAAAACCGTTATATCCTTCAAAAGAAAAAGTATCGTGACGCATGATGAAGTCATTATCATTGTGACAACGCATACATGTATTACGTACTTAGTTATGTAGCAGCAGCTGTATCTACCTAAGCCTGAGAAATGTTCTAACAATTACTATGGAGCTAGTCCGCAATTTATTTAAAAAAATATAAAGCTTTACAACCTGAAGACTTGGAAAGGTCACAATGTTATACGTGTGTAATGATCTAAGAGAATTGAAACTTACATGACGACTGACAATCGTGGGAAAGCAGTGATACACATCAAATATAATCTGCATTGCCATCAGTAGTTTAGAAACTAGAAAAGTAAAAAATATCATGAGTTTCTTAGAAAGAAGCTCGTGGTACTTAAACGTTATTCTTTATCTTTTTCTATATTACAGTATCATGTATTATCTTTATTGTATCATTCATACAGTCTTCATTGTCTTTCTAAGAATGATATTTGTAACCATTTTATACTGAATTCATTGAATAATTCAAATTATCATTTTCTTTGTCATTTTGCCGGTTATTAAATCGGTTCATTGAACTTGGTTCTAAGCTCGAATTAGGAAGGTATAGGTTTGATATCCAGTCAAGTTAAATAAGATTAGGATTGGGATGATATCGAAAATCAACGTCATTAACCCCTCCATTGATGCTGAGTAAACACAATAGAAAATCAATGGGGTGATCAACTTTTTCATAAAGTTCATTTTAATTATTGTTGATAGGTATTTTAAATACTGTTTCTATTCAAGCAAAAATAATTAGTTTAAATCTATCTGAGCTAATCTCAACTATCTATGTAAGACGACTTTATTCCCACGAAAGATTTTATCTGGACCACAGCATTCAATATAATTAGCTTGCTCAATTAAATCTAGATTCTCGGGATTCAATGGGACAACGCTGTCTTCGCGATTAGAAACTATTAAAGCTTTCGATTTTCTCTCTTGAATAATAGAGATTTATAAAGGAAGGAATTTGTATAAAACAGAAAAGCACTTACCTACTATGAGGTAATTATAAGCAATGTTTTTATCGTTGTCTTGATTTTTTCGTCTGAGAAGCTATGTTTGTCCTGCGAAATTATCTAGCTTTATAATGATTCTCAAATATAAATGAATGTAATGGCAATTTTTTTCTCACAGAATATTAGATTTTGCAGGACAAAAGACGCGTGTAGGCGCTTTCCGTTAATGTTTTATACCGCTCATATTGTGTTGTAGATAGTGTTGGGTTAAAGGTCAAACTTGAGCATATAAAAAAGGTAACTGACCCATCGCCCACTAGCGATGCAGCAATACATTACCCTTAGTTGACTTCGACAACATGCGTGGGATTGAACGCAGCTGGTAAATCAATGCTTTATTTTCCAAATAACTTCTTCTTTATCAAGACACCATTCAAGATCGTTTCCGGGTCCCTATCATAACGTTTTCTCAGCCTATTTAGTATTTACAGGGCCCGTTTTGTTTAAAAGAACTTGACGAATGTCCGTAAGCATGTCCATTCCTAGTTTCTTTATATGGCAAGTTTCCGGTTTTACCTTTAAAATAACCGTTTGCCTTTCTCATGTCCGTACAGAAACTATGCTTTTGCTGTTTGGTTTTTAGTGTACTAGATTTTGTGCTCTCCAGCTATCCAAAATGTCTTGTCTCCTGAATTAACCTGAACGTTTATTAGGATTTCAATATGTTTCTAGACTTATTTAAACATTACCTCTACTAGTAGGTAGGAATTTTATATCCAATGAGGTAAGCTTCTAATAATTCTGATATATTTCATAAAGCCCTATTATCGAGTACCAATTCAATCAATCAAGCCGTACCTATTACTTACTGGCAATCTAGTTTGCTCATTCGTAAATCATGAAAATTCAATATTAAATATACATTATTTTCACATAAATATACGGAAAAATATGTTGCGTATGCTGCTGCTTATCGATTCATGCAAGTTGCAGTACCTATGTTTTATATTATCTTAAAATTTTAGATTTTATTACAGAGAACAATCTTTTGTTATGGCATGGATCTTCTTTTACGTGCTCATTAGCAATCAAATTACGAACTAATTTATTCGTGACAAAGCGAGTATCTGGCTTTCGAGAAATTTGAGCTTTTCAGTAAGGATCACAGGCCACAGCTACAGCCCAGGAAAAACTATGCATAGCGGAGAAATCGAAATCCATATCATCATCATTAGCCCGTTAACGTTCACTCTTGAGGATGAACCAATAGACGAACGCCACACCATATAGATAACTATCACCTAAGATTCCCATTTCTGAAGAGAAGATCGTAAGGATATAAAAAAAACTACTTTCTAAAAACATAAATTAAGATCCATATCCAAAAGTTCATGTAAAAATGCTAATAGGCTTTGGATCATTGAATATCGATTTGTTTTATAAGGAAAACAAATTGGTATATCAATTTGGTAAAGAAGGTCATCAGGTATTTTAAAAATAAGATTCTTGAGTCACCATTATGGAAATTAGTTGCGTGTTATTGTTATTTATTTTAGAGACCTTGAAAAGAGCTACAATAGTTAAATGTATAAAATGTGGAATTAGAATTGTTTTATTTACATAATCATCCTTTTTTATTTTAAGTTTGAAACAATCTCCAAAGTATACAACGTTCTTCCCTTTTGTTGAGTATCTAATTATCTATCTATGTATAGGTGGCTTGAAGTTAGTCCGCGCTTATCATCTGAGTTATCACTGTTTTGTCAAGGATCATTATCAAGTTAGTTACTGGAATTTGATATTGGCTTACAGAAACCAAAGCTTTGTATTCTGGCAGACCCTCTCTACCCATCATTGTAGATCCTGTTTGATATATTTCCTGGATAGTCGAAAAATATGTCTATCCCACTTCGGCTCCACCTCCTTTAATGTTGTTATCGCTCCTCTTATATCTATCGAAGCGAAAACTAGCTTCAACATTCAGGTACTGATATTTCAATTTCGCGATAGCTCATCTCTCTAATCTTAACTTACAATCTAGACACAAGTAGGCAATGTTAATTGGTGTCTAGAAAGTCTTGGACGAAGAAGATTGCCGTGACTATTAACGTTTCACTTTAATTGATTATAATGACAGTTTTTGCTAAGTGAAATTGTTAGTATTATGTGTATGCGTTTTTGTAAAGGCTTTACAATTACTTGCGAATTATCTACTGGTACAAAGGTGTACGTATTTGGTCAGGCACTTGGTATAAAAAGATTTCAGATAAACAGACTGACTTTCTTTATCAATTGTCCTTTCTTTTTCTTCTGATTAATTTCCATGCTGGCTTTAAGACGGTTAAATGACTTGAGCAGTCTCCGTGCTGTAGTTTTCGAACACTGTCTAGATTTTGACTTACAGGAGTCACATTTATTGGTATATTTATTGGAGAGTCTCAAGAAATCTCTATGTACATATCAATCATTGAGGTATATTATATCGGATAAATACGAATCACCTACCATCACTGCGATCATCATGCTGTATCTCAACTGAGGTTTACTCCAAGTGAAGCCTTTGTTTTGCAGTTGAAGGTTCTATATTAGTCACCGTATCGGTAGTTATCAATCACTTTATAGCATATTTGTTTAAGCGTTAAAACCGTTGTTCAACGAGACTTTAATTGGTATTAACACGCCTTAAAATAATACAGTTTATATTTTGAATGGGCACGATTTTAACTAACTTAATCTTAGCATAGGTACACGCTCTGTTCTCGCAGTTCCAAACGGCAAGGTATATGTACGTGTCAACTTGCGTTGGTCAAGCTTACAACAAACAATATTCCTACTGCTACCGCTTTTTTTTTTTTTTTTTTAGCGTGGTAAAATCATCAAATCAGTCCTCCCACCCCGGGCAGGGCGGGAGGGACTATCAGACTTGTACTGACTAAAATCCACGGTTTTCCTTCAATAGCCCTTTACGTTCCGGGGTCACGGTAATGAGATAAGTCCCGCGACCCCGGCAGACTTCGGCCCTCTACAGGGGGGGCCCCGTCATCTTGCTGACGTTCTTTGAGGCGCGCGTGGAACACAACGCGCCGTCGACCCAGGCATGGTCCATGGTCGGACAGCGAGTTGTACTGCTACCGCTGCTGCTTTTTTCATGTTGGTTGCATTTATTTATGCAGTCAGTGTATTTCTGGCCTAAATAGTGTAGTTTTGAATGAACATAGTGTTGGTAGGTAAGTCCATACATCGTAGACAAATAATAGTAAAGGTTTTACATTAAAATAATTATATTTGACCGCTGTTTTATGTCTCAAACTTACAATAAAATTAACATTCTTGTTGTAATGTATATCTCCTTAAAGTTTAGTTTATTTACCGAAATATTTGTACCTTTACTGTAGGTAATAAAATTGGTTAATTTCATTCCATTAAAATTTTATGTACCTACTTGTCTAACTTTAATTTGGTCTAAGGATTCATATTAATTGGGAGAATTTCAAATGTTGGCCTATGTAATAATAAGCTACTGTTTGAGAACATGTGGCACGATTTATATAAATGCTTATATTTTGTCAAACAATATTCGAAAAATTTATTTAGATACAATATTTATCGATTTAACTTAGTAATTGTATTTTTTTTTTTATTGTACCTATGTCAATGCGATGTAATCGTCATAAATGGCTTGTACTCGTAATGTGCCAAACTTTGTAATGGGCTATAATTATAAGATTATAGTTATAAGATTATGTTTTCGAACTTAAAAGCTGTTAAGTTTTCAATATAAATAAATTAAATAAATAAATAAAGAATTTTAATATAAAACATAAAAAAGATCTTGAATTCTAGATTAACACAAATTGAAAATATTAACTTACTAATATTAGTAAGACTAAACACGGACATGTTCTTACAAGTCCTAAATACATTCCTACAGCTGATAAGCACAGGAAATAAAACATCAAAGCGCTGATAAGGAGTCTAGAACGGAATGTTTCTGTTTGCAGACGTTACGAAATAAGTTGTAACTGGCATGTAAGCTTGATCGATAGAGATTAATGTTAAATATCTATTTATTGCATTACGGTATGTCGTAAGTGATAGTTTGAAAACCTGTTGCTGATAAAGAACCATTGGGCTATTTCATTTTACGTACGAATCAAATCGACCGTCGCCGCGTCGTCAGGGGATGAAATAATTAAAAGGAAAAATAAACATTGAGAAGTAGATGGTCCTATACCATTGTAAGTAATAAGTAATGATCCTATTGGATCATCACTTATTGGGTAAGGACTTGTCTGTTAGCAATAAGATAATTATCTGATAATAAATAAATGGGTGAAAGAATTCATCACTTACACAAGGGTACAATAGAAGAGTTCCTTTATCATTGAACGGAATAGAGATCTGGTAAATAATGCCAATTTAATTACTGTCCAACTGCTGGGCACAGGCCTCTTCTCATAATGAGAAAAATTAAGACCTTAGTCCATCATGCTGCCCTGGTGGGGGTTGACGGACTACACACACCATTGAGAACTTTATGGATCCCTCTTAAATGTGTGATTTTCTCACGATGATTTCATTCACCGTTAACGCAAGTAATAATCAATAAAAAGCTTTTAATAACACAAATATATATATAAAATAAAAGGACGGTTTCCACAATTCAACTTGTTTGTGTGGCAGCTAGTGCTACTAATACTTCTGACTTTCTTCCAAGTATACTCCCACTAAATAATTTTACAACCAATAAAGAGGCTGTAACAAGAGAATAGATAATATTTAGACACAACTATAATGCAATAAGATAGTGAAAGCAAAGCGAAATTGAAGGGCTGGAAGCTTTAATATTTTATACTTATTGCTGGATTTCTCTACTAAAGGTCTTGGAAAATAAATTATATTTCGATATTGCGTAAGAGAGGTTGCACATTGGCTTAAATGTAGCAGCTTCTGTTTTAAGTTTAATTGGATACCTATCTTGTTTGTTGATACGTACGTAGAACGATAAAAATAATGATACTGGTTAAGAAGATTAATGGTTCTTAATGAAGTAATTTATGGTTTCTGGGTTTTTGTTTACATTATATAAAAGCATTCTAAGTATTAATATGGCTATATCATCCTATAAACGCATGACTGGCTTGGACAGAATATCAGCAGTTGAGCATGCCTCGCGCTGCTAGCTATTATGCTGAGTCCAAGACCATTTTGTCTTTTACTTTCTTGTATGATGTATTTCCTTGCTATCAACTATGTAATTTTAACACAAATAAACATATTCTATTCTATATTCTTTTTAAGTTTTTTATACATTCATCAAGTTAGATGGCTCCAAAATCTCTACATTGTCGGTACCAGTGATGCCTATTTTACATAGACATGAATGAATCTAATTAAGAGTTTAATTAATTTTGCTTTTGTAGAAATACGCATACAGTAGTTACAATTTTAACGGCTTAATTAAAACTAATTACTAATTTCTCAACTACAACTCTATTTGAAACACCAAAACAATCCCAGCCTCATTAGCCAAGTAAAACAGCAATTTCAAAATAATTAAACTATCGCTGCGAGAATCCGTTCGTGTGAAAGCCACTTTATCTATAACTCGTTAACGGTATGCATTCAGATAGTCAGCAGCCAATTTATTACGCAGGGTATCGTTTCTATCTGGATGTATTGATAGCAATGGAAGACACGACTTTGTTACAATGAGGAATTATTTCGAATAACGGACGCTCGTCGACTGTAATTGTTGACAGTGGATTTGCATCATGGGAATAGCGTTTTTTTTATAACATTATGTTTGTAGTTTCTGCTATTGAAATTATTAAAATCTTTACTAATGTCTACGGCTGTGAAAGCATAATCCAGAGCATTACAGCAAACACTAATCAGATCAAATTAAACTAAAGTACCGATATTTGTCCATCTTAATTTCTCCATACATTCTCGCTCTCATTGAAATCCTTTTAAATGTAGTCACAATTCTAACAGCAGTGGATCGTTAACGGCATTGTAAAGAAAAAGAAAGAAAAAAAACAGTTTTATTCTGGACTCGCCAGGAACAAGTAAAGGTACAAAAGAACAAAAAAAACATAAATAAATTAACAAAGAAAACCAATAATTACAGCAACCTGGATGAGACCGAAAATGGCCCCATCACAGCATAATGCTGTGGCATTATAGTGTTAATTGAACTTTATCTGTGTAGGGTATTACTGAAAATGCACAAAATTTATCCTCTCGTTTGATTATCAGGTACTTTTCGCACCTTCATACAAAATTCATACATTCGCATTTATAAGACATTTAGCTCCTACACACATACCAATACTTTCAAAGCGAAAAGCCAATTAGAAACCTTGGGACCATCTCCTGCTGTGTTCAAACTAAAACCAATGAAATTAAGAGACATTCATGGCCAATATTTAAAATAAATCCGTGTAATACAATCGTACGAAATGAATACAACGCATTGCTCTTTGGAGCGTTGACAGGAATGATAAAATTGCCTTTGGAGGTAGTGGATAAGCAGATTAGCGAGTAGTTTGGTGTTGATACGGTCAAAATAAAACGATAGAGTTCTTCTTGTTTGATATTAATGTGATGCCAGTGCACAAGTTGGATGCAAGACGATCAAGATCCCAATCTAGCAATACCGCAGTATCTATAAATTAATTTCAAACGAAAGATTATTCGATCCCATCAGCAATACATCAGCATCAGCATGCATCTACAATTATTTTGATTTTTAAAGTACATTTTAAATAGTAATCAGTTTCCTATAATTATAATTACTTTGTCCTACTTAATTTTACACTGTTGCCATCTTAAGAAAAATGTCTTCTCTGTTTATGCATCTATCCTCATCTGTGCCTATCATTCTAGTGTCTCTTGGTTTTTGGAAAATAAATTATATTTCTTTCTTTCTTCATTCTTTCTTTCTATTTAAATAGAAATTTTGTTATTATGGCTAGTGAAAATAAAAATAGAATCTATCAATTTATCTTCCCGTTTAAGTCGTAAATGTCAACCAGGTGATGGGTGACCATAAATTAACCCATTTCTCTAATAGGCTGATTGTTCAGGAGTGGGAAACTAGCTATTGGTCACAACATGGGATGGTAAAAGCGACGAATATTTTTATTGTGACGAGGGTATTCATTTGACAATAGAACGAGACATTCATTGTGCAAAAAGATTGAATTTGGATGGAATAATAAACAAGCAGTATACAGATTCAGGTCTAAAAAAGGCAATTAGGCAAAGCAAAAAACTATCACATACAAATTGATCGTGTAAGCACATTTTAACTTAAAGATTCTTGACTAGAACTTTTAAACAATGTAAGTGTTGCCGATTGTCTTGGAAAACGAAGCAAAGGTAAACTTATTATAGAGTTTGCATGATATCGTGTCATGTTAGAGACTTTTAACCAATAAATTACTACTGTTAGCAAATAGCAATTATTAAAGTTTCACTCTGTGTTGAAACCGCTCGTGGTTCTTCATCCCAGAAAGGAAAGCACGCTCAATGCAAGTAACTCTTGTTCCAAACATTAATAAACTTAACGCAGTCTTGTTGCAGAGAAATTTATTAACAATAATGTAACATTAATACTTTAAGCCGTTGAAATGAAATATTACCCTTTGCCACGATTTCTGATACTTATACTCTGGTTGTACCAACAGTATGTGAAATGGGCACTATGGATGGCAATGGATTTGCATAACAACACAGATGTTCACTACTGAACATAAGCTTTGCCATAGACTGCTGTAACAAATGACCTTGAGGAACAATTCCAAAGAAAACTATTGCAACAAGGATTGTGATCAAAGGAAGGTTAATATACAGTTGATGTTCCAAGATACGCAATTTATATAATCTTATACTCGCATCTTATATAAGCTAAAGGAAGAACAGGTATTCTATTTTTAGCTAAGGAACCACACATCAACGAATTAAACAGGAATTAAATAGTCATATTAAATCTCTGGTTATGAATACTTGAAACTCCATAGAAGTTTAAATGCAGTCTTGGCTATAACGGCACATTAAGTTTCAGAAATTGGTAACTTAAAGCAAAATATCGTAGACGACATAAATTTCGCATACAATATTTCTATAGAAAACATTTTACGAACGTTTAGCAGCCTAAGTTTCAATAGTAAAACTTCAGCTTTACACAAAAGCATATCATTTACGAGTATAATGCCTAGACTAGCCAAAGCATTGAAACACATGAGCTATTTTGCTTCAAACTTTTGGGTTGATTGTAAAACAATGATTTTGAACGTGACGTGGAGGCAATTAAACTATTAACACACATATACATGATACCTCTAGTATACATATATGACAGAAAGCTGGAAAAGCTAAATAAATTCTTATCTGAACGCAAGGAAACATCAATCAATCTAAAACAAACGACACCAATCAATCAAACACCTAATTTGGGCTTTAAATACGACTACCCACTTTTACAACATTCGTTCTTACACCCACATTGTCATCGAATACGCATATTGTATTCTAAACAGAA
The DNA here is from genome assembly GCA_932294325.1 of Allophyes oxyacanthae. NCBI lineage: Eukaryota > Metazoa > Arthropoda > Insecta > Lepidoptera > Noctuidae > Allophyes > Allophyes oxyacanthae. The sequence continues at coordinate 2,654,633 of OW028617.1, forward strand.
AGTGGATTCTCTTCGATTTTATTGAAAATGTTTTGAGGTAATCGTAAAGTAAAGGTCATGCATGTGTTTATTGGGCATGCAGCCTTCCCTTTTAAGGTAAACAGACCTTAAAGTTGCATGAATACTTTGTGTGTCAGAACTTTAACATCCTTAAATCAATTAAGTGTTAACAAATACAGTTGAAGGTTGAAAAAGTTCTACAATAGTGTCATGGGGATTGTTGCATAAGCCTTTGATTAAGTTAGGACTTAAATCTTGAGTTTATCAGTTCTAAGCCAGAGTAGCTTTGGTTTGATTTAAGATTGTTGCAATGATTATGTGTAGTAGCCAAAAGTATTTTTTTAATTTGAGCAGAAAATAATTTGGTTGATCAGAAATAGGAAAATGGAATTAAAATTATTTCAAAATAAATTCAACATTACTTTGATTTTTAGAAACTACTGGGTCTTGGATTCAGGAATTAAGAAAAGGCAATATTTCTATCCACAAAAAAAAAACTTAAATAAAATCTTTGCTAAAGATCATGGCTAGGTAATTGTTTGGTAGTATTTAGTCCTCTTTATTTCCACAACAAATGTTTGTGAAGGGAAATACCTGCTTACAAGCAAAATTAATTGCGGTTCCATTCGTTTATTACCTTCCTACATAACAGGTGTAGGAATTACGTCATGAAACTTAATCAAGGGCTATTGAACCTAAATTAATAGCAGAAAAAGTAAAATAAATCTTAATAATAATACTTATTGGAGCACGATCGACCTCTTTGCGCTTGCGCAGCCCGAGGGTGTAGTATATGATGAAGTGCGTACACATGTGTGGAGTAATAGCGGGTTGTAAGAATTTTTGCTATCGTTTTTATTTATTGCTTTAGGATATGGTTAAGTAATGAAATCATTTTTTTTCTTGTGTTTATTTTTGCTTTAGGAAAGGGAACTCATTATTCTCGCTTATTTAAAAATATATCTTATCACGTTCACTGCAGTAGATATAATAGAAAATCGATTGTTTGTAGGTCACGGGTGACCTATATGGTGTTCTTAGGCTTAAAAATCATTCATCAAATCATGTATGTGGCATCTTGTTAGGCTGGATAATATGAAATGATGATGTGATTAAATTTTCAAATAGCATGGGATTTAGAAATTATGTATTTTGCACACACCATCATCATTAAGATGATTCGCAGTTTTTTTTTTACAAAATTACTTAGTCATGCATTAATGTGAATAAAGATTGTAATAAAGTGGGATTAACGGTAAAATTATACGAATCAATGGCGGGGTCACACCTAATTTCTTATTTTTGTGCGGAGGCGGAGCGAACCTGCTTTTTTGGAGCTAATGACAAATCATAAAAAAAATTACGAGAGATTCAAATTAAATTGTATTTTTATACCGTTATTTATCATAAAAATATCCTTAAACTTCATCAACATAATTCTTGTCATCTTCCTTTTTCGCGTTATATCGTATTTTGGCAATGGATCAATCAAATATTTTTACTGTTTTTTTATCTAAAGTAAGTCCCAATAGTGAAGTGGATACCTTTTTTTATTAACTTTCATTGAGTTGTCAACACTGTCCTGCTGGGCTAATACAATCTTCTCACAGTTCTCTTTTCATTATTACCTCTGTGTGGCATAAAGTTCATTCAACATGTTTTTGAAGAAGTTATTGAGTGACTAACACCAATTATTTTGCAATCATTGGATCACATATTCATAAGTAGCCACGTCATTCAAGTTTTTTGCAAAAGTACCGTATTCAGCCTTTTTTTCTCATACGCACAATGAACCACGAATTATTTGTGCAACGAAGTAATTATGGCTCATTATTTTGTGCAAACAAATGTCGTTCTTGCTTCAAACATTTTAAAGTTCAAATTTTAATGCATCAAGAGTTCTGGTACTTGAGTACCTATAATATAATGTGGTTGTTAGAGATCTATGCCAAAATTAATAAAATAAATAAAAAATGTTGTCTTTCAGTAAACTGAGTAAACCTGTTGCTTTTTTTTCCTAGTTAATTTTATAGCAAAGGTAATTTGAAGACAAAGAAATTATTGAACATTTTCTGTAGTAATCTGTAGTGTCGTGTAGCTGATGTTGAATAAACTGTTATGTATCTTCAAGCATAACTAGCTACAATTTGCTGAGTTTTTTAACCGACTTCAAAAAAGGAGGACGAATATTCGACGAATATGTTTTTTTAAGTACATTCACCAGTTTTTTCGAAATGACTTAACGGATTGGGATAGTGTATTCTATTTAGGTAGCTTCTGAGGTAGTCATATAAAAATTGGTTAAAATCGGATCATTCAGTACGAGATGGAGGATTACTACTCACCGTGTAACACCAAAAAATTGATGGGCCAACCGAATTTGATTCCCTGTTTTGGTCAATTATTTCACAGATTACTCGACACACATATTACTTTACCATAACATGGGTACATTTCACAATGACTTATAACGAAGGCAAAAATTGAGAGTAAGTTCATGGGCATTACAAAAGGTAATTAGGTAAGTTATATTAAACAACAATAACATTGAAGTAAAAAACATGATTGCCCTTCGCAAAACGTAATTAAGCGATTCAGGCGAAAAAAGTGTTGCAATGCCAACAGACGTTAATTAAGTTTTGTCAGATCAAGTGCTGGCCGACAATTTTAATAGAAGCAAAAACATTGATGTTAACGGTACTACATAGCGAATTGGTACAAAATGGGTTTAGCAATCACGGTAATCGTTTAATTCTATAACTAAGCTTCACAAGCTAAGTAAAATTAAACATAGACTAGATCATCTTAATGATCACCAACATCCAATAGAAGAACAGGGAAATCTTATTGACGAAGTTACTGAAATTATAAAGTGTGAAGTTCCAAATAATGTTGATTTCATTACAATAAATGCACCTAGTTTTATTAATGTTAAAACTTGAAAAACAGTACTAGACACTAAGACGCGGAAGTTTGAAGATAAAAGCAATTACGCTAGTCTATTCAAATGATGACTACAATATTAAACTTTCCTAAATAAATCACTGCCTAAGCAAGGCGTATTATTAAAAATATCTCTATTAATAGAGAAGTCATACAGCACTGAGATTGTTTGTTATAAATTGTTAGTTTAAACGCGAACCATTCCCGGTAATCAATAGTTAATTCTTAGTAATAAATTTCGTTACTACAGGACTTCGAGACAAATTGCTTTAGAAACCACCCTCAAAATCAACCTTATGATGTTTATGATAGAGTTGGATTTAGATTGTCTTTATAGGATTGGTTTACAGTAGATTTTAATGCTTTCTAAATTATATTCTCCTATGGTAATGAAAGGTGCATGTATGTGATGGTTTAATTCGGGTCAGCAGATACGGTGGTACTGATCAGTGGTTGGCCGTGCCTTGCCTGAAGGGAAATATTTAATAAAGACCTTTGATTATTTAATTTTCTTCGTTGTACTAATATGTTATGTCTCTTTTTTCTTCTTTGCTTCTATTAACTTTTTGTCCCTTCTAACTTCTCCACGTTTGTTTTTTTCTGGCTTGTTTCCAGAACCTTTGACTTTGATTACATGAATTAATTTTATCGTAGACACTTAGTTATAAATAATTTAGTTCATTTTCAATTTACAATCCAAAGCGGAGATAAAGCCAGTAAATTTTAATCTAAAAGCTAACACAGGTCAGTCAACTAATCAGACGATATTGTATACCATTGCAATTTAGACACACGCTAAGTGAAATTTAGACCAAAATAATTATTAGTATTAATATACCGACGACTGTACTCTTAATTACACCATCCAAATAAACGAACATTAGCAATAATAAATGAACATGGTCCAAATGCGACACAAGACTATAAAAAACATTGAAAATTCTAATAAAATTGCATAGATATTATCAACAGTAAATACTTCAAAATATTAACTTTATTGCTGTAAAAACCACTATCAAAGTGATAATTATACTTCTCAAATTCAAAAGACCTTTTTCAATTAACGGTGTTTGAAACACAAAACTTTGGCAGCTGGTGTACTTTGATCCCTTTTTTATACAGCTTTTTATGGTATCGACAGGTAAAGTAAGACTTCTCTGTTCGCTATAGTTATCGAGGTTTGAAATTCTGTTTTTCTTTAAGTTAGGTTAGTCAAGCTCCAAGAGCTAGAAGAATCCAAGTTTTCTTGAATCAATCAATTAACCAACTTTTTTTTGCAATTTATTCTGGTTCTTAGCATGTCGATGGCAAATTAAATGTGCCTCAGCCCAGTATTCCACCACGCGAATTGCATAATCAGAAGCGGATATTAGCTCCTCACGTGTGCAGGTGGTAGGGCACGCGGCGCAGGATGGAAGGTAGGCCATGGTCTGCGGAGAGACGCCGCACTCGCACTGGAGGACTAATCAGTCTGTGAAATTCCTCTTGTGAAGATTATCTTTGCTTCGGCCGACTTGGGAACGTAGTCTATTAAGAGATTTCCAAGTCGGCCATGGTAGTTCATGTCCAGGTGAGATAGTTTCCGATAGCGGGAGAGAGTATACAGATAGTTCGATTTTTTCTCGCCTGAGATTGCACCTAGCTTTAGAGGCATGAATATCAGCGGAATCCACGCACTTCAAAAAGTTTTTGACTGACTATACAATTTACGAATCCATAGTTTGAAAACAATAGCAAAGAAGACCTGTCCTTTGTACCGAGAACACATAATTTGATTAACTCTAAAATAATATTTTTATATGTGTAAGTTTTTATCATTATTTCCAATTACAGAGCTTAACAAAAACAGCAATAAAGATGTCACATAAAATATGGCGACAAAAGAACCTTACGGGGGACTTACTCCTGTGTCGCTGTAACCAGAAAACAGCGGTGTTAAGCATCCTGTTCAGGGTAACCATATTATTGAAAATTATTGTAGATATTCGTATTTCTACAATTTTCGAAGCTTTTACTTTAACAAATAATGTAAGTGAGAAGATAGGTGCTTGATTACACTTAGCTCTGGGTAAATTCATCACTATTAAGAGAAGTTTATCTCTAGCGCGCTCCATACAAACGAAGTTTGATCTTACTGTGGATATAAACCCAATTAAAGTTAATAAAATTTTATACACACGATCTAAAAACTATTATCTGTGTTTGTGCTTTGCCAGATTTCTGTTTTAATATAAGGTTTCAAAATTACGTTCGCTTATAGATTTATAATTTTCAATCAAAATAGGCCCAACTTCATCCTAATGTTTTAAGACAGTAAATCAATTTGGCCCTATTTGAAAAAGCACAGACAGAAAAAATTAAAGAAAAAGAAAGAAAGAAAATTTGTTTAATTATGAATATCTTGTATAAAAGCTTTTATTAAGTATTCGAATAATGGTCAAATATAAAAAAAAAACAAATATAAAATGAACGCATTAAAATGTTGCAAAACGAGTGCTATCTCACACTAAGCGCGCGCTATCGACGAGGTTCGACAGAGACCGCAACGTCAAACTCAAATACCAAACGCGGCCGCACGGTCTGTAGGGTAACTCCTCTTAAAAGTGTTGTTAGTAAAGATTCATTAAGAAATATTGTGGCTAAATGAGGACACTCCGTTAGAATTTGAATTTTATGACTTAATTGAGATCAAAATAACATTATAGGTGTCGTCGGAGTCGACACAAATCTTGTTAGCTTAAACTTAATTAAAATAATTATAAATATAATTCAATTCACACTAGAGTCAATAGTGCTCTATCAATGCGTATCCATGATCCAATACGATTTTTATTAAAAATAACAATACAATTTTACCTTGACAATTCAAAACTGTTGATTTCATATCCACAATAGCATGGCAACCCCAATTCAAACCTGCTGCCGACCCTAACAATAATAGACCCTAGTTCCTTCTCATTCCCACACTAAGTGAGGGAATGAGACAGAAGATCAATTCCGTACGCCCACGGGTCTCCCGTGGCTTCAAAGATCTCGATTCAATTGGATATGTTGTTAATGCTACATTAACTGTAAAACTTTTATTTTTAATTGTTAAACTTTATATATTTTTATTATTACGATTGGAAATTTTTGAGAATGGATTAATTATTTTCGATATTGTAGCAGTTACGATATGCTGGTAAAGCTGGTTTTTAGTTAATTAAACTGAGAAACTGTCAATTTTGTTTGTAAAAGAATTCTTATCATGACTGGTGATTGTATTTTTTTAAATCGAATTATGTTATTTATTTATTTTAATTACCTATTTAAATTTTATTTCCAAAGTATTTTTCAAGGAAGGCTTTTTGTGTAAATTCTTGGCACGTAAAGTACCTCAGGAATAACAAATCGCAAACCTTGGGAAGTCTGACTTGAAGAAAGCATTTGATAAAGCTAATCTGAATAAAATATTTCAATTAAAGTCGAGACAGGTTCTGCATAGTCTGAGATCTTATGACTCATAACTTTCGCAGAATGATAAGTACTACTCCACGTTTTTCAGTCGTAGACCAGCATGGTAATAAACTTGAACTGAGAAACCTCTCAGCAAACAAGTTACTCCACCATACACATCCTTTATTGCTCGGAAAAATATTCAAACTCTGATTGAAATCGTAACTTTCCAACTAAGCACTTTACATTGCCTCTTTGATAATAAATAGAGAATTTCAATTGCATTTAAGACTTCAATGAAGAACGTGATGGAGCATACACCAGACAATTTCATAGCTTTTTATAAACCTAAGTGTGGTGCATTGCACTCAATACAAATGCTAATGTAAAAAGCAAACCATGAGTAGAGTTGGGAGCAGGTGGGTGTTTATTTCTTTTTGAGGCCCTAAAAACGTCACGTAGTGATGTTTGTAAAGTGTCTTTTGTATGAAGTACCGTCTGACTTATTTAGGTCAGTTGACCAAAATAAATGAGTTGTCTGAATATTCTGAAACGTGTCTTTTCTTATTGCATTCATATTTTCAATTGAATGGTATCAAAAAGGTCTTTGGTGAACCAGGTATTTGCATGGTAGGTAATCGATATTTATGGATAAAATAAACAAACAAACGCATAATAATTATGAGAATCAGGGCATGAAGAGGCAGATCTAGGCCTATCATATTCTGTGATATAATTATAATTACTGACTCTAATGAATATAAATTTGTAGACAAGTAATTTTACAGACACATAAAATCAAAAGAAATAAAATAGCAAGAGCATCAGAATATTTATAATAAAGTAATTATCTAGCTTTCAATAATAAATAGTTGTAGATTATCAATTTATCACCGATTAACTAAATTAAAGCAGAATTAATAAATATAAACGATGCGCATTAAAACTTAAATCCGGATTTGGATCTAAAAATAATAATACCAGTCCATGAAATGTTATAACTGTATTGCAAATCTATATAATGATAGTAAATTGCAGAAACGTTTCTGACAATAATTTAATAACAGTATTTTTCATGGAGGATTAGGAATAAAAGAAATAGTGTATTGACCTTGTACGTTGGCACGTTGTACTTAAGTTATTTTTATAAAATGTTCATAATTGAGAAAGAAATGATAATTGTCATGGTACTTTTAAATATAATCGATGATATAACTTTAAACCTTCATTATGTCACTTTTTATGCAACAAACACTTATTTAAATTGTAATGTAATTTGCGATAATAGTATGATGTCATCAACATAAGAATGATTTAATATTGTTACAGGGTTGATTCTAACCAACCACTGAGATAAAGTTGAGTAGGCTTAATGGGATCTACAATTTTGATGCATTTGGCATTCATGTATAATATGGTCGGAGATTTAATAAATAAAAAAAGACAATGAAAGGAATCCAATGCAAGAACCCAACTAAACATTCGATTGCGTAAACAAAACTTCCGTAAGACAATTACTATATTTCTAATACCACAGATTTACGATCAGCCTTCGATATAACTTTCTATTTGCATTTGCTGAGGTCAGCGCGGGACCCTACATGACTACCTGTCCTTCGATCGGTACCTTGTAAGGCGTCTTTATCAGTTAGTTGTCCGTTGAAATTATTATCAGGTGGAGCTATTTTATTGACTTCCTTTTATTCATTAAATTAATTTTATAGTTTGATTTTGTAGTCGTTGAGATCTAAGTAAATGTTTGAGGATGTTTGGGAGTTTACCAACACCAGCTAAATCATTATTGCGGTAATTTTTCAATGTAAATTATTATCTTCTGTTTTTGTAGATGGAAATGGTTGACTGTAGATATTACCTATCTTCTTTATTGCTCAAATTGATCTTGTTTGAATCTTATTTAGACCAATTTTCTATTCCTAAATGTTTAAATTGTGTATTTAAATATCTATTTTCATAAACCTCGAATTAAGTACACTGTTATTTCTAAAAAGAACCTTACAAAAACCCATTATCTATTTCAGGAAGCGTAAAAGTAAAGCTGGGCAAATATTAACGCAACAAATTAGAAGGACCCGCCACCATTTGTTTAGGCACGATCCCTCTTTTGTTTTACCGGATCTGTTAGCATAACTATCAGAATTGATGGAACATTAACAACAGGTTCTACCGCGTCTAAATTCCATAGATATACAAGAGGATTCCATGTTTCATGAACTGACTTGACGGCTTTTACTTAAAAGTCCTGAGAAATAAGACCTAAAAGTAGCATCTTCTCGGGAGTATTAATTACATTGTATTTTATTATAGTTTTATTGGTTGTAAAAGAAATTCTCATGGTAGTTATGTTCATGTACATAAAAAGTGACTCTACCCTAAAGAGGTACACGCGATAGCCGCTAGATAACATTTTAATGGCTAATTTTCATATCTGTCCTCAAATTGGAGAAAAATATAGTATAATTCTATAATAATTCTCCAATTCTATTATATTCAATGTCCTAGTAAAACTATAATTTGAATATCGTTATGAATTTAAACAAACATCCGAATGTCCAGTTTTGGATTCCAATTTAAATATTTGATTACCTAAGGCTTTAGATGTTTGCATTTTAATGAGTTTAATTATGAAGTGTATATCTATCAAAGTTATAAATCAGAGTTAGTTGGAGGTATTAATTGGGGACATGATTCTCTTATCCTGATTGTTAATTAAGGCAAACCTTGGCTTAAGGATAGGCATTATTAAAATAGAGAAGAAGACAGAAGAAAAAGCACTGAAAGATTGCTAACCAATATTTAGCAAAAATGTTGTCGAATAAGAGTTTGGAATAATAGTAGTTGAACATGTCAGAGCTTGTCAGAAGTTCCTCCGTCTTGCTCTTCACAAAAACAAAACATTAGTCCTTTTGTTGACCATCAGGTAGAAAATTCAAAGCAATCGCCACTTCATTAAGGGTGTGAAAAAATCTCTAAGGGTACCGGTGTCTAAGGGCCGGGCACACGATCGAACGGCCCCTTTGTTGATAACCGGTGGACCACACTGGATGCTCACGCTCCAATGTATTTTAGGCTTTATGTGTTGTAGGATTACAAAAGATTAAAGAGAATGGGGTTAAATATAGAAACAAATTGACTATAGTTACAAACACTTAAATGTGATAGTAGATTGTAGTAGATATTTAAGTTAAATTGTCTTTTTTATGTTATTATTATTACAATCCCGTACTGTCCCATTGCGAGGCAAAGGCCTGTCTACTCTTTTTTCACTTTCTCTATCTAAATCTACTAAGGACCAGTCTTTATAAAAAGATTTGTCTTTTTTATAGGAAAAGCTTAAAATGCTTCCAAGGCTCTCAATTTTACAACTGATTATAATAAATGTTAGATACGATAGGTAAGTAGAATGATTTAGAAGACGTCAAGTTAGATAGTGATATTACAAGACACATATATGTAGATGTTTCTTAAAAATTTAAAGCCATTGACATCTTACCATTAACTATTGCATTTGACAACATTCTTCCAAAACAGTTTAAAATATTAATAGTAATTTTACCTTTTTTATAAAATACCGTGGGATTTACATCTTTTCTTTTTAATCCACATCATTCTAAGCTGCATAATATTTAAAATCGGGTTAATCTTCTATGGATGAAACAAACTTTTAATTAAATTTGAAAATCTGGCTCTAGCCTAATCAAAATCATTAAGAAACGCACGCAATATCAATTCTGTAGTCATCTTTGATCCATCTTTACTGTTTAATTTTTAATCTTCATTATTTTTATCTTCGTAAGTGGGAAATTCAGATAAATCAATAGTAGTTAAAAAAATATCTTCAATTCTCTAGCCTGGAATATGAACAGAATTTTGAACGATCATGACTCTCAGATCTTCCATCGAATGAGATCTTAGTAATGCCACCATCGTTAAAATTTTATGCTCACTTTATACAAACTGTAATGTGTAATTAAGTTGTAAAGATACTTTATGTTTAGTAGTAATAGAAGATTGTTTAAGGAACAACACAGCAGTTTTCATCGGTTGACTATTTAATTCTACAAAATTATAATGGAAAGAGAATAATAAAATACACTATTTCCAGCCATTGAAAATCCAGTAGATTCATAAAGTTTCTCTCTACAAAATTCGCGTTAACATGAACATTTAATTCTTGGCCATAACATTTAAAAGTAAAGAGCTTTTTGTTGACTATCGATACGAAGTATAAGAAAGTAGCGAAAGCTATGCATAGGGCTTGAACGGATGCAATATACTTGTTATTGGTTGCAAATACGAGATGCTAAAGCTTAAACTTTATTTTGTTGTAAAGTTGGGCGTGTGGACTCCAGTTAAAATACACCATTTCTTTCCATAAATTCCATAGAAACTGTTCAAAGGTGAAATCTTTCGGAAAGTTATAATGGTTAGAAATAAGGCATCAAAATCTCACAATGTGAATCTAGAAGCTTGTCATGCTATAAGCAATAAAATTGCTACTAAGAAGCCTTTGCTCAATGAGGCAGCATTTTTTCCGTTCATACAAAAAAAAACAAAAGACACTAAAGAAGAATAATCCAAATCTCAACGCTAAACCGCACATACAAAATTTCTAATAAAACTGAGTACCGTATTTATAACCGTAGGTAAAGCCGATCCAAGCGATTACAACCAAAGTATTACATTAGATAATCTTGTAAAGAATCTGACAAATATACGGGAATTAAAGAGCTTATTATAAAACGATATGACTTTCGGTACTATAGAAATAATATTCGTTCCGATTGAATTGATTATTGGAGATACGATTCTGTAATCGATTTTGGTATTATTGGGATGCATGGTGATACACAATGTCATAATAGGTACATTATTATGACGTAGTTTTTCGAGAAGCTGTGTACAATTATTAAGGTTAAGGTATTTGGGTTTATAGGATAGATTTAAAACTATGTTTTCTAGTTATGATGATGGATATGGTGCAGAAAACTGTAAGTGAATTTCTTATTAGTTAATTTAAAGCGGATTTTGTAATGTTGACTTTTACACCAAGCACGGTAAGGTAAACTGTCAATATTTTACGATATCAAACAAATTATATAAATAATTTTCTCAAGTATTGCAAAATTCTAGCATAATGAACGAAATAAAGAAAACAACAGAATCGGTGGATCACCTTATTTTGTAGACCATCAAAAACGCCTCGTCTAACAGAAATTTGCACGTCACATTAAAGATCCCTGCAAATCAAGACGTAGCGGTCGTCGCGCTCAATTTTATATTGAGTGTGAAACCTGAAAAACATTTCAACGAGAAATAATTGCACATGGACCTCATCCTACGCAAGGCTTTAATAAAATAGCAGCTTTATTTCCTCTGATCCGTCCACTTACCCCTCAAAGTCAGCTTCTAAACTTTCACCCTCTACATGCATATCTCACCATGTCAAACTTGACAGAGATACGCAGAGAGAGTGGATGTCCAAGTATCGCGCATTTAAACTTGCCACCACTATCTATAAACTAGCAATTACTAGCTTTGAGGAGTTCCGACAAGATCCCAGCGTTTGGGTCCCGTTGGAGATATGTTAATTTGACTTCCTCCGTCAGGTAAAATTATGCATTAATTTTCGATTCTGTTAAATCCTAAGTTAAATCCTGTTTTACATAATATTTTCATTTGAATTTTTACCTTAAACTTTCCAATCGCTTTGAAACGACCACCTTTTAATTTTCTATTCATATCATTCAAACACTCCTAGATCACTATTAATAAAAGTAGTCGGACTTCCTAAAACTTCCGCATATTGTTAATCCAAGTCAAGGCCATTTCAAAGTGACTCTACAGTAACAATTACGTCACCGCCGTCTCAGACTGATCCTGACAAATTACTTTTAGATGTATCGATCATCGAAATCCATTGTAACTGTTGTTTATATGCAAAAACTGGTACAGGTGTTTCAGCGAAACCTCTATTTGCGATGTCTGGCAAAAAATGGAACATTGACATGAGGGTTCTGAGAGTGCAATTGAATTTGATACTTATTTTGAGTATGTTAAGGTACAATATGAAAATAAAAGATTTAAGGTGTGATGTAGAACTCTATTTTCTAAATAATGAGGCGCAAAAATAAATGCAGGTTTTGACGGGGAATTGTTAATATTTTTACTTATTTGAATTGGGGCCATTGGGGGCTAACTAAACATATCTTTATGTTAATCTAAGTCGTTGGAATCAGTTAAATTATAATTAGTAACTCAACGTACGGTTGCAGTGTTGACACAGGTATGGGTTCAAATTATCGCATCGCTATCTATTACGACGAAGACTAAGGCTGACATTCAGAGATGAGTCTAAGCGTGAACTTACGCTTCCATCTGTTAAAATAAACTTGATTTGTTCTTAAGTTTGACAGATGGAAGCGTAAGTTCACGCTTAGTCTCGTTTCTGTCGTCTCTGAATGTCAGCCTTAGGCTGAGATCCATAGTACATACTTTAAGGTACCTCATACTTTACTTAAACTTTGCTTAGCTTGATTATATGTTTGTCTTATACTTTGATTTGGAATTTATAGTCATAGCACGTTGAAATTGTGCTGAACATACGCTAAGACCGACGAAGTCAATAGTCTAAAAGTCAATAAAGAAAGTGACAAAGTCTGAACAAAGTCTAAGTACGCTCTATAGATCACAGCCTAACTCCTTCTGACGCCCAATAGACTTAACTTATCTATAAAGTGAGAAATATTCCTCTTATTTCCACTCTACTTAACTAGTCTGACACTGTACGATAAGGTAAGCCCATGATACCTCTTTTATCTACATCGGTTTCATCGTTAGACTCATAGGTGACAATATACGTTAGCTGTAAGCGCATTCATATATTTCTAGCAAAATGGGGTCATTTTCAACAGAATTTTTAGTGTTATGCTTGTTGATGCTTGCGTGAGATTTCCGATAGTTTAGATTTAGATTTTTGTATCAATCTTATCCTCCTTTAGATTGTCATGATATCAATTTGATTTCTCAACGCGTATAGGTATTGCGAATTTTTTGTACATGTACTTATAAGGTCTATTGAATATTACCCTAAAAATACCTGATAGTATCCATATACTTACGAAACCACAATTAAAAACAAATTAGGTGTGGTTAGCTACAATTTAATTTATAACCCTACTATAGTTTCTAGGTTTAGTAGAAGTTTACCGTCAGTATCTATATCTTATCTCAGAAAATAAACAATAAAATGACCCCAATTCATTAGCAAAACAATTACGCTATGAAACAAAGAGACTAGACAGCGCCTTAGAATCAAACACTATAACATAAACATCAATTTTATTACCTTCTTATTGATAATCACAGTTAAATTTAATCCATGACTAAGTTTAATTAAATTAATCGCCAATAGGCAAACCAGTTAAATTGTCGATAAAACAAGAACATCCAGTTTTATTTTAATTGGTCCCATGTTATAGTACACTATAAATTGGATCAATTGACCGCACTTGACACAAGATTAAAATTCTTGTTTCTTTGATATATCCTAGGAAATTAAAAAATGTGTTATACGGTTATACCACCATTGCTGAAGTTGTTGTAAATATAAAAGGAAATCCTAAAAGAAACTTGTATGAATAAATCATAGCTTTGAGGCGGTGGACACCGTGGTAGGCTTTAAAGCAAATGGCAAAAATAACAGGATTGTCAATCATTTCGAAAAATCAAAAAAATAGAAATCGACATTAATTTAAGTATATCGATACGTTTAGATTAACAACATTGATAAGAAATCCTAAATTCCATGAATCGATAAACCTTATCAATTTTTTAATGGACCTTGAAGTTTATAGAAGACGTAAAACAGCACTTACAAGTAAATGATTACTTAGAGAAACATTAATAAAAAATACACATTATAATTAATATAGTATTTTAATTGGATATTTGCATACTGATTATATTTTGAAGATCATTGTCAACCAGTCGTTTGACTGAAGACAATGTAAACTCAATTTTGGAGATTTTGATGGGTATGATAAAAGAGTATTTTACTATAATTATGGAAGCTAGTATCAGAATCCAACTGAAAATTTAAATCAAATTAAGTACACTATCACCGAATATCTGAACCACTTAGCTAAATGAGGTACAGTATCTTCATGAACAAGCAATAACTAAAAAAAAGCTTTGATGTCATAGTAACAGTAAGAAGCTACTTATTTTGAAATTCAAAACACAAGCGAGAAATTATAAAGCAGATTCGTAGAAAAAAGACAAATAGGAATATAATGCATCTGAATTCTATGCTAATATAAGTATCTAGACAGCTAATAAGAGCTGCTACTCAACAATGGAAATGGAATCAATTCCTTCAATGAAACTAATCATGATGTAGTTAAAGCTTAGTTCCCTAAAAAGGTAATTTTTGGTTTGAAGAAATCCTCTCCGACTGATTCTGAAGAGAAAGGTGTAATCAAGATGATATACGTGCTCGAAGATTGCCTGGTTTAGAAATCGAAATTGTGTGAACTAAAAAATTAGACTTTTTCAATATAAATAAACAAATTCAATGAAACTGAATATTAAAAAGTGGAGAGACAACAAAACTACCTACTTAAAAAGCAATCAAAATCCATACAACGATAATTTCATTTTGAAATTGTAAACCTCATTTCGCATTACAATTTCTTTTAACCGTATTAAAAATTTCAAGTCGTATATTGAATGTTTTTTAATTCTTTTGGTCCTGTCTATGCTGATGGCGGTACATTTCTCGTTGGCAACGAATATTGGATTTCACTTGTACTACCTACATAAACTCTTCAGTTTGCAGACAGGCATAGTTATGGGCGTGGGTTATGAACCTTCGGTGGACCTGACTCATACCAGGATACGTGGCTTCATTTGTCTATGAGTCAATACACCCCCACAATATCTAGATTTAGATGACATTGTGAAATGTTGGGAAATGGTTAAGCAATTTTTTTATGGTTCGCCCTAAAAAGGTAACATGTAGATTACTCAAAATCTATAATATTATTATTATAAGTTGATGGAAATTTTAATACCGTTATAATATTTCTTTGATAATCAACCAAATAAAGATAATCCATTTGAATCCATTTTGATGAATAACTTAATGATACCTAATGATCATAAGCAAAAACATGGACATTTCCTAAAACCATTACAGACTTGACGAATAAAATCTTATTTTTATTTAATACTACATATAAACACGTAGAACACATTCAACGAAGTGGTATAATTATTGCAGTCGCTGGAACCTGCGAAGGTTAATTACAAGACACGATCTTTTTAGTTTATATCACTCGTACAAGTCGTACATAAACATTTAAGTCGTGAACGAGCTAAAAATCCGTAAAAGATTTGCACTATGAAAACTAAACTACTTATCACAATTTATTTGTAATTCTAAATGATAATTACTATCATAAATGTCTTGATATTAACCTTATAGAGTCAATTCATTCACTATTCCCCCTTGGATTCCACTCATTTGAATTCAAATTCGAAACAGACAACACCCAATTATGGCATTCATAAATGGGTTTTCAAATTACTGATGTGGAAATCTAATCTAAAGATAATAATGTATATTACGGAGTCATGATTTGTGCAGTAAAGTTCATAAGATACGACGTTTACTAATAGCATTCCTAACCCCTCACTTTATCACAGACACACAATTTTCACGATATTCATATCACTAGTCAACCTCATAAATATCACGGGCTATCAATGAAACTATTTCTGTTTACATACTATTGTATTTATTTGTTTCAAACTCACCTAAAAAGCTGAGACTTGGCTTATCATCCACAGAGTCGTCGTCGTCAAAACATTCCAATTTTTTTGAATTCATATTTCCATCACTTTTGCATACAAGTTTGAGAAACAAACTCCTTTTTTATAACACAGAAGGTCACAACCACTTGTCTCTACATGCACACCAGTACGGGATCAACCAACCAATTATTATTATAATTATACACTGAATTCACTCACAAAATCCAAATATGTTTTAGGTATTTCACACACTTGCTTTCATTTATTTTTATTAAAAATGTCACGATTTTGTTCAGTTAGCAGTTTAAAATTTGAATTTTAACGGTCACGGCGCGCGCGCTGACGTCCGACGCGCGACGTTTCACCGACGCGAATGACGCTGCCCGCGCTGCAGGCAGACATGTGCGCCTAGATTCATGTTGGACGGACTGACCTGCATGATAATCTGATTATACATACTCTATATTGTTTTGTATGTTTTATTCCTTATATAGCCTTATCTTTTATTGACATTGAGTACGCTATATTTCTTTGTTTTAAAGACGTAAAGTTAAAAGCGTAATTAATTATGTATTCCAATTTGTTTTGTAATAATAAAACCAACATTCGAGCAATGTGTGTGATAATGGTGTACACGAATTATTACTTGCGAAAGGGGTCGAAAGCCCCTCCTTTGAGATCATGCATTGTTCTGTGCGCTTGCGCCAATAATGCCACCCTCTACAATACAGTTTTTGTATTCAAATTTAAAACTAAGCGTGTATACGCTACAAATTTCGAATTTCTCTTAAACTGTATCAAAAGCTAAAAAGTTATCAGCTTCCCTGATTGAAATTAAAACCATAAAATTGGTGAGTGGGTTATAAAACTTTGATCAGATCGAGCGTGCTTCCTTACGATCGATGGACCGAAAAAAGGGCAAAACTCAAGTAATGTTTGAAAGGATGTTCCCACACCGTCTCTCTTTTTTATTTTTATGGTCCAAGACCCTATGATTCTCTGGCCAATTTCGTCAGATGCAACCACCTTATAATTTTGTACACCATTAATCATCGTGAGTGACTCAAGAATGACAAACTGATCCTCCGACAGTGAAAGTCCGAAACAGGTAAACAGCAATTTTGGGAACCATTGCTTTTGGATTTTCGAGCGTATTGTTTAGCAAATAGCGATTACAATGAAACCAATGAAACGCAAACATATTTAAACTCAAAAGTAATTTTAGATAACGAAGATTGGAATTACTGAGTAGTAAATATAACTATCGAGGTCTTTAAGTTGATTTAATTTGCCGCAATATTTGTTAAAGACATACTCAATAAACATTTTGACAATCAAGGCGGATAGTTACGTAGATACGATTGATTGTAATCAATTTGACAACATAATATTGCTAATTGACTTTCACAGTCTGAACAGTTTTATAGCATAACGGCGATAATTACAACTATGAAGCGATTCAGGATGTTGCTATTTATGTTAGACAGGTAGGGAATTTCAAAATTTAATTAAAATGGATAGAACGTAATCAGCGGACTTTATTTGTTAATCGTGTGTACAGACCTCGGCAAAACTCCTCAAACAAGAAAGTCGCGAGTGTTTATTAATATCGCCCTACTTTCGTTGACAGGTGTACCATTGTTCGTAATGTCACGTTACAAAATTATTAAATTAAATCAACGGTTACATTTATGTTCTGTAAAGAAATCCCGATCGATTTTTATATTCGCTTTCATTAAACCACTTGGCACTTCAGAACTATATCGATCCAAATCGATCGTAAAACGAGCATTTTATTTTAATGAGCTCAAACACTTGTCATTATACATCATTAACATAATGACCCATTCTTATACAGATGTTGGGCGTCGTCTACGTAATAAAATTTATGACAGACAACCTGAACAATTTATAAAAGTTGAACATGATTTAAAATGCAAGTAGGCGCGAATTACTTGAGCATAATGCGTGTTTAAAAACGTTGTCTTTCAAGGGAATCTCTGTTCGATGTTTTTACACATAATTATGTCTTTATGCAAAAGAAAATTGTGCAAGATCAGATAAATCGCAATACATTTATGAAAATTGCGAGAAAATGTTAATTTTATAATATACATAATATACAGAAATTGATCCAGTTCTGCAAGTGCAAAATATACCAGTAAGTAGACCGCAAATTAAAGATTCAAATCTTTGTCGGATTGTGAACGGTATTTGTTAACAAGAATAAGATAAATATTACTTTACAAATTATTTTATTCGTATTTAATTAGCTTGTTAGTGAGTGCTTCGACCGCTACTTTTTCATACACGTATTAATTTCGGCAAAAAATCATTGATCAAATTGATCTGTATCTGAGACTATTTGTACCATCTACTCCTATCTAGTAATTTATCTGTTCTGCTCGAGCTCAATCGCTTTTAAGTTTATCTTTTCTCCGCGTAATTTTATCAAGTTAATATATTTAACCACTCTTGTTATCCTTGGAGCTAGAACAGAAATATTTGATCAGGTGCTTTTGTAGTCAAATGTTCATTGTTAAATTTATCACGATTCACTTTGCGCATAATACTGTTACCAATTGCCACTATCAATAATGTTCTTGCCTAGTAAATTAAATCAAATCAAATCAAAATAATTTATTTGTTAAAAACATAGGTAAAAGTTACAAACTTGGTGGAAAATTAAAAGTTTTTATGTACTACTTGCAAGGCATACAAATATTTGGTAGTAATTATAGAATTTATATAATTTTTATGTAGTATTATATATTTTAGTAGTGTTTCAATAATAATACATCAATGTCTCTTAATAACTTCTTCATTTGATACCAAAGCATCAAAACATCGTCAACGTATACCCTTTATGTTATCACGCCTATCTTTATTTATATCTTATACAATAATTCCAGCAATTTTGAGGCTCAGACGGAGTCCTGATTCACCGTCTGGATGTTTTTCATCAAAGCCTTAGGCATCCCCGACGTTCCCTTTAAGGAGTCCTGTTTAAAATTCCACTCCCGTACCGGGTGAGACGCGCTCCTAACATTTTTAGGCGTTCGAACTTCGGTTCTTTCCCATAGATTTTTTTCGTAAACAAAAAGGTCCCTTTGTTGTTTTTTGTTGCTGCGACGAACTCGTAAGTTAAGATTTTATTCGAGTTCATTATTAACATTATTGCTAGTGTTCTGTTTTTGGGTATTTTTGGGCTATTGAAGTTTTATCGACTGTGTATATTTATGGTTTATTTAGGATTATATCTCCACGCAGTCAACTTCAGAATTTGGTGATTCTGATTGAAGATTAATTCCAATAAAATTGATTTGATGACGACATGCCTGGCGCAGTGGCTAAGCGATTGCCTTCTATGCTACGTGTCGTGGGTTTCATCCCCTCACAGTACAAATATTTGTATGACCTACACCTAGTTGTTCCGGATCAGGGTGTGTGTGTGTGTGGGTACAGTCTTCTTTCCTTCCTTCGTCATCTTTCTAGTAATACAGGAGAAATACCAGTATGAAAAGATTCTTTAACAAAAAAAGTAATTAGGTACCTCCTTGTCATTTTTTACAGTTACACTTAATTATATGGTTTAAGGTCTAAACTAAATATTTATTTAGATCCTTCGACGTTTTACTTAAAAAGACATTGGCAAATATTATGACTATTAATTATAGAACCAAAGTCTTGTACATCATCAACTTAAATTCTCAATTTTTAAATGTCTTCATTAATTATGCTAATACAAATGAGCATTTCAACCGGTTTGGTTAATAAGGCATCTATTATATTAATCATTTTAATGATTAGCGTTTAATTTTTAAAACCATTGATGTAGATCTTTCCAGTTTTATCTCAATCACTAGATGCCGACGTCGGCTTTGCCTGACCAAAAAAATAGATACCCAGCGTCATTTTTTTTGTTTTTAATTTAATATCCCCAAGCAAGGTCCGATTCTCTTCATTTATATAACTATTGTCTCTATCCTATCATGATGTATTCAACAATATAATTTTCATTTTTTAAATCCTTTTAAAAAATGCCTTTTGCATGAAAACTAATATGTACGAGTATGTTTCAGCCAGATGTAGAGTTATGAGCCAACATTTTATCACAGTGAGCTCACATACTAAAAACACGCTTGAATGAAGAAGACTGGCGCTTTAATCGCCATGTACAGAATAAATTAAAAATACGAAAAAACGCTAGAAAACAAAACTTGCCTTCAAATACGACTACGACATAATTATACAATTATATTAATTTTGTCTGGATATCTCGTTTCTCTTTATCATTAATCTGAACGTGACACTATACTCGAACTAACAAAGTTTTAACTGTTAACTTAAAACCCAAGAAGGGTTTGAAAAATGCATGTGATTAAACAAAATGTAGAGCGCGTTCGTGTGTAGAATCGAAATTAAGTTTTTAAGTGAAAATGCCGACTTCATAAGACGTTTCTACGTTTGTTAACATTTCTAAAATATCGTCGACGATATGTTTTGGTGCACCTT
Source organism: Allophyes oxyacanthae (assembly GCA_932294325.1). Classification (NCBI taxonomy): domain Eukaryota; kingdom Metazoa; phylum Arthropoda; class Insecta; order Lepidoptera; family Noctuidae; genus Allophyes; species Allophyes oxyacanthae. The sequence continues at coordinate 2,675,360 of OW028617.1, forward strand.
TGACATTATTAAAATATACTTTATTTATTGCATCACTTGTTTTAGATAGATAATTTTGGGAGCCAACGACACCAAAAGCATAAACTAACGCTGTACACAACAACAAAATAAATACCTACATAACAAGAATTGACGAAGAAGGTAGACTTAGTAATAGACGTGTTCTATTAAGTATCTGGCATAGTTACACTATAGCAAATATACTTACGTTTCTATTACCTTTTTCACGCTCGTAACTTGAACAAGATGCTAATCTGTGGATATAATATTTTCTTTAATTTCCTTGCCACCAAGTTGTTTAAATTTACATTGTTTTTTATTGCAATTATTAAATTTTACATTCACATAAAATATACAGAGCTTTGCACCAATTACAGCTTTAGTAATCAACATGGAATTATTTAATTGCAAAATGTTAATACTAATGAGAGTGTTGTAAAAGCGTAAGATATCATTTGTAGAGGTTTTAGTACTATGTAAGTTATAAAGAGAAAACTTCTTTGTTTGTATGTTTGTAACTTTAGTATTAATAGGTACAGACAAACTTACAACTATTTAAAATATCTATAGTGTAGACCCGCATCCACCTCTGCTGCTCTGCATCATATAGGAATCCCACCGATCTGCTAACACACTGATTTGATTTTTCAAGGACTTTATTAATAACCTAAATTATTACACACTGATATCAAAACTATCTTAATCTAATTTAGAAAACTAATATAGATTCACATTGTTACTCAAGCTAAAAACGCCTTTATAAACATTAGAACATGATATAAAAGCTTATTTGTATTCACTTATCTTGACTTCTTTAGGCGCGGACGTTCCGAATACATAAAGAATGTTCAAATCTTAGAGGACCCACATTATATTGCTAACACACTGAGGATAGTGTTGGTACTGCTGCGGACACAGGTCATCGGGGAAGCACAGCTTTTGCTCAGAATGGCGGTAAAACCAACCTAACCTGGACAAAATTGCTTGCAGAAACCAGTTCATTACTATCCAGACTTTCTAATAATAAATTTAATTAACCGCAATTAAAATGTAGTGGCGATTGATATAAAGATATTGCTGGTTTTACAAGTTTGTGTTTAATAGAACAGCATCGTATATAGTAAAGTTTAGTCTAATCTATTATAGTATTCAATGAAATTAGTAGCCGAGCCCAGTGCCAATGAGTTTTAGCTTTACTTGCAATCATTTCAATATAATTGCCACATACGGGCATACTTCCAACTTCTGGGTTGTTTATGAGAATTTTTTCACAGAAAAACTACCACCACATTACTACACTAACCATTTTTCTGATTTGTAAATTGAACAGAAGACCAACACACTCAGCAACTCCGCTTGCGAACACTAAACCTAAGAGGCAGTTCTTTTTCTATTGAAGAAATCTCATGATATTTTTCTTTTATACCCGTTGACGTGTGGCTAGTTTGAGCTATAATATTGGGTATAAAAATACCACACATAATGTCTCAAAATATGGCTGCTAGGCAAAGTGATTATACCACTGTATTGCCAAGATTGTTCATCGAAGAGATCAATGAAGGAGACCCTATTCTTCAGAGTGAAGACAAACTAGACACATACAATAATAGTTAAGCGAAAGGTTATAAACCACTACATAAGTGACCCAATTCCTTATAAGATAACTCCATACCAACACGCAACATAAAATAAGAAGCCGATACAGATCCCATCAACACAGAAATAAACTCAACGGAATTTATTAATGTTAATAATATTGAATTCATCGCGACTGGATGAGGTTTGCAAAAAAGGCTTAAAGTAAAAAGTTCCATCAAAGGAGCGCGACTGGGTTCCGTGCGTTGACTCTGTGACTCATCGGTTGAAAGCAAAAACTTGCTCGCGGGATCCTAAAATGCTGCTAGGGATACACAGGTACCTAATCTACATACATATTTATATTGTGTTAAGTATAACACAATCTGCTTAGTAGCTGCTAAAGCTAGACATTTCCTAAGACTTATTAAATGCAGTAGGTACAGTATTCGAATCAATAATTTAATACTACATAATAAGAACAAAATTTTATTAGGAGTAATATTTGGCAACATAAGTTAATTCCAACGTTGATGTCAGATGTTCAAGTCTAGAAGAAGAATATTGAAAATTAACCCTGAAACCATGAGTGGTTCTTACAACCAGCAAGAAAGAGAATATTTGAAACAGTTATTATCATTATGAGGCCAATCAAATAACCCAATATATCTAAGGATTTGAATTTCGAGTTACATCTTAGCGGCTCAATTTTTCTCTCGTCTAATAAGTAAATTGTTTGCTATAAACGGCAGCAACCTGTTCCATTGTTATGTTGCACCCTCAGACAAGTTCAGGAGCTATGTTTCAATGAATCACTCATGGGCTTGTGTGTACTTTTCCCATAGCCGCTATTATATTATACACAGAATTTATCACCTCTGTAAAGGTTAGAAATTATTCTTTCTCCTTACCTTAAATTAGTAGTACTTATTTTTTGTAATAAATGTATTTCTTTCTTTCCTTCTTTATTATTGACCTTAATTGATGGAGTTCGTTTGCTTAAAGAATCATGTACATGCACCGATCGTACTTTCGCTAAGTTAGCTTTTTTATTTCACGCAGTGACTGTTGAAATCGCCAACGTAAATTAGCTTTTGAGTGTGTTATACTGTACATACATGCTGCTACCTTTTTGCTGTTTGCTGCTGGGAAGAAACCAGATGGCAAATTCCTAAAGATTATACACTATAAAGTGAAATATAAAGTTACTAACATCCAGATTAACAACAAAATAATAAAAGGAAAGCAGTTGTAATTTAAAAGGATTCTAATTTTATTTAGTCTACTTAGTCTTATTAATGTATTGGCCTTAATTCATTTAATCGTACACCAACAACCTGTCACTACCATACAATATTGAGATATCCAAACGCTAGTTATTGATCTACGAGCTTTCAAATTGAATCAAGTTACTGCTTTAACCTAATCAATTTTTTGCTACATTACTGACTGAACGTTCAACGGTATAACTTATATGAAAGCAAACGTCGTTAGTAATTTTGAAGATTGATGAACTAGTTTTAGAAATGATTAGGTCAATCACTGCTTCATACTTCAGTGCCGATTAAAAAGTTATTTTTAGAATAGACTGGACTTGATCCGCCGTTTCACCTCAGGAACTACATGATCGTGATGTTGAGGAGGAAACATTTGATATTACACATATTATTGTAAAAAAATATTATTTTAAAAGAGTATCCATGAAGTTTCTTGCCGGTATCTTCTCTATTGGACCAACCTACTTCAAACCGTGCATCTAGGACTCACGACGTTTTAAGTGGCAGTAAAGGTTGAGTTGAAATAAATTTATTTAATTTTGTGCTTCCGTTTTGTGTCTTGAGCAGTGCGCATTGCAAATACGAGATTGAAGTATTATTGCAGGCTATTGATATTTTTTTTCAATATTTATAGTGATTTTTTGCCTAAATAAATATTTTCGACGACAGAACATCTCACTCAACCAATGGTATTCCACAAACGAAATTATTAAAATAGCTGCAAATTTTTCGGCACGGTAAACGGGATCAAAGCGCTCTTTCTACTGGAGTGGCCCTTCCACTAGACTTGATACCATTTTTTTTCACATTTCAGTTAAGAGTAAATAATTTCTTATAATTTATATTTGATGCATTAGTAGGCTTTGATTAACTGTCACCTAAATTACTTCTAACCATCCTGGTAGAAAATGATTATATAGATCCATCTACCCCATAACGGAACCACGGAACGGACCAAGTAGATAACCATAACTCCATAGATAAATCAACATTTTCTAAGAAAGTAACTGTGACAATTATTATCTAACTAGTTAAACTTACTTCTGTCCGCCATTTATATGTTCAAGTTGTAATCTATATAAGTCGGTGCTTACGATCAGAAAGTGTGATAGAGGGTAAGCAGGATTAGTAATAAATCATTGAATTTATCATGTATGGTCACTGGTATGAACCGTTAAGGAATTTATAAGGATCGTCGTTTTCTGAATAAATTATAGTTTCTATCGAGATTTTTGGATATTATTGATCAATTTCCTAGAGTTCTAAATATACATATATTTTTGATAGATTTGATGTTCGAAAACGCAGCTGGACTCGCTCGGGTCTTTTCTTTGAAAGAAGGGCTTGGCCGTGATTCACCATGCAAATCCAGTATGGATTGGTGGTCACCAAATTTTTGGTTTTAGGTATGGTTCTAGGACATATCTATATATTTTAAGAATTTTATTTGTTATTACATGTTTGTCTCTTTTTGTAGTGTTTTATTTTCATCTATAATCTCCTCTCTCTTGTGTTGTCAATGTGTCCGTGCTGCATAATTGTTTTTATTTATTTCTTACATACCGGTTTCTTCACAATGTGTTTCTTCTTTAGTCTTTCCAATTATTAATCCATAGTTAACCTACCTTTTCTTAAGAATAAACTGGGTAAACTGTACAGGATGCTTACCTGTAAACAAAAAATAAACCATTAAAATTCTTGAAGAAATACCATACACAATAATATTTAAAACATTCACACCTTCGTTTCTTAATAAAACATAATAATAACCCAAGTTTATTTAACTTATAACATTTGGTCTTCAAGCCAGCATAGTCTTTTAAATATTTCACCATCGCCCAAACTTCATAAAGGTATAAAACAAACGTACCTTTAAAGTAAACTATTTTTACTATAATTTCATTACGGAAGCTAAAGAAAAAGTGTAAATATTTACGTCCGTTAGTTGCGCTGGCGCATCTGGCTTCAAACATTGCCTTTCCAATAACTGTGATGTGCTTGTCTGGTGACCACGTGGGAAAGGGTTAGAAGGATCATTTATTTTGTGGTTTTATAAGTGATAGAAATATAATTTATCCAGTGCTTCTTTGTCAATGGACTACGGAAGGATGAGCGATATCGATTGTGCGTCAAAACAGTAGTGCAAATTCAATCACGAAAGTTCGTGTTAAAAAAGATTAGAGAAAAAATGGTAGATCGCCAAACTATTTTTAGTATTAACCCTTGTAATAACCTTTGTAGTATGATTGTATGGGTAAACTATGGGTAAACCTACAATATTAAAGAAAAAAAGGAACGAAGTAAACCGTTTGATTTTGGACTCAAAGAGAAAAAAACAACACAAGAAAAATACAAAAGAATTAAGCAACCTGTATGAGACCCAAAAGGGCCCCCATCTCAGCATAATTCCGCAACATTTAGAAAATGTCACAGCGCGGGTAATCTGATGGGACCGTTGAAGAGGAATCTTTAATCTTAGATAGCAAAATGGCCCCCATCTCAGCACAATTCTGTGACGTTTAGAAAATAAAATGTCACAGCGCCGGTAGTCTGATGGGACCGTTGAAGAGGAATCCTTTGTAACTCATGGTTTATATTGCAGATTTGTTGTACCATTGGATGCGCCACGTGGTTGGCTTTATGACATTTACGAGAAGACGTAGACGAAGGTAGTTTCCTCTTATTGGTTGAGAAGCTCAGTTGCAAGGAAAAAAGCGAAAATCTTATGGATTTAAGACTGAGTGCACTTAGGTTTTGCTTTGGAATTAAGTTTTTTCTTTATTCACTTTTAGACTTTGTTTATTGACTTCGTCGGTCTTAGCGTATGCTCAGCACAATTTCAGCGTGTTATGATTATAAATTCTAAATCAAAGTTTATCAATAGCATCCTGAAAACAGTTGCGGGGAATCCTTATTCCCCTATTTTGAGGCATTATGTGAGGTATTTTCGAGCTATTTTCTGCTTTTAAGTTATGTATATGGCATGTATTACTGACACTAATTATAAGTTATTTTCTTCCTAACATAATGGATATTTTTATTGCCCGTAATAAATAAATTTGAATTTGATAAGCTAAGCTAAGCTTACACAAGCATAAGTAAAGTTTGAGCTAAGAAGTACGCTCAGATCTCGGCCTTAGTACCGTGCAGTTACCCTACTCCAAGCCCTCAGGTACTCTCTTTATATGGAGCTCCCGTTTGCTCTGCAGCTTCGTGTTGATACACGTGTATATTTCGCTCAATCACAGGTTAGATAGGGTTGCTTCATTGTTCCAGTTCCACTTCTGAAGACAGGCAATCTTTCGTTTAGAAATATAGGTTATGTTTTCCTAGTTGCAGTTATAAACTGATTTCTGATATAGCATAACATGGCACAGTGATGGGGATAAGGACTATTTTATTTCGATTAGTTGTAATTTTATTTTGTAGTTGTATTGGTATGGTTGTGTTGTGTGGTGTAATTCGGTGAAGGCCTATGTTCAGCTATCGATTGCCAAAGGCTGAGTTGATACTGAAGATCCCGATTCAATAAAAGAAACCGCGGGATTTTTGCTGTGCCCGACAGGGTCCATATTGATCAATTTTATATTTTATAGTTCACCTTTGTAATACATTATGGAACAATAAATATAAAATATTGAGTATAGAGAATTAATTTTAATATGGGATTGACATAAAAGTGTAAGTGACATCGTAACCAACTGATATCATGGATTCAGTACCGACATGATTCTGGAAATCTCAGAGAAAAAATAGGGAGACGGTCTTTTTAAAAAAAAACCGATTTTGTTCGCAGATTATTCAGTTCGTTGTAAAAACAGCAAGAATATCGTAAAATTTTGGAAAAGACTGATCCATAATTTTCGCTTAAGATTTCAAGAATCATGTACTGAATCTATGGTACCTATCAGTTTTCGTTACGAGGTCATTTATACCTAGTTTAATCGAGTCCATAGCTTAAACCGATCCGATATCAAAAATGCTTTTGTATAAGCGCTGAAATTTAAATGCTTGTCACCTAAACTTGCGGGACATCAAAAAGCTTTTCTTTTATACAGCAACAGTATAATAAATTAATTCACTTTATGGCCACAATAAAGAACATCTAAGTCATAAACAATTCATTCATTCCACGGTCTATGCACGTGTTTATCATATTAAGACATTGATATAAAAACTCGAGATGCACAATTCCTTACAAAAAGTTTAAATGCGGCGCCAGTTGCTTGTTATATTAACGCTTTTTTAACGCTTTTTTAACGCTTTCTTAGCATGTTCGTTAGTTATAAAGCTATGGTACAGTACAACGCTTTATAAAAAAACTAAACTAAAGCCCGATTTTGATTTGTGCACGCATTTTCGGAGTCGCTGGGAATGCATCTTGGATTTTTATGTCAATTATGTATGAAGCTAAACAATTGTCTTGCACAATCCTATTTGTACTAATAGAGACGAACAAACAATGAAAGTCTGTCAATTATTTTGTCGGATTTTAAATTGTATGGGTGTGGAAATGTGCCGTCAACTTGATGGATGGAAACCGCTAGAGTAAATAACGTAGATCATAAAAACAATAGAAAACATTCTAAGCTTACATAGCGAAATAATGAAAGGGTTCTCGTGAAATAGAATTAAGTTTTATAGATTTAAAATGGATATAATGGATGAAAGAAATACCCTCAGGAGCAATGAATCCGGGTGACCAACATAATAAACCTTAATATCTCGGAAACTAAGAACGATAGCTTATTAAAATAAAGAGTATTTTATAGACTATTTAATACTATTGAAATAATACGCTTCGAGAGCTGAAAATTGCATTGATCGCTATATGCGAATCACATGGCAATTAGAGAATTCGATCCCGGGCCTAATTTCTAATCCCGGGATTTCGGGATTGTACACAGTCAATCCCGGGATCCCGGAATAATCCCGGGATTTAAGATTGCAAACAAAAAATTACGTAAGGTATATAAAAATCTGCTTTCTTATTGACAATGCAAATTAATGTCCATAATGTAATCAGACGAAAAAAGTAAAGTAAAAATTCTACAAAAACCAACTAAAATCCTTTTTAACCCCCGACAAAAAAGAGGGGTATTATAAGTTTGTACTGTGTAGCTGTGTATCTGTGGATTTGTGTATCTGTGTATCTGTCTGTGGCATCGTAGCCATAGATCGTATCTACAAAGCGGAAGGACCGATTTCAATGCAGTTATTAATTGAAAGCTAGTTTAATCGGGTATCATTTTAGCTATGTTTCATGAAAATCTGTTCAAAAGTTATATTATCTCTTTTTTTTGTTGGAGTCGGGGATTTTGTTATCTGTGTTCTGTGGTTAGGTTAAAGTAAAAAAACAACTTTTACTTATCAAAATTAAATGAACTTTTAACATTATCACTACATAGTATAAAACAAAGTCGCTTACTGCTGTCTGTCCCTATGTATGCTTAGATCTTTAAAACTACGCAACGGATTTTGATGCGGTTTTTAATAGATAGAGTGATTCAAGAGGAAGTTTTATAAATGTATAATACTTTCATATTTAATGTAAGGATAGTAGTGAAACTGCACCCACGCGAAGCCGGGGACGGGTCGCTAGTGTAACATAAACATAATAAGTGTTAATTAATATAACATAGTATAATAATAGTAATCGGACACATTTCTCATATAGGTAGCATCATAACTATGTATAAAAAACAAATTGAACGATCATAGTAACACTTTCGTCAATCCCGAAAATCCCGGGATTATGAAAATTTAATCCCGAAATTTTCGGGACTGGAATAGGGCCGGGATCCCGGGATCCCGGGATTCGGGATCCCGGGATCGAATCCTCTAATGGCAATACATGGAGGCAATACAAAGTACTAAAATGTGAGAAAACGATATATCTCCGCATTTTTAATTTATGCATATTTAATAACTAAAATAAATAATTACTAAGAAGTTTTATTAATTAAATTTGAGTAGTGTTAAATAGTCTATAAAATACTTTTTATTTAAATAAGCTAACATTCTTAGTTTCCGAGATATATTGACCCGGGTTCATTGTTTCCGAGTGTATTATAATAATTTAGCCCAATTATTGCCCCACTTCTGACCACAGGCGTATTTTCAAAATGAGAAGGGTTAGTTCTTAGTCCGCCACACTGGCCTGGTAGGGGTAAACCAGACTGGTTTGGCACAGAGATCGTCATACCTCTTCTGCATGACGTAAACATATGTTCATACTGGTAATTACGTATCATTACATTAATTTCCCAGCAGGCCACCAAGTTAATACGACATAACCTGAAGTTATATAAAAAGTAACTTAAAAACACCACTTAGTCAAAGTTCCAGATTTATAAAGTATTTTTAATTCGCTCTAAGATTAAGTAAAGTTGCTCGTAATTGATTCGCGAGTGAAAGCAATGCGAAAGTCACTTGATTAAACTTGTGGCTCGTTATTTGTGGTTATTTTTGTTTTTGTAAGGTGGAAGTGCCTATTGTCGACCGAACGTGATTAATATTTTTAAATTGGAGATTATTTTATACCTACTGATGAAATAAGCTTTGATCTAAAATCATTGTTTAAGTTACTGTAATTAATATTTAATATTTAAATTTATTTATAATTTTACGAACAGAGACAATTAGGTACTTATTTTAAGAAAAAGATGATTATATCCTTACGATATTTGCAATCGTATAAGTAGCGCCATCTAGAGCCCTAAGTATGAACTAAATAGATGTGTAGCTCAACATTAAAATTGACGACTGCGTATTTCTATGTCTTATGCCAGGGTATTTAGAGGAAACATTTCGAACCACAACAGTATGCGAAGTTTTATGCACAATGAAATGCAAATGCATGTGTCAAGCAAGCTAGGTGAGTTTCGTAAAAAAACTGACATGCTTTGTCAAAAGGAACTTGTTGCAAAAATTTGCATAGGAATGCATTTGCAAATGTCCTCCTTTGTTCTTGAATATTATTTGCTATGCAATGTGAGGTAAAGATCCTTTAAAAATCTATACATTGGTTTTATATTACGATTAAAAATAATAACCCATGTAGATGAGTTTATGCTAGATTTTTGCAAATTCTTCGTTCCTACTAGAATAGGTATAAAAAAAGAAAGAAAGAAAATATGTTTATTCGGACTAGACCCTAGACAACAATATGCACAAAAATAGAAAAAAAAAATTTATTGGCAAATAAGAGAAGAAAAAAAAACAAGTGCCGTCGGCATGCCAGTACCGAATAGGTTGCCAACTCAGCATTTGCTCGGCAAAAGAACACTAGCACCCTAATAAAATAACCGAAGAATCAGACTGCAGTTTGCGATAGGCGTCAATCGCGCGGTAGCTCCTGTCAAACACGCGACAAGTAGCCACAGGTGGACGAATGCCGTATATTAATGAACTTGTTTGATAGTTCGCGACCGATCGCGCACCGTCTGCTGTCGCTTGGCTGTCGGGTCGCTGTCAGGTGATTGTTACGTAATTAGGGTGCATTCGTTTTCAGTTGGCACCCTTGCAGTGACCACCAATACTTAATATTATTATATCACAAAGACGGTTATGGTCCACCTCACCCTAATTAAAGTCACTCAGATTGAATCGGCTTATTAGTCTTGTGTAACGGTAGTCATTTTTTGTGCTTCCATGTCTTAACTCTTAATGCTTGATATATTAATGTCTTTGTTAATTTGTCTACCTTACCGAAACCTTACAAGATAATGTATGATTGCTTTGCGACATTGCAAAGTAATAAATTAAATTAAATTATTTATATAATTTTTTGGGTCTTTTATAAATTCCAACGTAAATCTTTTTTGGTACTGCGTGCGTGCATGGCTTCGATCTGAGAAGATTTTGAAATTTTCAATAAAATGCACTTTATTTCGAGAACCATAAATGCAAAAAGAAGAAATACTTGGATCCTGAATTACGGTTCTCAACCTCCCAATTCATCATAGTACATTTTGACATGTAATAGGCCCTCTAATTAGTATTAAAATATAGATTCTTTGAAACTATCTCATCATCATCTGACTCGACTTTTCCCAACTAGGTTTGGATTGGCTCCCAGTCTAACCAGATGCGGCTGTATATAAGTAGGTATTTTATACAGAGCGACTGCCATCTGACCCCCGCCACCCAATTACTGGGAGACACTGATTCCCTAAAGTTAGACCGGTAGACCAGTTGTCAGACTTTTTGGGCTATTGACTCCCATAACGACTGTCATAAGCATTTTTTTGACGACCAGGATCACGTGCACCACATGCTTAACTTGCTTTCCGAGGCACGGAGGGGTCTTGATGTTAGAAGAAACGGTCACCCATCCAAGAGGGCAAGCGCTGTGTAACCTCGCTGATCGACTGATGTTAAATTCATAGATTGTTTCATAATAATAATATGAAACTATCTATGAATTTAAATTTTGAGAAAAGACGTACCTACGCTGAATTGTAACGAATTAAAACTATAGTCAGTCGTCAAGAAAGAGCAGCTTCATTGCGAATACGGAGCAACCTCGATGTTTCACTATCCATTCCTTACAACAACCCGGCAAATAAGCTGCGAGAAAACTTAATTACTAATTCCCCATTCCTATAATGTCTTACAGTAATTAGGAATAACTTCAAGTAATAAATACATGACGCCAAGATAGCTGTCTCTAATGTCATCAAACTCGTTTACATGTGAGAGTAGGACGTAAATACTTCTGTAATTTCTGCACACACTAGTGAAGGGACGGAAGATGTTAGTCATGATAAATCGATTCTGTCATAATCGATAAAACGCAACGATAGAGTCGTTACTCGTGATCGATGATTAGCTAGCGATTAAGTCGATTTCAATTTTCTCGATATGGCACACTCGTTATATATAGCTATCAATGATTGCGGTGATTGATCAGAAAATGTTGAGTAGAAAATGTTTTTGAAACATGCAAGTGGGTTGAGAAAATATAGACTGAATATAGTGCGGTGTAATCCGATTTAAATATAAACAAGTGGTTATTGATGGTGGTTTACGGAAACCAGTTGAATTTAATAATAGATTTTGCTTACGCAAAGGCTTATGGTTTACAAAATTTCGATTGATCTTCTAAAGAAAGCAGAAATCTTATCAATCATCATATTTTCGGTCTTATTGTTATCCTGGCCTACTTTCCTGATCAGCGTCTCGCTTGAGTCATTTAGACTTTGCTCTATCAAATTGCAAATACTAAAATACATGCTAAGGTCAAATTAATGTTAACTCAAAAATTGGGATTAACAACATTCGTTAGACTTCTTTTAGAATTCCATTCTACTCTGTTACATTCGTAAATCTGTATTCCTAATTCAATTGAAATAAAAACATATTGACGGTGTGACTTGAAATGTAAATTAAGATCAACCCAAAATATTTTATTGGGGATCGATACTAAAATCGATTTTATTCAATCCCTAGAGCCATAACCGGGAAAGTTGATACGTATTTATTTAAATACGTGTACCGTGTGAATGTTATTATTTATAGCAGTGGTCGTTGGAAAGCGGACAGGAAAGCTACTGGCGGCTTCGACTCATGAGATCAGTTTAATGTTCCTATTATATTGCACGAAGGTTTATGACTGGAGAAAAAGGAAAGATATGAAAACATTAACAGTTAAAACGATTTGGCTGATGGATGTCAATTCGACGAAGTTGACGGGTTCGGAAACGAATCTAATGTTGTCACGTAATGACGTAATGTCACAGAAAAAATATTTTGGATTTGAATAAACTATTATAGTTTAAAAAAACTATACAATACAATAAACTTTATTGTACACCAGAAATACAAAAAAAACATTATCATAAATATTTACATGTACAATGGGCGGTCTTATCGCTAAAAGTGATGACTATAGAACACGCTTTAGTGATCCAAACTGAACGTGTATGCAAAATTTCAGCTCAATCGGAAACCGGGAAGTGGGTCAAATTTAACATCCAAGATTTTCTTACATAGATAATTACAGGTGAAGCTAATAAAAGCGTGTTAAAAATACTTCAGACAGTGAAACTTATATACAAAAAAAACGCCAAAATTCTGTACCTAACTTGAAACATTCCAATCAACGAAAATTCCTGTTCTTCACAAATTTTTCACGTAAGCACACCAAATGCTACAATAAATGTTAACAGACTATTAAGCCTAACTTTACATAAAACACACAATTCTTAATTTAAAAAAGAATACTTACCTACATAAATTGCAATTGAAATGCAAAACTTTATATGAACGTATATCATAGGATTAGCACTTATAACGACATATTGACGTAGTAAACACATAAAAAGCGTCGAAAGCGACGCCCGGCTGTGTGAAAATCGTGATTGGTTTTATCAGCTTTGGCACTTATGCTAATATTATTGCAAATTCTGCCGTTGAAGTAAAGTTGCTTTCATATGGTAACCACGTCGTTGGCCAAGTCTTTCTAAAACATCGTATGTAGGTGCCGGAAGCTTGTAAACAAAAGAATCTGTTATTTTAACATGACTTTTGAACTGGTGTTAACATGTTAAGCATTATAACTTGTGGTTTCTTTAGGCGAAATAAGCATGCAATCGTAAAATATTATATTAAAAGTGTGTTTGCTTGTGAAATACTATGTTGCGACAAAAGCTCCACGTAGGGAGGTCTTGAGTTCAAATCCAGTTTGAACTCGACAGGATATAGCATTGCAGCGAACTCAATCCTTTCGAAAGTATTAAGCTTCACTGGAGTGAATGTAGTGGTATGCACGAATACAAAAAATTATTATCCATCATGTTTTGCATCTTTCCACTAAGTTAGAAGAATAAGAAGAAGAAAACATTTTTATTCTGGACTTGCCAGGAACGATTAAAAGTAGGTACAAAGGTACAAAACTAAAACATAAAAAATAACAAAAGAAAAACAATAGTCAAAGCAACCTGAAGGAGACCAAAAATGGCCCCCATCTCAGCATGATGCTGTGGCATTTAAAAAAAGAAAATGTCACAGCGCTGGTATTCTGACGGGACCGTTGTAGTGATGCCATGAGCAACCACGATACAAATAAATAAATATAGGTAATACTAATTAAAAAATATTATATGAACAAAATAAAATACTTCAAAATAAAGCTTTACACAAAGTTTAATTTGATAGGATCTTGTCACAATTTTTAGGTTGCAGTTTTGAAGGCAGTTTTCCTAAAGCTTTAATTTTAATTCCCGTTGTAAGGCTATCTAACACGCTCATAACTTTAACTTTTCTATCAACCTTAGATTCATACTTTTCACTAACCTTATCAAATTCAAACCTTACATTGCAAGCAGTTTCTACTAGGTCAATGAGGCGCTGAAGATAAGCAAAACTAATGTAAGCATATTTAGGTCGCAACGGTTACAGCTAGTGCACTTAATCAAAGGGTAAACTGTGCTATTAGCGGCATAATTTTCTCCTCATTTGCATATATAGTACCGTGTGTGGTTATAATAACTGGACGGCGACGCAACTAAATAATTTCTGGATGATTGGATGCTTTGATTTTAGTAGGGGATGTGAAAGTATGGGAAAGACTACTTATGGAACATTTAACTTTCTTATGTCATATTGTCTGATTTACGTTAGTGCTCATGTAGTTCGTTTACTTAGTGAATGATGAGGAAGCAGTTCAACTTCCAACTTTTCCTAATATTCACTTAATCATCACGCTGACTCATGAGGCTTTGACTTGGGTTGGGACAGATGGCAGGATACCAATCTAACTTGCCAGTCTACTGCGGTCTAAGCTGTGTTTCTTACCAAAAGCCATAATAATCGCAGTCACCACGTTGGCTTAGCCCAACCTGGAGATTTTAGGCTGACTAGTTGGATATCTATCCCGTCATCGAATGAGACGGCCCGCTGGGTTTGCAAATGAGCTTAAGTAAGCCTTGCTTTATAAAACGCGGTGTTGCCACCATCATATAACAAGCAGCTAGTTATTGCAGAAGTCGTTTCATAATGACCGGTAATTTGATTTAAATTTTAAGTTCCTTAATTACGAGGACTCCAAAGTATATGTCAACGAGTCATAATTTTATTACCGCTTCATCATAGCTTTATTTCTTCCCACGCCTATGTTCGGTTTCAAGTTTACCAGTTGTGGCTATATTAATTACCAGTACTTTTTACAGACAGTCTGCTGTTTGACCTTTGTAACTTGAAGAACCAGGGATTTCGGCACCCCATAAATAAGTTTGAACTTTAGTATCAACAACTTCCAGATATCCATCTCAATACTTTAAACCCGCAATCATGTTTTCTGTTTTTGGCAATCCAATATCGGATTACTGTTTGTCCAATCTTTGCCATGTCTTATAGTCTATTGCAAAATGTAGTTTATTACATCGATTTAAAGATTTCTTTGCGTTTAATTAACACTTAAAATGGAATCCAAAATTATGTGTTGTAAGTTTAAACCCGAATGAAGATAATTAAAGATGTCATAAATAAATATGGTTGTTCGCAAAGTTATTTCATTTCTTGTTTCCTCTTATGATGTATATTAATTCTACCAGAAAACAAATAGTCTCCGATTTGGTTTCACGCCGTAGAACAACCCAATAACCTCCAATATTGAGCATAGGTCCCTAGACCGCATTGCAGTGAATCTTCTTGATAGTTTTGGCGTATCACCACACTTAGTTAGCAGATTGGTGATTGCAATGTTTTTATAATCACCCAAAAAGGTGCTTCTGTTCATATTCCTGCCAGCCACCACACAAATATCATAAAATACGACTCAACATCTATCTAAGCTCCTCTGAAGACCAATTCCCTAAATAAAGGTAGCACAGATTATTCCATAAAGGTTTGAAAGGTAGGTCCATGTTCAGTAGTAGAAATTACACGTCTATGTGTGTGTCTATCGCGTCACCGACCGCTCACTTACACATGCATATGTGAGCGTCTAGACGAGATAATAGTGTTAGCCTACTTGAAGCTTAGATGCACAACTATGTATCAAATTGTTGATCGAGACTCATCACAGTTAATTTTCGTATAAATAAATTCGGGACTTCAGAAGTGGTGGTAAAGTTCAGTTTAACGACTCAACTGGGGTGGTACTATGGGCCTATCTACTATCATGGTGGTGGCGTTATGTGTCGGGTTGTTGAGTTCCCTTCATTGTGGTTGAGCTTGGCGATGCTGACGCATGAATCATGCTCGTGAACGGGTGCCGTCTATCGGAACTGGTCAGCTTGCAACTGCCATGGCAATCTTATTCAGAAGCAAATCATTATTATCCTATTTTTATTTTTTAATCACATTAAATTACATTATTCTCGCAGCTCTTACCACAACATTGTACTGATCAAGATTGTAATCTATTATTTTAAAAGAGTTTCCATGGACTTTCTTGCTGGTTTTTCTCGACCTACTATTTGGAACCGCACACCTTGAGTCTCGACATTTCATAAGTGCCTGCATCTGGTTTACATGAAATGAAGATCTATTCTAAAACTACATCAGCCATTATATTAACTGTACATAAACGGTTGTATTACGGGTGAAGGATAGGTATGATCAATAAAATTATTATAACACAAGGCATTCAAATTTCTCACGCACTGTAATAAAAAATAAAAAACATATTTGATTGCGGAAATTATTTCCAAATTAATTGAATAAGTCCTTAAAGTGTACATTGAGATACGTTTGCTATTGTGACTGTTAAGAAATATTGCTGCCTTTTGAGTATGTTTGTTAAAGAATTAATCGTTTCTTTAATGGAAGAGTTACATAATAATATCAAAATTGGTAAAATCTTCAAAATGACAATTATTTCTATTGACACAAACGTGTAAAGTAGAAACAATGAAACACTGACTTAGACTATTCAAACCTTATTCCAATAATGCAGTTACAAGGGGTTACTAGCTCCTAGAGAAAAATAAATGGGACCAACTCCTAGACTAATACATACTGAATTAAACTAATTGACAATGATAAGCAAATCAGCAGAAAGTTCCATGTTTTTCACCCATTTCTAATTTCTCGTCACCTACTCACTTTCCTTACAAATGACAGCCACAATTTTCTCCACTAAGTGGGCATACTGAACAACGTTCAATTAGACCCCAATGATCGTATTAATGCCGATTTATCTGTCGAGTTATAGGACACACTCTCTTTGCCAATTAGATCTCTATTGCTTGGACCAGTGCTACTATGGGTTTTAAAATGAAGTTTCAAAGTAGATAAGAAATCGAGGATTATGTTGATCTTTAATACAAATTCAAAGTAAAGATGATCCTTGTTCAGTAGTGAACTATATAGGTCTTTGTCAAAAGACAAAAATGAAAGCGCAGAGCAACCCATTCGAGAGACGGCCTGATATTGTCCTGTTATGGCTATGGACTCACAAGCTGCCTATGAAACGAAATGGGTATTATTAGCTAAATATCTCATGGCAAAACGATTATAATTTCCTAAGCAAACCGCTTATTATCATCATCAGCTCGTACACCAATGACGCCTTATACTGGACCACTATATTGAAAAGTCAGGAGCCAAATGCCTTTTTTATTGTATCAGCAGCAAGACATCCTCTGATGGTCAAAGACCTTTCTAACGAGCCAAATACTTACCAGACCTTTCTTACTCACATTACTTATCTGTCAAAATTCTTGAATAAATATTGCTCTTATATTTATTTTGATCAGTAGGTGTACCATGAACTTATCAATGAAAAAAGTCATCTAATTTTTTTATGGTTTTGTCAATGTAATCGAGAAATTTCGAAAAAAGTTCATACTACGAAGGCAGGGTTCCATTGTGAGCATCAAAAAATAAATTAGTCCACGACCTTTCTTACATATGGCACCAAATTTTCCTTTATTTGATCGCTCATAAAATTACTTTTACGAGCAAATAGTAGTGGTTATGTGACCATTACTTTTTCTTCGTCGCTGGTCAAGACTAGTGCATTTAACTTGTAACTCGCAGTTAATTCATATGCTAGTTTTTAGTACACTGTTACTTATAGGTCGAGTACTTATAGCAATTTATTGAGACCACCCGTGGTTAGCTGTACGCACTTCATATTGCTATTAGATTTCTTTCTCTTTCGAAATGACATGGAACAAACAACACGTCGCCTGTTGTTAAAAGACTGGCTAGGTCTTGGATCCATTTTTCTGCGAATCGTCGATGGATATTTTCTACTTTGTTCGGAGAGAGTTAAGCTGAGCAGAGTAGAAATGTTATGCACCAATTTTTTTTTTTGTAGTGCGTAAAATTTGCAGACTGATTCAGTGTCCGTTCTCAAATGCAACCGCAGTACTAAAATTCACTCCAAACACAATAAAAATTTGATTTTGTATTCGTGTCCCCCATAATAAGTCGAATTTTCTTTCATTTTAAAGTGTATCCCAATATTGCGGTTGCATTTAGGCACAGAGACTGAATCACTCTACAAAATATTATGCGCACTACATAAAAAAAAATCCTGTATAGTCATGAGTTCTTAATACATATTTATTATGGTTAGGATAGTTCTTGTGACTCTTAGGCTTGGGTAATTGAGGAGGAGTATTCAATCTCTTTCCATTTGAAAATACGACCTCTATAATATAAATTCTAACCATCAATGATAAAAAAAAATCTTCTGTCTTGCGTTATCAATCCAAACTTTTACGAGAGTTCATCTTTATAATATTAATTTTCATCCCTTTTGCACAGTATTTTATATCATCCTTAGTCAGTTCAGTTGCTTTTATATCATCTTTCCAGTTTCCAACCAAATCGCTTGCTACAAAATCATTAATACCAAACCATTTAAGTTTTGTAATATCGTAAAAAGTACACGGGTACAAGAAAGTTGATTCAGCACGGTAGTCTCATTACTGGGCTCTCAATTAGTGCTTGTCTCCAGCCTCCGATCATCGATCAAGATGCAATCTGCAGGAAGCCGGTAGTTGTTTATAGGCCTTTATGTATGTTGCCTAGAAAGGCTATCTGAAGGTAGCAGGTTTTCCACGTCTTTAATTGTTTTTAGTTTAAATGTTCGTGTAAGAAATGGTTGAGTTTGGTGTTTATGTCTTGGGATATCAAAAAAGATTCACCAATATTAATTCCTAATTCCTAGTTACCAAAGAATGACTATACCTACTTCTTATTCATAGTCAGTGTCAAAAATAGCTAAAGTTTAAAAACAGTTTTTTTATGTATGAAAGATTTTCCAATTATTTTTGTAACAATTTAAATATAATGGAATATCGTTACTGTATCGAGCGTTATTCTCAATTTTCTTTAAAAATTGATTTCAAGTTTTAAAAAATGTAGTTACGCAGGTCATTTGGCTAAAATATGACTTCCGCAACTCAATTTATTAAAAGTGTATTTGTATGACATGTGTAAAGAGTTCATCTATCCAAGGCATAATCTCTTATAACGTATCGTAGCATTTTAGCCACGAGTACGAGTTCTAATATTCCGCTTGGCTATTTATTACTTCGTAAAAAATATTGAGATTAATTTTAACGTTTTTCAAAAAATCATGCTTATGATCCATGAAGAGTTAAACAGATTCACAATTACTACCACTTCCTGGAACCACATTTGGCATAAAATTTCATGGTTCTTATCTCAATCAAGTTATCTCATTTTGCAAGATTAAGAGGTCAGAGGATGGATTTACTGATACGATTGATCGAAGCCTTTTATCTTTTCAGCTTTTATAACTGATTATAGATTTCCTCCCTCTTCGTGTAATATACCTAATTATTACCCAACCGTATCTGGCTAGACTCACCAAACTTACAATCCAAACGTCTGGGACAGCTGATTATTTTTTCGCCATACGATGTTGGTCCCATAGTGAAAGTTGTTCAATTTGATGATCTGATCCACACCCTTAAATATGACTACACATTTCTGATAAACGTTGTATGTATATTATTTTAATGTAAATTGTAAAAATCCTCGTGTTTTCATGTGTATAACGTCGAGAAAAGTTCATGCTTCGTCTGTTGAAGAATGACCAACAAATCATAGGATTACTGCTCTGTAGATGACCATCACTTAGTATTATGGAAGTAACACTAAGTTTGGTCCAGCAGCTGCTGACCGCAAATATAAATAAACAACAAAAACCGGTTTCTCATAATCGTGCCCACTTAAACATACCGAAATGATTCTTTATTCGGAAGAGCTAAAAGCCGCACCGGTATAATTTGGTAAAAACACCATGCAGAATCGTAAAATGATAGTGCCATCAGCCGGGAGTCGGTTTGGAGACGTGTTTTGGTGGGAAACCACATTTTGGAGGTCTTCGTTAATATATTTTAAAAGACTTTAATAGCCAAATACTATTATTATCGTGGAAGCCCTACAGCGGTTTCTCACGTTTGCAAAAGGCATAGCTTTTATGTCTAAAATTTGAAAATTGTAACAGGATCCACAATAAAAACTTCCAGATTCTCATTTGAGAAGTTATTTTCATCCAAAGAGCCATGAAAAGTCATTGCTGAACATAGGTAGGGCTTCTTGCAACTGCTCTACGAAATGGTCGAAAGGAAATATTATTATTGCCATAATCATGATAGTTGGCAAATGGTTGTTGATCACAGTAAGTAGTATTGTTATTAGCATACGGGAGTATACTACTGCCCATTCTGATAATATTTATCCCTTCTGGGATGAGTTATAATTATAAAGGATTTCTATATTTATTTATTTCAATTCTTTTTTATTACCTACACGTATTTTTATTTATCTATGTGTACTTGCACTATAAAACTGATTTACATCCGTAACACGGTCTTACGGATGTAATGTTGCTAACACCTCACAATTAAGGTCCAATTGAAAACCAGTGTCAGGCATTAGTGGTCTGGCATTTTTGCTGAATTGAGCCTATTTAGCGCAGCCGTGAGGTACGTGAGGTACACAATTAGCTAATATTTTTTGTATGATCTTATTTCATTTTCTAAATTGTGTCCCTTAAATGACTGGCTAAATAAATTTGCTTTTGTTTCTTTTCTGCTTTCTTTCTAAATGAAGGTCAGGTTGAAATATACCTATAACTGCTACATCATTTACGGTACCAGATTAGAAATACATAACATGGGAGACGATTGCTGCGCCGCCGCCACGCTTATTATCATGCGCCTGTATACGAACTAATATCCCTCAACATCCATTATATTTATGAACATAATATTTTCATATTGACGTTTATTTGTTTCAATTTCAATGTCTCTCTCACTTTAAGAAAACTCCAGCTTCGAAATAATGTGGTCAACCGCTGATTACAATATGGTCGGAAGTTGAAGAAAAAGTAACATCAGAAGCCGATAATACAAACCTTACTTGTGCGTTTATGATTTTCACTGGAAGAGGATGCTCTTTCTTTTAAATTATGGCAGCTGCATCCGTTACTTAGTGGTTGAACCATAATAGTTAGTTACTATTGTCTGGTTCAACCACTTCTGTAGTCAGCGGAACCGTAATGAGTATACAGGGTGTTTCAATGAGCATGGATCAAACGTAGCAGGGCTATAGGGGACCTCTATCTCCACCCATTACACCCCCATGTATGTTCATTGTTCAACGATATTGGCAAGTAGCTATACAAACAGTTTTGTCAGGATAGCGGAATTTATGGCGTGATCTACCGATTTACTGAAATGGAGCTAAATGCCAATGTCGCTGAACATACTCGTACATGGGACAAATCAGTATTTTCTACAACTTGCCAGGATTCTTCTTATAACATCCTTATATCATTTTATGTTTATTGTATCGAATGGATAAATGTCGTAGGTACATAAAAGAATAGATATTTCTTTCTACTGTTACAATGTCAAGAATCTTTTCTAACCCAATGTTTACCAACAATGATACAATTATACATCGATGCATTACGGGGGCCCGTAATTATGGTAATATAGGCCATTGATCATCGGTCTCGGGCGGTCAATGATCTTGAAGGTATGGTTGGATCTTGTTCGTGGATATTTTTAGCCTCATTTCCTTATGGTTTCGTGTGTAGAGAATCTCGTTGAGCATTGGTATAAACTCCTTTAGAATTTTTTAATACCTTTTCTGTAATTGGGTAGTGAGGCGATGGATAACAATTATTCTCAGAGAGGAATCAATAGGATTCGCTTGCTAAAGTTAAAAAGGTCTTTAAAACTCAGACCTGGCAAAATTCCGTTTTGACATAGAAAATCAAAACAATCTTAAGTATTTTTAACACTCTTTTATTAGCTTCACCTGTAACTAACTAACTGTGTAAGAAAATCTTGGAACTTAAATTTGACCCAGTTCCCGGTTTCCGATTGAGCTGAAATTTTGCATACACGTTCAGTTTGGATGACTAAAGCGTGTTCCATAGTTTTTTTAAACTATAATATTTTATTATTAGTACACCTATTACCTACCCAATCAGTTAGCAACAAAAGTTGAGTGACAGTTGAGTTTCTAATGTCAATATTTAAAAAAAGAATACTTACCTACTCTCTAATTTATTTAAGTATTTACATGATATTAATGTTGCACCTTTATTGATTTTTTGTGTACGGTCACAGAACGTGACACTAAGTAATAAATCCAGCCCATTACTGTCCCACTGCTGGGCACGGGCCTCTTCTCAGATTGAGAAGGGTTAGGCCTTAATCCACCACGCTGGCCTAGTGCGGGATGGCGGACTACACACACCATCGAGAACTTTATGAGGCCCTCTCAGGTGTGCAGGTTTCCTCATGATGTTTTTCCTTCACCGTTGTCGCAAGTGATAATTAAATTCTAATCCGCACATGAATCCGAAAAGTCAGAGGTGCGGGCCGGGTTTGAACTCAGACCCTCCTGCACGGCATGCAAGCGTTCAACCGCTAGGCTATCACTGCATTGTTTACACTAAGTAGGTTTCATTGAATATGATAACATCTATAGCACCTTGTATAACAATCACCGAAGAAATTAATAGTTTTACTGCTTATAACAAAGCATTTTTCGCGATTAAGATCTTGGTCCTTTAGAGAAAGTTGTTCAGTTTGATGGTCTAATCCACACCCTTAAATATGACCACGCATTTCTGATACATCATCATTCTCCTGCCCTTATCCCATTTTACTTGTGGTCGGCGCAATCTGTCTTATCTTCCATTCATCTCTATCAGACGTCATTTCCAGATTTACTTCCTTCACTTTATTCCACGCATTTCTGATACACGTACGCATAAATTATATTCCAACATAGGTATTTCTAAAATTAAGCCACGTACCTTGATTCCAAGCTGAAGTAATATTTTCATGATAGAAATACTCCGTTTCTTCTTCATCAGACCACAGCACACCTTCGATGCTCGACGTAATCCCCTGCGCATCAGGTCCTTCCACCAAAGACCTGCGAGACAGCTGATCGTAGCTCGGAGGCCTCGACAACGAATACCCAGAGATATCAGCTAATGATGACCGAAAATTCTTATAGCTTCGACTATCTATCGGTCGGTAGCTGCGAACAGATCGGGCATCTTCGGATTTAACCGAGCGAAGTGATTGACAGTCATAATTAGGGTCACTTGAACTAATATCACCTAAAGATACTTTGAAATTGTTTGAGGATATGTCGCCTAAGGGGACCTCGCATGATCGCCGCTTCATGCTCGTCTTTTGCGAAGGCGTCTCCCCTGTCGCCTGCATGTGCCGGCTTACGCCAGCACTGTGCAAGAATTCATTGGAACTGTACATTGTATACTAAGCTAAACTATTAGGAACTTATTCTGACTAATTTTGGAGGAATTATTCGTTCGTTGGTCGAGAGCAATCTGAAACAAAAGAAAATATGATTTTTAGTCCAGTTAAGTAGTAGATAAGTAATACCTATTACCGTAGTAATACCATGCATCATGCTCGTGAACGGGTGCCGTCTGACGGGATTGTAATTAGGTACTACCATGGCAATCTTATCAGAGCCAGAAGCAAATCATTAATATCCTATTCTTATTTTATATTCACATTATATTACATTATTCTCGCTCTTTCTATAGTAATGGAAAATATTAATAGATGAACCACTACGTTTTTATTATTATAAATATCAATAGAGTAAATAAAAATATAATTTTCGGTACAATTTTGTAAGCAGCGCCATCTAGTAAATTTATGTTAAACTTGCAAGAGCGCTATGCTATTGAGCATACTCTGAAAGTTTGAAGTTACGTCGACTGTGACGCCACTGGCTTTGTGGTGACTGTGAAAGTTACAGTTAAGTCTAATAGATGGCGCTTAAAACAATGTCTTATTCGAATATGTTATTTTTAAATGCATAATTAATAAATCAGAACTATGTAATTATTTTTGTCGACCATTGACATTCGTACCAGGTGACACCTGGTAAACAAAGAACTAAAAATAGACCTGATACCCTTACACCCCATATAAATAAACTTGCTCTGTTCCCTTGGATAAATAAACTACCCACACCTACTTAATTATCTATTATCTAATATTTTGTATGGTTCGAAAACCATGACCATCATCAACATCTATTATATTCATGACCTTAATTTCATCTATAATAAATAAATAGGTGAGAAATGTTTGATCAAGATATCGCGGAATTATTACAAGATTTGCAAGATTATTTAAAATTTTACCTATATAGGTAGGTACCTACTACGTAAGCATTAGTATTAGAGTTCAAAACGGGGTATTTACCATGTTTATATTATATTGTTTTGAGTTCCCGATATTTCGGCACTGTTACAAGCTGTATGGTGCAACAGTACCGTAATTTTAGCTTTCTGCACTTCTTCTCCATATAAACTTTAAACTATGCCAAATCTCACACTCTTACGTATGCGCAATATTCTTAAAAAGGGGTACAAAGGTTTCTCTTTACGTATTAATACCCTTTGAACACCAATTCTGAGAAATCTATTATGTTTTCAATTAAATCAGACCTTAATCGAGCGGCGAGTGCAGATTATTTGTTTTTTGTTTCTTATAAATAACTATAGTATTTTCTTTCAATGTTTCTTTGTAAGAATTAGAATTCCTTCTATGTATTTAATAGAACCCAAGCTACTGTGGTGGGTAAATCGCTATAGATAACCTACTTTCATATTTACCTTACATCAGTTATCAGTAAATGATAGAAGGTAGTTTTACCTCCTCAAGTAGGTCTCCGTTTCATCATTCAGTTACCATAAATGCAGTTTCGATTGTGTGTGTGTATATTATGTTATGTGTATGTGTTTATGTGTATGTGGGGTGTATGGGTATGTGTTGTGTGCATGGCGGGTACTATAATAAAAAGGTAGCCGAAAATGCCCCAAAATTTTACGCCACCACCATGGTGACTGGTGGTGGCGTAAAATTTTGGGGCATTTTCGGCTATTATTTACATAAAATTTTATTGTGTCAACAACAATGGGAGAAGATACTGACTCGTGTAACACAGGTCTTTTGCTCCTAGCTCAGGAGTCAGGGACTTCACATAGATTTGAACTTATTTTTATGTCAATAAAGAAGATTATTATAGAAGAAGATTAATAGTAGAGATCTGGTCTTCGGAAAATTAATGGATGTAAATCATGATGCTTATATATTTGTTTTACTGGTAAACAATAAAGAATATATAAATAAATAATTCTATAATTGGCAATTTATTCATATAATAAAGTTTAGCGCAAGTTGAAAGCAAATGACGAATCGCACTAGTGTAACATAAAATCCTTACTAATCCAGAAATTAAGTTTGTAATAAGTAAATACCTCTAGCAATGTTGTGTAGGTACATAGAGCGGCAATATTATTACATACCTTACATAAATGTCTACCTGTTTCTAAGTGAACCCTTCAAATACACCGGTAAAACGCTTGATACAGACATAAACATGGACACTTCAAGAGATAGTATCGAAAATCCAATTTAACCCTCCTAGCTATAACTTGTTGAATTTGATGTGTGTTTAATTTGTAGGAGCACACGGCGCTACCGAGCTCGAGATAAATGGGGTTATACCAATCTTTTGTTCGTAGTTAACACGTGCCGAAGCTACTCACACGACCGCAAGTAGTGCTGGGATAGGGCGCAGAGAAATGTCGACAAGGAAAAGCTTAAACATTATTTTCAGCATTTTCTGAAGTTGATGTACAAAAATTTAAATATTTTAAAATGGTTGAAGACGTTGATACCGTTGTGGAGGAACGAGGTATGGTGTTCCTCCATTGAAAAGAGAGGATCCTCCGACCAGGCGAGGTGATATTGCCTGGCGGTTGATGTCGGACAGTTGTATATTTCTTAGATACGGTGTTCTTTTTCCTTGCGCGATGCAGGCTTCGTAATCTGATTGCTCGAATTCATATTTACGCACCACTGTAGTTAGTTTGCTGCCTTGCTAAGTAGCTATGTGGCGATGGGTGTAGCTACACCGTCTTGTGTTCAAGATTAAGATGGAAATGACATGGCGAAAAAGGAACCAAAGAAAAGCTTTGGATTAACGATGTGATAATTAAAAGAGCTGCCTTACTACAATAGATTTATTTAATCAGCTGGCTAACATGAACTGACGACTTAATTTTTTCGCCGAATTTATCTCATGCGGAATTAGGTTTCTAAAGGCATTAGGTATCTCGTCTTGTCATGTTTTATTTTTAACCCTCGACGAAAAAGAGGGATGTTATAAGTTTTTAGTGTGCATCTGTGTATCTGTGTGTGGCATCGTAGCTTCAAAACGGATGGACTGATTTCAATATAGTTTAATCGGGTATCGTCTTAGCTATGTTTCATGAAAATCTGTTCGGCCATTCAAAAGTTACAGCTCTTTTTCTAGTTGGGGTCGGGGGTTTTTGACCGTGATGCTAGCTGAGGTTACCTAGTCATATAAATCGAATCCTATCAAATTTCTAATCGAATGCAGCATGTCTCAGCACTGCTCCTGATTAATTATACAAGGGACTAGATGGTAGGTTCTAATGAAACTGCTGTCGAACGCTCTCTCGTACAATAGCCACCTTTGAACCAAGAATCGATTAGGACGATTTCTTGCTCAAACTGTGACCTGGTATGTGTTGGAATATTTGAGTAAGTTATGTGTATGGGTATGGCATATATTGTGAGGTTAACTGTACATTTGAAATGTGTACACCTCTAATAATTAAGCATTGATGAATTTTGAACAATTGACACTGAATTTCAAAGGATTTTAAGAGATGTATAGCGGGACTTTCCCCTCAATATTGGAGCTGCCCGATTGAGGAAGTACCTCTACCTTGCAGAATATCGTAGGCAAATAACTCAGCTCTTTTGCAGTGTTCTGTTCCTAAAGGTGTGCAAAATCGCCAGTGGTTCTAGGGCGACGTGGGGGTGGTTCGACGCTACCGTCGTGTCAGCAGTACGGTTCCCTCCTACTGCTAACGTGATGCTTAGTACGGTCAGCAACGCGCGAGTGATGGTGTTGCAAGCGTCTATATTTTTAAGCACTGACCATCAGGGAGAGTTGCCGACCCTGTAAAAATCTTTTCACTCCTTTATTGAAAAAACCCATGCTGTTGTTTCTTGTGAAAACGCAAACATCACATTTTGCGGTTTCTATGCCTCTAACCCGAATACTGAAATACATCTCAATTTTAAAATGCTTTTAAAAGTCATTCTGTCGCTAGTGTCCACCTGGAAGTGACAGTGACAGCATGAGAGTTAATGGCAACTGAAAACTGAGATGTGTTTCAGTATTCGGGGGTAAAGGGTCCTTCCCTTTCCTATCCTCCCCAGTGTCAGATGGCGACAGTCGGCATAATAAAATTCCCCTTTAGTGTCAGACGCCGACTGTTGCTAATCTGTTAAGTCGCGTTCCATTCGTTTTAGTGCAAAAACGACTATTCTGGATCCCTCTAGTTTGTATGCCATATTTTTCAGTATAGATGAGGATATCAAATAAAAATGTTATGTTGAAAATAAATAATATAGTTTAAAAAAGAAAACTAAAGAAAACGCTTTTGTCATCCAAACTAAACGTATGTGCAAAATTTCAGCTCAATCGAAAACCGGGAAGTGGGTCAAATTTAACTTCCAAGATTTTCTTACATAGTATGTTAGTTAGTTAAACTAAGCTAAGGTTAGGTAAGCTAATAAAAGCGTTTTAAAAATAAAATAAATCTATCCGATAATATAGAAAGTCACGCGGAGCCACGGACATTAATTTGCTTGACATTAATTCGAGAAAGTATTTTTTTTATGTCCAAGGCGGTAAGGGTATACAACAACTTTATCCATGATAAATACGTAGCAAGTTTCAGTTTATAGTCAAAGCGTGGTCCATTTGAAATTCGCAGCCCATTAGGGAAATGAGACGCTTGTGTCCATTCGGATATAATCCATTAGTTGAAGTGAATTTCTTAGAGCGGGACAGAGAAGCTCTTGTTAACAGCTTCTTACCCAGAAACTCGGTGCTGGTACATTTAGTGACAAAACTAGCTATTCAATGATTATTGTATAAAGTTTTCTAAGTTATGTTATTAATCTGTACAAAAAAATAAAATTGAAGTATTTGTTTGTAATGTCAAAATAACAGCTTTTTACTAAATGCAATAAAAACAAAAAAACAAAAGTTTAAAATTTTTGTCTTTCTGTTTTCGTCCCAGCTAATCTATGTAACAGGTGGACCGATTTTGACGGGACTTTCACTGGCAGATAGCTGATGTTATAAGGAGTATAAAGAAAAAATAATTTTGTTAAATTCCACGTGGACGAAGTCGCGTGCACAGCTAGTAAAAATAAAAAAGGAAGTCTTTTCATCGTTTTTTGTAATTAGATAATTATTATAGAATAGTTATTTTATTGAATAGTGTAATGGTTAGTTAAGAACAATAATTATCTCTTGATAAATAGTGATTAATGATGTCGGTGCCGGTGCATAAAAATGTGTCCAGCACAGTGAGCAATCTATCATATCACCTCAGCCTATCGCAGTCCACTGCTGGACATAGGCCTCTCCTAAATTGCGCCATAACACCCGGTTCTCCGCCTTCCGCATCCAGTCTGACCCCGCTACACTCCTCAAGTCGTTGGTCCACCTGGATAGGGCGCGCCTCACACTATAACGTTTGCCAATTCGCGGTCTCCACTCAAGGTCACGTCTGCTCCAATGGCCTCGCTGAGTAAGTTTGAATTGGTGGACAAGCCGCAATGTTTCTCAGACAGCTTTCTCAATCAGCAATCTCTGCCTTTAGACATTTCAGGCTTGTCCATTAGTTAGGTACCGGACACTGTATAATATACACGGTAAATATTATCCCATTACAATTTTATTCCACCAACTTTTGCGGTTTCTGAATTCAAATATGAATTAACTTAGTTCAGTTCCTGAAACTTGAAATTGGAATTTCCTCTCATGTCACCAACATAACATCGAAATATAAAAACCCTCGTTTCGCCCACCAAACAAAAGAACGTAGAGATAAAAATAAGCGGCATTTCAGAATAATTCATACGCCTTCGGCCATATTGATTCTAACATGTCTGTGTGCCTCGGTCGGCCAGACCATTTCATTTCCTGTGATGTCCCTTCCTCACATCTGAATTTTGAGGGTTCCGTAGCAAAACAAGTTACAACAAGACTGCCTTTATGCTAGGATAGGGGCAATTTTTTGGCATCGACATGCGGGTACGTACTAACATTTGGGTAAACTAAAGTACCTACAAACGGGATAATTCACAAAAAAAAAACGAAACAATAAAAAATAAACAAATAAACTTAGATTATTGATTGGTTGTCGGAGCGGCTACGACAACCAATCAATAATCTAAGCAAATAAAATATCAAATAAAAACTAACAGAAAATATAACCAATTTTTCATTCATACCTATAATTTCCACCTACTTAGGAGTACCTAAGCTTAAAATACATCCCAAAAAAAAAACAAAAACTAAATACTTAAAGAGAAGGAAAAGAAGTGTGACTATGTATGGTGAAAACCAGTTAAATTGGTTCCATACAATCTGCCAAGCGATATCACCAATTAAAGTCAATTTTTTCTCTTTAATTTGGATTTATATTTTTGTATCTAAATGACTACAGAACCCTACTTTGTGCCCGTCCCAATACACACGACATATCAGGATTTTTTCAGTGGCTGAGTGCGATTGTCCGCGGTACGCGTTTTCAGGCTATTGGCTTTTAATTTCCGGCCTGAAAACGTGAATTCTGTTTTCTCTAATATAAAATTAATATTCTATTAGGATTTTCGTGGTTTAAAATTTAAATATTCAGATGGTTTTATAAGATGGCGAGATTAATACAAGATCTAGAATTCAATTTATAATTTATAAGCTGATGGTAATGAAGTTAAAAGATACTATCAAGATTAAAATGTTTACGCTTGAGTTGGGAGGAAAATCTCCAACCTATTAAAACGATGCCCAAACTATTCAATATTTACGATGCTGTTTACAATTCTTGCATTGTATAGGCTGATACCTTAAGGTAAGACCGGTTGTCAGACTTTTTCGAGCTGCTAACTCTCGTTACGACTATCATAGGTATGACAACCGGGACCATCTGCTTAACTTGCTTTCCGAGGCACGGAGTCAGAGGGGTCCTAATGTTCGACGAAATGATCACCTATCCAAGGAATAACCGCGGCAAGTGATCGAATGATCGGCGCGGTAGCTATGTACCCATTCGGTACTGGCATACTGACAGCACATTGTTATTAATTTTAGTTTTTTTTACTTTTTATGTTTGTGCATTGTGTTGTCTGGTGTCCAGTCTGAATAAATGTTTTATTTTTTCTTTTTTTCCTCTATATATGCAAAATCAAGTACCTACCTAGATGAAATAATAATAATTTATTCTCGAATAATCGTTAAAAATATCTACAATGGCCGCTGGAATCGTTAATTCCCAACAAACTTTTTCGGAACCTCTTGAAATTTAACACAGTTGCAACGAAAACATTTTAACGAACTATTATGCAGTGCTAAAGCTTCAAACTGTCCGTCATTCGCTCGGGTTGCAGCTGTAATTAAGTCAAAGTTAAAGCCAAGCTTGAAATGGGAATGTAAAACCGAATAGCATTTTTTTACCCCGGACATAAAAGAGGGGTGTTATAAATTTATAGAGTGTATTTGTGTATCTATGTAGGTAATTGTCTGTAGCATCGTAGCTCCAAAACGAATGGACCGATTTTAATACAGTTTTTAAAATTGAAAAATCATCTTAGGTATGTTTCATGAAATCTGTTCAGGCGTTCAAAAGTTACAGCTCTTTTTCTAGTTAGAGTAGGGGGTTTCAGATGGTCAGGTTAATAAAAAAAATTAAAAAGATTATAAATATGGTACGCTTAATGTCCTCTGTAAGACACTACAAAACCTAACCGTCAAAAACTCCCAACAAGAAAAAGAGCTGTAACTTTTGAACGGCTAAACAAATGTTCATGTAGCATAGATAAGATGATAAACGATTAAACGAGCTTTCAAATTGAATTTTGGATTGAAATCGGTCCATTCGTTTTGGAGCTACGATGCCACAGACAGCACAGGCACACAGATACACAGATCCACAGATACACAGACACATTACAAACATAAATCACCCCTTTTTGTCGGGGGTTAAAAAATTACAAACGCGAACAAAATATAAACAAGAGATTTTACTGTATTGACGAGCATGCCCATATCGAAAGGGTTACCAGCTCAGCATTTGCTGGAAATAAACCAATATTACAGGATGAAGTTTTAAAAAAGATTCTTCTAGTTGATAATGTTGAAGAGAATTGCATTCACAATAACAACTTGAAATAAAAACGAGTCATTCTAAATACAAGATAAAACAGCAACAACAGTGCCATCTTTATTTAATGTCGCAATTTAAACGACAGCGTCATAAAATAGTTTTATGAGATATTAACAGACGGAAAATTTGTTCAACTACTTTGTCTACTCATTGTACCGTTTTATTCTTAGTATTTTTACTATAACTAGTGGTCGCCCAATGGTCGAAATTCGACCGTAATTATAGGTTTCTGCACTCTTTCTCCGTATAAACTTTAACTATGCCAAAACTCATACTCCTCCGTGCGCGCAATATGCTTAAAAGGGTTACAAAGTTTTCTCTTCACGTATTAATTTATTGATATTTACTAGCAGCCTAGCCGTTGAACGCTCGCCTTCCATGCAGGAGGGTCTGAGTTCAAACCCGGCCCGCACCTCTGACTTTTCTAGTTATTTTTATATTTAATCTTCTCTCTCTTATGTTGTCAGTGTATCCGTGCTGAATAAATTTATTTCTTTCTTTTTGCCACGACTGCATTTCACCTGCATGCTACTGACATTGACAATGACGGGTAAAGGGCAAATATGCGAACTAAATACATCCAAATCATCGATGTCTATAGATATGCTTAGTGAACTCAAAAAGTGAGACGTGTC
Source organism: Allophyes oxyacanthae (assembly GCA_932294325.1). Lineage (NCBI taxonomy): Eukaryota > Metazoa > Arthropoda > Insecta > Lepidoptera > Noctuidae > Allophyes > Allophyes oxyacanthae. The sequence continues at coordinate 2,707,630 of OW028617.1, forward strand.
AGGTACTCCATTTTCAGAAAAATGGAGTAGTTGATCACCAGTCAAATGCCGTTTACAAACATAATTATTAATTTGTGTATTGAATAAAAAATATATAATAACAGTAGCTATTCCATTAGTGCATGTATCGCTGTTTTATTTAAATATAATTCGAACATTGTTGAATTTAGAATTTGACGTCTTCAAAAAATACGTCTCATTTTTTTAGCTTCTCTTTGTATGACAGAGCGTATCTATAGACATCGATGATCCAAATTACTTATAAACATTGCGAGCCTGGTGGAAACAAGTAGAGAATATTACTATTATATCTATCCTTTCAACCGTTGACATGTTTCTCATTAGTATTAGAGTTCAAAACGGGGTATTTACCATGTTCATATCTTGTTTTGAGTTCCCGATATTTCAGCACTTGCAACACCACCATGACCATGACCATGATGATGATGATTGTGACCATGGCGCTTGCAACAGTGCCGAAATATCGGGAACTCAAAACAAGATATGAACATGGCAAATACCCCGTTTTAAACTCTAATACTAATGTTATAACAGTAGATATTATTCTTTACTTTTTTCCACGAAGCTCGCAGACGTGGTGCTCATGTTATCATAACTTCATAAGCCACGACACAATAAATAAATCTAACTAACACCTCAAAAAGCCCAAATATACAGTGGACATTTAAAACACAAATCACTGTGTTAAGCGTCGGTTAAGTATCCTGTCACAACTACTGCACTGTTACAAAGTTTAAACTTAGCCTTGCTGTTGGCTTAAATTGCACTTTGAGTTCTGTTTCACCCGTATTTGAAATTAATTCCATGGAGGAATGTCCTCTGCGCTTCTGTTGGCTTTTCGGTACTGAAACCTACTGTCAACATTTACAGGAACTTTTAGTAGAGTTTAGTAGATTATATTATCGTTCTTTTTATTTCCATGGTTCCTCGGTTTTTCGCCAGTGTTGATATTTGTTCCGTACCGTCACAGTTTAAATATATAGTAAACAGTTGGTAAGCTACGTACTTACGTTCCGAATTCAAACACACACAGAGACGTGTGCTCTACAGGGATTTCTCGGTTAGGTTCGGTTAGGTAACAGCGAAATATTCAAAGGTTGTCAGTCGGTGTTACTTCGAGACAAAGTCGGTCACGATTTGTGTTGCTCCCATATTTTCCTATATTAATTATATTGACAGGACTATATTGTAGTGTTTACGGCTGCTTGAACTCCTCAATATAAAATCAGCAGTTAGCTTTTTTTAAATTTCCCGCTGATATCGAAAGGTATAATGAATGTTCAACTATTTCTCTACGAATTTGTTGTCAATATTGACCGATTGCTTTGAAAATGCGTGTCTTCTCTGAAATCGTAATTATGGTCAGAAATAAAAAAAAATGGCGGCCATTATGATATTTTTTATTACTGGACCGATTATATACAAAATCGATATCTGAGAGTTCGTATAGTTTCTAAATCCATATATAAAGTCGGAATTTAAAAAATGGCCGCCAATTTGGACCTTCTTAGTTACTGGACCAATTGCTTTCAAAATCGATATCTGAGAGTCCATATGGCCTCTCAATACTTATTTATAGTTAGAATTTTAAAAAGTTGCCGCCTTTTTTATCTTTTTAGTTACTGGACCAATTGCTTTCAAAATCGATATCTGAGAGTCCCTATGGCCTCTGAATACTTATTTATAGTCAGAATTTTAAAAAGTTCCCGCCTTTTTGATCTTTTTAGTTACTGGACCAATTGCTTTCAAATTCGATATCTGAGAGTCCCTATAGCCTCTGAATACTTACTTATAGTCAGAATTTTAAAAAGTTGCCGCCTTTTTTGTCTTTTTAGTTACTCGACCAATTGCTTTCAAAATCGATATCTGAGAGTCCCTATGGCCTCTGAATACTTACTTATAGTCAGAATTTTAAAAAGTTGCCGCCTTTTTTGTCTTTTTAGTTACTCGACCAATTGCTTTCAAAATCGATATCTGAGAGTCCCTATGGCCTCTGTATACTTACTTATAGTCAGAATTTTAAAAAGTTGCCGCCTTTTTTATCTTTTTTGTTACTGGACCAATTGCTTTCAAATTCGATATCTGAGAGTCCCTATGACCTCTGAATACTTATTTATAGTCAGAATTTTAAAAAGTTGCCGCCTTTTTGATCTTTTTAGTTACTGGACCAATTGCTTTCAAAATCGATATCTCAGAGTCCATATGGCCTCTAAATCCTTATTTAAAGTCAGAATTTAAAAAAATTGCCGCGTTTTTTATCTTTTTAGTTACTGGACCAATTGCTTTCAAAATCGATATCTGAGGGTCCGCGTAAAGTGGGATAGTTGATAGTGATGACAATATCTTTTTCAGCCGGTCCAAATTGCTTCGTTTGATTTTCCGAGATGATTCAGTAAAGAAACCGGCACTGAATTATCGTGTTTCTGAAGAATACTTTAACGCTTAGGATATTTTACCAGGAACAAATCGCAATTATTAAAAAATATCCATTCCCATCTTTTTTTTAAGAATCATCACATGTTTTTAATTCCTGTTTAAATATCGTCATATAGTTTACATACTACTTACGTACTTACGAGCGAAGCCCTGGGCCAATACTAGTATTAATTTATGTTTGCAGTAGGTAAATGTAACTAAATAAAATAAAAACCATTTTTCAAAAATATTAGTGACATCCCTAGCTCTCCGCTTGTCGATGTCACAAAAACGTCTTAGCTGAGTTACTGTATGTAGTATATATATACTGTGGTACCGTCGTCTTCATAGACTAATAACTATTCTTCTTTGTTTGCTATGACGACGTCATTTTGCTATGTCAGGAATTATGGCGTGTGTATTTAACCAACCCAAAAGGCAAATGCCCACTCTTAGCCAGTAGGTAGGCAGGTTCGTTACACCAATGTGAAAAATACAAAAAAATATCTTATTGAATGTCTTTTTAATATAAGTTTTTAATTCCCGAGTGTTACAAACAAATAAATAATAACAGTATTTTAGTTACTAAATAAGCATGTGATGCAATCTTCATTTCCGCACGTTAAGTCAATCTTATAAAAGTAGTGATGGCAAATGTCACAAAAAATCGAAATCAAATAAATCGAGAACTGAATGATCTTCTAAAAAACTTTTTTCTTTTGTTTCCCTTCCTATAATAAAACGTTTAATTTCTATAGAATAGGTAAAATAAATGTCTATTGATTGTCTTCCGAAATCTATGCAGTGCTGGTTCAAGTTTATTAAAAATATCGATTCATAGCTCTATAACATCGGTTTTTAATAAATCGATGCCGAATCGCCATCACTACGTCAATGATAATTGAAATTGACAGTCTGTGTTGACAGTTAACATTTTGTTTGTTGTGGGTTCTTTGTTGTGCTTTGTGAGTTGTGATTTTTCCTACACGGTTTTGCTATTTTCTATCCGATGACTTTGATTAGTATTATAGCGATGACAACCTTGGCTTTACATTAGATTCCGTACCCGCTTACCACGACGACACTGGCTTGCCAGTCAACTCCATGTTTGTTTTATATCAACCTTGAATTTTTTTCATACAATTTTAAAATTCTGTCCAAGTTCTATGTAAAAAATTGTGGTTGATTTTGTATCTATGATGTCAACCCTAATGCCTATGATTTGCTGTATTTATGGACGCCACTTGGCCAAATCTCCTTAACGAATGGGCATATCCCTTTATCCAGAAATAGGACCGGAGTCACGTAGTCACTTTCATCATCAACATTTTTCTCTAATTTTCTACATAATTTATTTCTCCGAAGATTAACTTTTAAGATGTGATTTTATAACCAACGTGTGATTTTACAGTCAACTCATCTGTGGGCCGAGCACGAATGTTTTGACTTATGGTAACGTAAACGTAAGCAAATTTTGATTATAGAATACGATGAATCTATCGCATTTTAGTTCAATTTTATGCAACAAACACACTTGTTTCATGAATTTTTTTTTATATATTTTGCATGTATTTTCAAAAAGTATGATTAAACGTGTATTTTTGGTTCTTAATTTGGTTACGTTTACGTTACGATACGTCAAAACATTCGTGCTCGGCCCAGTCGTCATGTCACATCACTAAAACACGTTTCTAAAATATTGGCTGTACAGACAGCATCAAAAGAAGCTACTTGTTATCTACACACATGAAGTTTGTCAACAAAATCTAGTATCCGGCAGCCTGATTACGGACGCATCTGACAGTTTGCGACAGGCGTAAATTGTACAATTGTGGCTGTCAAACATCATTTTGGTATTACGTACAATACAAAAAATTATATTTGACAGCAGCGATTGTGCAATTTACGCCTGTCGCAAACTGTCAGCTGCGTCCGTAATCAGGCTGCCGGACTGTAACGTATAATCCCTGAATACGGGACGAGACGCAAAATTCCGGGACTTTCTCGGCTTTCCTGGCCATCTGGCAACCCTAAGTGTTGATGTCGTCTGTACAACCGTGGAATGATAAACGCGCAAACAGACTGTATAAGTGACGTGACGCCGCGTTATACAGGGTGTCGCAGATGTTACCACATTAAATGAAACCACGTATTTGGTATCATGTTCTGAAGCCGTAGGTACTCGAAAAATCTGTGATTTTTATACAAGTTTTTTTATGTAATAATTTTCACTTTGCTATCATTCGTCTAGGTGAAGGGACATTGAAGTAGTAATTTATATTACCTTTATCTTTTCTACATGCGTAAATAAGATTTTTGCTGTTTTTATTTTTGTAATATTACAATACAATACAATAAACTTTATTGTACACCAGAAATACAAAAAAAAACATTATCATAAATATATAAAATATTGTGTAAATTCAAGTCGAATTTTGACCGGGGCCGCTACTGCGGCTCCACATATTATTGTAACTTTAGTGCTGGTAAAAGATACCACGGATACCATGGAGTTTCTTATCTAAACAAGCACTTGTAAAAAATGGGCCTTAGTGACACCACAATTTGCAGATTCTGTCGGGAGAAGTATGAGACGCCCATACATATCCTATGCGAGTGTGACGTAGTACACCACACTAGAAGCCAGCACCTGGGGAGCCACCTAATCTCGCCAGATAAGATTAAATCCCTCCACCCCAAGAATATAGTCAATTTTATTATTGACTTACGGCTAGAGGGAGTGCTGTAATAATACAAGAAGCTTAGTACCTTACCTCTACAAATAAATAATAGATAATAATGGAGTTTCTTACTAGTACCTTGGAACTGTGCACCAAGAATCATGATGTTTTGAAAGTGCCTGCAAAAAGCCAGTTGAAATAAAAAACATTGACGTCTTCATCTTGCGAAAATAAATATTTTTTCTTTTTATTTTCACGTCCGTCGGTCGTCTATTTGCGTCTTTACCGTACGTTTAATCATAAGGGCTTCTATTACTATCTCGTAGTCAGCTTATCTGGAATCCGTACCTAAATTACAAAGCTACCCTGCCCTCGTTAAGATCAAAGGTATGTAGGTTAAGTACAAGTAAAACTGTCTGTATTATCTCGGTTGACAGTTAGCGGTGGCCAATCTCCGTCGTAACTTCGTCGTGACGTGACGATGAGATTGGGTTGGGGCGCTGTGCAAACGGCAATACTCGTACAGTAAAATTCAAACCAGAGTTCTATCGGCAAATTCCGTGACTGCCGAATTTTGCCAAACTCAAACTCAAACTCAAAATCTTTATTGCGTTCATATTTTCATAGGTTGACAAAAGGTTTGGTGCGTATTAATATGAAACCCTGTTAGGGCACAGCAATTTTACTATTATACAATATTATAAGACGATAAAAATTCGAGTACAAATTAGCGAACATGCTTACTGATAAACAAAATATCAATTTTATGTTTTTCATCATCATCATCCACAGCCCGACTTCACCCACTGCTGGACAGAGACCTCTCTTTTATTGTGCCAATGCCCCTGGGCCAGTCTCATCCAGGTTCAACCCACGATGGATATAATGTTATCCATCTCGTCGCCAGTCTACCGACATTCTTACTTCCAGTCCTTGGACGCCACTTCGTCACAGCCTTTCTCCACCTGTCATCAATACGCCTTTCAAGGTATCCTGCCCAACTCCATTTGAGTTCCATTACTCGTTTTCCAATGTCAAAAACCTTTTGTCTTTACACTAAGCTAAATTGTACTCGCATTTCGATCGGCTCAATTCGGCTGTTACGGAATTAGCCGATGGTACTTTTGGCATATCTTGTACTGTTCAAACTTCATATTATTGTGTCGTATTTACTATATAACTGTTCACAGTGGTCGCAAGTGCGGCTGCTGAACGTGTGGTCTTGGGTTCGATTTTCGGGTCGTATAAAGTGTTGTAGCGACATCTATCGCAACATAGAAGAACTACTATCACATTGCGAATCCTGCATCGCGCAAGGAAAAAGATATTCGTATCTAGCATATATACAACTGTCCGACATCAACCGTTGGGCTTCGGCCCGCCAGGCAATATCACCTCGCCTGGTCGGAGGATCCTCCCTTTTCAATGGAGGAACACCATACCTCGTTCCTCCACAGTGGTGACCCCTGACTATGAACATCTACGCAACCTTCGGCATCATCGCCTTCACTCCTCTCAAGCACCCCCCAGCACCTCTTCGAGCAGCATTCAGCAAGTCTCTTCCTGCCAGCCAGCATCCTCGGCCCCAACGGGTAACCATATACTTGCAGCGACCGCGCAAGCCTGGTTCCACCCATCGGCCTCATCAGCGACCTTGGCACAGCACACTGCACTTCGGCCGGTCAACTAGCAGAGCCCTTCTCTCCTGGTCGACGCAGCAGCCAGCCACTACGCTTCACTGCGCTACCTCGACTCACTGAGGACTTCGCAGCATCACCGCACTCAGTTCCGACTCACCGTGAACTACGCGGCATTCAGTTCCGACTCACTGGAACTAGCACTGGCCCTGGCAAGCAACCTCAAGACTCATCAGTATCGACCTCCGGTCTGGGGGGGGAGTGATGTAGCGACATCTATCGCAACATAGAAGAACTACTATCACATTGCGAATCCTGCATCGCGCAAGGAAAAAGATATTCGTATCTAGCATATATACAACTGTCCGACATCAACCGTTGGGCTTCGGCCCGCCAGGCAATATCACCTCGCCTGGTCGGAGGATCCTCCCTTTTCAATGGAGGAACACCATACCTCGTTCCTCCACAGTGTTATTGAGTTCGAATTGTTTTTTTTTCTCAGCAATTACACAACATTCGGAAATTATATTTATGTAATTCATGCATCATTTTGATTTTTGCTTTAGATGGTTCGTTAAATAAAGAAGAGGAATAAAAAACCAGCTTCGTTTATTTACCAGCTAGTGTGAAAACGTCTGTTAGAAGGAGATTTTTTTTATGTTATCTCCTTGTAAACCTTGTAAACAAATCAACAAAAAGCCACCGACGACGCCACGATGCCGGCGCCGACGACGTCCGGATACCCACTATTAGACTAGCTTTCGTTTAAAAAAACTGCATTGAAATTGGTCTATCCGTTTTGGAGCTACGATGCCTACAGATACATACATACACATATACACAGATACACAGATACACATTACAAACTTATAACACCCCTGTTTTTTGTCGGGGGTTAAAAATAGCTTAGTTTCCCGCTAACAAGATAACCCTACCCTATCTACTTAGGTCAGCAAGAGTTCATTTACAGCAGAAGTTATCCGGATGACGGATCACTTTCCAGTTGATTAAACAATTGACTTAATTGTTACTTCCATGCTGACCTGGCTGGGATAGAAAGGAAAATACAGGGTTGAACTTTGGACATATTGGAAGAGGATATTGTACTCATCATTATGGCCTTTTGGCACAATAGCTCATTTTATTTTATATGTTTTCTTTGTAAAAGTTGGTCATAATGATAAGTACAATAACTTCCAGATCGAACAAGGCGTTTGTTAGGTACTTGTTGTATAGCACCAAATTAACGATTCAAAGAAGTTAGGCTTTATACCTTTTATTTCTCTACCTACACATCAGGTAAATACACCTCGAATAAAATAAATACGAACGAATAATTTTCTTCCCCAAATACATTAAATAAATTAAACCGCCCGAATTACATCTCGAAACCAAACAACAATATAATAAAATTCAGAAACAAACCGCGAAATAAATCAACCCTTTCAGGTACTGTACGCTTGCCTTTAAATTGGAAACTTCTATAAATTAAAAGCAAGTCAAATAATGAAGTGGCAAACCCAAAAGTTGGTAACCCCTGACTTATGTTCGGACATAAATTACGATAAGTTTTGACGATAAATCCTGGAACTCTGTGAGGTTGATCTTCGAGATATTGGTGCTGCATAGTTATTCTATACGAAAATCTCGTATCTGGATTCGAATCTCGATTTTATTTTCGGGTTTATATTTGCCGAATTAACATAGGTACGATAACTTAACAAATAACAACGGAGCTGTGAAAATACTCAAGCTACTAATTACAGCTCCTGATATTCAGTAAACTACGATTACATGGCCCGCCCCTCCAAAATTCAAAACGTTTGAAAGTATTTGTTAAAGTATTTACAAAGCGACTGCCCCTCGTTGGCTATTTTCAAGAGAAAAATTAAGCAACATTTCCATTCACTGTGAGCTATTATTTATTTATATTACTATATTTATATATTTTAGTTATAGTATATTGATATTGTTAGAAAGTATGTTTATCTTCTGTTGTGCACTTGTGTCTATCCTCTGAACCTAATTTCTTCTAAAAAATTTTTGGTTTGCTGTAAGAAAACTCAATTTTGAGTTAAGCTCGCCTATGTACAAGTTTTTCCTTTTATGTATTTTATTTGTGTTTATGTGTACAATAAAGAATAAGAATAAGAAAGCGCCACCAAGACTCGCAACGCATGAGTGTTATAGATTATATACACAGTAACGACTCAAGATTAATATTGTTGGTACGAATGATTTCATAGAAACATCGATTGTAGTATCGATTATAATTATTAGTAGGTAGTTAAATATTTAATTATCTACTAATAATTATAATCGATACTACAATCGATGTTTCTATGAAATCATTCGTACCAACGATATTAATCGTTAATCATTACTGTGTATATAACCTATTAAGTGCGTATTAGAAGTGTGCGCCGATGCTCGCGCCACGGCGTCGTCATTGGCGTCATTAGCGTGGATGGTAAAATCTTATTAAAAACAAAATATTGCAGACTTATTGACTGTGACAGACGAAGTTATCGGCAAAACGCGCTATTTAAATTAAGGTCGTATAAAAATAGTATTTAATTGAATTTGCGTAAAAAAATACGCCGAAATAAACCATATTTAAACGTTTCTAGTGTTTAGTTTACTAGTAATGTCTGTATTGTATCTAAAACAACCGTATCCGTCCGACCATCCACGCCGATGGTGCCGATGACGCCGATGACGCTGAAGCCGGCATTGGAAAATGCTTGTGATGAGCGCGCACGATAAATGCTCGTGATAAGCGTGTGCGGTAAATGCTCGCAATGAACATTTATATCCAATCAGTGCGAGGCATTTGAAGTGAGGCGTTTGAGCTGCTTGCCTCTCGTGCTGTTTGTTCTCAGCTAAACAAGTATATTACGGATTATAGTATACAACTCCAAAACACACTTTAAACCTTAAACTAACGTTTTTCAGCGTAAACCATAAAATATCTCATTCAATTCGTTTCCCAACAAAAATTTAATAAATTGAACGGGCTTTAAGCTTCGTTTAAGCCAAAGCCACACAAACAGGAACCGGAAACAGGCGTTTAGCCAATGAGAAATAGTTGGGTCTTTCTCCGGTGGGCGGAAAAGAGTTTGCGAACACAGATGGAGTGGAGGCGAGCAAGTTTAGAGTTCCTTGAAGGAAATGTAAAATTCATTTTTGTATTTTCAGTATGAAGTGGTATGCAAAATATCGTGGTTGCCCAAATGCAAGACCAAGACTTGGTCTTGGTCTCGGATCGTATTTATCTTTTTCTAAATAAATATTTTTTAAACAACAATTTTATTTTATCCTTTTAAATTTGAATTTCCTAATAATATGTATTTATTTCCTCATCCCTTGGTAAATGAACGAAAGTCGAACAATAATCGTTAAAAAAGCAAAAATTATACGCCCACATAGTACAAATACAATACGATACACTTTATTGTACACGAGAAAGAGAAGAAAAGATACAGCTCCACGGAACCTCCTTTAAAACCTAACACTCACAAACATTGCAAAGGAAACTAAATTTCCAATAGATTTGTATTTTTACGAATTGCAAACGTTTCCTTGCCTTTCTTTGAGCGCGCACAGAGGTAATGAGAAGAACTGTAATTCTAGAAATATTGGAACGCAAGAACGGAAGAAAATGTGTTTCATAAGCTTAGAAATGAAATGGAGCTTTACGGCAAAAAGAAAAGCTTATTAGGCATCACCTAAAAATTGACAAAGCCGACTCGGTGTGGTTTTGTGTGTAGGTAATGGTATAAAGGCCTCAACTTAGAATATAGCTGCAGCTACCTTCAGTGCTGATTTTCAGCTGAAGCCTACCTTAGCATCAGCGACTACCGATTTTGTGATTGCATTGATGCATCCCTTGACGACTTTTAGCGTTTGAGCGTGCTATCAAAATCTCGCGTTTTTACCATTGCATCGATACTGCATCGCTTGATAACTCGCTGCACTTGAGTATGGTATCAAAATAGCGCATTTTAGCAATTATATCGGTGCTGCATCAGCTGGTGGAGAGGTGAAGCGACAAGGAGAGCGCATGGGGTGAAAGCACTCACTAGTTGCGACTGGCATCCGATCTGAATGAGTGTGGAGTGTAACGTTTAGTCACCATAATATTAAGCTTCCGAAAAGTGACTAAATCGTTGATGATAAAAGTGCGGGAAACTTCCGAAAATCGACTAAATCGTTAGTCGCTGATGCTAAAAGTATCGAGAGTGCAAAGTGTATAGATGATGTGGATGCAGACATATAAGATGAAAGCGTACCATGAAGCATTTTAAATAAATAAATATCTAGCTTCTAGGTAGTCGCCATCTTATTTGCAAATTGTGCACCCTGCCAACTATCTGTAGTACCTGCTCTGCATCATAGAGTTTTTTCCCGTTATTCTCCATTGGAAATCAACATTCTGGAACGACTCAACTAGAGTCAATATATTTGACTTAAATTGATTTGCTCCCTGGGCAGTAGCCTCTTTATCTTTGGCTCTTATATTTTATTTTATTGTTGGTGTATAAATTAATATTCTTTCTTTCTTTCCACCATGTCATTAGGAATAGTATAGTCCATGAAGACTACAAACCTGTATTGTCGTTGCTGGAATCATCTCTCGAGGAAAAACGTATGATCGACAAGTCATGTACTGTAAGTTGCGGTATCTTTACCACAAATCGTATCGTGCCGTGAACCGTGGAAACCGATACTAAAGTTCACAATTTTTGCGATTAAATTCCTAACAAATAAAACCGTGAAACATAAAATTTTATTTCATGCAATTTTGTACAATACACACTATCTAGTAGTCAATGTACTTTAGAACAATATTATTCCTATAAAATTATATTGGCTCGCGTTTCAGAAACACGATCAAAAACTAGATAGGTATCCGATATTAGTTTTTCTTTACTTTATAAACTTTTGCGTTAGGTACTCCATTTTTTCATATTTGTTTTACAACATAATACAGCAACTTTTAGAGAAATTGAATTGTAAATTCAAAGCTAATATAACCAGATGATAGAGGATTCAGAAAACAAAGTCAAAGATAATATTTCAAGTGGGTTTTTGCAGGCACTTTTAAAAGGTGATGATTCTAGGTGGTGGTAGCTAAGTACATAGTTATAAGTTGCTGTACCCTTACAGGGTTTCATGTTGAAACCTACAAAAATATAACATCTGTAATAAGGTACCACACACATGAAAGCAATAAAAAGTTTGAGTTTGAGTTATGTTGGCGAATAGCGAAGTAGGATCCTCGACAATAGTCTGGAATAATGAGCAATGGTCAACTGCTGAACCAGGGTCTACTAATTAATACATTTCATTCTTTTTAAATGGAAGTCGCTACTGTTGATATGCTTGAAGTACCTACTGTGAGACACGCGTACAAATGTAATGTTTTTAATTAATACATACAGGGTGTAAAAATACCCTTAACGAAGCCTTGCTGGGAAACGGCTTTTATTTTTAGGTATTAAAAATAAGCTATTTTCTGTAGCTCGCAAAGTAGGTATACGAAGCAGATCTCCTAGGCTTCGAGTGAAATCGAGGGCAATAGCTAGTATCTATATATATAAAAATATGAATCCCTATTTCCCTTGGTCACGCCATCACGCGTGAACGGCTGGACCAATTTCGCTAATTCTTTTTTTGTTGTGTTTGTTATAATTGTAAGGAGAAGGTAGGTATAGTAGATAGGGTAGGTAGATTGGATAGGTATAATAGATAGGGTAGGTAGGTAGGTTAGGTATAGTAGATAGGGTAGGTAGGTAGGGTAGGTATAGTAAATAGGGTAGATAGTGTAGTAGGTAGGTAGGGGAGGTAGGTAGGGTAGTCACACTAGGGACCTCCCCTCCCTAGTGTGACGTCAAATATTTTCTCACAAATGTGATCAACTGTGACAAGGACGGGGGAGGGGTAAAAAAATCACGAAATTAGTGTGACGTACTTTATGGATGACCCCTTAATAGAGATAATTATGCTTTGACCACGCAGCTAATTATAACATTAGTGACATAACACATGACGGATAATCACTAATTGCAATATTACACCACTATAATACATTAATTATCTGATTGCTCTCCGCAATTAATTAGATGTTTGTTAAGTGCTCTAATTGAGCTAACTATTTAGCTTTTGATTAAAGTAAATGTCACATTATTATTATCGTCATATCTGTCTTTAACCACAGATTAAACAGTCGTTACTATTTATAGCGTCCAGAGGGCCTACCAGCATCAAATAGCAAACGGTTCGTTTTCAAAGCATTTTGTTATAAGTCCTTAATATGAATCGTATTTACTTCGTACTATGACTAAATCATGTCTGATTTTAGTCTGGTGAAGGACCGAACAAGTTATCTATTTTGGATTATAGTGACAATTTGACAGGAGACACTTAAAAATTGATATTTGTACACGTGTTTGTATGATGTCAGTGTACTATCAAATTGTAACGTCATGGCACGAAAATGAGTGTATTTTTTTATTAGTAGCGCTTTTGCAACTTCTATTTGGTCAACTTAAAAATTATCTTTAACTGAGTCCTCCTGGCACGAATAAGCAAGCTATTATAAACAAGCCTTAAAAATAACTGCATTAAGAGCCGCTAGTAGGCCCCCAGTTCTGATTAGAGGCTTCCTATGATGAAATAATGCTTTATTTTCTGTAAAAAAGTCCTTACTAAAATGCTTTTCTATTCACATCTCTAGTCGCAGGAGACCCACGAACAATTTATTTTCTATTGTCTCCGGCGTGGCAATGAAAGCCTTTTAAATCAACACTTCCCATAAATTTAGCAGTAACCCTAACCTAGAAGACTTGACCGCAATTAAGCAAAGACCTTTACTAAATTTTGTCGGTTGAGTGGCGTAATAAACATTATCGCAGGAACACTGAAATTATTATAACGCTCATCGCCTTAGGCTCGGGTTTGATAAGTATTTAAAGCTAGGAGAAATTGTAAAGGCTTTTGTGAATTTACAGACGAATCTTTTAGGGTCATCAACACAGGAATTATGCCTCTGGTAGGTATTACAAGAAAATCAGATTTGGGCTCTTGAACCCAGCAAATGCTGAGCTGGCTACCCTTTCAATAAGACATGCTTGACAGCATACCTATTAGAGAATTTTATAAATTTTATTTCTTAATTGCCTCTTTTTGAAGTGTTATTTTAATTTTTTTTATCTATAATCTTCTCGCTCTTGTGGTGTCTATGTATCTGTGCTGAATAAATGTTTTTTTTTTCAAGTATCCATAGGATACGGTACCAGCTTACTATCAGGCGGACCGTTCCTTACCTATATGCTTGTTTCAAAACAAAAGGTATTTAGACTGATGGTAATTGTATTACTCTTCGAACTCTTTGTTGTGTGGTATTTTGAATGCTCATGAAAATGTCTCCCTGATGGTAGCGTTGTGTGTCGAGTCGTTGAGTTCCCTTCATTATGGTTGAGCTTAGCGATGCTCACGCACATGATCGTAAACGGGTGTCGTCTGTCGGGATTGGTCAGCTTGTAACCATATTCAGAAGCAAATGGTTATTATTCCATTTTTTATTCACATTACATGACATTATTCTCGCAGCTCTTAAAACAACATTGTACAAATTAAAATTGTAATCTATTATTTCAAAATAGTTTTCGCGAAGTTTCTTGCCGGTTCTTCTCCATAGGACTACTATTTGGAACCGCGCACTTAGAGTCTCGACATTTAATAAGTGCCTGTATTTGGTTTAAATGAAATAAAGATCTATTCTATTCTAATAGTTCGCCTCTCACAGAATGAACTAGGTATAATGTGAAATAAACTAATTTAATGGTAAAAATATTTAAAATAAACTCCATCTAAGTAGAAAATTAAATGGTATAACAGGTCACATACGAGTAGCTTAAAGAACCGGTCTTACATTACCTACGGAATTGGCAAAAATATATTTTTTATCTATTTTGTAGTTTATTCAGAAAATGTTCGTATCTACTCCTGTTAGTTTTAATTATAATTACTCATTGTATTACTGTCGCTTAATATAAAAGACGAATTTCCTACTTAATTTTATATTCTGGAACAGAAAGTGCATAATTCAACACAATGAAGGCTGTGCTATTTGTAAGTTAACGTGTAGTGAAACCATGAAACAAAGAGATAGATAGATGGATTGTTTAAAATAAGGTTTTATATAAATACTTTTTTAAATAGTTTATTCCTCGAATGTATCTATAATTTCCTAGAAAACTTTATGTTTTATCTGGTAGGTATTCCACGAAGAGCACTGATTTGAACGGCACTGAAACGAGTATCACCGAAGCTATTCCACGAACGGCACCGATCCAAATTTTGGTTTGGTGCTCATCGTGTAACAGTAAAATAATATTCATTTTATTCCACGAAGGGCACCAACGTAAAATTTTCTTCTAGTGGTGGGAACTGGGCATGCGGACAGCGAGTAAAGGGCAACTCGCTGTCCGACCATGGACCATGCCCGGGTCGACGGCGCGTTGTGTTCCACGCGCGCCTCAAAGAACGTCAGCAAGATGACGGGGCCCCCCCTGTAGAGGGCCGAAGCCTGCCGGGGTCGCGGGATTTATCTCATTACCGTGACCCCGGAACGTAAAGGGCTATTGAAGGAACACCGTGGATTTTAGTCAGTACAAGTCTGACAGTCCCTCCCGCCCTGCCCGGGGTGGGAGGACTCATTTGATGATTTTACCACGCTAAAAAAAAAAAATTTTGTTCCAGATATTTATTAAATAAAACAAATAGCAATTCGTTTCAGTGCCGTTCAAATTAGTGTTCTACGTGGAATACCTGTTATCTGGTGGTCTAGTCTATCTAACACTTTGTTCAACTACATAATTATTATCTAATTATGTAAAGGCTAACCAATTGATGAACATTTGATTAGCCTTTACTCAGCTATATTGGGACCAGCTTCCTTGTCAGATGTGGCTGAATCATTAATAAGTGAAGAGCGACTGTCATTCTGTTCTTCGCAAACAAAACAAGATATTTATAAAATTAAAATTCAATTCGATCATTTCGATTCTAAATATTAATATAATAAATAGGTATAAATGAATATGAATATAAGTTTTTAAACTGTCATGGTCTCTAACATTAGTATTAAAGTTCAAAAAGGAGTATTTATCATGTTTATATATTATTATATTGTTTCGAGTTCCCGATATTTCGGCACTGTTGCAAGCGCCATGGTCACGGATAAACTAAAAGTATTTGCGGGTGGATGTTTATTGGCAGACAAAACGGCCTATCTACCCTCCTTCTATGTATAGGTATATTATTACTTTTGTGCGCTCGGGTCCGGTACCTACCACTATCACGTTTTGGACTCTAATATGAATATTTCTAATTATTTTAGTTTAGTACACCTACAATAACTTGCCTTTACATTATGAGATGTTTTATTGAAACTAAAAGAAAATTTCCTTTTCAAGAAATATAAAAAATCTCGTTGGCAACTCTAAATAAAGATAACGAAGATGACTATTGTATAACATGTTAGATCTACGCTGTACTAATTTTTTCGTAAATATTGATTGAATTGGATTGATTGATTGATTTGATTTTTAAAGATCTATAATATACATAAATTATTACACACTGTTAACAAATGATCTTATTCTATTTGAAAACTAATCATAAGATAATTCACAATGTCACTCAGGCTAAAAACGCCTATATAAACATTACAACATAATATATAAAAGTTGTTTTGAATTGACATAGCTTGAATTGTTTGCGACGTTCCAAATACACGAAGAATGTGCAAGTCTTAGGGGACCCACATTATTTAATTTAATTGGATTGAATTGATGCAAAAACTATTGTTTAATTTCAACAGGTAATCGCATGTTTGATAGCACTATCTTTGGTTAACTCACAAAATACTTTATATGGAACAGAAGATGATTTTAGTGAAATTGGCAACACTGAGCAATTATTTATCACGAACTCAAGCACATCGCAGCCACCAAGGACGACTGATCGAGCTACTAGAACATAACTGTCTACTTCAACTAAGAGAATATTTATTTTGATTGTGTATAACCCAATTCATTTTCTGTAATAGGTACCCAATTCATTTTCTGTAATACCCAATTCATTTTCTGTAATACGTAATAAATTTTTACCCGTTATACCCATTTTTTTCACTTCATAATTATTTTTACATAACATATTTCTGTAGTAACTAGATGTGTGCGCCGATGCCCGCAGCGCAGTTAGAAATTTCTAGTGTTTAGTTAACTAGTACCTATATGTCTGCATTGCATTTAAAACAACCGTATCCGTCCGACCATCCACGCCGATGACGCCGATGATGCCGCAGCCGGCATCGGCGGACACATCTAGTAGTGACCTGCCGATATTTTGCTCAGAAAAACGTCACACCCTTTGCACACGTATTCAAGTAGATGGACGGCAGTGTTCTCTTTAGTGCTAATGATAATAATATAATCCGTAGGAATTAAGAAGAGTAGGTAAATGAGAAAAGAAAAATATTGAAACAGAAAAAAGAAGAGAGAGCGTGATTGGTCACTTGATTAGGCACGATAAGTTCATTACCAACATTATAGAAGGGAAAATAGAGGCAAAAAGAAAAAGAGGAAGAACAAGAAGAAACTACATTGATCAGCTGAAAGAAAAAGCGAATATAGAAACATATAAAGATTTTAAAGTTTTATTTACTTTTATTAAAACGGTACGAAACCAATTACAATAATAAAAGATAGGCACATAGGTTATTAATTACACATATAAATAAAACAACACAGTCATACAACTTTCTCACAAAAAAGCAGACACTCCGACAATATATCCGCCCATCCATCCGCAAACAAGTCACAGTAAGGATTGTCATCCAGAAGAGCGTTAAGCGCGGAAAGCGTGCGCGGTATGGGCGAGTTGGCCCGGGCCACGGCGCGACACGATGGTACGGCGAACAACTCGTGCCTTCTATTGCGTCGATAGTTGTCGGGAGTATAAAATCGAGACAGCTCGTCATGAAGATCTGGCGCATCAATTTTTCCGCGGAGGATTTTGCACATGAATACAAGTTTGTACCCATTCCGCCTGACTTCTATAGAGTTATAGCCCAGGGAACCCAAAAGAAATTTGGCATTGGATAGGACTGGATGGAAATTGCTACACCGACAAGAGCCTAGCACTTAAATTTTGGATGGATGGGAATCCGAAGACTAAATCTACTAAGCACGGTGATTATAGCAATATGTGGTGATTATGACCATGATGAATAGGGGTACTCATTAGGAGGTTCATGTTCCACAATTGTTCGATATAGTTTTTTGACTTTGCAGTCGCGGGCAAAAGCTAGTCTAATAAATACCCCAAAGTCTTAATGATCAACAGCTCCAAGAAACTCCTGATAATGCGGGAGGCCGCACCCAACTGACTAACCAAACGTTGTTTCTCCCAGGATCCACCTGATTTGCGCCAAAACCACAACGACACTTACACGTTCATACGGAAACTATACTTAAACTGTGACTATACGTACCTACCAAACTAATGAAATTATCGCACCAAGTGCAGAGACACTTAAGGCCACAGAATACATAATTCGATGCCTGAGTTCTAAAAGTCACTAACTCTATTTTATTGGTTTTGAGATAATGATCATTTATAGTGAAAACTTTGTACCCGTTTTTAAGCATATTGCGCGTACGGAGGAGTATGAGATTTGGAAAGTGTAATAAGCGTCTAAAAAATGCGCTATTTATCCAACTCTTTTAATTTAGCCATCGTATTATGATTCGATAATTAATAAAATGTATATGCACACAAGAATGGAGCGTGACGTATTACATGACAGCTCGGGTCATTTCTGTACCGAAAACGAGCCAGCGGTATATTGAATGACGGGGTCATTTCTGTACCGTCACCGGACTACAAGGTTAAAACAGTTTCCAGAGAGTAATTTTGTCCCAAAATTCATAACAAAGTAAAAAACGACCGCTTTTATTACCCTAAACATAGTTTAATAAAAATGATTTTGTGATATTCAAATAAAAACGTGTATTTTAGGTATTTGTTGGCTTTAATTTGGATTTAGTGACTTTTTAAACTCAGTTCAGAGGATTTAGTGATTTTAGAAGTTGGAAAATCCAACTTATCGTCATATAAGTGAAAAAAGGATTAGACCAATCAATAGAGAAAAAAAATGAACTGGCTAATTCAAAATCGATAAAAATTGACTTAGTGACTTTTAGAACTAAGGTATCCAATTACATAGCTCATATTTAAAAAAATACAGTAGTGACAATGTTGCACCGAGGATGCGATATTCTTATCTCAAACTTGTTTATCTATACCAAAGTTAGAACGAATGCATGGTATATAAGACAAACGCACAATTTGTTACCTAATTCTGTAAGTGAACGCACATCACAGTATAGAAGTAATCAAGAAAACTGTAACAATGAAGATTGTCATACTTGTAAGTCATATTTATTTTGATAATTTTTATGTTCAATAATAATCCTTTTTCTACGTTAACATTAAGTTTTCTTCCACCTGTCTTTATTAGTCTCAGCTTCTATCAGCGTCCACTATAGTCCGCGCGGAATTAGTTGGCCGGGCCTTAGGTGGGGACTGGGGCATATATATACTGTGACTGGGGTGAGGGCGGCGGGTTGCCTATTGTTGACGGCGCGCCGTACTGAATAATGACAAAGCGCCCCGCCCCTCCGTCCCACCGCTCACATACCTAAGGCGCGGCCAACTAGTTCCGCGCGGACTATAGTCAATAATCATTTTTATCAACTGGGGGCAATTCACGTTTTGTCGAAGTGGTCTCGAATCGAGAAAAAGTTCGAATTCTAAATTTTCTCGAGTGGTACCGGTAAACCTTCCCAACTTTACCTAGACTCCCAATTTTGCCAAGTCCAACATCGGTAAATCTACGCGCCTAAATGAGGACTCACTTTACCTTGTAGTTACGTACAACATTTCTGGACTAAATGTTGACATTATTATGACAAGTACCTGTAATTGAAGGCTTTCTATCCCAGGCAAAGTTAGGAGTCCAGGCAAAGTTGGTCAGTTTTACGGTAACTAAGTTGATCTATTATGGAAACGTCGAGAACCATATTTTTCGAAGGAAAGCCGCTTGAAGCGGCTAATAATTAATTGCTGCTGATATTTTTTTCGCGATTACGATATTGGTCCCACAGAGAAAGTTGTTCAGTTTGATGGTCTGATCCACACCCTTAAATGTGACCACGCATTTCTAATACACGTTATATTTTCGTCAACAGGTTCTCGCAATTTTAATTGCTTTCTCGTCGGTATCAGAAAGCCAGCGCTTCCCTGGATTTCCTACTCGTCCAACATCGACTACCGATCCTACATATTTACCGGAAACCACATTCAGTCCAGAGAGTAGTAGCCCAGAAGCTAGTAGCTCAGAGTCATCTACTCCATAGATATAACTACATATGCGGATCCTGATTATAAATAAAAATACTTGTTAGGTATAATTAGTGGACTTACTTATCTATTGTTAACAATTATTTTTAATTATAATTAATTATATTTGAATAAAAACTGTGAACATTATACTTGTTTAATTTTAGTTTTAATAAAGTCTCATGTTAAGAGCTCGACAGAGGTGGTACTCTTCGAGCGTGCGCTAACCATGGACAAGATTGTAATTATTAGTCAGAGTAGACTTAGAAATAGAAATAGAAATATTTTTATTCACAGGAAACATGGCTACAGGTTGTTACAAATGTTGTATTATGTACATCATGTCTCGCCGAAGAACGGCATGCAAAAATAGTTTACAAATTTGCCTAGAGTAATAATTAAATTAAGACTATATATAATAACAATCACCAATTTCAATTAATAATAAATTCTCTAATAATAATTTAAGGTGTCATTTCATCAAAATAATAAGAATACGATTCCATTGAATAATTATGAATAACCCTATGACAATCACATTAATATCCCATATTATAAAAATCAATATTCATACATATTTTCTATATTAAAACCCCAACCATCCTGTCAAAATACAACCCAGATGTCAACTTTTAGGTTCTAGAAATTCCTTTACATTGTAACTTACAAATACAAGTCTGACTCATAACTGAGTCTAAAGACAGACAAAAGATGTGTAATAATTTCTGTATATACAGGGTTATTAGCAATTAAATAATAGTGCTTTAAGGGGACATTGCACTCATCATTATGATAAACTTATACTATGGGAACAATCCTGAAATTGCGAAAAAGAAATCAGCAGTTCCATACATTTTTAGGGTTGAAATTTATAAAAATCCTTCCTTAGTGGATGCTTACGTCATAAATGGTATCTACTAAGAAAACCCTATCTGTTCAGGGTTCCCAACTTAGGGGTTTTCCCCCCAAATTTAGGGGGTAAATAAGTGTGATGGGATTTTTTTAGGGGTTTGATTTGTTTAGGGGTATTTTTAGGGTTTTTTTTACTCTTGACTTTTACTGTGAAGTTTATAATGATTGTGACGCAGCTGGCTGTAAACGTTTTGAAAATGTTTCAATTATTTTAAATTATTACAATTTAATTATTAATTCTACAGAGATTTTTTTTATTTGGGGGTTTTTATGGGTTTTTAACTTTAGTTTATGGATAAATATTTTTGCGAGTTGGTAACACTGTATCTGTTGCACATTCCATCTGTTCATTGCACGTATAGGCAAAATTCATACATGATAAGGGCGAGCAGAACATACAACTCAATTTGTCACAGTGTCAATGTTGATCTATTTTTCACCAGTGTTCCTAAACTAAAAAAAAAGTTCTGTGGGATCACTTTTTCAATGCTTGTATTTTATAAAGTTTAATTTTTATTTTATTGTCATCTATGTTATCTGTCCTGTACTTACATTTTTATCATCTGTCTACCTGTTCTATTCATATAGCTATTTGTGAAAAAAAAAAATGGTCTTCAATATCTGTTATTTGTCTAATTTTGTTTTAGCTGTAAATTTTCCAGAGAAGTAAAATAAAATAAAAAATACTGTCATTTCAAGATTCTAACTCCAGCGTTTGGGCTGGGTGATGATGAGTCAGTGAATCAGCCAGGACATTGCCTTTTATAGGTATATACTCATTGGATATATAATCGTTGGAGCGCTAGGTGGAATAGAAAATAATATTTTTAATTTTTATTTGTTGCGTACTCTTCTTCAGTGCACCTTGGTGACTATGCATTCTTATCTCAAACTTGTTTCTATAAATTAAAATTAAAACCGATGCACGATAAGACAAACTCACAATTTGTGACATTATTCTGTAACTGCACATCATAGTATAGAGGCAATCAAGAACATTATAACAATGAAAATTGTCATACTTGTAAGTCATAATTATATTTTTGTTACAAATACATTGGACAAATTTTATTTATTTATTTATTACATGGAAAACCTACAGCTAAACAGACAAGTAAAACAGAAAGATAGAAACAGTAAGCCAATTACAGGTTTTCGCTTGTAGATGTTGAGTAGATTGTATATGGTGAGCCCTAAGGAAGCAATAATTACTTCGTACAACGGAGCAATTATTACTCCATGGTGCGTACTCGAGACTCTCAGTTTACACATAATTATTACGACACAACATAATTAATACGTTTAGGAGAAAAAATCTAGGCTCAAACACCTCTTCACTGCTACAACACCCACTGTATATGGATCTAACTCATGTTTTTTGCAAATCACGTTAAACTGTTTACTTTATTTTATTCACTACTTATTCTAAATACAGAGAAAAGATCTCTAATGGACATAATTTCTGTATATAAAACATGTAACATATTAAATGCACACCCCGAAAGATTTTTAAGAATCGGTTATTAAATCGATTTCAGTATTTATTTAATTAGGTAGTATTTAAAAAGAAAAAATAATTTTACCAAATTGTCGGTCCATTGAGCCAAAGAAAATGAAATCTTATTTCAAAATTATAATACTCAATTTCAAAAGCAGTAAATAATGCTAAACTCATTAATATTTACTTAAAAATATATAGGTTTAAAATTTATTTTACTATTGGACCAACCCTGAAATAATTCTAAATCATTATAAAAGACGAATGTCCCATATAACTTTGTATTTTGCGACAGAACGTGAATACGAACTTTTACACAAATATTTGTAGGTTAACGTGCAGTGGAACAAAAAGATAAAATAAGCTATTAAATAAATACTTACATTTTTAAATAATAATTATAAGTATTATTTTGTTTGACTGTGTACAGTATCTTTCCTTAATTATTATATTTAATTAAGGAACGTTAAAAGCTAATCCGATAATGAACATTTACTAAGCCCTACCCTATCCCCCCAACTGTGTCCCCACGTTGTTGTCGTGGGAGGGCTTGCGTGTTTCAGTGATCTCTGGGGCCATGCCGGTAGAGGCACTCATGCCGGACGGGCCCAGAGGGAGAAACCAGACCAAGAGGGACACACCGGGGAAAGGCGCGCCGCCTGGAGGATCGAGCAGTTAGCTCGAGCTTCTAGACGGCGCGGGGCCCAGTCTCAGAGATTGGGTCAAAGGGGGGAAAGATTCACTCCCGGTACGCGTCTAATCTTTAGACGTAACCGTGAAGTGAACCAGGGGATGGGAAATGGGGTGTAGGGACAGAGGAACTCACCTCTCTAAAAAAGTTAAACAACATGGAGCACAAAGTTTTTGGTAAAGCTACCCAGGCGGGTCCCAGCTGCTCTTCAGCTGGGGAATCCGGCACCGGACACGTCCGGTCAGTCCCATCGTACTCTGGGGGGGACAACAACAACTTTTACCCAGTTTTCGCACCGGCAGTCGCCGCATCGAGCCAGGGAGGCTCACGTGCCCGTGAGGAGGAGTCACTGGACTTGTCCAGTACGTCCGACTCACCGGCACCGAACATCGAGCGGGCACAGAGTGCCGCTCCGCGGAGGAAGGGGGCGCTGGTGCTCGAGTCGGAGTCCGACTCGGCATCAGACGCCGTGAGCTTCCAGAGCGTAGTCTCTGGAAGCGTAGTGAGGAGCGACGAGGGGGGCGCCGATAGGAGGAGGGATTTCCTCAAGCGCTCCCGCGAGGACGTCTCGTCGTCGTCGGGGGAAGGGCCTGTCTCGGCCCGCAAGATCCCCGCGAGCGTGCGGGGTAAAGGCCGAGGCAGGACCTCGGGGAGGGGGCTTTCCTCTGGAGAGCCCAACACTGGTCTGGCCTCGAACGAGGCCAAACTAGCAGAGGCCGTGGTAGCTGCCATCCGTATCGTAAACCTGAAGCGGAAGAGAAGCAGCAAGGAGGGTGCGATCAGCGAAGCCACGGCCTCCATCATGGCGGCCGTGCGGACTTACGGCGGGGCTCCGGCTGCAAGGGACGATATGTCCGAACTGCGGTCGGAGGTCACCCGCCTGACTGCCGCCATGGAGGCTCTCCAGAGGGAGAACGCCGCCCTCAAGGCGGACCTGACCGCAATCCGGGGAGACGGCCAGCGGAAGGCGCCGCCGCGGGGCCAAAAGGAGAAAGGCCAGCCCACACCAGCGGAGAATTCTGTTCTCGACCTGGTGCGACAGGAGCTGACCGCCTTCCGGCAGCGGTTCTCCGTATTGGAGAGCCGCGTGCTGCGACCCCCGCTGGCGGCGCCTTCGTACGCGGCTGCGGCCGCGTCCAAACCCCCCCCGACGACGACGAGGCCGCCTCAGGCGAAGACGGCCACTGTGCGGCCGGCCCTGGCGACGGCGGCTCCTGCGAAGGCAAAGACGGCCCCGGCCAAGCCTAGTCAGGCGAAACCGGGCTCATCAAAGCCGCCTCCGACCCCGACACCTGCGGGGCCGAAACAGGCGGCCAAAAAGGAGAAGGCCCAGGCTGGGAACCAGCCGTCCCAGCAGCCTCCTCCAGAGACTCCTTTGGCCGACGCCGACTGGCAGGTGGCCGGGGAGAAGAGGAAGGCTGCAAGCGCGGCCAGGTCGTCGAGGCGAAGGGAGAGACGGCGGCGGCGCAGGGAGCGAGACGCACAATAGCTCATTTTATTTTATATGTTTTCTTTGTAAAAGTTGGTCATAATGATAAGTACAATAACTTCCAGATCGAACAAGGCGTTTGTTAGGTACTTGTTGTATAGCACCAAATTAACGATTCAAAGAAGTTAGGCTTTATACCTTTTATTTCTCTACCTACACATCAGGTAAATACACCTCGAATAAAATAAATACGAACGAATAATTTTCTTCCCCAAATACATTAAATAAATTAAACCGCCCGAATTACATCTCGAAACCAAACAACAATATAATAAAATTCAGAAACAAACCGCGAAATAAATCAACCCTTTCAGGTACTGTACGCTTGCCTTTAAATTGGAAACTTCTATAAATTAAAAGCAAGTCAAATAATGAAGTGGCAAACCCAAAAGTTGGTAACCCCTGACTTATGTTCGGACATAAATTACGATAAGTTTTGACGATAAATCCTGGAACT
Source organism: Allophyes oxyacanthae (assembly GCA_932294325.1). Classification (NCBI taxonomy): domain Eukaryota; kingdom Metazoa; phylum Arthropoda; class Insecta; order Lepidoptera; family Noctuidae; genus Allophyes; species Allophyes oxyacanthae. Next base: position 2,732,904 of record OW028617.1, read on the forward strand.
CTGTGAGGTTGATCTTCGAGATATTGGTGCTGCATAGTTATTCTATACGAAAATCTCGTATCTGGATTCGAATCTCGATTTTATTTTCGGGTTTATATTTGCCGAATTAACATAGGTACGATAACTTAACAAATAACAACGGAGCTGTGAAAATACTCAAGCTACTAATTACAGCTCCTGATATTCAGTAAACTACGATTACATGGCCCGCCCCTCCAAAATTCAAAACGTTTGAAAGTATTTGTTAAAGTATTTACAAAGCGACTGCCCCTCGTTGGCTATTTTCAAGAGAAAAATTAAGCAACATTTCCATTCACTGTGAGCTATTATTTATTTATATTACTATATTTATATATTTTAGTTATAGTATATTGATATTGTTAGAAAGTATGTTTATCTTCTGTTGTGCACTTGTGTCTATCCTCTGAACCTAATTTCTTCTAAAAAATTTTTGGTTTGCTGTAAGAAAACTCAATTTTGAGTTAAGCTCGCCTATGTACAAGTTTTTCCTTTTATGTATTTTATTTGTGTTTATGTGTACAATAAAGAATAAGAATAAGAAAGCGCCACCAAGACTCGCAACGCATGAGTGTTATAGATTATATACACAGTAACGACTCAAGATTAATATTGTTGGTACGAATGATTTCATAGAAACATCGATTGTAGTATCGATTATAATTATTAGTAGGTAGTTAAATATTTAATTATCTACTAATAATTATAATCGATACTACAATCGATGTTTCTATGAAATCATTCGTACCAACGATATTAATCGTTAATCATTACTGTGTATATAACCTATTAAGTGCGTATTAGAAGTGTGCGCCGATGCTCGCGCCACGGCGTCGTCATTGGCGTCATTAGCGTGGATGGTAAAATCTTATTAAAAACAAAATATTGCAGACTTATTGACTGTGACAGACGAAGTTATCGGCAAAACGCGCTATTTAAATTAAGGTCGTATAAAAATAGTATTTAATTGAATTTGCGTAAAAAAATACGCCGAAATAAACCATATTTAAACGTTTCTAGTGTTTAGTTTACTAGTAATGTCTGTATTGTATCTAAAACAACCGTATCCGTCCGACCATCCACGCCGATGGTGCCGATGACGCCGATGACGCTGAAGCCGGCATTGGAAAATGCTTGTGATGAGCGCGCACGATAAATGCTCGTGATAAGCGTGTGCGGTAAATGCTCGCAATGAACATTTATATCCAATCAGTGCGAGGCATTTGAAGTGAGGCGTTTGAGCTGCTTGCCTCTCGTGCTGTTTGTTCTCAGCTAAACAAGTATATTACGGATTATAGTATACAACTCCAAAACACACTTTAAACCTTAAACTAACGTTTTTCAGCGTAAACCATAAAATATCTCATTCAATTCGTTTCCCAACAAAAATTTAATAAATTGAACGGGCTTTAAGCTTCGTTTAAGCCAAAGCCACACAAACAGGAACCGGAAACAGGCGTTTAGCCAATGAGAAATAGTTGGGTCTTTCTCCGGTGGGCGGAAAAGAGTTTGCGAACACAGATGGAGTGGAGGCGAGCAAGTTTAGAGTTCCTTGAAGGAAATGTAAAATTCATTTTTGTATTTTCAGTATGAAGTGGTATGCAAAATATCGTGGTTGCCCAAATGCAAGACCAAGACTTGGTCTTGGTCTCGGATCGTATTTATCTTTTTCTAAATAAATATTTTTTAAACAACAATTTTATTTTATCCTTTTAAATTTGAATTTCCTAATAATATGTATTTATTTCCTCATCCCTTGGTAAATGAACGAAAGTCGAACAATAATCGTTAAAAAAGCAAAAATTATACGCCCACATAGTACAAATACAATACGATACACTTTATTGTACACGAGAAAGAGAAGAAAAGATACAGCTCCACGGAACCTCCTTTAAAACCTAACACTCACAAACATTGCAAAGGAAACTAAATTTCCAATAGATTTGTATTTTTACGAATTGCAAACGTTTCCTTGCCTTTCTTTGAGCGCGCACAGAGGTAATGAGAAGAACTGTAATTCTAGAAATATTGGAACGCAAGAACGGAAGAAAATGTGTTTCATAAGCTTAGAAATGAAATGGAGCTTTACGGCAAAAAGAAAAGCTTATTAGGCATCACCTAAAAATTGACAAAGCCGACTCGGTGTGGTTTTGTGTGTAGGTAATGGTATAAAGGCCTCAACTTAGAATATAGCTGCAGCTACCTTCAGTGCTGATTTTCAGCTGAAGCCTACCTTAGCATCAGCGACTACCGATTTTGTGATTGCATTGATGCATCCCTTGACGACTTTTAGCGTTTGAGCGTGCTATCAAAATCTCGCGTTTTTACCATTGCATCGATACTGCATCGCTTGATAACTCGCTGCACTTGAGTATGGTATCAAAATAGCGCATTTTAGCAATTATATCGGTGCTGCATCAGCTGGTGGAGAGGTGAAGCGACAAGGAGAGCGCATGGGGTGAAAGCACTCACTAGTTGCGACTGGCATCCGATCTGAATGAGTGTGGAGTGTAACGTTTAGTCACCATAATATTAAGCTTCCGAAAAGTGACTAAATCGTTGATGATAAAAGTGCGGGAAACTTCCGAAAATCGACTAAATCGTTAGTCGCTGATGCTAAAAGTATCGAGAGTGCAAAGTGTATAGATGATGTGGATGCAGACATATAAGATGAAAGCGTACCATGAAGCATTTTAAATAAATAAATATCTAGCTTCTAGGTAGTCGCCATCTTATTTGCAAATTGTGCACCCTGCCAACTATCTGTAGTACCTGCTCTGCATCATAGAGTTTTTTCCCGTTATTCTCCATTGGAAATCAACATTCTGGAACGACTCAACTAGAGTCAATATATTTGACTTAAATTGATTTGCTCCCTGGGCAGTAGCCTCTTTATCTTTGGCTCTTATATTTTATTTTATTGTTGGTGTATAAATTAATATTCTTTCTTTCTTTCCACCATGTCATTAGGAATAGTATAGTCCATGAAGACTACAAACCTGTATTGTCGTTGCTGGAATCATCTCTCGAGGAAAAACGTATGATCGACAAGTCATGTACTGTAAGTTGCGGTATCTTTACCACAAATCGTATCGTGCCGTGAACCGTGGAAACCGATACTAAAGTTCACAATTTTTGCGATTAAATTCCTAACAAATAAAACCGTGAAACATAAAATTTTATTTCATGCAATTTTGTACAATACACACTATCTAGTAGTCAATGTACTTTAGAACAATATTATTCCTATAAAATTATATTGGCTCGCGTTTCAGAAACACGATCAAAAACTAGATAGGTATCCGATATTAGTTTTTCTTTACTTTATAAACTTTTGCGTTAGGTACTCCATTTTTTCATATTTGTTTTACAACATAATACAGCAACTTTTAGAGAAATTGAATTGTAAATTCAAAGCTAATATAACCAGATCATAGAGGATTCAGAAAACAAAGTCAAAGATAATATTTCAAGTGGGTTTTTGCAGGCACTTTTAAAAGGTGATGATTCTAGGTGGTGGTAGCTAAGTACATAGTTATAAGTTGCTGTACCCTTACAGGGTTTCATGTTGAAACCTACAAAAATATAACATCTGTAATAAGGTACCACACACATGAAAGCAATAAAAAGTTTGAGTTTGAGTTATGTTGGCGAATAGCGAAGTAGGATCCTCGACAATAGTCTGGAATAATGAGCAATGGTCAACTGCTGAACCAGGGTCTACTAATTAATACATTTCATTCTTTTTAAATGGAAGTCGCTACTGTTGATATGCTTGAAGTACCTACTGTGAGACACGCGTACAAATGTAATGTTTTTAATTAATACATACAGGGTGTAAAAATACCCTTAACGAAGCCTTGCTGGGAAACGGCTTTTATTTTTAGGTATTAAAAATAAGCTATTTTCTGTAGCTCGCAAAGTAGGTATACGAAGCAGATCTCCTAGGCTTCGAGTGAAATCGAGGGCAATAGCTAGTATCTATATATATAAAAATATGAATCCCTATTTCCCTTGGTCACGCCATCACGCGTGAACGGCTGGACCAATTTCGCTAATTCTTTTTTTGTTGTGTTTGTTATAATTGTAAGGAGAAGGTAGGTATAGTAGATAGGGTAGGTAGATTGGATAGGTATAATAGATAGGGTAGGTAGGTAGGTTAGGTATAGTAGATAGGGTAGGTAGGTAGGGTAGGTATAGTAAATAGGGTAGATAGTGTAGTAGGTAGGTAGGGGAGGTAGGTAGGGTAGTCACACTAGGGACCTCCCCTCCCTAGTGTGACGTCAAATATTTTCTCACAAATGTGATCAACTGTGACAAGGACGGGGGAGGGGTAAAAAAATCACGAAATTAGTGTGACGTACTTTATGGATGACCCCTTAATAGAGATAATTATGCTTTGACCACGCAGCTAATTATAACATTAGTGACATAACACATGACGGATAATCACTAATTGCAATATTACACCACTATAATACATTAATTATCTGATTGCTCTCCGCAATTAATTAGATGTTTGTTAAGTGCTCTAATTGAGCTAACTATTTAGCTTTTGATTAAAGTAAATGTCACATTATTATTATCGTCATATCTGTCTTTAACCACAGATTAAACAGTCGTTACTATTTATAGCGTCCAGAGGGCCTACCAGCATCAAATAGCAAACGGTTCGTTTTCAAAGCATTTTGTTATAAGTCCTTAATATGAATCGTATTTACTTCGTACTATGACTAAATCATGTCTGATTTTAGTCTGGTGAAGGACCGAACAAGTTATCTATTTTGGATTATAGTGACAATTTGACAGGAGACACTTAAAAATTGATATTTGTACACGTGTTTGTATGATGTCAGTGTACTATCAAATTGTAACGTCATGGCACGAAAATGAGTGTATTTTTTTATTAGTAGCGCTTTTGCAACTTCTCTTTGGTCAACTTAAAAATTATCTTTAACTGAGTCCTCCTGGCACGAATAAGCAAGCTATTATAAACAAGCCTTAAAAATAACTGCATTAAGAGCCGCTAGTAGGCCCCCAGTTCTGATTAGAGGCTTCCTATGATGAAATAATGCTTTATTTTCTGTAAAAAAGTCCTTACTAAAATGCTTTTCTATTCACATCTCTAGTCGCAGGAGACCCACGAACAATTTATTTTCTATTGTCTCCGGCGTGGCAATGAAAGCCTTTTAAATCAACACTTCCCATAAATTTAGCAGTAACCCTAACCTAGAAGACTTGACCGCAATTAAGCAAAGACCTTTACTAAATTTTGTCGGTTGAGTGGCGTAATAAACATTATCGCAGGAACACTGAAATTATTATAACGCTCATCGCCTTAGGCTCGGGTTTGATAAGTATTTAAAGCTAGGAGAAATTGTAAAGGCTTTTGTGAATTTACAGACGAATCTTTTAGGGTCATCAACACAGGAATTATGCCTCTGGTAGGTATTACAAGAAAATCAGATTTGGGCTCTTGAACCCAGCAAATGCTGAGCTGGCTACCCTTTCAATAAGACATGCTTGACAGCATACCTATTAGAGAATTTTATAAATTTTATTTCTTAATTGCCTCTTTTTGAAGTGTTATTTTAATTTTTTTTATCTATAATCTTCTCGCTCTTGTGGTGTCTATGTATCTGTGCTGAATAAATGTTTTTTTTTTCAAGTATCCATAGGATACGGTACCAGCTTACTATCAGGCGGACCGTTCCTTACCTATATGCTTGTTTCAAAACAAAAGGTATTTAGACTGATGGTAATTGTATTACTCTTCGAACTCTTTGTTGTGTGGTATTTTGAATGCTCATGAAAATGTCTCCCTGATGGTAGCGTTGTGTGTCGAGTCGTTGAGTTCCCTTCATTATGGTTGAGCTTAGCGATGCTCACGCACATGATCGTAAACGGGTGTCGTCTGTCGGGATTGGTCAGCTTGTAACCATATTCAGAAGCAAATGGTTATTATTCCATTTTTTATTCACATTACATGACATTATTCTCGCAGCTCTTAAAACAACATTGTACAAATTAAAATTGTAATCTATTATTTCAAAATAGTTTTCGCGAAGTTTCTTGCCGGTTCTTCTCCATAGGACTACTATTTGGAACCGCGCACTTAGAGTCTCGACATTTAATAAGTGCCTGTATTTGGTTTAAATGAAATAAAGATCTATTCTATTCTAATAGTTCGCCTCTCACAGAATGAACTAGGTATAATGTGAAATAAACTAATTTAATGGTAAAAATATTTAAAATAAACTCCATCTAAGTAGAAAATTAAATGGTATAACAGGTCACATACGAGTAGCTTAAAGAACCGGTCTTACATTACCTACGGAATTGGCAAAAATATATTTTTTATCTATTTTGTAGTTTATTCAGAAAATGTTCTTATCTACTCCTGTTAGTTTTAATTATAATTACTCATTGTATTACTGTCGCTTAATATAAAAGACGAATTTCCTACTTAATTTTATATTCTGGAACAGAAAGTGCATAATTCAACACAATGAAGGCTGTGCTATTTGTAAGTTAACGTGTAGTGAAACCATGAAACAAAGAGATAGATAGATGGATTGTTTAAAATAAGGTTTTATATAAATACTTTTTTAAATAGTTTATTCCTCGAATGTATCTATAATTTCCTAGAAAACTTTATGTTTTATCTGGTAGGTATTCCACGAAGAGCACTGATTTGAACGGCACTGAAACGAGTATCACCGAAGCTATTCCACGAACGGCACCGATCCAAATTTTGGTTTGGTGCTCATCGTGTAACAGTAAAATAATATTCATTTTATTCCACGAAGGGCACCAACGTAAAATTTTCTTCTAGTGGTGGGAACTGGGCATGCGGACAGCGAGTAAAGGGCAACTCGCTGTCCGACCATGGACCATGCCCGGGTCGACGGCGCGTTGTGTTCCACGCGCGCCTCAAAGAACGTCAGCAAGATGACGGGGCCCCCCCTGTAGAGGGCCGAAGCCTGCCGGGGTCGCGGGATTTATCTCATTACCGTGACCCCGGAACGTAAAGGGCTATTGAAGGAACACCGTGGATTTTAGTCAGTACAAGTCTGACAGTCCCTCCCGCCCTGCCCGGGGTGGGAGGACTCATTTGATGATTTTACCACGCTAAAAAAAAAAAATTTTGTTCCAGATATTTATTAAATAAAACAAATAGCAATTCGTTTCAGTGCCGTTCAAATTAGTGTTCTACGTGGAATACCTGTTATCTGGTGGTCTAGTCTATCTAACACTTTGTTCAACTACATAATTATTATCTAATTATGTAAAGGCTAACCAATTGATGAACATTTGATTAGCCTTTACTCAGCTATATTGGGACCAGCTTCCTTGTCAGATGTGGCTGAATCATTAATAAGTGAAGAGCGACTGTCATTCTGTTCTTCGCAAACAAAACAAGATATTTATAAAATTAAAATTCAATTCGATCATTTCGATTCTAAATATTAATATAATAAATAGGTATAAATGAATATGAATATAAGTTTTTAAACTGTCATGGTCTCTAACATTAGTATTAAAGTTCAAAAAGGAGTATTTATCATGTTTATATATTATTATATTGTTTCGAGTTCCCGATATTTCGGCACTGTTGCAAGCGCCATGGTCACGGATAAACTAAAAGTATTTGCGGGTGGATGTTTATTGGCAGACAAAACGGCCTATCTACCCTCCTTCTATGTATAGGTATATTATTACTTTTGTGCGCTCGGGTCCGGTACCTACCACTATCACGTTTTGGACTCTAATATGAATATTTCTAATTATTTTAGTTTAGTACACCTACAATAACTTGCCTTTACATTATGAGATGTTTTATTGAAACTAAAAGAAAATTTCCTTTTCAAGAAATATAAAAAATCTCGTTGGCAACTCTAAATAAAGATAACGAAGATGACTATTGTATAACATGTTAGATCTACGCTGTACTAATTTTTTCGTAAATATTGATTGAATTGGATTGATTGATTGATTTGATTTTTAAAGATCTATAATATACATAAATTATTACACACTGTTAACAAATGATCTTATTCTATTTGAAAACTAATCATAAGATAATTCACAATGTCACTCAGGCTAAAAACGCCTATATAAACATTACAACATAATATATAAAAGTTGTTTTGAATTGACATAGCTTGAATTGTTTGCGACGTTCCAAATACACGAAGAATGTGCAAGTCTTAGGGGACCCACATTATTTAATTTAATTGGATTGAATTGATGCAAAAACTATTGTTTAATTTCAACAGGTAATCGCATGTTTGATAGCACTATCTTTGGTTAACTCACAAAATACTTTATATGGAACAGAAGATGATTTTAGTGAAATTGGCAACACTGAGCAATTATTTATCACGAACTCAAGCACATCGCAGCCACCAAGGACGACTGATCGAGCTACTAGAACATAACTGTCTACTTCAACTAAGAGAATATTTATTTTGATTGTGTATAACCCAATTCATTTTCTGTAATAGGTACCCAATTCATTTTCTGTAATACCCAATTCATTTTCTGTAATACGTAATAAATTTTTACCCGTTATACCCATTTTTTTCACTTCATAATTATTTTTACATAACATATTTCTGTAGTAACTAGATGTGTGCGCCGATGCCCGCAGTGCAGTTAGAAATTTCTAGTGTTTAGTTAACTAGTACCTATATGTCTGCATTGCATTTAAAACAACCGTATCCGTCCGACCATCCACGCCGATGACGCCGATGATGCCGCAGCCGGCATCGGCGGACACATCTAGTAGTGACCTGCCGATATTTTGCTCAGAAAAACGTCACACCCTTTGCACACGTATTCAAGTAGATGGACGGCAGTGTTCTCTTTAGTGCTAATGATAATAATATAATCCGTAGGAATTAAGAAGAGTAGGTAAATGAGAAAAGAAAAATATTGAAACAGAAAAAAGAAGAGAGAGCGTGATTGGTCACTTGATTAGGCACGATAAGTTCATTACCAACATTATAGAAGGGAAAATAGAGGCAAAAAGAAAAAGAGGAAGAACAAGAAGAAACTACATTGATCAGCTGAAAGAAAAAGCGAATATAGAAACATATAAAGATTTTAAAGTTTTATTTACTTTTATTAAAACGGTACGAAACCAATTACAATAATAAAAGATAGGCACATAGGTTATTAATTACACATATAAATAAAACAACACAGTCATACAACTTTCTCACAAAAAAGCAGACACTCCGACAATATATCCGCCCATCCATCCGCAAACAAGTCACAGTAAGGATTGTCATCCAGAAGAGCGTTAAGCGCGGAAAGCGTGCGCGGTATGGGCGAGTTGGCCCGGGCCACGGCGCGACACGATGGTACGGCGAACAACTCGTGCCTTCTATTGCGTCGATAGTTGTCGGGAGTATAAAATCGAGACAGCTCGTCATGAAGATCTGGCGCATCAATTTTTCCGCGGAGGATTTTGCACATGAATACAAGTTTGTACCCATTCCGCCTGACTTCTATAGAGTTATAGCCCAGGGAACCCAAAAGAAATTTGGCATTGGATAGGACTGGATGGAAATTGCTACACCGACAAGAGCCTAGCACTTAAATTTTGGATGGATGGGAATCCGAAGACTAAATCTACTAAGCACGGTGATTATAGCAATATGTGGTGATTATGACCATGATGAATAGGGGTACTCATTAGGAGGTTCATGTTCCACAATTGTTCGATATAGTTTTTTGACTTTGCAGTCGCGGGCAAAAGCTAGTCTAATAAATACCCCAAAGTCTTAATGATCAACAGCTCCAAGAAACTCCTGATAATGCGGGAGGCCGCACCCAACTGACTAACCAAACGTTGTTTCTCCCAGGATCCACCTGATTTGCGCCAAAACCACAACGACACTTACACGTTCATACGGAAACTATACTTAAACTGTGACTATACGTACCTACCAAACTAATGAAATTATCGCACCAAGTGCAGAGACACTTAAGGCCACAGAATACATAATTCGATGCCTGAGTTCTAAAAGTCACTAACTCTATTTTATTGGTTTTGAGATAATGATCATTTATAGTGAAAACTTTGTACCCGTTTTTAAGCATATTGCGCGTACGGAGGAGTATGAGATTTGGAAAGTGTAATAAGCGTCTAAAAAATGCGCTATTTATCCAACTCTTTTAATTTAGCCATCGTATTATGATTCGATAATTAATAAAATGTATATGCACACAAGAATGGAGCGTGACGTATTACATGACAGCTCGGGTCATTTCTGTACCGAAAACGAGCCAGCGGTATATTGAATGACGGGGTCATTTCTGTACCGTCACCGGACTACAAGGTTAAAACAGTTTCCAGAGAGTAATTTTGTCCCAAAATTCATAACAAAGTAAAAAACGACCGCTTTTATTACCCTAAACATAGTTTAATAAAAATGATTTTGTGATATTCAAATAAAAACGTGTATTTTAGGTATTTGTTGGCTTTAATTTGGATTTAGTGACTTTTTAAACTCAGTTCAGAGGATTTAGTGATTTTAGAAGTTGGAAAATCCAACTTATCGTCATATAAGTGAAAAAAGGATTAGACCAATCAATAGAGAAAAAAAATGAACTGGCTAATTCAAAATCGATAAAAATTGACTTAGTGACTTTTAGAACTAAGGTATCCAATTACATAGCTCATATTTAAAAAAATACAGTAGTGACAATGTTGCACCGAGGATGCGATATTCTTATCTCAAACTTGTTTATCTATACCAAAGTTAGAACGAATGCATGGTATATAAGACAAACGCACAATTTGTTACCTAATTCTGTAAGTGAACGCACATCACAGTATAGAAGTAATCAAGAAAACTGTAACAATGAAGATTGTCATACTTGTAAGTCATATTTATTTTGATAATTTTTATGTTCAATAATAATCCTTTTTCTACGTTAACATTAAGTTTTCTTCCACCTGTCTTTATTAGTCTCAGCTTCTATCAGCGTCCACTATAGTCCGCGCGGAATTAGTTGGCCGGGCCTTAGGTGGGGACTGGGGCATATATATACTGTGACTGGGGTGAGGGCGGCGGGTTGCCTATTGTTGACGGCGCGCCGTACTGAATAATGACAAAGCGCCCCGCCCCTCCGTCCCACCGCTCACATACCTAAGGCGCGGCCAACTAGTTCCGCGCGGACTATAGTCAATAATCATTTTTATCAACTGGGGGCAATTCACGTTTTGTCGAAGTGGTCTCGAATCGAGAAAAAGTTCGAATTCTAAATTTTCTCGAGTGGTACCGGTAAACCTTCCCAACTTTACCTAGACTCCCAATTTTGCCAAGTCCAACATCGGTAAATCTACGCGCCTAAATGAGGACTCACTTTACCTTGTAGTTACGTACAACATTTCTGGACTAAATGTTGACATTATTATGACAAGTACCTGTAATTGAAGGCTTTCTATCCCAGGCAAAGTTAGGAGTCCAGGCAAAGTTGGTCAGTTTTACGGTAACTAAGTTGATCTATTATGGAAACGTCGAGAACCATATTTTTCGAAGGAAAGCCGCTTGAAGCGGCTAATAATTAATTGCTGCTGATATTTTTTTCGCGATTACGATATTGGTCCCACAGAGAAAGTTGTTCAGTTTGATGGTCTGATCCACACCCTTAAATGTGACCACGCATTTCTAATACACGTTATATTTTCGTCAACAGGTTCTCGCAATTTTAATTGCTTTCTCGTCGGTATCAGAAAGCCAGCGCTTCCCTGGATTTCCTACTCGTCCAACATCGACTACCGATCCTACATATTTACCGGAAACCACATTCAGTCCAGAGAGTAGTAGCCCAGAAGCTAGTAGCTCAGAGTCATCTACTCCATAGATATAACTACATATGCGGATCCTGATTATAAATAAAAATACTTGTTAGGTATAATTAGTGGACTTACTTATCTATTGTTAACAATTATTTTTAATTATAATTAATTATATTTGAATAAAAACTGTGAACATTATACTTGTTTAATTTTAGTTTTAATAAAGTCTCATGTTAAGAGCTCGACAGAGGTGGTACTCTTCGAGCGTGCGCTAACCATGGACAAGATTGTAATTATTAGTCAGAGTAGACTTAGAAATAGAAATAGAAATATTTTTATTCACAGGAAACATGGCTACAGGTTGTTACAAATGTTGTATTATGTACATCATGTCTCGCCGAAGAACGGCATGCAAAAATAGTTTACAAATTTGCCTAGAGTAATAATTAAATTAAGACTATATATAATAACAATCACCAATTTCAATTAATAATAAATTCTCTAATAATAATTTAAGGTGTCATTTCATCAAAATAATAACAATACGATTCCATTGAATAAATACGAATAACCCTATGACAATCACATTAATATCCCATATTATAAAAATCAATATTCCTACATATTTTATATAATAAAACCCCAACCATCCTGTCAAAATACAACCCAGATGTCAACTTTTAGGTTCTAGAAATTCCTTTACATTGTAACTTACAAATACAAGTCTGACTCATAACTGAGTCTAAAGACAGACAAAAGATGTGTAATAATTTCTGTATATACAGGGTTATTAGCAATTAAATAATAGTGCTTTAAGGGGACATTGCACTCATCATTATGATAAACTTATACTATGGGAACAATCCTGAAATTGCGAAAAAGAAATCAGCAGTTCCATACATTTTTAGGGTTGAAATTTATAAAAATCCTTCCTTAGTGGATGCTTACGTCATAAATGGTATCTACTAAGAAAACCCTATCTGTTCAGGGTTCCCAACTTAGGGGTTTTCCCCCCAAATTTAGGGGGTAAATAAGTGTGATGGGATTTTTTTAGGGGTTTGATTTGTTTAGGGGTATTTTTAGGGTTTTTTTTACTCTTGACTTTTACTGTGAAGTTTATAATGATTGTGACGCAGCTGGCTGTAAACGTTTTGAAAATGTTTCAATTATTTTAAATTATTACAATTTAATTATTAATTCTACAGAGATTTTTTTTATTTGGGGGTTTTTATGGGTTTTTAACTTTAGTTTATGGATAAATATTTTTGCGAGTTGGTAACACTGTATCTGTTGCACATTCCATCTGTTCATTGCACGTATAGGCAAAATTCATACATGATAAGGGCGAGCAGAACATACAACTCAATTTGTCACAGTGTCAATGTTGATCTATTTTTCACCAGTGTTCCTAAACTAAAAAAAAAGTTCTGTGGGATCACTTTTTCAATGCTTGTATTTTATAAAGTTTAATTTTTATTTTGTTGTCATCTATATTATCTGTCCTGTACTTACATTTTTATCATCTGTCTACCTGTTCTAATCATATAGCTATTTGTGAAAAAAAAAAAATTGGTCTTCAATATCTGTTATATGTCTAATTTTGTTTTAGCTGTAAATCTTTTACAGAAGTAAAATAAAATAAAAAATACTGTCATTTCAAGATTCTAACTCCAGCATTTAGGCTGGGTGATGATGAGTCAGTGAATCAGCCAGGACATTGCCTTTTATAGGTATATACTCGTTGGATATATAATCGTTGGAGCGCTATAATAATATTTTTAATTTTTATTTGTTGCGTACTCTCCTTCAGTTCACTTTGGTGACTATGCATTCTTATCTCAAACTTGTTTCTATAAATTAAAATAATTAAAACCGATGCACGATAAGACAAACTCACAATTTGTGACATTATTCTGTAACTGCACATCATAGTATAGAGGCAATTAAGAAAATTATAAGAATGAAAATTGTCATACTTGTAAGTCATAATTATATTTTTGTTACAAATACATTGGACAAATTTTATTCACTACTTATCAGAGAAAAGATCTCTAATGGACATAATTTCTGTATATAAAACATGTAACATATTAAATGCACACCCCGAAAGATTTTTAAGAATCGGCTATTAAATCGATTTCAGTAGATATTTATTTAATTAGGTAGTATTTAAAAAGAAAAAATAATTTTACCAAATTGTCGGTCCATTGAGCCAAAGAAAATTAAATCTTATTTCAAAGTTATAATACTCAATTTCAAAAGCAATAATAATAATAATAATGCTAGTTATCATGACGAATAACTACCGGAAGTATATTGTGAAGGATGGCACGGTTGACATCTGTCGGGCATGCCACCGTCCAGGTGAGTCTCTTAGACACATTATCTCTGGGTGTTCTCGTCTTGCTAATGGCGAATATTTGCACAGACATAACCAAGTAGCCAGGATTATTCACCAGCAACTTGCTCTAAAATATAACCTTGTGGAGTCCGAAGTACCGTACTACAGGTATGTGCCCGACCCAGTTCTCGAAAATGATCATATCACTTTGTACTGGGACCGATCTATCATCACTGACAGGACTATTGTTGCCAATAAGCCTGATATAGTGGTGATAGATCGGTCAGCGCGCCGCACGATGATTGTTGCTGTTACTATCCCACATGATGAGAATCTCGTGAAAGCCGAGAAAGATAAACAAATTAAATATCTTGACTTGGCTCACGAGGTTGTCGACATGTGGGATGTGGACTCAGCAGTCATAGTGCCGATCGTCGTTACGGCCAATGGCTTAATAGCCAAGAGCCTCGACCAACATCTTATGAGGCTCTCGTTGGGGGGTTGGATCAAGGGCTTGATGCAGAAGGCGGTACTCCTCGACACGGCACGCATTGTGAGGAGGTTCCTCTCTCTGGAGCCCTAGCCACCGGTAGCTTGGACCCTGTTCCCGATGCCGGTTGGTTCCTATTTTTTGTGTTTTTAAATGTATATTTTCTTAAGTTTTATAATATGTATTTAAAAATATAAAAAATATGTATATAAATGAATAAAGGAAATAAAACTCATTAATATTTACTTAAAAATAATAGATAGGTTTAAAATTTATTTTACTATTGGACCAACCCTGAAATAATTCTAAATCATTATAAAAGACGAATGTCCCATATAACTTTGTATTTTGCGACAGAACGTGAATACGAAATTTTACACAAATATTTGTAGGATAACGTGCAGTGGAACAAAAAGATAGATGGATGAATTGTTTAAAATAAGCTATTAAATAAATACTTACATTTTTAAATAATAATTATTACTTTTTTTGACTGTGTACAGTATCTTTCCTTAATTATTATATTTAATTAAGGAACGTTAAAAGCTAATCCGATAATGAACATTTACTTAGCCCTACCCTATAACTGTAGTTTTAGGGCTAGTCGCTCGCTAGTGTATCAGTGCAAAACCCCGGTTTTAAATACCGCTGTGAGTGGCTCGCGGCTCGTCAAGCATGAACAAGTGGCTCGCTAGTCGATCAGGGGCCCAAGTCTGCTAATTTCCGCTATCTCAATCATGTCAGAATGTTCTCGTAATTGCTAGTTTTTGCAGTATAATTCAACCTATTTTGAGTTGTATTGCGTAGGTAATAGAAGTAAAAATCTATTTGCCAATTCATTTACTAATAAATTTTCTATTCCTATATTTGTTCTGTAATACTACTAAATACTGTCTTTCTACGCAACTGTTACTATAGAACCATGTAAATGATTCCATAGATGGATAGATGGTAGCCTGTATAGACAGGCTGAGTTTTTTTTCAGGGATCACTATGGCTATCACTATAGCTATTGACTATAGCTGCGGCTGCTATGCTAAGCTTTATAGATAGGAATATTTGTTCTTAGAATTCAAGCTGAGGTTTTTGAAATACAGTAAACATTTTAGGATGTATGAAAATATGTTTTTTTCCGTTCAGAAACCGGAAAAAGAACAACATCTCTAATGCGTATTTATTTACGGAGATAGGGACTGTAACTGTAAATTCTATTTAGAATATTTATTTTATATGCGCATTTAATTTAGATAGGTATTCATTCTTTTTTTTTATGCGCATTTAATTAAAGTTTAGTTTTTTTTTTTTTTGAGGCTTTGGTGCGCCTTAGTGATTATTTTTATTTCAAACTTGTTTTTTTATACCAAAATTGGAACAAATGCATGGTATATAAGACAAACTTACAACTCATTTCATTATTCTGTAACTAAACGCCTTTCTAAACGCTCATCATAGGTACATAGTATAGAGGCCAACAAGAAAATTATAACAATGAAGATTGTCATACTTGTAAGTCATAAATATTTTGTTAATTTTTATGTTAGAAAATATACCCTTTTCTAGGTTATCAAGTCTTCTTCTACCTGTCGTTATTAGGGTCGGCTTTTATCACCAATAATCATCTTCATCAAATGGGGGGCCATTCTCGGCCAATTGAATTAGGTAGTCTCGAATCGAGAAAGAAATAGATTTCTAACTTTTCTCGAGTGGTAATTAAGTTAATCTATATAAAGACGTGTCCCACAGTTCTCAAAGGAAAGTAGCTTGAAGCAGTAGATATATTCTTTTGCCATTACGATGTTGGTCCCATAGAGAAAGTTGTTTAGTTTGAAAGTCTGATCTACACTCTTTAAATACGACCACGCATTTCTAATATACTTTGTATTTTTGTGTATTTTTTGTCAACAGGTTCTTGCAATTTTAATTGCCTTCTCGTCGGTAGCAGAATGCTGGTTCCTCCCTGGATCTCGAACTCGTCGATCGACTGCTGCTAGTACTACATATTCAGCGCAAACTACAGACATTCCAGGGAGTAGCCCAATTATGTCTAGGGGTATTGTATTGGTAGACGAAAACTGAATATTACATGATATATAAAAATATTTGTTAAGTATAATTAGTGCACTTATACTTATCAATTATGTTTATTTATAATTGTAATTGAATAAAAACCGTATACAAGAATATTATAATTGTTTAATTTTAGTTTAAGTAAAGTTTAATGTTACGAGCTTGTCAGAGGTGGTATCTCTAGAGTGTGCTTTTACTATCAACAAGATTTATATTTATTTAATTAAATTTGATAAATTTATTAGTCAGTCATACCTTACAAAATAAAGTCTGACTCACAAATTAGTCTAAAGACAGAGAAAAGATATCTAATAGACTTAATTTCGGTATATTCAGGGTTTATTCCCAGATAATATCCAATAACCCTGTATTTAAAGAAACCCGACGTCAATACGTGACTGTCTTAAGACAAAATTAAAATTAGGATCATAGACTGAATTGTCTAACGTAAATAGGTACGGTACGGTACGTTCTAAGATCCTAATAAGCCGTTTCAAGATGGTGCACCTTATTGCTTTTTTCAAGCGCTAGTCTGTCTAACTACAGTAGACTATAATGGTCTGCTTAGACCCTTATTTTATTTCAGTAAAGGCTGATTTTTCAATCGCCAGATAACTTTATCCGAGTGAAAATTTGAATTTTACAGCTTACCTATACAAAATCTGTCAAGCGGTTAAAACATTATCTGGTAATTGAAAAATCAGCCCTAAAACACGTGAATCATTGCAATTTGAAACTTTTATCTAAACTAATATTATGAAGAGAAATATAGAATTTTTGATTTTTTGTATGTTTGTTTGTTTGTAATGGATAGACGCAAAAACTACTGGACCGATTTTAAAAATTCTTTCACCAGCTTAATTGTACATCATCAGTGAGTAACATAAGCTATAATTTATAAAGATATCACGCGGGCGGAGCCGCTGGCGGAAGCTAGTCACTGATATTTCACCGCACAAGGATCGTGAAATGAACCAAATGTGCAGTGGACATAATGCGTAGGTATTTATTTTCCACTTTTGTTAAAATGAAATACTGTGGAAAACATAAATAAAAGATCCTACTTTACCAGCGGAGGTTCCTTTACGGGGTTATAGTATAGTATTCATCATTAAGAACAGCACTAAGCGAAAAAAGATGAAATCTTCCTAAAAGTTCTGAATGCAAATAATTCAATACTTAGATATTAGCTGTAGCCTGCGGATTCATCTGCGCGTTTTACTTTTTCAATACAGTAATCAATATAGCCTATATCCTTCAGGGATAGTATAGCTTTCTATTAGTGAAAGAAGTTTTAGAATCTATAATCGCGATGTTTTGAAAGTGCCTGCAAAGGCCCTGTTGAAATAAAAACCTTTGACTTTGACTTTGATGAGATTGATTTAATTTAAAGTTCATTATATCTTCTCTTTAGAGCATTTAAATAAAAGCTTGTATTAAAAAAAATGTTTTGTACTATTAATTTATACTAATTAATATAAGTTGAAATAAAAAAAACTTTCACTTTGATGAGTTTGATTTAATTAAAAGAATATTTTCTTCTTTTTAGAGCATCATAAAAGCTTGATTTTAAAAATGTGTTTTTACTATTAATTTATAATATAGGGGGTAAACAAGCATGCGGTTCACCTGATGGTAAGTGTGGCATTTCGGGAAAACGTGGGCTCTAAGTGGCTTTGCTTTCGACAACATAAAGTTGAGTTGACGACACGGTTGGCGCAGTGGCTAAGCGATTAGCTTTCTGCGCTACGTGCCGCGGGTTCGATCCCCGCACGGAACAAATATTTGTATGATCTACAGATAGTTGTTTCGGGTCTGGTTGTATGTGCATGTGACATGTATGTTTGTAAACTGTACCCTCGATACAGGAGAAATCCTAGAGAGGGGCAACGTTTAAAAAAAAAAAAAAAAAAAAAAAAACAAAAGTGCACCTAGAGTCTCGACATTTCATAAGTGCCTGTATCTGGTTTACATGAAATAAAGATCTATTCTATTCTAAAACCAGAATTATATTAGGTACGGAGATAGGGACTGTAACTGGATATTCTATTTAGAATATATTTATATGCGCATTTAATTAAGGATAAGCCTATCATTCGGCGTATATAAAAACGCCTATTTTTGTTGGTGACTATGCGTACTTATCTCAAACTTGTTTCTTTATACCAAAATTATACCCGATCCATGGTATATAAGACAAACACACAATCTGTTACCTTATTCTGTAACTGAAAGCACATCATAGTATACCAAACCATCAAAAATCTATAATAATGAGGACTGTCGTACTTGTAAGTCATAATCATTTTGTTAATTTTTATGTTACAAAAACCATCTTCATCAATTTTAGTGTAATAGAAGTAATCTCGAATCGAGAAAAAAATTAGAATTCTAACTTTTCTTGAGTGGTAATTAATCACTAGTCTCGTATTACGTATCATAGGAAGTGTTTGACAACTTCTAATGATACGGAACTTGATAGTTATTTAATAGTTACATAGGTGTAGGAATGTTGATATTCAATGGACTAAAAAGATTTAATAAAGAGGATTTTTTGTTTCATGATCAATTTAATAACTCGAAGCAGCTGATCGTAGAATTTTTTCGCGATTACGATGTTGGTCCCATAGAGAAAGTTGTTCAGTCTGATGGTTTGTTTTTTTGAAAATGCCTCTCACAGGTGGCTCATCGAGCCTTTACTGTTTAACCGGACTTTCAGTGAGGCCTGAAGGGCCTCCAACCTATTCAAATAAAGTGAACTTAAGTGTGACGCAGCTAAGGGCGTCCCCTAGTGGGACACGGGCCTCGGCTTAGGGCGACGCTGATAACGCAACAAAAGAGGGCTTGCTGTGTCTGTGCTGAATTATTATTATTAGAGACGTTTAGAACTATCGACTCAGCACGGGCTGGCACGAATGAGGGTCATGGAGCGGGACGTCGCGACGGAGCAGTTTGATGGTCTGATCCACACCCTTAAAATATGACCACGCATTTCTGAAACACGTTGTATTTTTGTCAACAGGTTCTCGCAATTTTGATCGCTTTTTCGGCGGTAGCAGAAAGCCAGAGGGCTGGTGGCAGCATCCTTGGATTTTTTCTTCGTCGAACATCGACTGCTACTACTTCGTCTTCACCGCAAACTAAATTCAGTCCAGAAAGTACTAGTCCAGAAGTTAGTAGCCCAGAAGTTAGTAGCCCAGAAGTTAGTAGCCCAGAAGTTAGTAGCCCAGAAGTTACTAGCCCAGAAGTTAGTAGCCCAGAAGTTAGTAGCCCAGAAGTTAGTGGCCCAGAAGTTAGTAGCCCAGAAGTTAGTAGCCCAGAAGTAAGTAGCCCAGAAGTTAGTAGCCCAGAAGTTAGTAGCCCAGAAGTTACTAGCCCAGAAGTCAGTAGCCCAGAAGTCAGTAGTCCAGAAGTTAGTAGCACAGAAGTTAGTAGCCCAGAAGTTAGTAGCTCAGAAGTTAGTAGCCCAGAAGTCAGTAGCCCAGAAGTTAGTAGCACAGAAGTTAGCCCAGAAGTTAGTAGCCCAGAAGTTACTAGCCCAGAAGTTAGTAGCCCAGAAGTTAGTAGCCCAGAAGTCAGTAGCCCAGAAGTCAGTAGTCCAGAAGTTAGTAGCACAGAAGTTAGTAGCCCAGAAGTTAGTAGCCCAGAAGTTAGTAGCCCAGAAGTTAGTAGCCCAGAAGTTACGACCCCAGAAGTCAGTAGCCCAGAAGTCAGTAGCCCAGAAGTCAGTAGCCCAGAAGTCAGTAGCCCAGAAGTCAGTAGCCCAGAAGTTAGTAGCACAGAAGTTAGTAGCCCAGAAGTTGCTAGCCCAGAAGTTAGTAGCCCAGAAGTTAGTAGCCCAGAAGTTAGTAGCCCAGAGTCGTCTACTTCAGAGATTTAGTTACACATGCGGATCCTAATTATTTTTAAATAAAAGCATTTGTTAGGTATAATTAGTAGACTAACCTATAGTTAAAAAATATTTTTAATTATAATTAATTATACTTGAATAAAAATTAAATGTATAAACATTATACTTGTTTAATTTATGTTAAGTTCCATGTTAAGGGCTCGACAGGGGTGGTACTCTTAGGCCCACTAGCGTCAACGCGGGTTAGCTTTTAACCTAGCTTGACAGAAGTGTTAATTTTCTATGAAAATCGAAGAAAATTTAGTACTTTATTTAACCTTGGGTTAGAGATAACTCGCGTTAATGCAAGTGGGCCTTAGAGCGTGCGCTCAATATGGACTATTAGAGATTGTAGTTATTAGTCAGTCAAGTAAAAAGAATAGTAAAATTTGTTTTTGTAAAAATAAATTTTACGCACTATTGATTCTAAATACAAAGAAAAGATGATTTATATTTATGTGCACCACAGTCTGCCCCATAACTTGTTTGTCACTTTATTCCATCCAATGGTTGCCTGGAAGAAATCGCTTTATGCGATAAGGCCGCCCATTGGACTTTAATATTGTAATCTCCGTACTTACAAAATTGTTATATTCAGGTGTACAATAAATAAATAAAATAAATAAAATAAATAAAATAAATAAAATAAATAAAATAAATAAAATAAATAAAATAAATAAAATAAATAAAATAAATAAAATAAATAAAATAAATAAAATAAATAAAATAAATAAAATAAATAAAATAAATAAAATAAATAAAATAAATAAATAAATAAAAGATGTCTTTACATAATTTAATTAATTTCTTAATTTCTGTATATATGTACCTACAGGGTAATTAACTGCTTGGTAATTAACTAATAGTGCTTTATGGGGTTTTTGTACTCATCATTAGTTAGTATGTCTGACGTATTGTGAGAAGTGTGTGTGCTAGTTGCGTCTTAATTAGTGTAAGTGGCCTGTGGTCGTTCTAATTAAATAAATGAATAAATAATTATCAACAACTTTTGCTAAGAAATCGCGAAGAAAAAATCTGTTGTTCCATTTGAATATATTTAGTCAAGTAATATTGAAATAAGAGCAGCAGATTTTTTTCGCGATTTCAGGATTGTTCCCATAGTAAAAGTTGTTCATAATGATGAATGAACTAATCCCTTAAAGCACTATACGCTATACTATACTATACGCTCTTCTGGATGCCAATCCTCACTGTGACTTGTTTGCGGATGGATGGGCGGATATATATGAGCGCACTGCCTAAATATGTTTTCATAAAGAAAACGTAGAAGCGGCGCGCCGCTTGTGCGCCCGCGTCTCGACGCCGCCGCGATGCCCTGGCAACTTAGAACAAAGTTTTTTTCTTGTGAATCGCACCATCTATCTCGCACGCATGGAACTTTTTTCTTCAGGGTTACCACTTCTTCGCATGATATATTTGGTAATTTACACAAACTGACATTTTTGCTATTTTTCTCATATAAATGTACAATTGATGAATAAATTATGCCTTATAAACTTAGTGTAATTTATGGTTCAATTTTATATTTAATAAACAATTTTCAGTATGACAATAAATAGTTTTAAGATGATCGAGTAGCTTACTGTTAGCAAATGATAGCAACACTCGTACTAAACGTTACAAGAAATTTTTCTGCCGGTGTGATTACATGCTCGCGCGCATTTTTCTTATAATTTTTGATATTTTACTGATATTTACGTTGATTTGAACTTGAGTTCCTCCGTATTACCTTCAGGAATACCAAAACTCCAGCCTTGACTGTGTGCGTACAGCAGTGACGTGTTCTTTGTGTGTTTGTGCTATACATATAGATAGGCCCTCCGTAAATAGTTTGGACCATAAATCTGTGAAGTGTAGTGTTATTGTACATTTAAAAGAATTGAAAATAAATTCATTAATTATCATAATTTTGTATTATTTAACTCTATTCCTAACTAAATAAACCTACTTTTTATTTGTGTTCTCGAAATATGAAATGTAAATGTATATTGATTCGACCGATTTGTATATGGAATAAATTACTTTAAAGTAAATAATTCCATATACAAATCGGTCGAATCAATACATTTCATATTTCGAGAACACAATTATAGACCTACTCGTATCTATAGGTATAAATATTTCGCCTAGTTCCTGCTTGGCGTTCAGATGTCGCTCAACGTTATGAAATGAAAAAACTGAGAGTTGCCAGTCTATCTCCAGTATTATATATTAGTCTATGGCCGCCGCCGCCTCGACTCTAGCTCGTGTGAGTGACGCCCCTAAGAGGAGCCCTACTTATTACTTCTATGGGCTCACCTTAATTACTTTGTTTAGCCCTAGTCTGTCTAACAACATTATTGACTATGGTCTGCGTCACTTATTTTATTTGACTAAGACACGTGAATCATTGCTATTTGAAAGTTTTATCAATGATATAAAGGTCACCGCACGAGGATCATTAACCATCTGTACATATTTAACCCGATTAAATGCTTATTTGTTTCCGACTATTGTGGAAATATTGTGGAAAACATAAATACTCCATATAATTCATTTAAATATCCTTCTTTACCAGCGGAGGTCTTTTTAAGGAAGAAGGTTATAAGTACGCATCATTAAGAACAGAACTAAGGGAAAAAAGACGATATAAAAAGAAATCAGCACTTGCGACACAGCTGCGACGTACAATCCATTTTTTATTTAAGATAAATATTTTCTTTATTTTTGTTTTACATGTTTTATTCTTTTATTTTTGTTATATTTTCTTTAAAATTGTTTATGTGCTGTGTCAAATAAATACTTTTTCTTTCTTTCTTTCTTTCACTTATCTACTAGCTGTAGCTCGTGGTTTCATCTGCGCGTTTTACTTTTTCAATACAGTAATCAATATAGCCTATATCCCTCAGGGATAGTGTAGCTTTCTATTAGTGAAAGAAGTTTTAGAATCAGCTCCGAAGTTCTAGAGAGGTACTACAAACACAAAATCCTTGTAAATGTATTATATTAGTAGTAGTAAATCTCGCGACAAGCTTTTATATCCGACATGGACTATGGCACAACTAAGGACTTCCTTAGAGTTTAGTTTTAGAAACATCCAACGCGCGCCGACACACACCCAACTCACTCATTTCACACAGCAAATTGAAACAACCACACTCATTCACTCACTCACTCACTCATACACTTACTCACCACACACGTCTACATACACATCACAAGCTAAGCACTTTTTATGTCAACTTAAATAAGTTAAAAAAATTGTTTACTTTTTAGTAGGTACCTATTTATGGTTGCAATTTAAATGTCTAAACGAAAGAGACTAGGAATCCTAGTGTGGAAGCTAGAGCCAATTGTTACTAGATTTAAGTTTATTTGAACTTTTTTTTTTTTTTTTTTTTTGTATCATACTAGTGGTCGCCCGATCGTCGAAGTTCGACCGTAATTTTAGCGTTTTGCACTCCTTACATATAAACTTGAACTATGCCAAATCTCACACTCCTCCGTGCTGCAGTTTTCTCTTCACGTATTACTATATAGATAAATTGTATATAATGTAATAAATTGATGATATTATTGATAATTTGTTTTATGAAAAGAGTATCCATGGACTTTCTTTCCGGTATCTTCTCCAGGACCAACCCACTTGGAACCGTGCGCCTAGAATAACGACGTTTTGAAAGTGCCCGCAAAGGCCCAGTTGACATAAAAAACTTTGACTTTGATGGGATTGATTTAATTTAAAGTTTATCATCTTCTTTTTGGAGCATTTAAATAACATTTTTTTTACTATTAAGTTAGTTAGTTCACCTGATGGTAATGGTAAGTCTGCCATGTCGGGAAAACGTGGGCTCTAAGTGGCTTTCGACGACATAAAGTCAAAACCAGAATTCTATTAGGTACGGAGATAGGCACTGTAACTGGATATTCTATTTAGAATATATTTATTTGCGCATTTAATTGAGGATAAGCCTATCATTCTTTTATATACGCATATTTTTGTTGGTGACTATCCTACTTATCTCAAACTCGTTTGTTTATATCAAAATTAAAACGAATACAATGGTATATAAGACAAACGCACAATTTTTTACCTTATTCTGTAAGTGAACGCACATCACAGTATAGAAGCCATCAAGAAAATTTTACAATGAAGACTGTTGTACTTGTAAGTCATAATTATTTTGTTAATTTTGAAGTTAGATTTATTTTTCCTTTTCTTTTTTTCTTCTTCTGGCTGTCGATATTAGGGCTCAATTATGGAGACGAAGTAAAGTAAAGTAGACTTTATTGTTTTTGATTAAGTAGGTACAGTTGTTATAATGTTAGTGTTGGATCCTAGAGACAGTAAAAGTTTGAACTCATGTTATATCCAACCACACGGACATGAAATGTTATCCTACTGTGATACAGTTTTTACTAGTACAGAGGGTAATGTGACTTATATCCAAGTGGCCTGAATAGTTGATAGTACCTATGTTATCTCTTAAATACAAGCTTAATTACTGTAGTTAACTTTAAGGCTTTCATGTTACATTTTTTATGAAATAAATAAATACATCAGTCAGCTCATTTTGGGCATACAATAATATTATTTAAGATATAGGTACTCTAGAAAGAAGAAGTAGGAACTACGTCTAGGATAACAATTATAGATAACATTAAACAATATACTTATTTTTACATTCTGAAAAATCCTTAATCGTATAGAAACATTTTTCTATTAGCCATTTTTCTAAATGTACACGAATCAATCTTAAGGGTAATCTCTTAAAGACTTCTCATAGGGCAGACCTTAAGAGAAGTATTTAAGAGAATACCTCAGAAGGTATTTTGTTATAAACTTTAACACACATAAAATTCTTACTATTTCTATGTTAAAGGAAGTATAGTCTCGAATCGGGAAAAAGTTAGAATTCTAACTTTTCTCGAGTGGTAATTAAATTTATCTATCATAAAGTTGAGCCCCGCATTTCTCAAAGGAAATCAGTAGCTCCAAGCGGCTGATAACTGCTGCTGATATTTTTTTCGCGACTACAAAGAAAAGAAAGAAAAGAAAGAAAAATCATTTATTTGCCACAAAAACAAGACACACTAGAATGTGTCTTGTTTTTTTTTTTTTTTTTTTTTTTTTTCAATCTGTCCTCTTCTTATTACATAGGTAATAAGAAGAGGACAGACTACGATGACTACGATGTTGGTCCTATAGAGAAAGTTGTGCAGTTTGATGGTCTGATCCACACCCTTAAATATGACCACGCATTTCTGACACACGTTGTATTTTGTCAACAGGTTCTCGCAATTATGATCGCTTTCTCGTCGGTAGCAGAAAGCCAGAGGACGGGGGGCATCTTTAGATTCACATTGTTTCCTCGTCGAACGTCTCCTACTTCACCGCAAACTACAACCAGTACACAGAGAACGACATCTACAGACGACACAGCTACTAATACAGATACAGAAAATTACACTTATACTGAGGAATAATTTTATTTATGATTATAATTAAATAAAATCTGATTATAAAAAGATTATGTTTGTTTATTTTCCTTTATTATATTTTTTACATACTTTAAGATATTTTTAAATAGTTCATTAATTAAAAAACCTATAAAAATATAAAAGATTAGTAGGCCACCGGCATCGGGAACAGGGTCCAAGCTACCGGTGGTCAGGTCTCTAGAGAGAGAAACCTCCTAACAATGCGCGCGCTGTCAAGGAGTAGGTACTGCTTTCTGAATCAGGCCCTTGATCCAGCCACCTAGCGAGAGTCTCTAGAGGTGTTGGTCGAGACTCTTGGCAATTAAGCCATTAGCCGTTACGACTATCGGCACAATGATTACTGACGTCGCACACAAATCGCACATCAATGTTTAATTTTATTGTTAGTAGAGGGCCATGTTATGGGGTCGGCAGAGGTGACTCTTAGAGCGTGCGCTCTTTATGGACAAGATTTTTAGTTATTAGTCAGTCTAGTCTTACAAAAAATAAACGTCAAAATAAAATATTATAGTTTAAAAAAAAACTATAGAACACGCTTTAGTCATCCAAACTGAACGTGTATGCAAAATTTCAGCTCAATCGGAAACCGGGAAGTGGGTCAAATTTAACTTCCAAGATTTTCTTACTAGTTAGTTAGTTAGTTACAGGTGAAGCTAATAAAAGCGTGTTAAAAAAGTAAAAACCGACTTCAAAAAAGTAAAAAGTATAAAGTTTCTGAAGTCGGTGCCACTGCTAAGCTAGGTGCATTGAAGAATTAAAGGCCCCGACTTTTTTTAAGAAAATTATTTTATACTTTTTAGTTTTTTGAAGTCGGTTTTTCTATTTTGAGTGGGATAAACAATACATAAACATGCGATTACAGCAATCGCGAGTGATATGCTGTATAGCGTAGGTATGGCCTAGTACCATTAAAATCGTTGGGAAGAATACGTGGCGCTCGACTTCATTAAGGGTGTTTTTACACCTGTTATAGGTATGTACACAGGCATAACCATATTGAAACCTATCCTATCCCCATCTAATATTAGGTCACTATCAGAACACAGCACGTGTCATTGGTGCGTGTTACCCCTAATGGAGTACGTTTTATAGTTTACAATATCAGTCCAATTTGTTTGTCGGCTTTTAGCATTGATGGCTTTAAATGTAGGGCTATAAGATAAGCGACGAAGGCACTGGTTACGTTGTAGTTAAGATACCAGTACCTCTACCATGAATTTTCCGTGCCGTCTAACGTTCACGTTCACATGCAATATTTGTATGGTAATTTTTTCAGCGCCTCTAGCGGTATAAATAGTGAACTAAAGTCACTATACAAATATTGCATGTGAACGTGAACGTTAGACGGCACGGAAACCTCATGGTAGAGGTACAGCTGGCCTAACACCATATCTTACAGCGGTATTCTTTTAACCTTAGGAAAATCGATATTTCCTATTATTACGTCCTAAAAGTAAGATTACTTTAATATTGTATTACTAATAAGTTTTGTGATGTCATCGTAAATCATTTGTCTCGTTTTCTGTTAGAGCAAGGAATATACAAAAAGTTATTTGTTATACAAGAGTGCAAAGTTGCTTTTTAACCGCGTGTTCAATTTTGATGACCGAGCAAGCGAAGGATTCTAAAATTGAATCACGAGCGCAGCGAGTGATTCAAAATTAGAATCCTGAGCGTTAGCGAGGGAATCAAAAGAGCACGAGGTGAAAAATCTTTGCACTCGAGTGCAACACGTAACTTTTCATTCCACCTCAGCGAGGAAATGACTAAATGCAAAAAAAACGTTTAATTCACAAACTTAGTGCACACGATGTTCTAAATTCAATTTACTTTATCCTCTAGAGAATAAAAACGGCTTTTCCACTCAGATATTGAAGATTAAAAATACTCTTTCCGAGATGGTGGGATGAAAATTTACTTTATCCTCTAGAGAATAAAAACGGCTTTTCCACTCAGATATTGAAGATTAAAAATACTCTTTCCGAGATGGTGGGATGAAAAAAATATTATTCTTGAAATGTAACTGTACAAAGAAACTTAAAACAAAACGTTCCTGAAATATGATGGTTTTAGAAAAAATCTTGATAACCAGTAAAACCAACAGCTATTTTGTAAAACCTTTAAGTTTTTGTTATTGTGTGCATCTACAAGTCTACTGAAGGCCTGTAAGTGGGTAGGTACCTTATTCTCTCCTACCAGTTCGCTGAAAGTCTATATAACCTAACCGTCAAAAACTCCCGTCTACACTAAAAAAGAGTTGTAACTTTTGAATGGCTGAACACATTGATTTGAGATTTGATTAGATTTTCATGAAACATACCTAAGATGATTCTCGATTAAACTAGCTTTCAATAAAAAATTGCATTGAAATCGGTCCATACGATATAGAGCTACGATGCCACAGACAGACAAAAAAGTGTATTTTTTGTCTGTCTGTGGCATCGTAGCTCTATATATAGATATACACTACAAACTTATAACAATCCTCTTTTTCGTTGGGGTTAAAAAGGGTAAAATTAATTTTACCCTTAATTCTGTAAAATTATATCCTGTGACATATTACATCTTAGTCGAGTAGTACTACAGTGACCCCTTAAAGGGATCGGGATTACAAAGGTTGGACTTTGTACTTGTAAACTCATAACAGTGGAAGAGTGAGAGAAAAGAACGGAAAACATCGAAAAGGCAATTTTTTGAAAAAAAAGAACCTGTTATAATTTGTTCCTTAGATTGTTAAAAATTATTTATCCTCCTGTAAATGTATTTTACACTTACAACGTTTTCATTGCTGGGCGAAGCTATGTGTCGATCGACGTAGCTTATTTAGTGGCCCAACTGCCACGTAGAAAGGTGAAATATGACTAGCGCGGTGAACCAAATGGCGTGAATCGAACGAAGCACTTAGCCGAACCGAATCCCAGCTTCCCTAGGCATAAATCATGCGATGACAGTTTATTTAGACTAGGATGATGGCTTACTGATGTAACTAGAAATAGGACGGAGTATATGTAGGCAGGTACACACGGCTAAAAGGGGCGAAATCTAAGGGGCGAGTGGTGCGTACACTAATCAAACTATACATTTCTAGTATAATCTGACCTTGTAGAGGCTTTCCGTGTAATGAGAAGTTTATACTGAAAATATATAGCTTGATATGTAGCCGTATATAGATTTTTAACGGCACGGTTGGCGCTGTAGTTAAGCGATTGGCTTTCTACGCTACGTGCCGCGGGCTCGATCCCCGCACGGAACAAATATTTGTATGATCTACTGATAGTTGTTCCGGGTCTGGATGTTTGTGCATGTGAAGATTTGTGTTTGTAAACGCACCCACGATACAGGATTAATTCCTAGTGTGGGGCAACGTTTTAAAAAAAAAGAGTAAATAGGAAGAAACCAATCTGGGATTTAACAATAATACGTCTAATCGTCGAAAATATTAAAACGACTATTTATTTATATAAAATGTTTCATGTACAATCTACAAAGACGGTCTTAATGCCGTAGGCATTCTCTACCAGACAACCTTATATGGTGATGCAGAGACAATAAAGGTAGATGCACCAAAAAACAAGCTTAAATGAGAGGTGGGATAGACATAATTAAACACAAATTGCTACACCTTATAGGGCCTCAAGTC
Organism: Allophyes oxyacanthae; assembly: GCA_932294325.1. NCBI lineage: Eukaryota > Metazoa > Arthropoda > Insecta > Lepidoptera > Noctuidae > Allophyes > Allophyes oxyacanthae. Next base: position 2,762,666 of record OW028617.1, read on the forward strand.
TACTAACTTCTGGTATCTTGAGATAGGAGAACACCACTCTGACACGATTGATCGTGTCAGAGTGGTCTTGTCATAATGTCGGAATTGTTGGTTTTTATGGTCTTTACGACGTAACACATCGTATGGAAATAATGGTATAAATGGTTGTTTTTTATTTAAATAACATACTTATAACTAGTTCCTTCGAGCACCAAAAACATTCAACGAATAATTTTATTGTAATGTTAATTAAAGTCAATGACTATTGATAAATAAAATAGAAAAAAAAACGAATACAAAACTATTATTTTTAAACTTGTATGACATTATAAGATGATAAGGTAAATAAAATACTATACCTACGAATATTCGGTGAAGCATCCATTGGCCATGAATTCTGTAAAATGATTTGATATTAAAGACTAATTTACAAAGCAAGCAATCACTACATAGTATAAAACAAAGTCGTTACCCCCTGTCTGTCCCTATGTATGCTTAGATCTTTAAAACTACGCAACGAATTTTGATGCGGTTTTTTTTAATAGATAGAGTGATTCAAGAGGAAGGTTTGTATGTATAATACTTTCATATTTAATGTAAGGATAGTACAGAAACTGCATCCATGCGAAGCCGGGGATGGGTCGCTAGTACATAATAAAATAACGATTTTTATTATGTACTAGCGACCCATCCCCCATCCCCCTGTTAGAAATAGAAGAGTATAGTCGGGGTGGGTCAGGTAAATGATGAGAGCTAATGTTTCACAGTATAAACTTTAATTGTACGACAACAGGAACACACTTTACAAGCCAGTCCACCATTATTCTTATATCTCTAACATAAAAGTGTAAAATACGTAACAACCAATCACAGGCAGCGATGCGCCGGACCACGTCTCTCGTTGGTCGGCGCAGAGCGTGATAGATTATATACACAGTAACGATTAACGATTAATATTGTTGGTACGAATGATTTCATAGAAACATCGATTGTAGTATCGATTATAATTATTAGTGGGTAGTTAAATATTTATTTGAAATAACTATCAAACATGACAGTAGCGCTGTCATGTCAATTGGCATAAATACCGAGTCTGGGTTGGTCATCGGGCACTCCGTTATGAGCCGCCGTACTGACAGGACCGTGAGAATCATAAGTTAAGTAACCTATTTATTATCCACTGCTGTATCTTGTATTTAAATTGTTAATATACATGTTTATTGCATTTGCTATAGTCTTGGCTATAAAAGAGCCCCCAGCTCAGTGTAAAGGCTAGTCTTCTTGGACCAGCAAGGTTAACACCTTACCATAACTGGTATGAGATTATTTCATTGTATGGATTTGTTTCTTTTAGTGTTTGACTTTGTTGATGGTTTTATATACTTTATTGTATTGTGTATTTAAAAGAGTACCTATGGAGTTTCTTGCCCGTTCTTCTCCATAGGTAATCGACACTTTGGAACGTGGCACCTAGAGTCTGAACAAGAGTAAAAGTTATTGAAACTTATTGTATACTTTTATTTATCTACCCTCAAATTTCATGATAATGATATTTATAAAAGGCAAATTAATGATTAGCTAGATTTCATGGTAAATTCGTTGTTGAAGTATTATTAACATTTCATTTATCTACCCTATATTCTAACATCAGAAGTGGGATAAAGTGCCTATTCTAATACAAACGTGTGTAAGTTTCAGAATAAATCCTGTTCTCTTCGAGGGTTTGCTGCCGCCCCGGCAACGACATGGTGCTACGGGTCTTCAATCGAGTAACGAGTGACTACTGTGCAGAATATTGGTGCATCAACATCGAAGTGCTGTCCAAGGAGTTCAGATGGAGCAGCATCGTAACTGTCGCTGAAGTTGGTAAGGCCCTTAAGGGCTTTGCTCTAAATATGGTCTGAATCTTGTGAACCAACTGACGGACGTTCTTACGAGAATTTCTGCAAAGATCTTACTGATTTATACTCATCGGGGTCGGCACAATCTTATTACGAGTATACGATAGATAAAGTTGGGCTTCTTCGCAATACTAGATGTATAATAAACGTAACGTCTCAAAATAATGTTTACTGAAAAATGTAATTGTTAGGATGACGTCTTTTAACAAAAGCGTTATAACTATCTCCGAATTCAACTCGTATGTCAATCCCACAAACAAAAGGTTGATGGCTTAATTACTCGAGAGTAAATTAGCAGTTATTCCAAGAAAAAACAATTTTTACCTTGCAGCATAGCGTAATGTAGGATTCAAATCGCTATTCGCGAGTAAACAAATACACCGCCGATAAAAAAAAAAAATAAGTAATTTATACCAGGAATAAAAATTCAATATTTCAACATTTTCAACGTTTTGCAACATTGACGGTAAATATTTTTTTACATATAACCCTACTAAATTGAAGTGCACAAGTTCACGTATAACACGAAGAACGAAAGCAATTTCATTTAGTCGGCTTATACATTATGTAGTTCATTTTGTTTATTCGGTTTGAACCTACATTAGAGTAACTTAAATATTTAAGAAGCTATCCAACAGCACAGACGAAACAACAGTAAATATGGAGAGATTTGATTTCTGTTATGGTTATTCTAGTTAATTGTTTCTGTTAGGTATAGTTATTCTAGTTAAATGATTTCTGGTATGGTTATTCTCGAAGAAAGTTTGGTGAAATTTGCCCTGATATAATTATCGTCCCTGTAAGATTCGATGAAGTATCGTTTTAATTTTGATAATATTTGTTGTTAACCTAATGAGATAAATATTTTACCTACAATCTCTTGGACCGGTGGAAATGCTATCCGACACCCTCACATTGAAGTAATTACTGACAATACGGTAGAACAATAATTAATGATTGTAAAATCAAAAATTTTAAACTACATACCAAGATTGAAGGTTTACATTAGGAATTGCAAGAATATATTGTAGGTAGCAGTGAGGCGTATTTATCGTCACAGTTGTTCCTCCCAATACCAATTGTCTGTTTGACACAAATTTAATTCACAACGAACTTTGCTTGTTATTTTGTTAAATAACAATTTTGCTCTCATTCTTACTAACCGGATTAATGCTTGCTAAAAAGACCTAGTAAAAGTAACAGGCTGTTATTTAGGAATAGATATTTTATCCTGTTATTTTTGTGTAACAGTAACAGATAAAACACAATTGACAGTTATAACCCATCGCTATTGTAGATATTTTTCAAAGACTAGTAGATGTGTTTGCAAATTTTGTTTACTCAAACTTCTTGACAGTACATTTAGTATCTTCCTTACCAATTATCGATCAAGGAACCAAAATATTACTTTGTGCAATGTCAGATTGACCGAGCGAGTTGGCCCATATGAAATCTCTGCAATAGGCTTGTGTCCACTAAGAATAAATCGGATAGATTAGAGTTTTTAATGATTAATCATAATTATGTAGATAACAAAAGAAAATTATTTATTATAAAACAAAGATTATTATTTTTTAAATAATAGATTTGGCAAACTTAGGCATTCATTCACGTGACAGTGAACACCAATCAGAAAGTGTTACGTCACGATGCGACGTGCGAAACGCCATTGTTGTTGATGACATTTTCATAGAACAGAACGGTTTACTTTATAAATTTTTCGTTTTTAGCAATTTTTTGTCAAGTTGATACAATTTTTCCCAGTTATATTTTGAAAGCACACAATTTAACCTCAACTCGTACATTATTATTTTATCAATAGAAATACCTATTTGAAAAATTGTGATTTTGAAAAATTAATCAGTTTTGCTTGGAATTTAGAAATACATGGATTGTATTGTGTAAAATACTTATATCAAAAAAAACATTCGTGAATTTGTTGATAAACCGTGAACATCATCCCTCTTTGCAAGTTTTAGCTACTTTCCCGTATTTGTTTATTATTTGGATCATTATATAAATAATTTGTTTGGCATTTTGATAGTTCTGCTCTTTGTGCTTTTACACTTCGGCACTATACAGTACTTGTAGTACGAGAGGTTCATTTTTAATTTAATGAAAACTTCAATTGCCCTACATTAATATTGATTGTTTCGCACGGCGTAACGTCATGACAGTCTTAAGCGTTTTCAAGGTAAAATACAATTGGTTTTTGAAAACATAAAATAATAAATGAAAATGTTCGATTTTGGTATAAAAAATTAAAAAATTGGGGTAAAATAGAAAAGGTAATTTAAGAGAAATTATCATTGAAAAGGAAAAGCTACGGTTTTGGCCTGGAGAAAAATTATACTCATCAGATGAGATTAAATCAGTCCACCCCAAGAATATACACTGCTACAGAATCATTACTAAAACCATTGTCGTAAACAATAGTGTTGTAGTTATTAGCATGGTATACACAGTATACACACACCTAGATCCATTCATTATTATGTTAAGTACACTCAAAATCCTCACAATCATACACTCACACTTACATTACCTATTTACTCACACTCATACACACTCGCACTAACTATTATGTCCACAAATTCTTAAATTTATATTCTATAATTAAGGATAATTGAAACTTCGAGAATCTCAGGTGTAATCAGTCTCTCCAGAGGGAAGCATGGTGATCTGTAACACAGGTGTTACAGATCACAGACACCAGTCTATTTAAATGTTATTTTACTGTGACTCTGTATTTGTAATGTGATGATGAGAAAATCATCATTCAATTACTTGACTTACGGCCAGAGGGAGTGCTGTAATGACGCAAGAGGCGTCACAATAGAACTTCGCAGACCGTAGTAACAAAGGGGCTTAGGACCCTACCTCTTCTAAATAATACAAATAAGTATTACTTTATGGATTTTTAGTATAATCGCTGGTAGGCTGTGACTTGGTGCTGATTAATCTCATCGCCAGCGGATGAATGGAATCAGCATGTCTATGTTACTGGCTCAAATTAAGCGCTGGTAGGCCGTAATTTGGTGCTGATTAGTCTCATCGCCAGCGGATGAATGGAATCAGCATGTCTATGTTACTGGCTCAAATTAAGCGCTGGTAGGCCGTAATTTGGTGCTGATTAATCTCATCGCCAGCGGATGAATGGAATCAGCATGTCTATATTACAGGCTCAAATTATAAGCTGTGAGGCCTTTTACTTGGTGCCAATTGATCTCACCAGCAGCGGGTGAATGTGATTGGCATGTCTATTTAACTGGCAAATATTCGCTGGACGTATCTCAATGACAGCGATTGAAGGGGACCATCATGTCTATGCAAGTAGCGTAATAAGTAAATAAAGATCCTCAGATTAAACATTGTGCAAATAGCAAATTGATGTATTGTGCAAATGGCAAATTGATGTATTGTGCAAATAGCAAATTTATGTACTAGTTTAAGATTTCAGTAGTAATTCTAGCATACAGTCCTTTATTATTGTGAGTAGTACTTCGAGGACGAAGTATTATCAGTATGGCCGTGATAGATTATATACACAGTAACGATTAACGATTAATATTGTTGGTACGAATGATTTCATAGAAACATCGATTGTAGTATCGATTATAATTATTAGTGGGTAGTTAAATATTTATTTGAAATAACTATCAAACATGACAGTATCGCTGTCATGTCAATTGGCATAAATACCGAGTCTGGGTTGGTCATCGGGCACTCCGTTATGAGCCGCCGTACTGACAGGACCGTGAGAATCATAAGTTAAGTAACCTATTTATTATCCACTGCTGTATCTTGTATTTAAATTGTTAATATACATGTTTATTGCATTTGCTATAGTCTTGGCTATAAAAGAGCCCCCAGCTCAGTGTAAAGGCTAGTCTTCTTGGACCAGCAAGGTTAACACCTTACCATAACTGGTATGAGATTATTTCATTGTATGGATTTGTTTCTTTTAGTGTTTGACTTTGTTGATGGTTTTATATACTTTATTGTATTGTGTATTTAAAAGAGTACCTATGGAGTTTCTTGCCCGTTCTTCTCCATAGGTAATCGACACTTTGGAACGTGGCACCTAGAGTCTGAACAAGAGTAAAAGTTATTGAAACTTATTGTATACTTTTATTTATCTACCCTCAAATTTCATGATAATGATATTTATAAAAGGCAAATTAATGATTAGCTAGATTTCATGGTAAATTCGTTGTTGAAGTATTATTAACATTTCATTTATCTACCCTATATTCTAACAAGCGCATGCGCGCGGAACGTTCGGATACACGCTAGGGTGTAGGAGAGTACCGCGCGGGCGCTTTACCTTGAGCAATACGTCCAGGGAGTTGTCGACGTTCGGATACATCCGCTACAAGAGATTTATTCTTAATTGTACGCCAGTTTTGCAGGAGTCATAAACAATACATTTTAATTACTTAAGTGGTACAATAGCCAATTGAGCCTCGTGCATGGAAGGCAAGCGTTCAACCGATAGGCTATTACTGCTTAGTAAACAGATATTATTATACAGGGTGTCGCAGAGGTTATCACATTAAATGAAACCACGTATTTATTATCATGTTCTGAAGCCGTACACAAAAAATCTGCAATTTTTACGGAGGCTTCCTAAGTTTTTTTTTTTTTTTTTTTTCTTATAAAAACATTGCCCCTCACTAGGATTTCGTCCTCCTATATCGAGGGTACAGTTTACAAACATACATGTCACATGCACACACAACTAGACCCGAAACAACTATTTGTAGATCATACAGATATTTGTTCCGTGCGAGGATCGAACCCGCGAGACTTAGCGCAGAAAGCTAATTGCTTAGCTACTGCGCCAACCGTGTCGTCAAACTTCACTCTGCTTACTGCTATCATTCGATTAGGTGAAAAAACATCGAAGTAGAAATTTATGTCACATTTATCTGTTATACACGTGTAAATAAAAATAGTTTTGGTTCGAATCGGTTGAAGAAACTTTGCCTAAAGATCGTGATAAGTGTAAAATTATGAAATTATTATGTAGTTCCTGTGGCTCAACTACAGATTGAATTTGATTGATTTTTTGTGTACGGTCACAGAACGTGATACTAAATATGTGGTTCTATTTAATGTGGTAACATCTGCGGCACCCTGTATAATAATAAAATCCATCCTCTTCTTATGTTTTTTGTTAGAAAGAGACATCGACTAAATTAGTTTAGTTTGTAAACAACAGAATCAGCACCATTGTCATCTAGTTTTCCTTATTATTCATACCACTGAGAGCTTTTACGTTGTTGAGATAAATCACGGTGTTCCACCAAAGTGCGCCGGAGCTGAAATGTGCTCATATCTCTTAATACAACTATTTTATGGATATTTGTTCTCGACGAAGTTCACACTGTAGTGGTCGTTACATGTAACTTACTTTTTGATGTAAACAAGGAATTAGAAGTAATAGGAAATGTGGAATTTATTAAGTAGTTTTCTTTTGGATTTTACGAACAAAATTTATGAGATTCTAGTAAATACAGCTGCATAATATCAGGCTGTACATTTCCTGTATAAGCTGACCTATCATTGTTTGAAAATCCTATACAATGCGAGGTCTGCTTATACTGGAGCTGCATACTTGATAAATGTAGCATTGTGTATATCCGACAAAAGAAATAAAATCAATTGTACTTCGAAGTCAAAGTCAAAGATTTTTATTACAACTAGATCTCTCCAGGAACTTGCAAAACCTCGTGATTCAGGTCACGGTTCCGAATGGGCTGGTCTTATGAAGAAGATACCGATTATGATTTAATTAGGGTAGGTACCCGAAGGAGATCGAACCTGCAACCCATAGTGCAGAAAGGCAAAATATTAGGGCTATAGCACAATAGCTACATTTTGCAGCAGAATCCCACGATTTCGCGTTCGATAGCTGCCTTTTGCTTACAAAAAGTGATTAAACGAACGCGCATCATCATCTGCCTGGCCTTTATCCCAACCACGTTGGGGTCGGCTCCCAGTCTAACCAGATGCGGCTGAGTAACAGTATTTAATACGGAGCGACTGCCATCTGACCTCCACCACCCAATTACTGGGAGACACTGATACCCTAAGGTTAGACCGGTTGTCAGACTTTTTTGGGTTGCTGACTCCCGTAACGTGCTATCCGAGGCACGGAGGGGTCTCGATGTTCGAAGAAATGGTCACCCATCCAAGGACTGACCTGGGCAACTGCAGCTTAACCTCGCTGATCGACTGATCTGCGCGGTAGCTATGTAGCTACGAGCCCCTCTATATATCAATTTCTGCGCAAATGCGCAAAATGTAGCTAGTATGCTATAAACCCCTAGCGAGCGCACCAACTTTGCTGACAATACCTGAATGTATATTCAGTAAAATGATAGTGACTTTAATTTGTTTTATATTGTAATTTAAAAAGGGGGAATTTAATAGAGTTCTAGTTTTATTGTATCTAAATGCTAAAGACTTTGTTCTCGTTGCTTATCTTAAAATAATAGTAAGAAGTAGAATAATAGATATGTTGATTCGATGTTATATAGGTACTTAGGTACCGTTTTATAGAGGTAATACACATAATTCTTCAATATCGTAATTACTATTTACATATTAATTTAAACTAGTGGTCGCCTAGTGGTTGATATTCGACCACATTTAAGTCAATTTTAGCCTTCTGCACTCCTCCTCTATATAAACTTTAACTGTCCCAAATCTCATAGTCCTTTGTGCGCTCAATTAATTAGCTTAAAAAGGGGTACCTACAAAGTTTTCTCTTCACGTATTAATATTTAATACAGATAATTATCTATATCTTACAGGACAATTTTTTATGTAGTGCGCATAATTTGTAGAATGATTCAGTCTCTGATGCTAAATGCAATCGCAGTATTGGGATACACTATAAAACAAAACAAACGAAAATTCGAATTAGTATGGGGGGACAAGGCATACAAAATCAAATTTTTATTTTGTTTTGGAATGAATTTTAGCAATGCGGTTGCATTTGGGAACGGACTCTGAATCACTTGGCAAATTTTGCGCACTATAACATAAAAAAATATCCGATCCGAAGATTGAAATCCGAATCGACATGCGAGATCTTCGTACAGAATAGCTCAGGTGGCCCAGATGCTCGATTTCCATCTCCGTACATAGAGAAAAGATGTATCAGATTTTTAAACAGCGGTTAAAGTATAAAGATTTTTTCACTTACGTTTGCAGAGGTTCTGAAGAGCAGGATCTGAAAATAAAAATAAAAAATCTTACTCTGAGAGCAGTGATAGCCTAGCGGTTAAAAGCCTGCCATACATACATCCTCTGACTTTTCGAATTCATGTGCGCATCAGAATTTGATCATCACTTGTATTAATGGTGAAGGAAAACAATTCGTGATTCATGTTGGAACCTAAGTTTCCCGAGAGGGCTCCATAAAGTTTTCGACGGTGCGTGTAGTCCGCCAACCCGCACCAGCTTGGTGGACTAAAGAGAAAACTTTGTGCCCCTTTTTAAGCATTATGCGCGCACGAAAGTGTGTGAAATTTGGCATAGTTAAAGTTTATATAGAGAAGGAATGCAGAAAGCTAAAATTACGGTCGAATTTCGACCACTGGGCAACCACTAGTAGTGTCCAATACTTGAAAAAATTGACGAAGTACAAAACAAGGAAGGAGATGACATGAGTAGATACCAAACAAACTTATTACAAGGATGACTTAGTAATTCTAACTAGTAGATCAAACCGGTCCTGCTGTAACTTAATTAGTTAGTAATTAAGTTACAGCAGGACCGGTTTGATCTAAACCTGAAAACTAGAACATGTTTTAGGTTGAAACGTTTTTCTTTATCAAGGCAAAATTAATTTATAAAACGAAATTCTAAAATTTTCGTATTCAAAGACAATGTTTTAAAGTTTTATCAATTATCGGTAGACTATAAATGGTTATTTCGTCGTGTATAAAACACATGGGTGCCGTCAATTCGCCACATTCAGTTCTGAAGTGTCGAGAACAACCATGGGGAAAATGAATCTTCTAGTATTGGTAAGTACTCAACCTTTTGTCTCTCTATACTCCGTTCGAAATAACATTAGAAATTTAAATAACTCTATTTACACTTTATTCAACCGATTTTGACTTCTATTACGTTGGTGACATGACAAATTACAGCTGCAGTAAAAATTTGTTATCGTAAATAAGTTTTTGCTTTTAATGCCATCCTTATGCGTACGGAATAGAAGTCAAAATCGGTTGAATACACTGTAAAAGGGTTTGTTAAACGTGTCTAATCTTATTTCAAACGGAGTATAGGTTATTCTGATTGCAATTTTGCTCAGGAGCTGTGAGAACATTTCGTATTTCAATTCGATCTCACTTTTAGGGTGGGTTGCACCAAGGGCTACGTTATTGTTACCGTCAAAGTTAACTTTAACAGTAACATTAACAATGACCATAGAATTTAACTATCTACTGTTGCACCGTCATGTAAAAAGTTAAAAGTTTGACAAGTGACAAAATGTTTTATATAGGTATATTATATTCGAGACATCTGACAGTAGTTACAGATAGTTAACATTAACAGTAACAATAACCGGTGAAGCATGGGCGGTTATCGGTTATAGTTAAAATTATCACGTTAGCTAACAATTATTGTCAAATGGTGCAACTCATTTTTTTCTTAAACCGGTACTTTAACTTAAGATTCGATGTTTGTTATAGTTAAATTAAGATGGTGCAACCCACGCTTATTGTCAGTTGATATTTGACGACGAATGACAAAAAAATATCGTTGACTGGAACAATGACAAAATCATCAATGATTTTTACTTCAGTGAAAATGCTACGCCACGTCATTTATGAAAAACAAAACTTATGAAAGACTAAATGCTAGATGAAAAGTATTTGCAGTAATCGTCTAATCTAACTAGGTTATTGGTGGTGTATTTCGTTTCACTGCCTCGCGCACAAAATGTCGACATGAGTGAGGCGCGAGTTTTGGCACGGACACTTTTGAGTGCGGAATCAATCCCCATGTAGTGGTAGGTCAATGGTTGCAATTGTCACTTTCAATTAAGAATACTAATTGAGAACTATTTTAGTCAAAGACTGGTTTGCAGAGGGAGTTTTTAAATTGGAATCTAAAATTAGGATAAAATTCATAATAATGATGGTTTGCAATCTGTCATCGCAATAATTGATCTTTAGTACTCTCATAGGCTAGCAAGTTTTCAGTGTAACTGATATTTTTTTGTTTTTCTTTAATCTTTAAGCGATGCAATTACTGTCCTCTCCGACAACAGGGATACCAAATTTTTCAATGGAATCTCTCTTTGTGTGGTGTAGTTCACAATTATTTTGTGTCTGTAATGATTGGATAGATGGATTGGATGAATGGAATACTTATTACTCAATATATTTATTGCATTCCACAATGTGTACTTAAGTGGTAGATTTACAATGTATCAGATCATCATGGACCCTGTCGGGCACAGCCAATTAGAAGATGGAAACGCTTATAAATACACACTTTATATTTTAGTTGTTACTTATTAATATTATATAAGGTCCAACCCTGCTAGGTCCCGATCCTTTTAAGGGCTTATTGTACTCGTACTCATTATGAACAACTTTTAATAGGGGACCACCACTGAAACCGCGAGTATAAAAATCTGCTGTTCCATACAAATAATTCAACATTATTCGACTAAATACAACAGCGGATTTTTTATCGCGATTTCTGTATTGGTCCCAATAAAAAATTGTTCGTAATAAGCACAATAAAGGGATACCCCTTAAAGGGATTGGAACAAAAAAGGACCAGAATTTGTTTTCACCTTCAGCATCCTACCTACTTACTATTCAAAGGTTCTATTAATAATTTTTACAAAGTGTAATTATAAAATACTAACTGAGATAAATCTTTATTCCTCTAGGTCTCATTATGCGTGATGGCTTTGTCATACACTGTCGAAGCCAAGCCAAGTGGATCAGTAGTTGCAGTAGCAGCTGCATCTGCTGTCGCTGTTGTAAAAACCAGTGGAAGAGACACAAATCAAAATCAAGATAAGGGAAAAAATGTTCCTTCGTCTTCCGCTTCCCCTAGTGATGACAAGGATAAAAAGGATGAAAAGTATACAATGACGGAAAAAAATGTCCCTTCATCTTCTTCTTCTTCCCCTAATACAATGCAAGAAGAGACTGAGGAAGACGATGAAGAAGAGAGTGAAGATGAAGGGGATGAACATGAAGAGGGTGAAAATGAAGAGGATGAAGATGAAGATGGTGAAGATGAAGAAGGTGAAGATGAAGAAGGTGAAGATGAAGAAGGTGAAGATGAAGAAGGTGAAGATAGTGAAGATGGTGAAGATGAAGAAGCTGAAGATAAAGAGGATGAACATGAAGAGGATGGAGATGATGAAGAGGATGAAGAAGAAGAACAGGATGAAGATGATGAAAAGGATGAAGAGGATGAAGATGAAGATGATGAAGAGGATGAAGATGATAAAGAGGATGAAGTTGATAAAGAGGATGAAGATGATGAAGAGGGTGAAAATGAAGATAAAAATACATGTGAAAATAAAGAACATAGTGATAAAGAAGATAACAAGGAGGATGGTGACGAAGGAAGCAATGAAGACGAGGATGAGGAAAATGAAGAAGAAAGCAATGAGGATAGTGAAGAAAAAGAAGACAATGATAGTAATGAAGACGAAGAAGAGGAGGAGGATGATGAAAGGCACCCCTGCGGATGTGAAGGTTAAATAAATTTGTATAATTCGAGCGTAATGTCGCAGGGTGTTGGCATGAAGATTGAGATCTGTTTATATTAGAAAATAATAATATACCTATAAATTTAATTACAGTTTTTATTTTTACCAATATGCAATGGTCCACTTTACACGCTATTTCATATAAATTAGGAATAGATCATATCAAAGAAAATTAACAATTTGGGAGTGCTGTAAAGCTCGAGTTTCCTAAGAGAGTGGTACCGCTGTCTAGTGATCGTAATTAGAAAAGAAAGAAATAAGGTTTAATAATCAACACAACACATGTTTAAAACACACCATATACAATACAGAAACAGAATAGCCGGGAGTGACACAGCAATAATTGCACATTGCAGCAGGCTCATTTGTGCACATAAATGTAAGATAAGACATTAAATTAGGCTCGGTGTGGTATTGCGTGACCAAAAGGCCTCAGCTCAGCATATGCTGCAGCAACACTACAGCGCTGATTTTCAGCTGAAACCTAAGGTGGCTGACAGTACAAGTTTCCATGGAATTGTGTAGTAGGATAAAATAGTAAAAAAAATAGTTTAGGAAATTAGTTTTAGATGTGACTGGTGTAAAAAATAACGTTTTGAATAATAAATACATCCTGGTAAACGGCCAATACGGTTCATATTCGACACCTCTGGTTACCGTTTAAAAGGCTATCTTTTACGACAGCATCATTATAAAATTTTGACGGCCGCTAGATAGCGGTACCGCTCTCTTAGGAAACCGTAGCTTAAGATGTAAGTTATGCTCAAATTACAATAATATCTTCTCGACCGAGATTAGAAATTAGGACGCATCTATTGAAATGAATAGCCATTAAAACTCTTTCACAAGGAAAAATAACAAAAAGCTCGGGAAAGTGACGTGATAGGCCATCTTATACGACATGATAGTTTCATTGAAAACTTAATAGAAGGAAAGATAGGTGGAAGGTGAGGTAGACGAAGGCCACGCATAAGATAAATGAGTGAATTAAAAGCAAAGGTTGCTGTCATGTCGTTCAAGGAGGTTAAGGAGACTGCACCGGATAGGACAAAATGTAGAGAGCTGCGTCAGTTTCACCAACTAGAGCAAGGTTCTAAAATTAGAAGAAGAATAAATTTATTAATTCTATAATTAGTATTTTAGCCCCTTTACTAATAAACTATGTATGTTATGTCAAAGTTACGTCAAAAGCATGGATAAAATGCTGTTATTCTTGTCGTAACTTTATATTACGTTTGTGAGTAAGAGGGTAGGAATATGTTGGTATAGTGCCACAAACTTATCTGACCCGGTGACCAAAATTGGAACTGACGTCACTACAGAACAAAAAATACTTCATAATGTCATTTTTGTATGGAGATGACATTGGTAAAAGCGACGGTAGCGACGCTATGACCGGATCAGATAAGTTTGTGGCACTATAGGTACCGATATCCAAAAAACTAACTCTTTAGCTTGTGAATGATACACACTAAATCTGTAAAGTTAGGTTCAATCATTGGAATAGATAATGTAGCTAGTAGCCCAAGAAAAGGATAAATGGAATTCTTCGGAGATGACCTTCACTTGCGAAGGGGTTCTTGCAGATTACAATACACCATTATATAACATACAAATTAGAAAATAATATTGTGATAATACTGTTAGTAACACTAGAATTATGCACCTTAAATTATCTAACCTTAATTTTTTAGTATTATTTTCTACTTCTAAACGATAACTACTAAATATTTTTCATTGTCCTTTTTTAATTAATTATGCAAGTAATAAAACACTTATGATTTTAATTGATTTATAATCGAAATAATGGAACAACACAACACTTCGGAGCGAGAAGCACTACGAAGTTCACGATCCTGATCCTGATCAAGTATTTGTAAGCAGCTCGTTTTCAGGGTTGGTCCCATAGTAAAAGTTGTTCATAATAATGCGTAGTAATCAATTACCCCCATAAAGCAGGACGTGTTCTGTTTAAATACACATAAGGCACATAACTAATTTAAAAAAAAAAGTATTTTGTAAAAGCTGTCTGTTTTTTCTTCCGCAAGAAAAGCAATTATATTAAATTTCACAAATCGATCTCGCAAAAATAAAATTATTTGCTCCCTAACCATCTTCCGCTCATTGACAAACCAATTCTGCCAATAGCTACAATATAAATGGTTTGGCAGATAAATTCAATAAATTCGATTACCAACGAGATTTGAAAATTAAACTTATAAGAAATTGATGACATTATTCATTTAGAGCTCCGAAATAGAATTTTCGATACGAATTCAGATTTGGGTGACGGAAATTTTAAAAATCATATTGAACTGTTTAGAATCAGTTGGACTTGTTGCAGACACTTCTAAAAATCCATTTTCATTTTGACACGCCTAAAATCGCATCAATATTTGACACACCGTTTCCTATGTGTGCATCCAATTCATACGAATAAGCCAAGTACCATGTGCAATGATTTTGACTTTCATAGATAATAATTTACAATTAGTCGGTATTAGGCTAGGGTAATAGTAACGACAACGTTGCGGCGACAAAGTCATGGAAGTGTTGCGGTCAATATAGATTTATTAATCAAAATATTTATAATTAATAAGATGTTTGTCGCTGCAAGGTGCAAAGGTGCTTGTACTTGGTAAAATTGCTGTAGCAAGTAAAGGCGCAGTGTACAAGCGCGAGCAATATGCACGACTTATGGCCATTTTCACCGACAACATAACAGATGTTTAAAATGAAATCGAACAGAAAGAAAGAAAGAAAACATTTTTATTCTGGACTCGCCAGGAACAAATAAAAGTACAAAGGTACAAAAATAAAACATAAAAAAACAATAATCAAATCAACTTGGACGAGACCAAAAATGGACCCCATCTCAGCATAATGCTGTAGCATTTAGAAATAGAAAATGTCACAGCGCTGGTATTCTGATGGGACCGTAAATCGGCCGATTACCCATAAATAGATTCATGTTTAAACGGCGGATTTTCTCTAATATATTCTTATGTTATCGGTAAACTTGAGCCTTAGGATGCATGCTTTTGTCATTAGATCCGCGCATTTCTTTAAACGGTAGGTTACACGATGCACCTGCAAAAGCGCTTTAAAATGCGCATGTTACCCGCACCATGTACAACCACCATTAGTCAAACGAAACCGCTAAAATCAAACAATTGTCAGCATTCATTCATCGCATTGTTAACCTAAACAAAAAATGATTAATCGTTTATACCGCCGGCTAAATAACGCTAAGTATAAGGAAATTGTCTATTCAGGGTAAACGAGGCTGTTAAAGTAAACGATGTCGAAAATAGGGATGGGCTTAACTGGACTTTCATGAAAAGAAAACTTCTATTCTTATTAGATTCTTCTTTGTTTGAAGAAGTATAGAGTTTAGAACGGGATCGGCGGAAAGTAGTAATAAAATGGTACCTACACCTCTACAAGACCATATTTTGGCCATACAGGCATGATGCTATGTTATGTCGCGTCGTGTCTTAGTTTTTTTTAAATTCTTTTATTTTATTTTCTTGTTATACTTGCATGTATTTTATTTTTTATCGTTAATTTTGAAGACTTAAATAAACATAATAAAATCATAAAACAATATTTAATTATGCACGAATAAACTAACTAAAATATCACAATAAAAATAGGACTTTCAAATGTTTGCGACAAAAGAGAGTAACGTGTCATGGCGTCATTGCATCGCTCGTTCATAGCGTGTGAATAATTTATAGTTATCAAACAAACACGAAGCAGTGACGTCAAAACTAGACTTGAAATAACGTTCCGTGTTATTTAATTTATAATCTAAATCTAATCTTTATCTGTGATCAAAATAATATAGAAAAAAGGTACAATCTTTAATTAAAGTATTTTCCACAACTTTTATTATTGATTTTTTAAGATAATTTCTCATTATAATTTAGATACAAGTTATTATAAGACCTATGTATGTATTTTCTATATTTTCTGTATTTATGTGTTTTATGGGCTCACCATTGCTGCCTGTTTTTTTTTTTTTCTTTTTTTAAAGATAACTATCCGTAATTTCACATACAGTAGTCTTGGCAGAATAACTGCTCTGTTTCTTGACAAAGTAGTACTATGCTGAGCCAAGATCCGACTTTCGATATTACCTACCTAAGTACGTTATATCTATATACCTGTATCATATGAAATGGGTATGTATATTATATTTGTATTTTAGGTGTTTCATAATTTTATATTTTCTTTCGAAGCATGTTATTGATAAGGAAACAATTGTGCATAATATATAAAATATTAGGCATAATTCTTCGGCGACGGAAACTCATCTCGCAATCGATAAAAGTTAAAATTAAATTGACTAAAAGAATTCAGCCCATCTCTATTCCTAAGATTGTAAGGCATGCCATGATTTAGATATTCCGTCAGCTATTTCCGGAATTATTTCGGGCCTCGCAAGTTTGGCTGTTATTATTAGCCTCTGTTGCTATTATATCAAAGATAAGAGGGGATTCGAGTAAATAAACTGATGGCGATTCTGCATATTATTTTATTATAATAATATAATAACTGGTATATTATACCATCGTATTAATGCTGTTACATAAAGTGAGTATGTGTGTTTAGGGGTAAATTACTAGAAATCAACGCTGCGAGATTTATTTTAACTATAAAAGCTGCTGTTATTTATTTATTATATTTGTTTTAGTTTTTACGTTTATTTATTTGTCCATGTTTCGTGGTAAAGCAATTACCCAAGAGATAACACAAAATCCGTGAAAACATACATCGATGACATTGTAGCTGTTTCCAAACAAACTCACGTGCACACATACCCAGACCCGGAACAACTATCTGTAGGTCATACAAATATTTGTTCCGTGCGGGGCTTGAGACCGCGACATGCGGCGCAGAAAGCCAATCGTTTGGCCATTCTGCCAACCGTGCCATCATTTTATCAATGTTTTAAAAGCGTTCATAGCGACGTTGCTTTTTGATACTTCGTAAGTTTATTTAAAGTTTAATGATATAGCAAACCTTTGGGTAAAAGAGAAATGAAGATGATGATGTGTTGTGTTCTTTGATTCGTTCTTCTTTAAATAAACTAATATATCCATAAATATAGGTACTATAAATATTAGGACAAATGAGATGATTCTGCCAATTTGGTGCGAAGCTCGTTTGTTTCGGATCTAACCAAACCGCATGAATCATTATATTCAATTCAACATCTACTTCATACACACATACTCTGTATGATTCCATCAATATTCAAACATTCTACCCCAAATTACAAAGCACCCCATTTTGAGCTCCATCTGAGCTTTAAATGTGAAAATTCGAGAGAGCGAATGTTTATTTTAGAAAATTGGAAAAGCGGCTTAGTGTATGCTTGTAATAGGAAATTATTTGTGTTGATAAGTCGTGGCTTCTGATGTGGGTACTACTATTTGTTAGTATTATATTTTTTGAGTTCGAAATATAATTACCTACCTATATGATTTATATTAAAATAAAATACTATTTCTTTCTTGTATAATTATTAGAATATACTCGCAGATAGAGTAGGTACACTTTATCTGGCTCATATAGTTATTTACCATTCGTCTAGAATTCCACAGACAAAAGCTTTGCGCATGGGAATTAAAGTTAAAACTGACTTCAAAAAACTAAAATGAATAAAATCATTTTCATAATAATGATTTTATTTTTAGATCCCGAGGTGATTCCATATTTTTTTCTATGACGAGAAATACATACCGTTTGACAGAAAATCGAAAAACACATGTTAAATTACAAAACATCGATTTATGTTTTTCATAGATTTTGTGGATTTTATGATATTTCTTGGGGTTGTGTAATTGTTGATAAATAAGTTAACATAAAAAAAAGTAAAAACCGAGGTCAGAAAACTAAAACCAAAAAATCTGTTTAAAAAAAAACTTAACAGCTTCTGAAGTTGATGCCAAGCTAAGGTGCATTGAAGAAATAAAGGACCCGACTTCAGAAGCTATTAAGTTTTTTATGAAAATCATTTTATTAGTTTAATGATTGGCGAGGATGTGCGAACGGCAATTTAATTATTTGTTGCATATTGAAATATATTTTTGATTAGATCGTTATTATTAACTCGACTTGTCGATAACCATCGCGATAATAATTTTTGGTGGACATGGGCCAGTGAGATTTCTATCCCATCTAATCCTCGCCTGGCCGGTGGAAAGGTACCTTTATACACGAAAAAAAACGACCTTGCAGTCTTCATCCGAACCAAGTTATTAGGTTGTAAATACCAATAACTTGTTTATTTCTCGGCATTACATTTTTTCAGTATAGTTTCGTTCAACTTTTTAATTCACGCGTTCTTATAATAGTGAAAAAGCTGTCCTTAGTAGGGGCTTTGAAATTGATTCGACATAGTAATGCCCTCGACAGACTCTCCATCACGCTCGTAGCCATCTTCGCATAATTTCCTCGGATGGTTTTCGAATAAATAACATCAAAATCAACTTTCGTCGAGGAATCTTTGGCGATGTGAAAATTAACTCGTTTAGGAGCGGGGCGAGAAAATATTTTTATTTCTAATAAAATATTTATTACTTTTTGATGTACGCTTTCATGTTGACGACAGATTCATTCAATGATTCTCTTTACTCTGATAGATTACAGAAAAATATTGTCCTAATCTATAAAAAAATATGATCTTTATCTGACATCAAGGCGTTTTCTTACTAATGTGTAATTATAACCATATTGTTTGAAATAGCCAATTTGTTGAGTAATATAATCATTATTTCTCAGGGAGTTATCATATACTTCTAATATTCCTTTCCCAAGGAAAAGTTCAGCAATAAATATCTATAATTTAACTAAATGTAAATTAATCAACTTTTTAGTCGTAATTTTTTTTTGAGGTTTTAGCTTTTTAAGTATCTTCTGTGATCTACAATTGCAATAATTAAAATTATGTAACTACATCAATGATAAACTAGGTACGGGACATTTTTTTATATAGTCTGCAAAAATTGCAGAGTGATTGGTGTCGGTTCCCAAAATGCAACCGCAGTACTAAAATTCACTCCAAAACAAAATAAAATTTTGATTTTGTATGGCTCGCGCTAATAAATTATGCGTGTCCCCCATGCTAAGTCGAATTTTCGTTTTGTTTTAAAGTGTAACCCAATACTGCGGTTGCATATAGGAACAGAGACTGAATCACTCTACAAATTATGCGCACTACATAAAAAATATCCTGTATAGAATAAATTTAAATAATATATTCGTTTACACATGAAAGAGTTAATTCGATTTATGACACAATCCATTATTCAAAATAGACGTGATAAATCGAGAAAAATTCCAACAATAGAATTCTCATCTGTCAAACTGGTTTGTTACAAAAGGATTATTGGCGAGCGTTGGGAAAAGTTCGTTTAGTGTAATTACGTGTGATAGCAATTTGAAACTTCAGTTGGTATCATTATGATTTTATTTTTGGGTGTCATGATTGATGGATCAAGTTAAATGATATAAAATATTGAGAATGTATAAATAATTTTTTTAATGAATACATTTTGATCTTCCTTATACAATTGTACGATCAAAAATTTACTTTTTTGGTGTTGTTATATAGACATTTTCATTTCCACTTCTTCCTCCTTGTTACCGTATGAAATAAACTTTTAGTTAACGTTGAATGACAACGGATTTACACTAATTACAGTAATTAATAGATAATAATTAACAATGAAAGAGTAGCAAGTAATACTGGTTTTACAAGATATTGTTAACATTTTTTTAATGCATTTCATAATGTTCTTTACGAATAATAAATAGACGGCTATCAGTACACGTAACTGCTTTGATTTTCCGCTGGCTCTCGGCTTACTGCAAAACTGTCAACTGGCGACGCCACAAAATCCTTCGTCCGGGAATTTTTCCGAACTTTACGATTCTTTTGAAATACGGTTTTTTTGTTACCTCAACAACATTCGAACGCCTTAACTTAAGCGGTGGAAGTTCAGACGCGGAAATCTAATCCGCGATAATCTGGAGATATTCTTTTGGATATTTTTTGTTGAAAATTTTAAAAGTTGTTTCGTTGGATTAGGCTGTGTGAACTCTTCTGGATCTTTAATGTTTCTAAAGAAAAGCGGTTTTTAAATAAAATAAGGTTTGAGATGTTTGTTTAAATAATTGAAATTGTTTTGCTGCCTTTTTACAGTTTTTTTTTTATTCATGTGTTTTTTTTTAACCTCTTTTTCAAGACGAAATGGAATTTTATCATCACGTGAACAAATAGGAAACCTTTTTTTCAACATGGCGTTAATACAATAATTTTGTTCTAAAAGTTTAATAAACTATGTTCGTAATGACCCTGTGAGTAAAGCTAATGGCCGGAAACATGATTCCCATGAATTCGAGTCCGGACTTGAAATAATAATAAAAAATAAAAAGCAGGGGGCAGGGATAAAAGTTCCATTGAGTTGTACATACTTCATATATGTTTTTCATTACATGTTTGCGATTGGGATACATTTAATAGGGTTAATTTATCAAGTAACGCAGGGGACCGGGACCCGTATTTACAAAAGATTTTGTATTGTGTCTAATTTAGGTTGCTTGAAGGGTTAACAATCGGTTAACAATCCATTTTATGTAAGATTTATTTTTATTTTTGTTTTACATGTTATTTTATTTTTCTGTTATATCTATAAAATCGTTTCTGTGCTGTGTCAAATAATATGTTTTTCTTTCTTATATTTCATTTATACATTCTCGAATGACCGCAGAATATTCCTATTAACACAAACTTTTATTAATAACTACAATACATTCTCACATTTCACTCTCCAATGGGGGACAATGGGGGACAATAGTAATTTTTCTCGGAAATTCAAAGCCACTGTAGGACATGGATTTATGTTTGGCACAAATCAAAATTTACGCTTCCAAATACAAATTTATTATGCACAGTGTATAAATTTAAATAAATTGCTTTACACCCTTATGTTGAGGTTAGTAAGGGCTAAATCAGTTTGCATGTACATTTTTAGACGTTAACAAACGAAACTGTTTGCTTACCGGCGGGATATGGAATAGGCGTGCTGTTACACCGTTGCGTAACGATGTTAATAGATTTTGATTTTTTTTACTTATTTCTTTGTTCGTGTTATATCGAATATTTTTAACATTGGTTCAATACTCAATTCTTTATTGCATTCCATAATTTTTAAATAGGTGGTAGGCAGAAAACTTTCGGATCGGGCACAAGAGCGATAAATTGATGTTTAATTGCAGGTCAATTAATAATATTATGTTAATAGGTATTTTGTTAATTATTTTAATTTTATTTAGAGATTATTTTATTTTTAGATATCATGTTTTTATAAATATTTTGTTTATTCTAATAGTTATATTAATGCACTATTACATTTTTTGTTACTTATAAATTTTAATTATCTATTGAAATAACAATGGATAAAAACGTTGTGTTAAAGATTGTGCAGAATGGAAATGATTAAAATATTAATTAGCATAATCATAATCAAAGATTTCAATTCAGCACAACTTTATCGTGTAAGAAACTTCTCAAAACTCACCACCATATGACCACATAGGTACGCTACGGTGTAAATTGACCAAGTGAAGCGAATCAGGCAGACGGGGTGACGTCACGGAAGCAACGCGGCGGAAGCGCGCGCGCCGCGTTTCCGCTAGAACCGCCGCGTTTGAACTGCGCTAACTACATCCACCAAACTCACTGTACTGGCGATAGATATGTATTATTAGCTTGAGCTATACTGCTCTCAGAAAGAACAAAGGCACAACTTATTTTTTTTTCAAAATTGACTTTGTACTTATCAAATCATTAAGGTTGTATTTTACGACGATTTCTTACTTTTGAGGGGGTGAAGTATCAGCCTAAGCCCCACCCACTAGGGGAGCTCCGTTCACGCAATTGCGCAATTGACGTATCAGACCGTGTGACACACGTGTCACAGAATAGCAATATTAATTAGCAACATGCAGTATGACACCAGCATAATACTTGAAAAATATAAATCCATAATATCATATACCCAGTGTCCTATATTACGCTAGAAAATCTATTTGTAGATTTTAGACCTATTTAACTATCTACTTATAAACTATCGGTCATACCTATTGTGTATGAGTTTATGCAAGTGCACATAATTGTCTCGACCAACATTGGGCATTTTCACATTAAGCCGATAATGCCGTAACGAAACCGATATATCGACACGACAAACCTGATGACCCTGCCAATGTGTGTGTAATGTTAGAAGAATAGACCAACTCAAATCCATGCCTTGAGATAATAACCTACTCTCACCCACACCTGTAGGCGTCGTCCGTTTCCGTAGTCATACCTACTTAAGTTCGTTCACAGGGTTGCTATTTAACCAAAAAAGAAATTGCATATTCATAGATCTAAACCATATTCCTAGTTCAGATTCCTCGCTATGTATGCAGGCGAAGAGCTTCAAAATTGAAAGAAAGAAAAAATATTTATTTCGGACTCGCACACGAAATTAAATAAATACACAAAAAATTCAAATAATGATAACAATAACCTAACCGTCTAAAACCCCCGACTATAACTAGAAAAAGAGGTGTAACTTTTGAACGGCTGAACAGATTTTAAGAACCATCCCGACTAAACTAGCTTTCAATTTAAAAAAAAACTGCATTGAAATCGGTCCATCCGCTTTGGAGCTTCGATGCCACAGACAGACCCACAGATACACATTATAAATTTATAACACCCCTCTATTTTGTCGGGGGTTAAAAAAACCTGCAAGAGGCCAAAAAATGTCCCTATCTCAGCATATGCTGCGACAGATAAAATAAATACCGCAGCGCTGGATTTTGAACTCTAATACTAAAATCAAATAAATATACAAGAAGATAGAAATACATATTATGTGCTAGTTGTTATGTTGAATAATAAAATATAAAATTGTAAAAAATAAATAATTAAACGAATTTTATGAAGTAAAACTGAACTTTTATTATTTAAAATAAAACAACACACATTCGTGATTCATAGAGTAGAGAGTAGTGAACCATAGAACAACATTGACACTGATAAAAAAAAAACAACGACAAAGAAAGGCGGCAATTTTAAACTATCTTCAACAAAAATAACTTGAGTATAGTCTTTTGATTTACATGATTCGTTGTGTTCGATCACATTTTGCGTAATGGACTGTTGACAGACCAACGGTTCATGGAAAAACCTAACAAATGGTTATAGTTTATTAAATTTTATTTATGTATTTTTTATTAGTCTGTATAAAAAAATTGTATGAGTAATAAATAATATATATTATAGTATTCAAAAAATTCAAATTAAACTGGTTGTCTTGGTAGACATGTCAATTACGAGGTTTACAAAAGTTGATAAAAAAACGTTCATTAGTAGCGGGAATATTTGTCGAAGTTCCATCGCTATTTTTATATCAATATTGTTCTATAAGTAGGTAAATAGAATATATATAAAACTTCATACTCTTTGTTCTCAACACTACAAATAGTCATACTGATTTTTCTATACTACATCCTATAAAATGAATTCTTGACGGAGATGTCAAGAAATTATTTTAGCATATTGATTTTATAAACGAAATACTTAGTTTTTCTGAATAAAAGGCAAGTTACTTATACTTCCTGTTTCTTTTTAATATTTTTTTTAATGATTATACTGTCATTCTTTCTTTTGGTTTTTAATAAAGTGTAGCGCAGGAACGTCAAAAAAATTTGCATTTTGTGGTTTTTATCAAATTGTGACCAATATACGAGTACGTAATATTATGAAAAAATAACAACCGATTTTGGTTGGTATATTTGCTACCAATATTGTGATGTAAAAATTATTTGAAATAATATCATGTTTTAGAAATAATCTTGTAAACACTTTTTTAAAAGAGGTAACTTTGCGAAATTTTTTTATCGAGCCAACTTCGTCCAGTCATGTATCGGACAACCGTGCAAAGATTGTCACATCTTCAAGTTTGATATATTTTTTTTTTCGGCACAAAGAAATAAGAATTTCTATTCAAAAAATTGTAAATACAAATCGGTTTTTGCGGCATTCCTGTAAAATACCCCCTTAATCATTTATTTAAAGACAACAGAGATCCATCATATAACAAAGTATGCACAAATAACAATAAAATAAAATACAATACATTAATTAAAATTCGAAATGAAAATAAAATAAAATACATTAATTTACAAAATTCAAAAAAAAAATATATCTATTTCGGTATTTCTTTTTTTCCTGATGTCGAACATGAACATAACTCAATTTTGAATAAAATGTTAGTTGTGCTTTTTTCTTTCCGAGGACAGTAGATTCTGTCGAGGGTTAAAAACAAATAATAATAATAAAATTACTGTAAAAGAAAAAACAAATCTTGGTTAACTGCAATAGTGATTAAACTATCATTATACTAACTACGGAAATTTAAAATTCCTGTACTCGAATGCATCATCACCGGCCCTTCGTTAAGTGCAATAAAACTTGGAGAGTTCATTACCGGCGCTATTTGCGTTCGTGTATTTTTGGAAGGGAAATGAGGAGAACATCCGTTCGCTGGGGGTCTCGTGTCTATGTTAAATGTTCAGTGTTTGCTCGTGAGCTAATGTTATTTGTACTAACTGTTCTTTTGATCTTGTTAATGGGTGGTTTTTTAAATGTATTATAGATGAGTCCGTCAAAGTTTTTTTATTTCAACCAGCCCTCTAAGCGTTCATTTACACTCGATACTTTTTTTTCATTTTCGCGTTCGTTGGCTGTCTTTTGCTTACAAAAAGTGAATGACGAACGCGAAAACGCGCGATTCTGCTGCTAAAAATATCGGGTGTGTATGGGCCCTAATTACCTATGTAGCTGACAGTTTGCGATAGGCGTAAATAGAAAGAAAGAAAGAAGAAAGAAAACACATTTATTCAGCACGGACAGTGACAACACACGAGAGAGAAATAAAATAAAAATTAACTTAACCTATAAACAGTAAAAAATAAAACACTGAGAACAAAATTAAAAAAGGAGAATAGTCATCCTATTGTATATTGTTGTCAAGCAAGCCCATGCCGAATGGGTAGTCAGCTCAGCATTTGCTGGGCGCGAAGAACCCAGCGCTGATTTTCAGTTGGCGTTAGCTGCTGTTGGTGTTTCGTGCGGTAGCTGCTGTCAAACATCACTTTGGTATTACGTATTTGCCGATAGTGACGCGAAAGCCACCGCGTACGGGTTCGCCCTCTGGTGGGCAATAAACGAACTAAAAAGTGCATACTTTGCGCTGCAAACGCGACAAACAGCCACAGGCGGACGAATGCCGTACTTATACGAATTTGTTTGACAGTTCGCGACCGATCGTGCTCCGTCACGTGGCTGTCGGGTGATTTATAAGTAATTAGGTGGGCCGTAAGATTTTTTGCCACCTTAGTGGTATAAGAAAAAGGCATTACAAATAAGGTTTTTTCTCAAACCTCATAGCACCAAATTAGTATTATTAGACTAGAACATAATTCTGTAAACCTCACAGAAAGCAATTTCAGTAGATGACAATAACGAACATTTAGTACCCGAAATATCTCCATTGCACCTTTTATTCATATTATTTTCATAGCTTATTTTCATAGCCAACATGACAGTACCTCTGCTTATCGCAGTTTTCAGGGCATTACACACGTTAACAATTTATCATAAAAATTTGAATTCTCTTGCTGTGTTGTTCTTTTCTGATTAATGGTGTAATACTTTGACATGATGTAGGTACAATTTGTATTTGTTTTTGGTACTGTTGATCAGAGATCTAATCTCAAATCTATCGTGATTTGTCCTGCTAGGACTAATAAATAAATCCAGTTCATTGCCGTCCCATTGCTGGGTACGGGCCTCTTCTCGGAATTAGAAGGGTTAGGCCTTAGTCCACCACCCTGGCTTAATGCGGGTTGGCGGACTTCAAACACCATTGCAGACTTTATAAGGCCCTCTCAGGTGGGCAGGATGTCAGGTTACTTTGTAATGTCTAATAAACGTTTTTTCTTTCTTTCTTTCTTTCTCATCCTTCGCCACATCCAGCCAGCATCCTTTTAGGGCGGCAAGGGAAAACAAGGTCAAGACATCTGTAGGCTAATTCATTTAACTAAAGAAGTGCAGTTGCCGCGCAATTGCAGTAAAATTTTGATCGAAATATCGCATTTGATATTCTTTTAGCTTCAGTAAGATACGCTCGTTTCAAGTTCGACCGTCACTGAAATATGATCGGTGTGTCATAAAATTACGTGAATAATTAGCCCTCTGTTTATGTCAAATTACTAACAAGTAAATCATGCCATTTATGCTCAGATGAAGAACCCGCTTACGCTCATTTATGCTTTACATAATATTGTCAATACTGACTTACTGACATTTTGATATGACACGGGAAAATTGGTGAAATGCACATTATTCAGCAATGAATATTATCAAATGCAGAGATTATTTGATGGTTCCGAAATCTGAAAAAACTGAGTCATGGAAATAAAAAATCTTAAATCACGCTTTTTTTTATTATTGTCTCTCATTCCATAAGAACAAACATATTTTTATCCCCAAATTCTATTGATATACAAAAATACTCAAAATTAAATCTAATTTCCATCATAATAGGGTCCGAATTTAAATTGGTTGTTGAATGACAATAATTTCGGACAAAAAATGGGTCCTACAAATATGAGAGCAAATATTTTAATCCGACTCAACTGAGGTGAGAGTAAACCGCTTTGCGTATTTCATAATAATAGCTTTAAGTCGGGTTCAGACGGGCACAGTTGACAGTTGACAATTTAGCAAGCAGCGAAGTTATTTAAGGAATGTCGTGGAAATTGTTTTCTATTTGTCTGCGTCTTATCTTCTAGGTACCTTGTTAAGAAACAGGACTCAACGGCAACTACAGCTATTTCTACAATATCATTACTCGTTTTCATTACTTTTAAAGTCTTTACAATTTCTCTCTATACAACGTGTATCAGTAATGCGTGGTCATATTTAAAGGTATGGATCAGATCATCAAACTGAACAACTTTATCTATGGGATCAACATCGTAATCGCGAAAAAATAATCAGCCGTCCCATACGTTTGAGTCGAGTGGGTATTGAAGTTTTGTATGGGACAGCTGATAATTTTTCGCGATTACGATGTTAGTCCCATAGAGAAAGTTGTTTAGTATGATGGTCTGATCCACACCCTTAAAAATGACCACGCAGTTCTGATACACGATATTAATCATGTAACTAAAAGTTATTATTTTGAGAAAAATCTTTTACATTATGTATCTACGTAATAGTATGATATAATATGCCATTAGTCTTTAATTTCTCAACTACGTTTCATACGATAAGTTGATCGCTAATCAAATTTAGAAATCACAGGGAAATTCACAAATCACATTAACATTAATGACAGTCAAGGATCCGAAAATTGAGGAACACTGATGGAAAATGGATTCTAGCTAAAGGACAGGATAAAAGTAACATTTCTATTGTGTTTATTGGCTATAATGTTGCTATATGATAATTGTATATTTTTTTTGAAAACCTTACCCCTCTCTGTAATTTCTCCGGTATCGAGGGTACAGTTTACAAACATAATTACATGTGACATGCACACACACCCAGACCCGAAACAACTATCTGTAGATCATAGAAATATTTATTCCGTGCCGGGATCGAACCCACGGCACGTAGCGCAGAAAGCTAATCGCCAACCGTGTCATATGTTAAGTAATTAATTTCTATTGTAGGTATTATTTTTATATAATGTTACTGTGTATTTTATTCGATTGTACTCTGGATTTTATCTGAAGTAAATGAATTGAATTGAATAATATATCGATGCTGTTAACGTCACCATTAACGAAAATCAATATCATCATAATCAATTCTCACTAATCCCATCTAAACCCACCAGAGACGAGCTTTAATTTAAATTTGGAACGTAATTCGTGAACTCGTCCCATTTACACCACAAAGAATTCACATTACAATGCTTTTGGTTTTTAATTTTACGTTTGAGGAAATTCGATTCAGCCAGATTCAGCAGGAAACAGATTAAACGATATTACGCGTTTTTATTTTATTGTTATTATCATTTTTATTGAGAGAAAAGATTTAAAATAGATTCCTTTCTTACCAAGTACAAGAACACGGAAATTATTGGTTATTGTGGTGTACAGAGCGATACTAGGAAGTTTGCTGAATCGTGTTTACTGTCTATTATTAGATTAGCAGGAAAAACATCAACATCATCATCATCATCATCATAACCATCATCACCATCATCATCATCGTCATCTCTATTAACTGTTTAAATTGTGACATCCATCTAGGCTCTATTCCCCACTGTGGTGGACTGGACGTGGACGTGGTTAGAAATATATTCAGCACTGTCCATGTTGAAAATCGATTGCAACGAATTGTTTTCATCAAGTTGTACATGGTGAGCATAGTCTGTCATTTGGGAACTCCAGGGCCAATCACTATGGAACTATAGGATTTTCCTTTACGTTTTTCGACATGGAACTTATGGATCAATAATAATAATAATAATTAATTTCTTTATTCGGGTAACTATAGACTCATAATGTGTTAGTAAGTACATACTTAATAACTATTGTTAGGTTTATACAGTGAAGGTACCTACTTAAAATCTAGGATTTGGCTGGATTCTCTCAACATGAACCGCTGAGCAGCGGTTCAAGTAGAAAGAATCCAGTCGGCCAGCTATCATGGCAATGACGCGGTTGGGGCTGGCTCGCACTCTGCAGAGCAAGGACGCGCATCGCTTGCGTTTAATGAAGAAGATCTTAGAGGATCAATGAATGTTGTTATCTTATTTAAGTCTCTTTATATTCTTATAAGCGACACAAGTTTAATTTACAGTTCAGTTTTTTTTTAATCTATTTATTTGTAGGACAAAATGATAAATAACATAGGTACAGGATCCCTTTATATTCTATGAGACTCACATTTTATTTTCAGTTCCGTTTTTTTTAAATCACGTTTAAAAATCACGTATATCTTCTGCCAAAATACAGTGCAGTTTGTTAGGATTCTCGTCGATACAATATACTTATTTAATTGGAATACTCTGTAGTTTATTATACTTAGTTTTCTATTTTTTTTTCTTTATTGTATTTTTTTTTAAATTATAATTGTACATATTTCTCTTTGTATGTTTCATCTGTTTCATGTATTGTAAACGTGGAGCCGGCATTATCTCGTATGGAATAAAATTATTTTTCTCTCTTTCTTTCTATTGGCCTTACCAAGGAATCATCTAATACTTTTATCAATAAACACATAAAACAATACAAATAAGAGTTCGGCAGATACCACAACTGAATCCCAGTAGACTGTTCCATCGTTTACAGTTGCACTTTGTGTTATTACTTCAGAAACTTGCCAAGGTAGGGTTTATCGTGAAGCAGTTTAGTATTTTTAACCGACTTCCTAAAAAGGAGGATCTTTTATTTTATTTGGCTCATATAACTTATCCGTAGCACTAAATATACTATGCCTTCCTTTACCTCTCTTTCCATCTATCTTTCCTTCAATTATGTTTTTAACCCCCGACAAAAAAGAGGGGTGTTATAAGTGTGTAGTGTGTATCTATCTGTGGCATCGTAGCTCCAAAACAGATGTACCGATTTCAACGGTTTTATTTTTATTTTATTTTAAACGGTTGCATCAAAAGTCTGATAAGTCGTTGCATAAGCATTGGCTTCCTATTGAATATTTCAATGGGACGATAATGGGCTATAATCTGATCCGATTGACGTCAATAAGCCCGGTATTTGTCATCCGGTAGTTACAGCATCGGTGAACTAATTTAACCCTTTGTGGATCATCGATGAGATGATTATGTAAGTAGGTAGTGTAGATACGTTACGTTGATAACGAGTAGATTTAACTTAATTTCCATTATGTATTTGTATTTCTATTAAAATCGTTACCTACATTTTTGTTTTGTCTTCTCAATATTTTTTAGACAATAGTGTCCACAGGATTTAACATTCACGAAAGTTTATTATAAAAACATTAAATTTAATAATAAATATAAATGTAATAATCACAACAAAAAAAAACATTTTATTGTTATTTTCTTCATTCAACTTTTCAACATACCTACTTTTATAATTTTATTTTTTTGCTAAAAAATACATTTTTTTTATTACCTATATGTAGAAATAAATATTATATAAAATATTTATTGTGGTACCTATCGTTAAAATACAATATTTTCATCGAAAAAACAATTAAATCACCTATACGTAGGTAATAGAATAAGCTAAAAAAAAATGTTTTCTTAACAAGCGACTCACATACCGGTACCATTTTCCAAGTTTAATCTTTTATCGAGTAAAGTTTGTACTTAAAGAGAGTGATGTACGAATCGTGCCCTAGAGATTTGATAACTGTTATCGACTAGTGGTAGGGTTTGTATACTTGTTCTTACTATAAACACAGTTTAAATATATATATATATATACTGTGCTATAAATTTTCGCTTACTTACGTTTGTTTGTGGTACTGGAGTACTGGATCTGGAAACATGAAACAATTATATTATTAAACAATATATATAGTAGAAATCTTACGAAGTAAAGTAAAAGTCGTTCCATATCCGCTGGCATATAATTTAATTTTATAAATCATAGTTTGTTGTACTTGTCATACTAATAATTTTCAAATAAATATAATATATTTATTTATTTATTATTTATGTACACACATACACATGACAAAGAAAATAAGTAAAGATATCAAGTACAAAGGTACTGCTTATTTTTAAAGAAATTTCTGCCAGCAGACCTGCGACAGGAAAGAGTGAAAAGAAAAGAAGACAGTGTGTAACTAAAGGAAACAAGGTAGGTAGATGATAAGAAGCTAACGAGGAGGAATATAATAAAATACATAAAAATAAAATAAATACTTACGTATAATAAAGATACATACCAAAATAAACTAATACATAACATGAATATACTAATAAATATTTATATTTGTTTAAATATTATAAGGATAGGTAATATTCTTTAACGCGTTTTTTGAAAGAGGAAATAGTTTTAGATCCGCGGATGTTAGGCGGAAGTGCGTTCCACAGCCTGCCTGCATGGACAGAGAAGGAGAAAGAATGGAAATTGGTTTTATGAGATTGAAATTTAAGAAGGGTTTTGAGGTGGGATCTACATGGAGCATCAGAAGGACGAACGTAAGAAAACCGTAACGTATATATATTTACATAATATTATATACTACAATATTAATGGAAAAATATTTACAGAGAAAATATAAAAATATATATTTATGCATATTTTAATGAGCGCTGGAGCAAAAGTTGCCCATCACATGCCGCGTTACGTCGTTTGTATACTATTTGTGTTTGTTGTACTTACCGCTATTTATTCGTAATTTAAATTTAAAAACCAATAAAGAATACAAAAAAAAACCGCGTTTCAAAGAACTATTTATTTTTATTTTCAAAACGTTTATTGAATGTTAGATAATAATATATTCAAGCTACTTTTAACGGTAAAAAGTTCTCATAGCAAATCGTTTCAAAAATTCCTTTGAGATCCAAAATACTTAAAACTATGCAGGAGTATTCCAGTAAATGTTTCCAGCTTACTACTGTTATTTGCGTCGGATTTACCTTGTTAATTTAGCTAAATACAACTCCGAGCACGGGATAATTCAATGGTCTTAACGCGCGCGTTTACGTTAGAGCACAATGAACAAACGTACGAAACTAATTAGATTACTTGTATCGTTGCAGTCTGTTACTTAAAGTTGATTTCGTTTGGTGTTTTGAAACGTATCTCTGTATACATATAACTACATACGGGTAAGAAAGACTTCGAGCGTTCTTTTTCAGTTATTTTTAAACTGTATGTATTATATTCTTACATAGAAATAGTATAAGATATATACTATCTTAATGATTCGTATTTATATACGTATATAGGTATATCATAGATTAAATTGCACGCACGAATTTTCAAAGCACCGTTATAACGACTAGAGCCGTGACGAGCAGTTCGAAGAAGAAGTGAGGAAACTGAGCGACAGGGCTGTTTGCTGTTAGTAATCTGGTTTATATAAATAGGATGGAAATTTTTCGGTATTGGCTTACATAATATTGTAAGGTAGATCCATAGATCCGTGGGTAGATCCCTGGTCCCTGTCAAGCAATCTGAAGAATCAATTCACAGATAGCTATTGGCGACAGACTACTTATGATTTTTGCTGTTCTTTTTTTTTTTAAATTGTAATATTGTGTAAATTGAGGTGGAATTTTAGCCGGGGCCGCTCCCGCGGCCCCACATTTGTTGTGTAGTAAGCTTGATTTCTGAAAAGAGTATCCATGGAGTTTCTTGCCGGTATCTTCTCCAGGACCAACCCACTTGGAACCGTGCGCCTAGAATCACGACGTTTTGAAAGTGCCTGCAAAGGCCCAGTTGAAATAAAAATCTTTGACTTTGACTTTGACTTTGAGACAATCAGCTGTCATGGCTAAATTATAGCCTACATTCTGCCCTAGAATGATTTGGCTGTTGTCAAACACACCGTGTTATTCATCATTCTGCACTGTGTATCCCAAACACATTGGCTTTTCAGTATAAATACACAAACGTGTGTACAATCATCAGGACCGTCGTTCGCGCACTTATCGTGATTGGGATCGAGTGAATGAGCGTAAATTTGAAACGTGAGAAGTGTAATACTATTGCTTTTACTTTTTTTCACCTGTAAAGTAGTAGGTACCTGTTTTTAATACAAGTCGTTCAGTATTCATGTCTCATTGACGTGGGAGCTGAATATCAAATTGGTAGGTAGAAATCTTATCTAGACTCATGCTTTAGCGTGTGGAACACTTGGAATGGGATTCACAATAGTAGGATTTATTTATTTAAAAATTCTTTATGAACAATATACAAAGACCTTAGGGCTCAATTATGGAGACGTTCATGGAGATCGAGCGATAGAGCGACGCGTCACATTGCGCGCCGCGCGACGCCCCGCGTCTCCACAATTGAGCCCTTAGGGTGATGCAGCGACAATGAAGGTAGATGCACCAAAAAAACCTTCCTCTTTCATTCCACAAAAATTGCTGGTGAGTTCGCTTCGCATGCATTAGCATTATCCAATATATGAGAATGATATAGTTTCACTTGGTTTCACTAAGTAGAATTTTCTGTATACGTCACGACTGTAATTTCAAACATAAGCTACGTGGGCACTCGTCAGCGAGAACGCACTGCACGCAATGAATTCGCTTTGTTCATGAATTCCGACGGTTCAGCTTCCACATACGGATAGTGGGTGGTTCTATGGGAATTCATACAAAGCCTGCCGTCCGTTTCATGCCGTGCGTATTATACGTTACTGCCAGGTGGTAATTGTTATTCTGTTTTACCTATACCTTTCATGAATTCGTTATTTTTTTCTTTCGCAATAGGTACCTACCATATTACAAGTAATTCATCGCGTCTACTAACAGCCATAAAAGAAGATGGTATATATAAGATCCTAACTTTCTAGTCCCAATACGATTATTGTACTCATCATTATGAACAACTTTTAATATGAAACCAACCCTGAAATCGTGAAATAAAATCTGCTGTTCCATAAAAATAATCAAATCTTACTTGACTGTACTGTATGGACCAGCAGATTTTTGTTTGTGAAATCAAAGTATCAAGTACCTATACGGGATAATTTTTTATGTAGTGCGTATAATTTGTAGAGTGATTCAGTCTCTGTTCTTAAATGGACCTATCTACCATTTTGAATTATTTTACTACAAATTCATCACACGTAGGTATCCTTAATGTAATATTTTCACTCAAATCTAATTACTTATCACTTCCGAACGTTAACTGTTTGCGAGGGTAAGATTTCTGTATCACGATTTATAACTTCGTAATTATGAATAATTTATGTTCGCACGGTTCGCAAGTAAGCACGCTTATTAAGTTTTCTTGACGCGTAACACACGCTTCGTATGATGTACGATTTTGTAGGGATATGAACATTTTCAATGTATTTAATGCATTCCCATTTAGAAGTATGTTTTCGAGGATTTCTACGGAATAATGCGGTTTAGAAATCTGTTTTCGGTTACTCGGGGTATATGTATTGTTTGTTATAGAAAACCTCGATAAGTAATTCACTTTATTTCCATGGCCACTTAGGTTTAAGGCAAGCCCAGTAAAACCCAGGTTTTAAATGTATCAGTCACTTTCCAACGTGATACAACGTGCATCAGAAATGCGAGGTCATATTTAAGGGTGTGGATCAGACCATCAAACTGAATAAATTTCTCTATGGGATCAACATAGTAATCACGAAAACTGCTGACTGGGGCTGTGTGTTCCAGTCACACAGCTACAATTTTGAGCGGAGTTCCTCTATACCCTACCTCTCTTACTACGGATGCTCCGAAAATTTCAGCTAGAAACTCCATGCGAATAAATGCTACATTCCCTTTATTCTTTTAATCCACTTAACCGAAAATATCTTCATGAAATGTCACAGCATACGTCAGACGAACAGCGTGCTCAAACAAATGAACGAGTGTCGTCCTTCGTGACTTAACACCGTCATTTCAAGGGTCGCACACGACCATTATTTATGCAAACGTTGGGATCCTGTCACGTCATGTTAGTGCTAGTTGACAGTCCTTGTGATTGAGGAAAACTAACAGCCGGTTTCTGAATTGAGAAAAGGAGCAAATCTCAACTGATTATTCACAAATACTTAAGTATGTACTCAAGATTTTTGCGTTTCACTAGTCAGTATTGAATTTTGTCAAACCGCTATCAACTGATCATTTACTCAAGTATTTTTGAGTAGAGCTATTGCGATCCGATATACATGCAATAACCGGTACTTATCGAAAATTCATATTATTGCATAATTTTATTATTATAAAATAAAATACAGATTTCAAAAGTTAGTTATTGTTTAATTACGTCATTAAAGTTTACCAAATTCAAGTTAGAAATAATATTTTGCCAATTTTATAATTTTTTATATTTGACGTGTTTGAAGTATGAAAAGGATCGTGAATGTCAAACTGAAAGTAAACCAGTTCATATAAATTCAATTTTTTAATAATGTTATTGTAGCTAAACTACGTAGGTACATAATGGATAATGACAAGAAAAAGCGATCCCCGAATTATACTCTCGAGGAGAAAGAAAATCTCCTCTCAATAATAGCAAAGTAAGTACCTACATACCTATTTATCTTATATACGTGAAGAGAAAACTTTGTACCCCTTTTTAAGCATATTGCGCGCACGGAGGAGTGCGGGATTTGGCATAGTAAAAGATTATGTGGAGAAGGAGTGCAGAAAGCTAAAATTACGGTCGAATTTTGACCACTGGGCGACCACTAGTTAACATAAAAATGCTTACCTACCTATCGCATTTAACGTTTCACGACTGTAGTTAGGTACTTATCTAGATGCTTGTGATTATTTTTGCTTCAGTTACCAAAATGTGATCGAATGTAAGAAAACAGGGGCATACTATATTAAAAAAAAACAGGAAGCCTGGCAGTTGGTTACAAAATATTATAATAGTCTCTGCACGACAGGACCCAGAGACATAAATATGCTAAAGCATTTTTATAACAATATTAAACACCGTGCAAGAAAAGATTCTGCAAATGAAAATGTGAGCATGACAAGTATTTACGTACTGACTATCGGTCATTGCTGAGAACAGTCGGCAAAAGGTAACTAGGGTAACAAAGATATATTACTTTATAATATAATAATTATATGTATTATTTTCAGAAGAAAAGATACCTCACTTCAATTTCAGAAGTAACAAACATTGTGGATGTCTCCCACCCACCACAAAATAATAAAAACGTGGAAGTTGCAAACAATGACAATGTATGTATTAAACTTATTCATAGTTCAGTATACAGTCTGCTGACCAATTATTTATGAATATACTTACTTATTCCATTGGCGCAGCTTATTTAGCTGATTGTGTTTTCTGGTTGCCAGGTTGTAATTGACAATAAAGATTTATTAAAAGATTTAAAGAAGAAGTGGACTGACGAACAGGTTACCTGAGAAATGCAGAGGTGATATTATCAATTCTAGTTCATTTTCGAAGTTGGTTTAAACCATAAACTTGATATTTTTTCAGAAAAATTTAAAGAAAACTGGTGGTGGGTCATTTTCTCCAACATTAACCGATGCTGATCATCAAATCCTTTCGGTCTTAGATGATCAAATACGTCCAGACGAGAATCCATATGATGACGCAGCCGAATATTTTGGTAGGTATAGATCTATATTGTATGTACAACCACAGAATAATATAAATCATAATTATGTACTACAAATTGAATTTTTCAGGAGATAAAATTGAAGATATTCCCGAAAAGTACAACTCAGTACCAAAGTGCAACTCAGTACCAGAACCAGAGTTTAAAAGAAAACCAAAACACGTGGCTCCACGAAAAAAACTAATAGATAACATATCACACATTAAACATTCAGCAGAAGCTTTGAAGAAAATTTATTTTAAGAAAAAAATAGAATTAACATACTACCAGAAAAAAAACGAGATGCAAAAATTTAGATTTGAACAGAAGAAGCATCAGTTGGAAATACGAATTTTAAAAAAACAGTTGGAAAATGCTGAAAAGAATTTGATGTAGTCCGTGAATTAGAAAATGTATAGGTATTGACCACGGACAGACAATTTTAATTACAAGTAGGTAGATCCTATTTTTAAACCCTGACAAAACAGAGGGGTGTTATAAGTTTGTAGTGTGTATGTGTGGATCTGTCTGTGACATTGTAGCTCCTAAACGGATAGACTGATTTCAATGCAAACTTCAGAAGCTGTTTAGTTTTTTAAGAAAATTATTTTATACTATTTAGTTTTTTGAAGTCTACTTTTACTTTTGTTTTATTGACGGTTAGCTTATTAAGTTTCTACATAAAACTGTAGATACCTATTTATTTCAAATTACCGTAATTATAATGAATATCTGTGATTTCTACTATAATGTAAGCAAGTAAGGGCCATGCTCACCAACAAAATAACAGATGTTTAAAATGAAAACGGTCAATTACTCATACAAAAATTCATGTTTAAACGTCTGATTTAGCTCTAGTCGTCTGTTATGTTGTTGGTGAACTAAGGCCTAAATAGAAGAAATTGTACTAGCTGTTAAAGATTGTTTTCTTGTTTGTTATAATGATGAAAATATACTACAGTTTAAGTAAAAAATGTTTTATTTACATAATAATCATGAATAGGTACCATTAATATAAAGAGGAAACGGATAAACTGTAGATTTGCTTGTCCAGACAATCTTAGGGATCCATTAGAAACCAACCTGATTATATAGGTACTACCTACAAATTATAGGGTTCCTGAGTTTTTAAGTTGTAAAATTCATTACAATGATTTGTTTTTAATGAAATAGGCTTAAATTTTACACAATCTACAGAAAAAAAATCAATTTTACAACGTTTTCAAGAAAAAGTGCAATTTCAGCAAAAAGTACACTTGGACTAAAAATGCACAATTGAAAATGAAATTGCACTGCGTTTATTCTTCTTCCTTTTTGAATCAATATCTGGTGTAACCTCCTCTTTTCTGAACATATTCTTGAAGCCTAGAGGACATTTTCTATCAGATGCCGCATTGTTTCTTGAGAGATTTGTTCCTAGCTCGATTTTAGCACGTTTAAGGGCTGTCTTTCATTGTGCACTGATTAATTTATGTCTCAGACATCTTGTCAACCGAACCCACATATGTTCAATTGTGTTCAAGCCCGAACTGTTCGCTGGCCTCAGCAACACTTGTATACAAGCCTCTACTAGAGTCTCTCTGGTGGCTCTAACAGTATAAGCGCGTGCATTGCCGTGCAACAGCTTGAAACCTGCACCCGCTTGCTGTGCAAATGGCGCCACATGGAGTCTTATGACGTCCTGGATTTATCCTTGAGTTGTTACTGTACCCGCCCTGGTTATGAATTATAAGCTCAGTTCTTCCAGTTCGGATTATGCCAGATTCCATGCACCATGAAACTGTGGAATCAACTTCCGTCAGCGGTTTTCCCGAACACATACGACATGGGGACCCTCAAGAAAAGAGACAACACCAAAAAAAAATATTACTGGTTAAAATAAGTTTCTACTATTGTTGTTCTTGCAGCAAACTGCTGTGTGTGTTGAGCTTGAGACAACGAATCATTATTGTTCGCTTCTTGTGCAAGTTCATCATCTTCAACAATGTAGTCATCAAGGTGAAGAGTCATATTATGCAAAACTACACATGCCACAATCACTTTCAGTACTTTTGGAAGTTTAAGTTGCATTCCTGAATGTAAGCATGGAAATCTTCTTTTCAGAACACCAAAACATCTTTCAATTGTGTTCCGTGTTGTAATCTGGGCTCTATTATAGGCTTCTTGGGATGGACTGGCAGGATTTAAAAAGGGCGTCAAAAGATATCTAAGGCATGGGTAACCACTATCACCTAGAATAATATATGACCCAAATCGGCCAGCTTCAAATTGAGCTGCAAGTGGAGAGTCATTCCAAATAGTAGTATCATGCACTGATCCTGGCCAACGAGCAATAACACTTGTTATTTTTAAATTGGAGTCACAAATGGCCTGGACATTAACAGAAAAAAAACCTTTTCTGTTTCTATATAGCTCTGCTCTGTTCCCACCTGGTGAATTTATTTTAACATGAGTGCAGTCTACAGCACCAATGATTCTAGGGAATCCAGCAATTTCAAAAAATCGTGCTGCCACCGATGGTCTCTCCTGAGCAGTGGGCATACGAACATATTGTGGTTTTAAGAAAGCTATCGCACTGGACACCCTCTCTACCACACGGCACACTGTCGCCTTGCTCACATTTACTGTATCCCCCACAACAGCTTGAAAGCTGCCAGTCGCGTAAAATCGAAGAGCTATTAATAATTGAAGCATGGGTGAAATGCAGTCCCGGCGTTGAATGT
Organism: Allophyes oxyacanthae; assembly: GCA_932294325.1. Taxonomy (NCBI): domain Eukaryota; kingdom Metazoa; phylum Arthropoda; class Insecta; order Lepidoptera; family Noctuidae; genus Allophyes; species Allophyes oxyacanthae. Next base: position 2,802,395 of record OW028617.1, read on the forward strand.
TAGAATTTAATTTATTCTTTATTTTGTTATAAATAAATCTAACCGATTCTTTCGTAAAGCGGAATCGGATCTTAAATTGTTCATCGCTTAACTCCAATAACAAATCGGGTCGATTTCCTGCGATTCTTCGTACGCGCGGCAGTCTGCGTTGAGGCATCTCCAAAGACGACAGGGAACTATCGTCGTCACTCATTTTGTTAGAAATCAATGCAGATCCAGTAGGCAGGTTAATAATATGATTGCTCCGTATAATTACACCACTTTTTTCACGTAAACACATAAATGATTACAGTTTGGGTAGCCGAATTTGATTGCTCAAGTTTCAACTGCCGTACTTGACATTGACAACGCTTTGAGCATTGTCAAAGGCGTTTTTCTTAATTGTGAAACGCAAACGAACGCAAATGATGACCCTGAGCATGACTCAAGCACGCTATCTGTCAAATATTAAGCAAATACTCAAATTTTGATTACGGTAGAAGAATACTCAATTCAGAAACAAAAAAATGGTGAGTTCATACTTAAGTAGACATTTGAGACGTTTTCAACTTCAAATTCTCAATTCAGAAACCGGGTGTAAGTCAAGGATTCTTAAGCTAACATAGTGGCACAGAAAATGATTTGTTGACTAAGAAATTATATATTTTGGCCATTGACAGTGGACGGCAGGTCTAAACAAAAGTTACAAAAAATGTGTCCCAGATCAACGCGTAACAATTATCAGGTTCAAATCCGGTCCCCGCGTTTTAACTTTTTGTATTTAATAGTAATTGATAAAAATTTATATTATGTCACATGCGCACACACCCAGACCCGAAACAACTATCTATAGATCACACAAATAATAGCTCCGTGCGAGGATCGAACCCGCGGCACATAGTATAGAAAGCTAATCGGTTAGCCACCGCACCATCCATTCTGCAGTACACGTTAAAGAATTGATGCAATGATGAAAGGTAACTTTGTCCTGCTTACTTCTCTACCTTCTCTTAAAACGTCAGCAAAACCTATATCAAGCTAACAACAAATGACAAACGACAAAGTAAGGTACCCTTCGATCGTAACTTGACGCCCCTATTTAAGGGGTCAAACTTTACTATAACTTATGCAAGCGGCCATGCCTCCCTGTCACGGGCGTAGCATCAATATTTGATCTGTTTTACGTATGTTTCATAGAATATTTACTGGGTACATGTTACGAATACCGAGAAAATTGTACAATGCTTGCCAATCATGCCCGGAGGTATGAATATTCGAATTGTAGGTATATTTAATGTAATGTAAATATACTTACAGTATTTATACAGGATTATATACCACAGGCTTAGGATATCGCTTAGTATATACTGATATACGACTCAGATGACACGGTGGGCGCAGTTGCTAAGCGATTAGCTTTCTACGCTATGTACCGCAGGTTCGATGGCACGGAGCAATTATTTGTATGATCTATAGATAGTTTTTCCGGCACCCTGATTACGGACGCAGCTGACAGTTTGCGACAGGCGTAAATCGTACAATTATTGTTGCTGTCAAACATCATTTTGGTATTACGTACAATACAAAAAATGATGTTTGACAGCAGCAATTGTGCAATTTACGCGTGTCGCAAACTGTCAGCTGCGTCCGTAATCAGGGTCTGGGTGTGTGCATCTGATATGTATGTTTGTAATTTGTACTAACCTTCCAAATAGAAATTTAAAATTAGAATATTGCGCCTCATATTTTTCATGTCTCGCATATAAAAATCAAAATCAAAATACAATTGATCAAACATTGTTCACGTTCTTTTCAATGTATATCTATTGATCTTATTGGCCCATTACAGACATAAACTAAATAAGTTTATTTTTGTAGTCACAATGTTGTTTTTCCAAATATTCTTTGATATTTCCTATCAAACGTGCTACATCAAGCATAATTTTTTAGTTTTTAACGTTCTTTACTTTCAACTCGGAATAGTTCATGCCTTGGTCAATAGAGCCAGAAGGATTCGGAAGGTGAATTACCGATTCCTAATGTAAGACAGGAGTCAGGACGAACCTAGGTATCGTCAACGTACACAAATTACGGTGGTTTTCTATCAGATCGATCTAGTTCCACTTGAAAATACTCGTGTGTGGTAGCCCTTAGCTTTAACTTTGTACAGTATTAGAGTGTTCTTGACGTAAGTATCTACTTGATGTAAGACTGTTTCGATATTTGCTCAGCCCTTGAAGAAAGACGTTTCTAGGTGTTAGAAATGTATTCCAAGAAATAACATAAATACTTGTAGTGATGTGTAGGTACTCGCTTTCGTGTTTGGAGTGTTTTTTAGAATATTTTGTCTGTGTACTGGGGGTTTACTACGAACTCTTATAGCAGGGCAGAAATTGAACCGCCCAGTCATTTCCAGAAAGAGTGGACCTCGCACCGTACAGGTGTTTCGTACACTGAAAGGTCAGCTTATACTGTAAGTGTCTGAGCAGCTCAATTTCTACCCTGCTATAAAGCTAGTACAAAACCCCCTGCTCTCATTTCCTTCTTCAAAGAGCCTTGCTCTTGTCTCTCTCTCCAATGTCTCCATTTTTCCCTCTCCAGTGCAGTCTCCTTAACCTCGCTACTGCGCAGCAACTGCACTTCTTTAGTTACGTGAATAAGCTTACAGTTCGTTTCGTTTTCAGGGCTTCCCTTGGCCTAATACTATTATTATATCATCTGAAAGCAAACAAGTGAACTGATTCACCTAGTGCCTCCCCTAATTCGTCCCCTAACCAACCTCATCAATGTTAGATCAATTTCGACTCGACGTGTACCGTCTTTTATTTTCCCATTAGTTAACTTAATGTATATAACATTACCGTGAGAATAACAAATCGTTTTCGTGGAACCGGGTGGTGTAAGCAGATTACGGGGGTTTTTGCTGGGAAAAAATTAAGATGGTGTGCTGACAGTATTCTGTGAAAAATATACCGTTTTTGGGACATAAATTAAGTTTTTCTGTTGATGTTTTGACTTTTGTTAGGCGTAAATAAATATAAGATTAAGCTGTTTATAATTATTTAGCTAATTATATAACCGTTGCCATTGCTTAGAAAGTATCCGCTTAAGAAAAAAAGCACGTTTTTTTGTTCAATTCTTAGATACAAAAGCACGCATTTATTGATCAGACCTTAGCATCCATCTTCTTGTGAACACGAAAACTAAAATAGTTCCTGAAAAAACAACGAAATATCCAGAATCTATGTGTGTAAGCAAATATAGAAAAAATACTTATCCAAAACATCTAGGTACCTATAGAAAATCTGATAACTCGCATCAGTGTATAACTAAGGGTTAAAATCCGCTTAATGTATCACATCAAAGGAGGGATATACATCGATGATATTGTTATCCGACTAACGATCATCCACATTAGCTTTGTTATTATAATTAATAAGAAAGCTACTTTGGTGTACTAGGATTTATATTTATTTGCTTTTTTATGTAGCCGTCTGGTTTCTGACTAAAAACGGATTAACCTTTTTCTTGTCGTGGGTGTCGTAAAAGTCGACTAGAAGATTGTCGTCAAGAGAATGCCGAGCGCGGGTGTTAGGCGGGCACAACGCCTGTTCATGGTCAAGCAACATCAGTCTCAGTCCACTGTAGAACAAATCTTTTTTTTTTCTTTAAAAAAAAGCTTGTCTGCCGTGACTAGGATTTCTCCTGTATCGAGGGTACAGTTTACAAACATACATCTCATATGCGCACACACCCAGACCCGGGGAAAACTATGTGCAGATCATACAAATATTTGTTCCATGCGGGGATCGAACCCTTGCGCCGACCCCAAATAAGGGCAGGAGAATGATGATGCGGGGATCGAACCCCACGTAGCGTAGAAAGCTAATCGCATAGCCGCTGAGCCAACCGTGTCGTCAAATACGATATAATAAAGTCTTACGTAATATTATTAAGTATGTAGATATATATACTTAATAATTATAAAGAGTTAAAAATCGTTTGTTTGTATGTAGGGGATAAGCTCTGGAACTACTCAATCGATTCTAAAAAATCATTCTTTTGATGATTTTTCTTTCTGTTCTTTTTCTTTTAGTGGTTTAGTACCTTAATTCTGTATTTATTGTATGCACAATAGTTAATGCCTTTAAACATTACCATAAATCCTAGATTATGAATAATTGAATTACGAATACCGATATTTCATAACTGGGTCAAAGTCTTTTGAATTTTAATAAATAAATTGACGTTGTAGTTTAAAAATATCCGCCTGGCTCGCTTTTGTTATCGAATGAAAATCTATTAGGTTCATTCTTTAACAATACGTTCACTTTTTTGTTTGTCATCGGTTGGAAATGGAGCAGATTTATGAAGTAGGTATGCTCAACGGTTGAAAAACGGTCAACGGTTTTCGAATATGATAAGAAAGAGGTTCTTAATAATAACCTTTTTTACCCCCGACGCAAAAAGAGGGGTGTTATAAATTTAACGTGTCTGCCTGTGTATCTGTGTATCTGTCTGTGGTATCGTAGCTCCCAAGCGGATGAACCGATTTTTGTTTAGTTTTTTTTGTGTCATAGATAATTTTATCTCGAGTATTCTTAGCCATGTTTAATGAAAATCCGTTCAGCCGTTCAAAATTTACAGCTCATTTTATAGTTGAAATCGGGGGTTTTTGACGGTTAGGTTATTTATTTTATAGTAGGTAGGTAATTTTGTAAACTGGTGATCTAAAGTTGTTATCGCGGGATTACAGCGATTAAAATGTTAGCATGTATAATGTATTTAGATTTTCACCAAAGTATTTTAATATTCTGTGCAGACAAACAGAAGACAGACGATTTTGCTGATCTAGCTTCAACTCTTTTGGTATGGACAAATTAGTTATACGCTGAACTGAAGCTTTTTGGTGCAGCCGTTAGGCCCACATGATTGTGGTATATCCTACATAATTATGTACTTTATATAATATCTATGTGATTATCTAAATTTTGGTATGCATTTTTTTATTTATGTTCTTCTTGAATTATTTTTTATTTTGCATGTGGTTCCTTAATTTTGCATCTGAATAAATTATTTATCTTTCTTTAGTTCTGTGGGCTGTCCAGGGAAATCTCAGTAGGCGACGCCAGCACCAAATTTCGAACCTGTTTATTCGACTCCTCTCAGTGGCTTTGAAGGTCCACGTTTCCGAGTCACAAAGAAATATAGAAAACACTAATCTTCTTCTTAGCGTGTCGATGGCAAATTAAATATACTTGGCCCAGTATTCCGCCACGCGAATAGCAGAATCAGTTGCAGACATAAGCTCCTCACGCGTGCAGGTGGTAGGGCACGCGGCGCAGGATGGAAGGTGGGCCATGGTTTGCGGAGAGACACCGCACTAGCACTGCAGGTCTAATCCATCTGTGAAATACCACCTATGAAGATTATCTTTACTTCGGCCGACTTGGGATCGTAGTCTATTAAGAGTTTTCCAAGTCGGCCATGGTAGTTTATGTCCAGGTGAAATGGTTTCCGAAAACACTAATATATGAACTACATGTAATTGAATTCTCTGACCGATGTTGATATCTTTTCATAGTCTTTGTAATTGTGTCATGGCTGTTTTGGCTACACCGATCCGTTGGCAAGTTTCAGATTCGCAGTGCCCTTTGTTCATGATGACTGAACCGCGGGTCTACCGCGTAACTAAAATTGTAATGAATATCGACATCGGTATTAAACTTCAATACGATCGTGAGAGCCTAAACTTTGAGCTAACTTGTATTTTTTTTTACCGATCATGAAGATAATAGTCCCAACTATATGATAGGTATTTTTTTTACAAGTTAGCTCAAAGTTTAGGCTCTCACGATCGTATTGAAGTTTAATACCGATGTCGATGTTCGTTACAATTTTAGTTACGCGGTAGACCCGCCGATATATGAATTCATCAAATTTTTTGATACCCCCACCATTCCAAGTACTTATAGACTTCCCCGGAACAAAGATTACGCACCCTAATTACCTCCCCAAACATAAATAATACACCCTGTTTAACCCTGCTTAAGTTTCATGTTATCTCGCGAAAGATAAACAACTCATCGGTTAGCTAAAAGCCTTGCTGCTAAATTTAGAGCCATTTATCTGGATATGTGTACGGATAACACGTGTTTGGAGTAACATGTGTTTATATTCAAAGGTAATCCTAGAAGGGGTGAGTAGAGATGTTCGTTGGATCAAGTTGTTTACCAGTAATAGGAGATAGAACAAGATAAATAACAATGACAAAAAGTCTTTATCATCTCGCTAAAATATTATTATTGAACTAAAGATCTGTTATGAAATCATCATTTTTAACCCCCGACAAAAAAGAGGGGTGTTATAAGTTTGTAGTGTGTATCTGTGTATCTCTGTATATGTATGTGGCATCGTAGCTCCAAAACGGTTGAACCGATTTCAATGCAATTTTATTTAATTGAAAGCTAGGTTAATCGGGTATCATCTTAGCTATGTTTCATGAATATCTGTTTAGGCGTTCTAAAGTTACACCTCTTTTTCTAGTTGGAGTCGGGAGTTTTTGACGGTTAGGTTACCTAATATAGTAACGGCAAGTTCTTCTACAACCTCCTGGAAACCAGTAGATTTTAGACAAATTTAAATCTACTATTAACAATATTTGACTCCCAATAATTATTGGACATGTTAGTAATTAGTATTTGTGAGAAATATACCTTCGTCAGGTTAAATTTTAACCTGTCAAACGGCGTAAAGTAGACACATTAAAAAAATGTATTATATAAATTATGTTTTGTCCTATATGTATTCGTCTTTAAATAAATTACCTATAACGTACTTAACGTAACTTAAATGTTGTGCTGTTTGTATTCCAGGTGCCTCAACCACTTTATAAAGAGCAGAAGAGTAAATAATCGGCAACTACATATTTCTCCGGCCAATTTCCACAATTTCCACTCTTCGTATTCTATTCAACCTTGACATTGGCAGAATCATCGTCAAAACGATGAAGCCATAAACCTAAAATTTTAATTGAAATGAATACTTTCTATTCAACCATCAAAAGAAATTCTAATTACTTCGCCATCGACATAGACCTCAAAAACGTTAGCTGTTTTAGAATTCCTTAGTGCAACTACGCCAATGACAGTTCTTCAAATGAGACGTTAAATTTAGAACCATCTAAGTTAGAACAGTATTTAGGGGAGACACGTGTGCCGCGGCTTTAAACGTGTCTACTTATAGATAAGTTAATTGTATAAAAACAATGGATTTCTTTTAGGATTATTAGTAGTGTATTGTCGGCTCACACAAGACTGGTACCCTGAAATAGTATGACGAGGTCGCGGCAGACCAGGACAGACATGGCGGGACGAAATAGATACATTCCTTGAAGACGGGAACGAAAAGGCGCGGGTTCGAAAGAATTGGAGAAAATGGAGGAAGAACCAGGGGAGGGACAGCATAGGCTGATAATAATAATAAATCATAATTAGTAGTGTATTAGCAGGTGAGGTAGGAGTTGCAGTCCGTCGCCCTATTAGAGACAGGTGTGAGAAGGTGGCCCGTCATGTTCCATGCGTGGCTCTTAAGGATTGTGTGGCAATTAAGAAAGAAAGAAATAAATAAAATAATGTTATTCCACAAAAAATAATTTTTTGATGTTCAAGGAAAGAGCCTTCACGAGTGACGAAATATGAGATCTTCTGGGGCATCCTGTAGGCTAATTCACGTAACTAAAGGAGTGCAGTAGCCGTCCAGTTGCAGTAAAATTTTGATCAAAACAACACGTTTGGTATTCTAGTAGCTTCAGTGACACACGCTCGCGTCAAGTTCGAGCGTCCCTGCAATATTGACGACACGGTTGGCGCAGTGGCTAAGTGATTAGCTTTCTGCGCTACGTGCCGCGGGTTCGATCCCCGCACGGAACAAATATTTGTATGATCTACAGATAGTTGTTTCGGGTCTGGTTGTGTGTGCATGTGACATGTATGTTTGTAAACTGTACCCTCGATACAGGAGTAATCCTAGTGAGGGGCAATGTTTAAAAAAAAAAAAAAAAAAAAAAAAAAATGATCGGCGCATCATAAAATTACGTGAATTAGCCCTCTGGGCAGTCAGCTTCGATACCACCATTGCTGACTGACTAATCTTTCTACTAGCATAAGCGATTCTCATATGATATTTCATGCAGACTTGACAGAAACATAACCTAACCGTCAAAAACCCCCGACTCCAACTAGAAAAAGAGCTGTAACTTTTGAACGGCTGAACAGATTTTCATGAAACATAGCTAAGATGATTCTCGATTAAACTAGCTTTAAATTGAATTAAACTGCATTAATGTCGGTCCAACCGTTTTGGAGCTACGATGCCACAAACTGATACCTACACAGATCTACAAGAATTTTCAGAAATGTCGATGTAAAACAACTAGCATTGGAATTAACACCTGGCTCTCTATTTTTGTTCAGCCCACATGAACTTAGAACAAAGACAAAGTCCCTTTGATGTAACTACAATTACGTGTAGTTGAATGAAACTAACCCTAGCGCAAACCCTCGCATTAGCGTATGTAAATAAAGGGCTGCATACTAAATAAATATAATGAAGGTATAACAAAGTAAACGGGTAACGTTATAAAACATGGTATAGAAGTTTCTTTGTTTTAAATTATATACCATCTACGCTCGTATTAATAGTGAGGAGTGACAGAACAAATAAAATATTATTGTTTAAAAAAAAACTATAGAACACGCTTTAGTCATCCAAACTGAACGTGTATGCAAAATTTCATCTCAATCGGAAACCGGGAAGTGGGTCAAATTTAACTTCCAAGATTTTCTTACATAGTTAGTTATTTACACGTGAAGCTAATAAAAGCGTGTTATAATAGGTAACTAATAAAAACTGAAAAGAAAAAACAACTCCAGTAGAATTCGAATGCGGAACAGCGAAATTAACAGAAAAAAATATTATGTCGACATAATATGGCGCCAAAAATCAGCCATTAAAATTGTTATAATTTTATGTATCCAGTTTCACTTTCACGACGAATCTAACGACATTTTATTATAAAATAAATTTTGAATTAACAATTATTTTTAAACTCATAAATACCATTTGTGTTAGCTTGTGGGCACATGACAGGAGAAGAAGAACGCATAAGTATCTACTTACGTCTATAAGCGTCACCAGCATGAATCTGGAATAGCGAGAAAATCCAATTAGATACAATTATATAAATATATAGCCTTCGTAACGCGATATACAATGTGTATCAGAATACGTGGTCGTATTTAAGGGTGTGGATTAGACCATCAAACTGAACCACTTTTTCTATAGGACCAACATCGTTATCGTGAAAAATTATCTGCTGGTCCATACGTTTGGATGAGAAGTTCAATTCGACCCAATAGTAACAAAAACAAAACACAACAGCTGTTCCACACAAATAAATAAATTTTACTCGGTTAAATGTATCGAACAGTAGTTTTTTTGCGATTTTTTTATTGGTCCCATAGTAAAAGTTGTTTATAATGATGAGTACTTACTGGAATAACCCTTTAAAGGATCGGCACCCTAATTATCTAAAAATCACCTGATAGCGACCCGACAGCCAAGCGACAGCGGACGGAGCGCGATCGGTCGCAAACTGTCAAACAAATTCGTATTATGTACGGGATTCGTCCGCCTGTGGCTACTTGTCACTTTTGCAGCGCCAAGTGTGTCCTTTTTAGTTCGTTTATTGTCCGCCAGGGGGCGAACCCGCGGGCCTACCGCGTAACTAAAATTGTAATGAACATCGACATCGGTATTACACTTCAATACGATCGTGAGAGCCTAAACTTTGAGCTAACTTGTATTTTTTTTACCGATCATGAAGATAGGAGTCCCAGCTATATGATATGTATTTTTTTTACAAGTTAGCTCAAAGTTTAGGCTCTCACGATCGTATTGAAGTTTAATACCGATGTCGATGTTCATTACAATTTTAGTTACGCGGTAGACCCGCCGTAAGCGATGGCTGTCGCGTCGCTATCGGCAATTACGTAATACCAAAGTGATGTTTGACAGCAACTACCGCGCGATTTACGCCTGTCTGCTATATCGGTAATTAGGATCGGGACTCGAAAGGTAGGAACCTTATTTATCGGAAACATTAATTTCTTAATTGTGTAACGGTCCATAAAGTTCAGTATAAATATCCACTTGTATCTCTTCCGCCTCGCTTGCTGTCCACTGCGAATCCAAGGTCTTCATACTTCATTACACTTGGTCCCTTAAATGAACTGTGTCCGTATATTTTATTATGGGAGTGATAAAAATGGTTGGCGTTATTATTTATTGCTATATAGTCTTTCTTTGTTGTCTTCTTCTGCTGAAGTGCTGGTTTTCATATCGTGGGGTAATGAGACTGCTTACTGCTATGGTCGCCAGGTTCTTGACGGTGCTGAATACTTATGGTGCGCAAGGCTGTATTAAGTAGGCATTTCTCGTGCACTGCAACATTGTTGATACTCTAGGTAGGGTAGGTATGGTAGATAGGGTAGATAGGGTAGGTAGTAGGGTAGGTATGGTAGATAGGCTAGGGTAGGTAGTTAGGTAGGTAAGATGGGTAGGTAGGTAGGTGCACAGTTCTTTTATTGGCGGCACGAAGTTCGGCGGGTCAGATAGTGGCGGGTGATAGTAGTAGACGTCCAATGTTTATCATGGGCCTCCTAATGCTAAATTAAGGACAATTCAATAATCTTATCTAATATTCTTAATCTATGTTTATGAAAACGAAATACAGAAGTTAGTAACTAGTACTGAAAAAAAAAAACAGTTTTCTTTCTGAGATGAAAAAAATAGGTTGAAGAATAGATAAAATATGAAGAAAAAAAATTGTGTGTAAAAATAAACGAAATTATGTTTTTTTTTTTAAAAACAGAAAAATGATGACGGTGCCAATTTTATTTAATTATTTTTTCAAGATTATGAAAAAAAATATCCTTTTTTTTTCTATTTTTATCTCTACGTAATCTGTACGGCTAAATTATCGACGTTTTATAGGCGCCTATAAAGGCCCAGATGAAAGAAAAACCGACGATATTTGCGAATGTAGCATCTAGCTCACAAGATCAAAAAGTCTAGAAAATCTAGGTAAAGGACAGTCTTAATCTCTTCTAGAATGAAGCTCTATCTTATAAAGCGTGATTTGAGAGACTTGCTCCCGATAAAATAAACTGCGTAGTGGTTTGGTTTGCTGTTAGTGATGGGACATTACGGGATTTGAAATGATAAAGTGGTATTGGAATGCAAGAGATAGCTAAGTAAGAAAGTTAATTTGTTTTTGTTTATACTGCAACAAAATTATAAATCTCATAATCTGGGTATCAAAACAAGCTATATGTTATTTTTTTCTTGTTTTTTTACTTTAGTAATGTGTACCCACCTATTTAAAAAAAATACGACATTTAAATTCAAGATGTTAATGTCAGAATAAATCCCAGTTTAAAAAAAAAACCCATCATTACGATCCCGTATACCTAAATCCCGGCGTATCCCAACACTAACCACGTAAAATACCGCTATCAGCTTATCACCGTTTCTATTCATTGGACACCAACTGCCGGACAGGAGGAGTTTACGCACGATTTGATGTAAATTGCCCCTAACACCGATCATATTATCATATTGAAATCCATGGAGCCTAAAATTATGATATTCATGAATATAAGGCTACATACAGAAGGATTGACTTTAGAATAAAATACATATTTCAAGCCAGTCAGAAATTCAGTATGTATGCCCTGTATCGCATAAATGCTTTCTATTCTATTAAATTGACGACACGGTTGGTGCAGAGACTAAGAGATTAGCTTTCTGCGCTTTGTGCTGCGGGTTCCATCCCCGGACGGAACAAATATTTGTATTTTCTGCAGATAGTTGTTCCAGGTCTGGGTGTGTATGCATGTGAGATGTATTTTCGTAAACTGTACCCTGGATACAGGAGAAATAAGAGGGAGGAGCCACGTTATTAAAAAAAAACAGAACATAACCAATGTTGGGGCTTTGTTTCAAATAGAAGGTGCTACGCAGAAAAAAACTCAGTGGAAAATGTTTAAAACTTAAGCTACAAATATTTAAGTGATACCTATTTTTTATATTATGGCTTCATTTTTTAGACCATTCTAATGTAGGTACCTAATAGATTTTAAGAAATTAAATTATAATTTTTTTCTAACTTCAAAACAATTTTAGCAAAGATTCTCGTCCTCACAATTTATTAGGTCCTCATTTAAATTCAATAGGTACCTACCCAATTTTCAATTACTCTACACCGAATCACTTGCCCACAAATAATTATCCGCTACACGTCTACCCTCTCTTTGAGCTGAACATGTCCGAACGAGTTTCGTCTATCTGCTTGAAACTTATTAATTATTGACGCAGCAAGACACTGAACTTCAGACGGTTCGTTGTCGAGATGAAATAGACCGTCTATATTGTTGGAGTCTGGACAGAGAAGTTGGGAGAATGGATGTGACAAATTCATTAACCCCCGATATGTGTATATGGTTGTGGTATCATAGCTCCAAAACGGATGGACCGATTTCAAAGCAGTTTTTAAAAAATTGAAATCTAGTTTAATCGGGTATCATCTTTGCTATGTTTCATGAGAATCGGTTTAGCCGTTCAAAAGTTACAGCGCTTTTTCTAGTTGGAGTCGGGGGTTTTTGACAGTTAGGTTATTAGACAAGTCTTCTTCTTCTTTCGTATCAAATAGAGGAGAAAGAGAAACCGGGCCAAAAACATTTCCGTCGATTCCGTCGACATATATGTCGATTTTCCGTTTTTTCTCCTGTCAAGGAAATAAAGGGTGGAATAAATGGGTTTATCCACCCGCCGTGCTACAGTTGATCATCAAGGATCACCAAGGCTCAATGGATACCACGAAATCATGGAAGATGTTATTGTGTCATCATTTCCTTGTGACATTTTAAGAGAGGTAGGGCATAGCGGGACTTTCCGCTCAGAATTGCAGCAGCCCGACTGGGGAAGTACTTCCACCTTGCAGAATATCGTAGCTAAAGAACACTGCTATGTTTCTAATGGTGAGCAAGGTCGCTAGTGATCTTTGGGAAAGCGTTGTGTTGTTAGTAGGGTCCCACCTACTGGCAACATGACGCTAGTAGTAGGGTCGGCAACGCGCGAGTGATGCCCCTGATGTTGCAAGCGTCCAATAGGTTACGGTAACCGCTTGCCGTCAGGCGGACCGTATGCATGTTTCCATATTAGAGGAATAAAAAAAATCATTACACAACGCAACGAACACGTCAGACGAACACTTGTGTGATATCGGCCTTACAAATATCTAGAGCGTTATTGAGATTAGATAAAACCCAATGAATTAAAAATGATGTTTTTAATAGATAAACTTTATACCACCCTTTATAAGCCTCTTAAATTTTGGATATTGCAAACGGTAGGTATCCGTATTTAATAAAACAAAAGGAAATTGAAAATGAAAATTGTAGTTTCGACAATGCCGTGGTCAATTAAATAGAATTTAAAAATTTAAAGGATTCTAATATATTTTGTTATTTATCTATTCATTAAATTAGAAGATTAAGCACTATAGCACTTAAGCTACTTTCTGAAGCAGAATCGCGTGTTTTTGCGTTGGTTATTCACTTTTTGTAAGCAAAAGGCGGCCAACGAACGTGAAAATGCGCCATTCTGCTGCACAAAGTACATAGTGTGTTATGGCCCTAATTAACATTTTAGATTTCTTATCTATAACATATTGTTAGACAAATCACAGTTAAGGTATCGTAAATCTCTTTCCATCATCGAATACTTACCTATTGAGTTCAAGTCGTCATCTCGTCTTATGTTAGTGCATGAAAGGAATATTTTATTTGTAAAGAATCACAGGTATTAACAGATAAAAAAAAAACAGTATGATTTGTGTTTGTAAACGCAACCACGATATAGAAATAAATCCAAGAGGGGCAAAATTAAGAAGTTAAAACTCGATGCTCGAAGAAACGGTCACCTATCCAAGGATTGACCTCGGCCAGCGACGCTTAACCTCGCTGATCGACTGATATGTGCGGTAACTAAATAACTACTCTCACGTGGGGTGGTTACATTAGTATAAATATTATATTTGTCCCATATTCCATTATTATTCTTCCAATGCCCCCAATATTAATACGGAGAATTTATTGCCATAGCTTTGTTTTATTGACACTACAATATGATTCGATATTCTTGTTTGTCCGATATTTGTCTCGATTAATTACGGAATGATTTAATGTTATTGCTAAACCATATCTTGTGTTGCGTAAAAATGTATGGGTAGTAAGAAATGGTTGCTCAGTTGAATTTTGAGTCTTATTGCCATGAGATTAAGATTACGTTAAATAAATATTTTCTCGTAAAAGAGTGTTTTTGTTTTATTGCATTAGATAAATGTACGCAGATACATTGTAATTAGGGGCCCTACATACAAACAAACAATCAAATACCCTTTTCTAATATTAGTATTGAAAATGTTCTAAATCGAAAATACCTTGTTGCTATCTCTTGAAGCTGATGTGTTTTAAATAACATCAAAACTTCTAGAACAATATTGGTAGATACAGATGATTGTGACTGTGGGTTCCCGTGTTTCTTTACGTACGAGTTTTTGTTTCTATCCTTGTTATGTATATTTATGAATAGTTTTACTATTATTATTAATTTTAATTGTTGTTTTTTGGTTTATACGTTAATTATTTTTTATTTTCTTAATATTTTTTATGTTATATTTTATTGTTTCGGTGTCGGTTACTTTGTGATGTCTAATAAACGTTTTTTCTTTCTTTCTTTCTAATGTTTTTTTATTTCTTAAATCTAGATAAGTACTTAAATAAAAAAAAATACAATTTGGTTTGGAATAGAAAATGTTTGTCCAAAAAATAAAAATAATATTAATAAGGTACTCCTCGACACAGCACGCATTGTGAGTAAATTCAAATCAAATCTTTATTGCATTCCATAATGTAAAGTTAAAACAGATGGTAGGCTTAATCTAAGGATCAATTATGGACCCTGTCGGGCACAGCATTGTTTGGTAGGAGAGAGGAAAAGCTGCTTTATTTATACTTTATTTATTCCTCTCTCTGGAGCCTTAACCACCGGTAGCTTGAACCCTATTCCCGATGCCAGTTGGTCCCTATTTTTTATGTTTTTAAATGTGTATTTTATTATTATTTTGTATATGTATTTAAAATGTAAAAACTATTTATATGCAGTGAATAAAGAAGATAATTAATAAAACAAAAAAACGCAAAAAATATCAAATTACACGGTATAATTAAAAAAAAAAATAACAGGTATCAAAACCGCTGTTAGCATCTCTCGTATGTCGACTGTCTTAAACCCATCCAGTCCTCCTAATTCAATGTACCCACCGTATAATACGTTCAAATTAAAGGCCAAATTATTTATACCGAGGCCAGTCTCATACACTTCGTATTTAATTTGGTACCCACACCTGTGGCTTTGTTTATTTCGCGAATTTAGCTACGCTTAATG
Organism: Allophyes oxyacanthae; assembly: GCA_932294325.1. Lineage (NCBI taxonomy): Eukaryota > Metazoa > Arthropoda > Insecta > Lepidoptera > Noctuidae > Allophyes > Allophyes oxyacanthae. The sequence goes on from OW028617.1 coordinate 2,817,944, forward strand.
TTCCAGACGATTTGCTCGAAAATTATGCATCTCGCCTCTGGCCCTGAATTTAGAGTAGAGAAAATAAGTGGACATATTTTGAGCGAAATCTGCTGCCGACGGGTGGCTGTTTATAGGACGGGACGGTATAATTTTTTGCTATTTAATTGAGGCCATGGATCAGCAGGAAAATATTTCTGATTTGAGGAACGTTTGGCTCAGTTAGTCTTTATGCACTGAAGCGTTCTCGGCTAATTCAACTGATATAGCAACTTATGCGCTTTAGAATTTAACGTTTTACTTTTTAACCCGCGACAAACAAGAAGGGTGTTATAAGTGTGCGGTATGTATCTGTCTATCTTTGACATCGTAGCTGCAAAACGGATGGACCGATTTCAATGCAGTTTTTTTTTATTGAAAGCTAGTTTATCCGGAAATCATATTAGCTATGTTTCAAGAAAATCTGTTTAGCCGTACAAAAGTTACAGCTCTTTTTCTAGTTGGATCGGGGTTTTTGTCAGTTAGGTTATGTTACCACTTAGGTGGCAAACGCGTAGCCCGCCTGCAGAACTAGGACGGCAATTAAGGGGAAAGAGCAAATAGAGGACAAAATAAGATAAAAACCATCTCTATACCGTATTCTTTCTCGATCTTTCGTTTTGTCTTCTGTCAAGGAGAGAAAGGATGGAGAAAACGGTATAATGGTAAGCGGTTACCATAATCTATAGACGCTTGCAGCTCATGCGTCTCGGACCCTGTATTTTTTTTTATAAGCATTTCTGTAAGAAATCCTTGCGAGATTGCTCATATTGTGACACAAAAACAAAATGGACGAACGTTAACGTACGTTCTTAAGCTAAACGCCGCCAAAAGTTGATACGTTGCGGCTCTAGACATTTGACACTTTCAAGTGTTGCGGAGCAGGAATTCTGCTAATAGAATTTACTATGGGTTCTTCGCGTTAAATAACGTAGTGCGAATAAAAATACGTGAATGGTAGACGTCGTTAGACGTTGTGTTGATAAGGACGTGGATAGACGTTGTGTTGTTACTTTTTTTTACAAATTTCGTGTTAGAAAGCGTTGTTAGTTTGAACGTGTTAAAAGTTAAATAGAGAAAGAGGGGGTGAATATCAAGTAGGCGTCTTCGCTAGCTGCGTCATATAAAAGCACCTACATAGTACATGACGCGTTAGATTTCATTACGCACGTCCTGAAAGCTTCTATCCTCGTACGCTTTTCATTCTTGCTTCATTGTGTACCACCTTTTGTTCACGTTTTAATTCAACACGCCACCTGGTTCTGTTAAGAATGGCGGTACAGTAAAGAAATGTACAAAAGGTTATTTTATAATGACAATATTTTTGTGTAATAACCTAACCGTCAAAACTCCCCGACTCCAACTAGAAAAAGAGCTGTAACTTTTGAACGGGTAAACAGATTTTTATGGAACCCCCGATTAAACTAGCTTTCAACTAAAAAATACTGCATTGAAATCGGTTCATCCGTTTTTGGTCTCATTTGATAATGCATTAATTTATATAATAGCTTCCGCCAGAGGTTTCGCCCGTGTGATATCTTTTTAAATTATAGCCTATGTTACTCAGTGATAATGTAGCATTCTGCTGGTGAAAGGATTTTTAAAATCGGTCCAGTAGTTTTTGAGTTTATCCATTACAAACAAACAAACAAACAACAAACGTAATATAAAAAATTAAATCTTTTCTCTTTATAAGATTAAGATAATTAAGAAAAGGTACTCCAACGACTGATCCACTGTTAAACAGACATGCCTTATAATGCCTTTTTTAACTCCCGACAAAAAAGAGACAAGTCATAAGTTTGTAGTGTGTATCTATGTATCTGTGGGGGTGTGTATCTGTGTGTCTTTCTGTGGCATCGTATCTCCAAAACGGATGGACTGATGTCAATGCAGTTTTTTTAAATTGAAAGCTAGTTTAATCGGAAATAATCTTAGCTATAGTTTCGCGAAAATGTTGTAGCTGGTAGATAACACAGCTACGCAGCTGCCAAATATTCTAACTATCAAAGTCAATACGTTAATTTCTACCTAAACTAGTACCGAGTTGAACTTCGGTAACTCGTCCATCGCAACACTTGCGTGTAATCTCGCCTTGTAAGGGGTACGTCTGAAGCTCCAAGAAATGTATTATACAGAATTAATAATGTTTAAAAGTTGCTTCTCATTCAAACATGACGTTACTTCGCCTAATTAAAATGTTCCTGGTATTTTGTAGCGTACGCGAATTTTTTGGAGAAATCGATACATCATTTTGAAAGGTAGCTTTATTAGGTAATCTGATTTATGATGACGTGTTGGCCTCACTTTTTCGCCCTATATTCTAAAAGTTTCCTTATTTATGGGCTCAGTTCAAAATCAGCGCTGGGCTATGTCTGGCATACGCTGAACTAAACCTTTTTGGTGCAGCCGTGAGGGTGTTTGAAGGAATAGTCACCCGTCCAAGGACTGACTGCGACGAGCGCTGCTTAACCTCGCTGATCGACTGCTCTGCGTGTTAGCTATGTAGGTACGTTGCTGTTTGCTCTGTTTCATTATTTACACATACTTTTTTTTAAATTTATAAATATTTTTACAAAAAGAGTAGTGGTAGTAGCCCACCGGTATCGGGAACAGGGTTTAAGCCACCGGCGGCTAGGGCTCCAGAGAAAGGAACCTCCTCACAATGCGTGCAGCCGTGTCGAGGAGTACCGCTTTCTGTATCGAGCCCTTGATCCAGCCCCCCAACGAGAGCCTCATAATTTTATTATCAAAATATATTGATTTTATTTACTTATTTGTGCCATTCATAAACATTGAGGGATAAAGGTTTTATGCAAACGGAAATATTACGGAAATATTTTAATTAATTTTGAAAATGTATAAAAGCAATATTTTTTTTTTTGCTAAATTGTGTTTTTGTAACCTATAGATTAACCTCCTAAAATTTTTTACATTATTAAAATGAGACTATAATAACATGTTATAGTGACTCTAATTCAGCAGTAATATAGATTAATCCGGTCCAACTTTTAAAAAGGTGGAACTGCATCAAACACAGCCTTTATAAGCCTCACGATCAATACGTCTAAGTAGCAAAACGTCCAAATAATCAAAATGTCTATTTAGCAATATGTCTAAATAGCAAATTGTCTTTATAGCAAATTGTCTTTATAAAAAATTGTCTTTATAGCAGAACGTCCAATGAGCAAATGGTCTAATTCTCATAATGCCTGGACACTTGAGCACGAAAATATTAGGATTAATTTTTGAGATCAGTTAAATTGTCAGTCATTTTTCGGGCTCATCTACGTCTGCCTGTGACGAAACACGCAGTCACATGACAGTCGGGTGTGTTTCCATAATTATGCGGCGTAAAAGTACATGTGCATTAAGCAACGTACACACTAGAGTCAAAGCGAGTAGGCCGAGAGCCTTTGCGAGGCTTTCCGCAGCCACTTCATTAGAACACGCCTTTACGTTCACGCATCACTGTTAGAGACAAATTTAATGATGCCATAGGTATATTCCCGTACCATAATTATATTCTCATCATTATGAACAACTTTTACTATGAAACCAACCGTGAAATCGCGAAAAATCTGCTGTTCCATACATTTAGTCGAGAAATATTGAATTATTTGTATGGTACAACAAATTTTTGTTTCGCGATTTCTGTTTTTTTCCCATAGTAAAAGCTTTACATAATAATGAAGTAGTACTCTTTAAAAGGACTTCCGCTATTAAAGTAGAGCTTTATAATTATGATGTTTGAAATGCAGCAACATCATTGAAACTGGGTACATGAAATAAATATCTATTAACTTCTTAAATTTCACGATAACTTTTACGATTTTCTATTCAAAATCTGTCAAAAAAGCCTTCTTACGCCATCCTATTTTTAACAAAGCTTGATTAAAAATATAAACATCTACCTGAATTTAAAATATCTACACTAATAGACAACACGGTTGGTGCAGTGGCTAAACGATTAGCTTTCTACGTTACGTGCCGCGGGTTCGATCCGCGCACGGTAAAAATATTTGTATGATCTACAGATAGTTGTTTCGGGTCTGGGTGTTGTGCATGTGACATGACGTATGTTTGTAAACTGTACCCTCGTTGCAGGAGAAATCCTAGTGAGAGGCAACGTTTTAATAAACTATAGGTAGTACTTTAAAATGATAATTATACATTTGAAGGGAGATGTGCTTGACACTTGACAAGCAATGAGGCGAAACATCGCTGTGTTTATATTGCTTTAAGCTAAACGCTTAACTTCACGCAACATAAACGCTGCTAAAATTATATGTAAATTAATATTTTATTTTAGCAGCGTTTATGTTGCTTTTATGTTATGTTTATGTTCCCGTGAATAGAATAGAATCTATACAGGGTGTCCATGGAAGTATGAATCAAATCTAATACGGGCGTGAGCAAGGTTATTTCCAAACTTTTTAACCCTCAGAATGTAGGTGTAATTTTTTACGGTTCAAAAGTTAACACCAGTTTTTTTTCCAATCAGTTCGCATAGTGCTCAAAGAAAACAATATAAAAAACGATGAGGGCTATAAATTAAAAAAATAAATCAGGGCTTTCTAGTTGTTTGAGCCTATGTGGTAATACTTTTACGCAGCTTCAACAATGTCCTGAAAAATAAACACTAAGCACATGACAGATCCGCCAGCCACTAAAGTTTCGACAAAGCTTTGTCCCACTAGGATCAAAGTAAAAATCACCAAAAATCGCGACACCCATCACTTTGTCTACCCAAAAAGGTTCGATGCTAACTATTAATTTGGACCATTTCCATGTACCGAGCACGTAGACAGGTTGCGAACGAGGCTCGAATATTAACACATATACAGCGCCATCTGTCAGTGTAAACAATGTGCGCATGATTTATTCGCTATGACGCTTGCAGTACCAAATAACTAGCACAAAACGTGCCATGTTTTACGATGTGTTGCATTCTGAAGGATTTATCTTGTGCTGAGAAGATGGGATTGTATTTTAGTACAGGTATGCGGAGTTGTATTTTAATATCTATCTTGTCTGCTTCTATAAAGAACGATTTGTTTGTGTAGGTAACTTCAGAATCCGTGAATAGATTTTGATACGGTTTTCAACTTCTTTTAATTTCATTTCAACTGCCTTTTGATGAAGGCTATGATTTTATATGTACCCAATATCCGAAGAAATTAATTTTAATTTTGATGATGACTTATTAGATTTTTTTTTGTACGTGTCTACTTGCAATTAAAGAGTCAACCTGTATCTCAAGACCTAATCAACCGATTGAAATGGGACATAACTCAGTGGCAAAGTTAGGCTAATACATTGAAATCTGTTTGGCCGTTGTCCCGTGATGAGGTAACAAACAGACAGACACAAGAATTCTAAAAATTACTGATTCGTGTTCTATTGCTTATTTATTGTTTCTTTAACCTATATTTGCTAAAATATATTCAAACTTCAACCTGTGCGATTTTTATAGATCGATTGTAGGTACAACAGGGAAAATATTCATTCGTTTCCTCAAAAATATTTATAAAGCAGCACCTACATTCAGAAAACTTCAAACTCTGTACTTCGCACACTTTTACTGAAGCGTGTGAAAGTCCATAAATTCACACGAACATTTTTGGGCGTAAAAATCAAAGTTTTGCCTCGCATTCCCGACAAGGCGGGCCCGAGCAAAATACGTAACCAACAAACATACATTTTCTTTAACTTTAATATAATTCTAGCTTAAAAGATTTACGGGTAAAAATAAGTTTAAACGCTCAACTTCGAAATCCATCTTAGAAGTCGAAGTCGGAATGTATGGATCCTTTTTCACTTACATAGGTACACCAAGTTTTAGGTTTTAAAGATTGATTAAAAGTTTTGGGCCAAGTTTTTCTGACTGTAATTGGAAGCTCTAGCACTTTTAAATGGAGCTTTAACAAAGTTTGGCGAGTGTTTGTAAGGCTCTAAATATGATTTCAGCAATAGTAAAAATAATATCGATATGTACCAGACTATGAAGCCATTACACAAAATAGATAGGTACAGAAGACTGGCTCCACCTTTTCATTTAGGTACACCTTAATGTTATGAGTATGAGTAGGTATGTAGTATGCGTTTTTAATGTGCAACCGAACAGAAATAAATTCTTCAAGATCTTTATAATATTAATTATTGTTATTCCAAATTGCAATAATTTTATCTCATGAAATAACTTATCCCGATTTCAGATCCCGGTAACTTTAAAAGTGAATACTTTTTCAAACGGATCTTCAAGTTTTTCAATTAATAAACTGGGTAAACAGAATTTTTGGGAAATTGACGAATATATAAACGTTAATATCCGAAGTTTAGTGAATTTTCCCTATTTGAACGGAAATTCTTTAGGGCGAAAAAATTGCGTGAACATGCAACGGTTTGGTAATGAGATTTGTTATGAAAAATTGGTGTTAATAAATTCTATTCCCGAATACATATATTGAAAGAAAAAAACAACTTGAAATCGATGGAGAATGCTAAATGAAGTGTATAATAGTTATTTGTTATACAAGAGTGCAAAGTTGCTTTTTAACCGCGTGTTCAATTTTGATGACCGAGCAAGCGAAGGATTCTAAAATTGAATCACGAGCGCAGCGAGTGATTCAAAATTAGAATCCTGAGCGTTAGCGAGGGAATCAAAAGAGCACGAGGTGAAAGATCTTTGCACTCGAGTGCAACACGTAACTTTTCATTCCACCTCAGCGAGGAAATGACTAAATGCAAAAAAAAAACGTTTAATTCACAAACTTAGTGCACACGATGTTCTAAATTCAATTTACTTTATCCTCTAGAGAATAAAAACGGCTTTTCCACTCAGATATTGAAGATTAAAAATACTCTTTCCGAGATGGTGGGATGAAAAAGAATTTTAACATCAAGATAGAATGGCACAGCTTATCACATCTAATCTTGACTAGGTACATGATTCGCCCACTAGCTAAGGGCTCAACTATGGAGACGCGGAGCGTCGCGCGGCGTGCAAAGCGGCGATGTCGCTGTCTCGCTCGCTCTCCATGAACGGAGATACGAGTCTTTTTCCGCGTTGCTCGCCGCTTTGTGCTCCGCGCGACCTTCCGCGTTTTCATAATTGAGGCCTTAGGGATTGGCTTTCTCTGTTACGTATCGTGGGTTCGTTTTCCTCAAGGAGCAAATATTTTAAATCAGATTCCGGGTGTGGGCGTGATCATGTGAGATCTATGTTTCTGAACCATTCTTACGATACAAGAGAGATCGTAATGTCGGGCAAATATTTAGATAATATTATATTTTTAAGAAAAGATTATTAGAATTAGTAGGTATTTTATCTTAGCCATATTATTTATTTCAGAACTTATATTTTATGAAAAGAGTAAATCTATGAGGCTAGCATAGCCAAGGTACTCTGAAGTCTGAAGCCTCAACAAAAATGTGAATAAAAACTAAAATAGTCCACGAAAGACAACTCTTGTAGCTTATTAATTAGAAAAAAATTGGCTTACTATGTCTAAAGTAGAGATGTTAAAATTAGTATCATTTTTAGATATTCCTAATATTGAATATATTCGTTATCTCATAATATTATGATACCATACCTATTACTGAGTATTAGTCAAATAATAGTGAACCAATTTAATATTCGCTATCAACCTAACTGAATGTAATATTTAAATTAGGCTTACCTATTCTCCACAATAATACTATGAATATGAAATACAAGATCTCGTGAATATGCACGGTTATCCACGAATACCTATAGCCTAGTGAAATGGATACTAGTACGGAGTGAAACTTTTACGCGTCGTTCCTATTATTTGACTAATACCTGGTAGCCTAATTCGCATATGCGAATAGGTATTATAATACAAGACCAATATATTCATATTCACACCAACCTGCTGCAGCACGCGCCGCTGACGCGCGTTCTGCATGCGCTCAATATGGTGTCACAACAGATTGACTGCTTCAATTGTAGTCTGAGTGAATTCACACAGGCCGCATTTTTAAAAATTACCCTTGTTATCTAATATTAGTAACCTCAAAACTATAACTATTGTATTAGGGAAACCTGTAATGATAGTTGTATGTGTTTAAATAAATAAATAAATAAATATATCCTAATATCAATATACGGGCCTTGTGTTATAATACCTACACCTATTATGAATATATTCGTTACACCTCTAGTCTAAAGCCCCGATTAACATGAATAATAAATAACTTATATTAATACCTACGTTGTTTTATAAAACAAAATATAATGCCGTAAGCATAATCCCGATTTGATTTTTAAGACACGGCTTTATTATAATCTCTAAGACATGGCCTTAGATAGGCTTCGTAGGCTAGCATTAATTTAAATCAAATTTTGTACGGCAAACGCTGGATCAACACTGGTTTTACGAACTATTTGATAAGGTGGAAGGATGGATAGGATCAAGGAGCATCTATTTGGAGATGTGTAAGGATAAGTGAGAAATTAGTTAAGATTTTTTTTTATTCAAATCGTTTTTTCATTAATTATTCGAAGGATAACTAGAAACTGTACTGTTATAGGAACAGACACCCACATGTAACGATGCCAAGTACAAGATATGCGTATTGCGTATGTACCTATTATAAACCAGACACATTTACAAACTGACTTGAAATTTCCTAAAAGAAAATCTCAAAAACACGTCGACCGACCTTGATATATTATGAAATCCAGGATTTCATGCTCAGCAGCTTGCGATCACAAACAATAAGATAGTTCAACTAATCCATATTTAGAATTTTTATATCTACGTTAGGAACACAACACTGCAAAATAGCAGTGTTAGTGGCCTACAAGATTCTACAAAGTGCAGGTGTGCCTACTTCCCTACTTCCCCAGTCGGGCAGCTCCAATTTTGAGCAGAAAGTCCCGCTATGCCTATCTTAGGTTATAGGTACTTTGAGTTGTAATTATTCTGAAGTGTAGAATTCATAGTTTAGTCCAATTAAAATTTCCTTTATCCACAGTTTTGCTACCTTCACGAGGCATCTAAGAAGACACTGATCAGCTTTTCGCAACTTATATACCTAGGGTCATGATTTAATAATGAAAAACAAAATAAAATAAAATAAAAGAAATCTCTACATTTTTTTATGTTTTCAAAATTAAAATAATTTATTGATGTTTCCGTTAGCATGAAACCTTTATTTCTCAATGATTATATGAATGGCACTAAGGTCATGAACTCGACCACATGTCTTGGCGGGCTCGGCTACTCTGACACACACGCATCGCGTCGCCGCGCCGCCCGATCGAATGCCTACATAATTTTTGAATCTACTGCAACTTTAGTTTGATATTTGAAATGAATTCTATACCATTCATAGAGCCTAGCTTTAAAATATTTGGCATTATTAAAATAAGACCTTAAATAATGGAAGAAAGCCGTGTCTTCCTACGACCATTACTGGTCATTACGAAGATATGCAAATACATCTGTAATAATTAATCCTATATGGATCATATCGTGGACGGATCAGTAGGATACTATACGATATTATATTATATCCTTTCACTAGATTGATTATATCGCTAATGGCTTGGTCCATTAGCTACTAACTATTCACGCGCTTCACACAGTTCATAACATACATAGTATGTAATAATGATGCCCGGCATTTACATTATTCCCAGCTTAATGAATTGCATTTGATGGCACTAAATGTATTGAAAATCTATAATTTTATAATATAACTATTTGTTTCATGTGGTTTCACCCAGGAGTTTTATTTTTATCCTAATAAAATATAGCCTTTATAACACACGGATAGTGTAGCTTTTATTAGTGAAATAATTTTTAGAATCGATTTAGTTATTCCAGAGACCAGAGATTTCGCTTACATACAAACAAACACATTTTGCCTCTTTTAATAGGAATATTATAAGTATACTTATGTATAGATGATAACAATATATCACCGAATGTATACATATTATTATAAAATAATATGTATACATTCGGTGATTTTGTCAGAAGACGCAATAAAAAATATGATAAAGCAATGGTGTGGTTTTCTATTTCATACCTAAAGATTGAATTTGAATGGGTTTTTTTTCCATATTTCTGGGCTGGTGTATTCTTTGGCCAAAGAATAAGCATTGCCATTCAACGTGGCAATGCTGCCAGTCTTCTGGGCAATTGAGAACGATGTGGAGGAGTACTTTGACGCCTAAGTACTCATTTTGAATAATAATAACAATAAATAATTTATTTCAAGTATCAAGACTAGTGTTAGTTACAATTTACTTACCATCTATAGTTTTATGTTTGTATTTTTTATTATAATTTTATGTTTAAGATGTTTAAGCGGTATACATAGTTAAGTTTAGTTTTATTGAAATTAGCATAAGCCGAAATAAAAAAATGTGAAATCGTAATATTCAGCTTGAAAGTTTAAAAAAAATATTTATATTATTTCAATTTATTTTTTTACATCTTTTCAAACCATACGTTGAATTTTAAAATTAAATATTAACCAAACCGTACATAGAAACCTACTTACTGTCTAGATTTCAAGTATGGCTTGGCAGTTATTAATTTAATAAGCTTTATATTAAGATTTCAAATTATTACAACCTACTTTCGTACCGGTATTTTTAGCTCTTTTTTAAAAACGCGGCATTAGCAAAATAGCCATTTGGATTCAACGGATTCTCTCAAAAAGAAAATTCTTAGGAAATATTTATGAGATGTCAAGAATAACGTCCGCCGGAGCTGTATCTTTCATTTCCTATTAGTCACAACTGACTGGTCAAAACGAAGGGTCCAAGACGATATTCAATATGATTTCTATTTGTAGGCAATGATATTTTACAAATAGACGGGCCATACACCAACATTAATGCACTACAAAACGGCGTAATCTTTACTATAGCTACATAGCAGTACATAATTATAATTATACAGTGCGCGAAGAAAGGGAAAGAAAGCCACCATACGCCATGTTGGTTGTTAGAAAAAGATGAATATAGACGTTTAGTTACATGGTATTAGCTGCTGCATGCTCATTCTCTCAGTCGGTGCAAGGCATTTACCTTGTATTTATCTTGCCAATAAAGAGCGAGGGCAACGCGTCTATTTGTAAAATGTCATTGCTTGTAGGTGATAGAATGATCCTTGAGATTCCTTTTTGGGACATATGTATTATAATCATTGGGTTTCCGGGTTTGTGTAATGTTGTTATTATGTAAATTCTTTTTAGCATGTCTATCGCAAATTAAATAATATTTATTGGTCCAGTGTTCCGTCATGCGGCTTACACTTTCAGTAGCAGATTTAGTGGCAGGGCAAAAAGTGGAAAAGGGAAGTGGACACACAAATTGTCCAATTTATTTATAAGTCGAATGAAGACTGCTTGTCTGATGACAGTGTTGGTCCCTGAACCACTTTCGATATGATCATATTTGTAACAGAATTTATGGAAACTTGTCTTCAATGTGAGTGGGAACTGCTTTATATTTTTTGTATGCGTTGATAATGGAGCAAAGTTACGTAAATGGTGCCGCCGTTATTGTTCAGTATAACTTCAATATTTATTAACTACCTTTTGTAAAACGCTGGGCAACCCAAGTACAAATACGGATTATTTTTAAAATAGAATAGAATTTATCTTTATTTCATGTAAACCAGATACAGGTACTTATGAAATTGGTTCACTTCTCTCTATCTGAAACTATTGAGAACCAGTCTTTAATAAAAGGGTCCAGCTTATCCCGCCATCTCCGTCTGGGTTTGCCGCGATGTCACTTGCCATGTAGAGTCCCCACTCTACATGGCAAGTGATATCGTGGCAGATCCATATTGGTCGTGAATTTTGCCCATTGGACGTCTGACATGTGGCATGTGTAAAATGAAATTATAAATAAATATGTGTCCGGCCCAATTCCATTTTAGCGTAGCAGCTTTTTGCTATGGAACGGATTGTTGTATTAAGAAATCCGGTCTACTAGGTTAATATCCAGAATACTCCATTCCATTGCTCTCTGGCAAACCCTGAACCTCTGCTAGAAACTCGTAAAAAGTGAGCAATACGATTAAGTCATGTGGATAGTCAGCAATATCTGTTAGAACAGTTATCCTGTCCGAAAATAGCTGTCTTGGCTAATATTTTAGCAAGTCTAGCAAGAGTCACTGAACTCTGTCGCAAATCTCATTATATTCAAACTTACAAGAGCATGACAGATATTATTTTTTGAAAACTGTTGATAGGTGAAAAATTTCCGGTAAAATATGAAAAGCTAGGTATTTCATATTTGTATTAATATATTTTTTGTTGAAACATACAATATTGACTTCTTTTAAAATAAGCTAACCGTCAAAAAACCCCGACTCCAACTAGAAAAAGAGCTGTAACTTTTGAACGGCTGAATAGATTTTCATGAAAAATAGCTAAGATGATACCCGATTAAGCTAGCTTTCGATTTAGAAAAAATTGCAACTTGAAATCGGTTTATCCGTTTTGGAGCTAAGATGCCTCAGACAGATACACAGATACACCGATACACACTACAAACTTTTAACACCCCTCTTTTTTATGGGGGTTAAAAATACACTAAAGAAATAAAAGAGACAGCTCTAAACAGAACATCCGAAAACAAAATCCTTACGCAGAAAAAAGGTACTGCTCATTCCGAGGTCGTTACCTTCGAACTAAGTCCCGTCCAAATCCCACAGTTTGTATGCAGGACAGGCCCTGATGGACCCTATTTGTACCCTGGATGTAGTCTGTGGAAATCGATTTCTTTATCTGATACCTTTCGTTTGTTGCATAAGGTCGTTTGACAGGCCCGGATTGCGTAGCGTTTGTGAAATTAGGAAAAAGGCTTGGTCCGTGAATGGGAATGTTTTTGGGTTGCATGTTTATTTAAACTGTATTCATGATCTCAATTTAAATTTAATAATTCAGCACATTACTGTTCTGTTGCTAAGCATGGACCTCTCCTCAGAATACTGAAGACTAGGCCTTTGTCCACCATTAAACGCCGGCCTAGTGGGGGATCAACCCGCACTAGGCCAGCGTTTAATGGTGGACTACACATACCATTGAGAACTATATGAGGCCCTCTCAGGTGTGCAGGTTTCCTCACAATATTCTCATCATCTTAGCTATGATTCATGAAAATCTGTTCAGCCGTTCAAAAGTTACAGCTGTTTTTCTAGTTGGAGTCGGGGGTTTATGACGGTTAGATTATTGAACCAAAAAACACAAACATAAGCGAAAACGATTGCATGATTATTCGTCAATAGATCACGAATTTTCATGTGAAACTGTTGTAATATATAAGTTTATTTTTAACTCCATGTTATTATGGCTCGCCCACAGTCGGCCGCGTATTCCACTTTCGCGAATCGTGTCAATTGCCTCGCAAAAAAAAATCTGTCTGGTTGCCAAGTCGGCGTATGATTTTTCATGATATTCCCAGCAGAATGTTTTGTGTTTTTTTTGTAAGAGTTTGTTGCAGTGTAATGTGGATTATGCAAATTGTCTGGACAGTCCGCGAATGTGGGACATAGTTTGATTCAATACAAGTCGCTGCAATGATTTTGTTCTATTTTCTGGAATACTTTCAAGAACACGTGATATTTTCTCGAATACTTTCACGTGAATAAACATATCCTCGTTTAGTATTACGTTCTTGGAAAACTGTTTCGGAAATCTTCACCTAATTTATATTTTACAGAACTGGTTAAACCAAAGTAGTGCTTAGTTTGCAATAAGAGTATAATTAATCCTTTAATTTAATTGGCTTTAAATTACGATCTTCAGTGTGCACATACAGGTGTCAATTTAAGTACTTTGTAGAATAGAATAGATTAGAATAAATCTTTATTTCACGTACGTATACCAGAAACAGAAAAAATAAAAGTTATAATTAAATTTATGTATAAATAGTTTTATGTAACTATGCATAATTTACTTTTTTAGTATAATTATCTTGTCCGAGCACATATCATACTTTTTTCTCTGCATCACCCTTAGGTTGACTGGTAGAAAATGCCTAAGGCATTAAGTCCGCCTCTGTACATAGTGCATAAAGTATAAATAAATAAGTAAATAATACAGGTCACATATGAAATGTCATAACTCTAGGAAGAAAAGAAAATGCCAGTACCTAGACTGGAACTGTTGAGACGAAGCTGCGTTTATATGGCTCCACTAATTTATAACTCCCTACCTAGGTACATAGTTGACCTACCCTCTAAAAAATTCTGTTGTGCATTGCGGAAGTGGTTGATAGAAGAGAGTTATTACTCGACTGACGATTTTCTGAAAAAGCGCTCCTGTCGCTTCCATAATTACGGAAATGCATTGTAATCTCATTGAATATAATTGTATTTATTTCAAATTATTATTAATTAATCCGCACTCAATGTATTATTTTGTGGTTTGACTTTTTTGTATTTGTCTTGTTAGTGATTGTTCCTCAAATTAAGTTATATCGGAATCGCACTGACATGAATATTTATGCGGATACGTTCATTAGGTACATTGTAACATCGACATTGTATTCTTGTAATTTCTTATCTTTCATTGTATGCTTAATATTTAACATCCTAATAATAATCTATATCAAATAATTGAATAATTTCTTATAAATTATGTTATTATTGTAATTTTCACGAATTGACAATGTTTTTGCATGCTGAACTAAGTAGGCGAAATATGAAGAACTATTATTTATTACAAGATCTGTTAAAATACCATATTTCAGGCAAATAAAGAATTTTAATTTAATTTTAATAGGTGCGCAGTTCCAAATAATAGGTCCTATGAAGAAGAACCGGCAGGAAATTCCAAATAAACTCTTTTAAAATAATAGATTACAATCTTGATCAGTACAATGTTGTGGTAAGAGCTGCGATAGAAATGTAATTTAATGTGAATAAAAAATAAGAAAAGCATAATAATGATTTGCCTCTGAATAATATTGCCATGGCAGTTACAAGCTGACCAGTTCCGACAGACGGCACCCGTTCACGAGTATGACTATCGAATAATATTCCGCAATATGACCGGGACCGATGGCTTAAAATGCTTTGTTTTCCAAGGCAAATTTGATGAATCCCCTGCATTCTATCTGTATTTATACATTGCATAATTTCGTCGCGAGCATCTAATTATTATTCCACAGAAGACAACAATAATTTATGTGGAAGATTCGAATTGCAACGACATTATGATCGTTTTCGCTTACTGTCTTACACAGTTTCGTTAGCAAAAATGATGCAATTTGAATATCCATTTTCATTTTGATGTTCTAAACAGTTTTTCTACTAAAATTGTGAACTGCAAGGTATAATAAATATGATTATAAGTGAAGAAAGAGTACGTTTAATATAATTAATGAGGGACCAAAAAATTCTGTAAAATAATGTTTCTTGGAACCACATGGTCCAGGAAAACCTAAGCAAAGTATGTGAGAGTAATATCGACATTTTTGGACGAATCTTATTTAATCAATTAAAATCTACTATTAGCCGACACAAAAATATGTTTTATACAAATAAATCAATATTACGTTTTATACTGTCATGGTCACTAACATTAATATTAGAGTTAAGAACGGAGTATTTATTTTCGGGGTATAAACATGGTAATTCTTAACTCTAAAAATAATTCAATATTACTCAACAAAATGCATAGAACAGCAGAATTTTTTCGCGATTAGAGTTGCTCCCACTGTAAAAGTGATTCGTATTGAAGATAACAATAACACGGTTTTTAACCTCCGACAAAAAAAAGGGGTGTTATAAGTTTTAAGTGTGTATCTATGGCATCGTAGCTACGAAACTACTAAACCGATTTCAATGAAATTTTATTTATTGAAAGCTAGTTTAATCAGGTATCATCTTAGCTATGTTTCATGAAAATCTGTTCAGCCGTTCAAAAGTTACAGCTCTTTTTCCAGTTGGAGTCGGGGATTTTTGATGGTTAGGTTATACTCGTATTTATCCTTTTCGACTAAACGTGTATAACTTGTTTCCCATGTTTTCTGCACCATATTCCTCACGAAAGCTTGAAGCTCTACTATTTAAGTACGATATCCTCTAAGCACCTCATTATTATTCCCACACGAGACCATTACAGTCCGCTGTGTCTGTTCGGGTTTCACTGATTTTATGTTAACGTGTTGCTGCGTGTTACACCGATGTGTAACAATACGCGAGCCGTGATGGCCACATCGAACATTAGGATAAGAGTAAGAAGGAAGTTGGATTGGTGTAATTTTATGGAAAATTTGGATAACTCAGTCATTCCTGTCCACAGAGCTGTACTAATTGAAATAAAATCTTTGGTTGTCCGCTTTGTTAGATAGATACATTTCTTGAATAATAAAATAATCAGCTGTCCCATACATAACTTCAATTCCTACTCGACACAAACGTAAGACAGAAAGAAAAAACGTTTATTAGACATCACAAAGTAACCGACACCGAAACAATAAAATATAACATAAAAAATATTAAGAAAAAATAATAAATAATTAACCTATAAGACAAAAAACAACAATTAAAATGAATTATAATAGTAAAACTATTCATAAACATACATAATTTTTTAATTCGGCATTGCAGACTCGGTGTGGTTATGGTGTGTCTAATAGGCCTCAGCTCAGCAAAAAACTGCAGCTAGCTGCAGCGCTGATTTTCAGCTGGAGCCCCTATGGGATACGTATGGGACAGCAGATTATTTTTTCTTGATTACGATATTGGTAGAATAGAGAAAGTCCTTCGGTTTGATAGTCTTATCCATACCCTTAAATATGACCACGAATTTCTGTTACACGTTGTATTAGGCTCGGCCATGAACTCCTCGATTTCGATATTCTTCCCGGCTCTCAAATTGCCATCCAATCTTTTTGCCGGACTCAAGATCTTATGGGGAACTTCTTTTTTTTAATATAGATGACAATCTAGCTTGCGGTTCACCTGATGGTAAGTGATCACCGCCGCTCATGAACATCACAATACCAGAGAAGTCACCAAAAGTGTGTTCTCCTCCTTGAGTGTCCAAGCTTCACAGCGAATACTGCCTTAGTATTTGTTTCACTGAGTAATTTGTTTTTCATATAATTATAAAACTTTCATTATTTGTTACTGAACGGTGTGATAGTCACCATTTGTTATGAAGCTCAAGTGCCCGTAAATGAGATACATGCTCGTGTTTTACGAGATACCTTGAGAATTTTACGAGAACTCACGTTACATACAGATGTAAATCAATAGATGGAGATAACAGAAGAGACTGTTTGACTTGCTTTTGACTGTTTCTTTGCTTGAGTTTTGTATAGTCATCTCTTGAGAATGTAGCATGTTTCAAGGCTGTGTTTATTGCAAAAACGGCTTTTAATTTAACAGTGTAATTAATTTTCTTATTTGAAATACAGTTTTTGTCAGGATAGTTCATTATTTATTTTACAGTCAGTGTATTGAAAGAAATACAGATTTATTTGTTTACGATTGTATTGCGGCTAATTCAAAAAGAATGCCATCGTCATAGATGCTCGACGGCATGTTTTAATTTTTTTATTTTTATTAGAATTAGTGTACCTATTTCTTTTTTATTGTGTTTTGTCTATTGTGAATGTGGCGCCGTCATTATCCCGTACGGAATAAAATTATTTTCTTTCTTCTTTCTTTCTTTCTAGATTTGAGGGAAACGAAAATATTCTAAGTTTATGGCCATCGTGGTATGTAAAAAAAAAAAACGCCTCCCCGTGGGTGCTCTGCATCCGTGGGCATTTTAAAAGGCCACTAAGCGATACTATCAAAAGGATGAACAGCAGCGTCCTTCTTATACCAAATATTTTTTATGTAGTGCGCATAATTTGTAGTGATTCAGTCTCTGTTCCTAAATGCATCCTACACTAACTAACAACGCCAAATCGGTATTCTGCTAACATTTTGAATCGACACAGATAGGTAATAAAATTGGTATTCTCGTCCATACATAAAAGTCAAAAATGAGATTGAAATGAGTCTGTAAGAAGACCGAATTCAAATCATACTGAAATCCGACTGAACTGTAAGAGGAGTTGAATTCCGATTCTTTGTCAATTCATAATACCTATTTACGCAGTTCAGTCAACTTTCAGTCATCGTGTTAATTTATTACGAGAATTGGGCTTCTGTCTGTGATGTTATTATTCAGAGAAAGATATGGCTACTTTTAGTCCATCAAAGAAACATATTAGTCATAGAACATTCTTACGATACAACCCTACCGACATTTTTTGTATCATCGCGTGTAACCACTATATCATAACGCTTCGCCATTAAGGGGTAGGACAAAAAATAACTACAAACGGCTGCGTATACATCATACCCTTATTCACAGTGGTAACAGGAGATTAATTATAAGAGATTTATGAAGTAGAAGGGATTCCTTGAGTAGCTGGTTATTATTAGCTTAGTGCAGAGTATTTGGGGAGATATTTATCTTCAAGCTGTGTAGTGTGGTCAGCTGATAAGAACGAATGTTAGAATTGACGATACGGTTGGCGCAGTGGGGAAGTGATTAGGTTTTTCTATGCTACGCGCCGTGGCTTCGATCACCGCACGGGTCAAATATTTTTATGATCTACAGATATTTGTTTTGGGCCGGGGTGTGTGTGCATGTGAGATGTATGTTTGTAAACTGTACCCTCGATACAGGAGAAATTCTAGAGAGGGAAAAAGAAAACAAATATTTTTTATTTTTAGATTGCTCTTTCATGTATCAGTAACTTTAAGTATTGTCTATTTTAAGTGTTAATTACACACTTGAGTGGTTTAACAATAATAAGGTATAACAGAAATTATGAAAGTTCTCTATGACTACTTTTATTTGAATTCAAATACCTACCTAAATAATCAATCAATTACCTATTACAAAAGGTACAAAATAGTATATAAAAAAAACTCACATATTCTTGTTACTTTTTTATTGTTTAATTGGAAATAATTTTTATTTCTTTAAAAATCAAACACTGTGTTTTTATAATTTTTTGTATCACTCGGTTCGGTCTCAAATATATTGAAATCATCATAAATATATAAATTTTCGTGAATAATCTAGAAAAAAATACAGCTTTGTTATCGTACTTTTATAATAAAAAACGCATATATAACCAACTTTAAAATTAAAACTATTAAAACTAGATGCAGCTTTTATTAACTCCTAAATCACAAAACTCGTCCTCTCTGTCTGCCCGTGTCCCAGCCTTAGGTCTCGTTGGACAAACTTTAGCAGTCCCCCGTACCATAATACATTCCTGCACAGATTTGGTCCTCTTGGCAAGAATTTTGATCTGAAGTTATACTGGAAATAGGTATTTACCTATGTCTTCTGTGCGGGAAATATTTAAGTGTCCATTTTGAAGACAAAAAAATGAAGAATTTTGAAGATAAATAAAATCGCTTTTTGTGGTTATTAAAGCTGGAGATCTTGCTACTAAAGATTGTGATTTTTGCAAATCACAATACTATTGTATCAAAACGTAAAATTACTATCATGATTTTTAAAACATGCACAACAATGGCACATTATGCGAATAACAAATGACGCGGTGCTGCGCCCACGTCTCAGCGATGCGTGGTTGAATCTTGTAACACACACGCGAACGCGCACACACGTCACAGCACCGCGTCTCCACGCAATACAATTACTGTAATAACTCAATGCGTAGCACATTAGTTATCAGCTACGACGGCGTAGCAAGTGAAGAACTCGTAGCTGTGTCATCATCGCGATAGCTACGTCTTGGCTAAATTAGAATGTTTATTTTCCTATGGTACATCTACACGTACACTGTTCGACGAGCAAATAATAATGAGTATTACTGAACTCTGATTTAAAAGGTTTTAATTCGATAACAAGCACTCCGGTCTATACATTTGGTCTTGGTCGATTGAATGTAAAAATGTCGAACAAGAACGTATGTATGGATGTACTCTTTATATTGTTAGAAAATATAAATACTATACAAATATGTTAATAAAAGAACCCATGTTTTTACGTCCTTCTCCGTTTCCTTTCCAAGGGTGACAAAGCTTTACTTGGTATCAATGCTCATTCCGTACATCCAATAACACGGTGTTTTCAATGGAACAATAAAGTAAGTCAAAGCCAAAAAGCTTTGCAAACATTCCCAAAGTAATACAAGGTTTTCCGTTTTCCCTACACAACAGTCCTGTACGACCCCGTAATCGAATACAGGATGAAGTCGGCCACAAATGTTCCAACATGGCGAACAATTACGGAACAGTTTCCCTCATCGCTGGCATTTTTCCACTCGAGAAAACTTCTTTTCCGTAGCAATATCGTTTTCGCAAATCAACTGTTCAACTTTTCCGTTTAATTGCGTTGTTTGGTTTCGTGTTTTGTTCATCGGATCTAGTGGTTTTGATGCTTTTTTGCTTATTTATTTTATTGGTTTTCTCTGTGTAGAAAAGTTTGAAATATAAAACTAATTGATAATTTCTTGGAACTTCTCGTAATACTTACAAGAGACTGAGCATTTCGGAGAATTAGTAATAATTATACCGAATATAATGTAAACAAACTATGAAGAAACAAAAAAAAACTAGGTTTAAAATTAATAATTGGAAGGTAGTACGAACTAGTCGACAAACTGTCAGCTTATTTATAATTTTTATTTGTATTGACCTGGAAAGAAGAGTTCCTATTCAAGATTTATATGGAGATGAAAATCAACCAACGATACCAGTTTTTTTTTTGTGGTTTAAACACAAAAGTATGTAGGTACAATGCCACAAACTTATCTGACCAAAATTGGAACTAACGTCGCTACGGAACAAAAATGACTTCAAAATGTCATTTTTGTAGGGAGATGACATTGGTAAAAGCGACGGCAGCGACGCCATGTGGTCAGATAAGTTTGTGACACTATACTACTCCTTGGATACAGACACGTACAGTAGCGTATTTCAAAGCAATTATTGAAATAAGCAAGATCTTCAAAAAAAAGAACGCACTCAATCGCCATGAACGCATGACACTTTTTTTTTATACTAGTTGTTACTTCTTATTTATTAGTATAGATAGTATAGTATAGAATAATAGTATTTCCTATCAGTAATAAATAGTAATTTGATCATCAAGAAATAATTAAACAAAACATGAAATGTTCTATTTGAAGACAACAACTTAAAATCTGATGAACTAATGCTCGGGGCACACTAAGGCTATAAGCCGTTCATTATTACATTAATGGATACTAGACAGGTGTAGCCACGATTTAACGCGGTAATTTTTTAATGGCATTCAAGCTATCTGCTAACGTTTAACGGTATTATAAATGCTTTTACAAAATTAGCACGTTATGTCGTGGCTATGTCCAAAGTCCATTATTGTGATAATTAAAACAAACGTAGACACTTTAGGGTCTTGTGTTGGATACAAGCAACCGGCAACTAGGAGTAAATATTATTATTTTTATATAATGACTAAGAAATCGATCACTTCATATACAGACGCAGCCTAAGGTTTCTAGTTGTTTCAAATTGACACCCACCGATCGCTTATCAAAAAGTGTTTGGTGTTAGGAACTAGACACAACAGTTTTTAGTAGAAGACACAAACAATATTATTAAATTTCCATACAAATACTTCGCCGATATCCATTGTGACACTGGCGGAACACAACACGGTAATGTTCCCAGTTGGAACCGTGCACCTAGAATCACGACGTTTTGAAAATGCATGCAAAGGCCCAGTTGAAATAAAAAACTTTGACTTTGGTATGCAGTAGTAGCAGCCGGTGACTGTGTCTGATTCCCGTTACCGGACATTCCATCCACGGTTTCTTGTAATTGTGTCCCGTATCGGGAACAAAAAGTGTCTACGTTTGCGCAGCGTCTTAGGCTGACATTCAGAGACGACAGAAACGAGTCTAAGCGTGAACAAATTTTGACAGATGGAAGCGTAAGTTCACGCTTAGACTCGTTTTTGTCGTCTCTGAATGTCAGCCTTAGTGTGGTGCCAGCTTAACGAAAACAAAGTCACTGGTGAAATTGATATCAGACTACCAGTTTTGCCCCCGGGGTATACTCATGTACCTCACGAACATAATAAGGGTAAGAAACATGATACACTTACATTACAGCCTTGTTTGAAATGTCGAGGAAAACTACGCTATTTATACTTAATTATTGATTTTCTGTTTTGGTATGATGAAAATGGTATAAGAAAACATCTTAAAAATAATTGGGAATCGGATTTTTTGGGTTAGTTGGATAAATTCAGGTTTCAGTTTTAATTTGGTTTGAAATGCAACGTTTTATTAATCTAGTTTGAAATATAAGCCTGATTTTCCTTTTTAAAGCGTTTTGCCTGTTTATTACGTTAGTTAAGTGACGAACCGTAGACATTCAAGAAAAACTACTTTTTGCAGGCGCCGGTGACCATTCTCGGCTACCCCTTGAGTCACGCAAGGACACCGGTGTCCTGTCATTTTAAAAACACATTCCTAAGTTTAGTCAAACGTCAATATTTTTTGGTAGTTTTTTCGTATTCAATTAGAATAAAATGATATTAAATTGTACGAAGCTAGAAAAGAAAATTGTGCATGCATGCATTATGCATGCAGTATTCTGATGGGGCTCCGTAAGTAAAGTCACGGACAGTTAAGATATAAACAAACTAAAAAAAAAAACGATAATAAATTGATAACTTATATTAAAGTAGTGTATTAAGGCATAATATTTTCTCACAATGATTCATTAAAGCGGACGTTTATACGACGTCTCCTTCAGTCCACAGAAAATTTGCGCCGAAATGCTGAAGGCAAAGTTTTTCATTCCCAAGAAAAACTGAAATAAATAAATGCCTCGAGGAAAATTGAAAACATCTTTTCATATAAATATGTAAATGCTAACATATCTCACGGTTTTTAGCAACCATTCCTTTTTTGTAGACGATCAGATAAATATGTAAATAGGCGGATGGCGGGCGGATAAATATGGATGGCGATGTGGAGTAACTGATATTGATTGCGGCTTCTTGAAGAAATCTTGAAGGCATTGAATAAATCTTTTGATAATTAATTATGTTTGTAAAAGCATTGATAGCTTACCGGTTGAATGCTTGCCTTCCATGCAGGATGGTCTGAGTTCGAAACCGGCCCGCACCTCTGACTTTTCAAATTTATGTGCGGATCATAATTTGATTATCACTTGCATTAACGGTGAAGGAAAACATAGTGAGGAAAACCTGCACACCTGAGAGGGCCTCATAAGTCCCCGATGGTGTATAGAAAGAAAGAAAAGAAAGAAATAAGGTTTATTGGTCAACACAATACATATTTAAATCACACCATATACAGTAAGAAACAGAATAGCCGGGAGTGACACAGCAATAATTGCACATTGCAGCAGGCTCACTTGTCCACACAAATGTAAGCTATGACATTAAATTAGACTCGGTGTGGTATTGCGTGACCAAAAGGCCTCAGCCTTCGGTATGTAGTCCGCCAACCCGCACCAGGCCAGCGTGGTAAACTAAGGCCTAACCCTTCTCACTCAGAGAAGAGGCTCGTGCCCAGCTGTGGGACAGTAATGGGCTGGATTTATTTATTAAATTTTATTAATTAGGTTTGTGAAAATGTTCATAAAAAATGTTTTGTTTGTAAATAAACGTAAATCAGTGTTCTATGCCATTAATACGGTGAGATAATATATTCTATACAAAATACTTTTTTTTGTTTTTTTGTTTTATTAACTTTAGGTATCTTTTATTCGGTATCGGAAAAAAGACTTGATAAAATGAAAAACTACTGGACTGATTTTAAAAATTCATTCACCAGCAGGATGCTATATTATCACTGAGTAACATAGGCTATAATTTAAAAAGATATCGCGCGGGTAAAGCCTCTTGCTGATGCTAGTTAAATTATAAAGTATCAACTTTAATTTCATAGTCACTAAGCGATTATAAGCAGCGATCACTCTTCATAATTAAAACATAGCTGACAGTATTGCACAGCGAGACGTCCCCAAGGCATACAGCGAGTTAGCTGGTTAAAGTGCAAAATGAAAGTGGTGTCATTTTATACAAGTTGTTAGAGCATTGGGAATTATGTCAACTAAATGGCTATTGTCAACTTTTTAGATCAGCTAAATGATAGACTGTATAGGCAAACTTTTAAAATTTGTTTTGGAGCTTGAATTAATTTTTGATACCTTGGTGTCATCATCTGCCTGGCCTTTATCCCAACTACGTTGTAGTCGGCTCCCAGTCTAACCAGATGCGGCTGAATATCAGTATTTAATACGGAGCGACTGCCATCTGACCTCCGCGACCCAATTACTGGTAGACACTGATACCCTAAGGTTAGACCGGTTATCAGACTTTTTTGGGTTGCTGACTCCCGTAACGACTGTCATAGGTATTCTTATGACAACCGAGACCATCTGCTTAACGTGCTATCCGAGGCACGGAGGGGACTCGGTGTTCGAAGAAACGGTCACCCATCCAGGGACTGAGCGCGGCAACCGCAGCTTAACCTCGCTGATCAACTGATCTGCTCGGTAGCTATGTAGTCGATACCTAGGTGTCACTGAGTGTTAAATTAACGGAGGTCGAAAAGCTAGGCCAAAGTGGGATTGGGCTGGCCACGTCTGCTGTATGCTGTCTGAACTGTGGGCGAAAATAACCACGCAGTGGGGCAAACTAGACACATTCAACAAAGATTGGTCTAGATTATATAAAGCGTTTATAGCCAAGATCGCTCTTCGTAATTAAAACAGTCATTGTTGCATCGATATCGACGGGACGTCCCGAAGGAATGCTGACAAACTAGCAGTTAGCAGATTAATAAATTAATATCTTCGCTCGAGGATGCGTTTAGAACGTGGCGTAATTGGAATCGATTTTGACAAGAGTGTTCGTGAAGATATACTGGTTTATTAGTAAACTAGTGGTCGCCCAGTGGTTGAAATTCGACCGTAGTATTTTATGTATATAAATTTTAGCTTTCTGCACTCCAAATCTCACGGCACACTCCTCCGTGCGCGCTACATGTTTAAAAAGGTGAACAAAGTTTTCTCGATATAGATAACTTTTAATTGGGACGACAGAGGACAATTCATCTCATGATTTCCTGTGGAATAAAAGGCTAGTTGTAGTGGAAAGTGCAGTATCAACTACTAATTGGCTATGTAGTTCTCAATAGAGAAGAGGTCGTCGCCTTTATGGATGGAAATAATATGGACTAATAATATAAACGGCAGAAGTCCGCACTCAGGGTTTTCCAACGAGCTATGGGACGAAGCATCCTGGGAGTCAAACTTACGGACCGTATAAGAAACTCGGTGCTTCGTCCCAAAACTCAAATTGCTGACGTAGGCCAAAGAGCTGCCAAATTGAAATGGAATTGGGCTGGCCACATCTGCCGCATGTCGGAGGAGCTATGGGCTAAAATAAACACAGAGTGGGTCCCGAACGGCAGAAAACACCAACGCGGCAGGCCCAAAAGGAAATGGCAGGATGAGCTCGACAGTTATGTAAAGGATTGGCCCCAGATCGCAACGGACCGGGAGAAATGGAAAGAGGGGAGGGAGGCCTTTGCCCTGCAGTGGGACATTACAGGCTTATAATAATAATAATTTAAACGACAAAACGGGCTGAAAGGCGATGATCTCTCCTCGGTTGAACCCACATGGCACAGAAGACCGGCTCCATACAACGAGCGATAACGGGCGCATGCACACAGACGCGTACGTACATACGACGATCTCAAACCAAGTCAAACGAACGTTGTCGTACATACGCGTCCCATATGCTTGGGTCGAGTAGGTATTTTACTCTATTATTTGAAAAGAGTTAGCATAGAGTTTCTTGCCAGTTCATATCCATAGGATCTACTATTTGGAACCGTGCACCTAGAGTCTCGACATTTCATAAGTACCTGTGGTCGTGGTGGAAAGTCCACGTGGACTTTCTTTTCTCATACCAGGTTCTTATTTTCTCAAAAAAACTGAAGAAATGAAATTTTTTGTCAATTTTGGTGGCTAAACACCAAAATTGACAAAAAAAATCATTTACAGCTGATATTGACCCAAATCTAATTTTCTTCAAAAATGTTTTGTAGTTCTTTAGATTTTTAAAATTCCTGTATAATTTTGTAATTTATACGCTTACAAAATTTTCACTGTTACTGTTACAAAACGGTGTGATAGGTAGCTCTTTATAATGAAGCTATTTTAATAAAATAGGATTGTACTACATTTAATTTGTTTAAAAAATAATTAAAGGTAGGTCGCTAAGGGTAACCTGAAAACATCATTGTGAAAGTATTAATTTTAAGTTTTATAATATCTAAATGTAGACTGATTCCACAGAAGTTAGAGATATTAATTTCTAATCTTATTTATTTCTCAGAAAATATAATTATACCTATGGATCACGTAGCTTAAGTGCGTCTCATTGTTATCAAAAGATTTCTTATCGTTCGGTAAATAATATATTTTTTATAACATATAATTATAACCTAATCTAACTCATTGTCAGTTAACATTGAAAACGGACCAATTATTGACCGTCTCACGGTCTTAACGGTTAACGGTTTAACGGCCTTGCACATACAATGAAATTGTCAAAATATAGTAATATTTTTTATAGTATTAGCTTTCTGCGCTACGTGCCGCGGGTTCGATCCCCGCACGGAACACAAATAGTTGTTTCGGGTCTGGTTGTGTGTGCATGTGACATGTATGTTTGTAAACTGTACCCTCGATACAGGAGAAATCCTAGTGAGGGGCAATGTTTTTAAAAAAAAAAGAAAAAAAAAATTGCAATATCACTGCGTGGGTCCAGTGGAATTATAATGTCACTGAAATGAGCCCGTGAAATTGTAAGAAATGGAGGCAGTTGACGAAGTTTCGTGCAATTATAATTTCACTAGTGAAATTATAATATCACTGGTTTGACAATAACACGGCCACAGATACATTTTTAAGTATTTATCTAACCCTTCATCATTCTCTCATATTGACAAAATTTTCAGAGCTTTTGGTATGTTTGGTACGCCATATTATTTTAAGCACACTATAATACCTAAATTCACGTTCTTACTTGGCACTTTACGAACCACTACACAACAACTTTAAAGAACAGATAAACTTTTGGTACTAACACTAGAATTTTATCGTTTTCTTGCAACTTGTTTACAGTAAGTTCGGCACTAATAGTGGCGCAGTTTGTAAACAGACGATGTTGATTTATAACCTTGTGTTTGGCTTTGTTTTGAAACTAGAACAGAGATTCATTTGCGTCGAATATAGCCTAACCGTCAAAAACCCCCGACTCCAACTAGAAAAAGAGCTGTAACTTTTGAACGGCTGAACAAATTTTCACAAAACATAGCTAAGATGATACCCGATTAAACTAGCTTTCAATTAAAAAAACTGCATTGAAATCGGTCCATTCGTTGATCAGCGTTGTTGTTGTTTTAATTGTTTACTTTTTTATTTGTGTCGTAATTTGTGTAGAAATAAATTGCTTTTCTTTCTTTCTTTTTTCTAGTTTTTCGGGGATTTTTGACGGTTGAGTAAATTTTTGTGTGCTATAAATAAAATATCTATATTACGAATAAGTGTGCTGTAAATTATATGCAAGAAATGTGTCGAATTTCAGAGCTTAGTTCATATCGGTGAAGTAATTGCCATTGCTCTATATCCTCTGTCTTGTTTTTACAAGCTTTTTTAATATAAAATAAAATAGCAATCTAACTATTTCTGTGAGCACATCTGTTTAATTGACAATGTTTTCCCTAAACCAAACACTGGGAATAATATTCCCACTTCCTATAGTAAGTCGCTACACTGTAGTAACTACATTATTTACGGCACTTCGACACTAGTCAGTAAACATACGCAACACTCGACGCTGATTTATTAAGGTGTTTAAACGCTTTTGTTCATACTAATGGTGATTTATAGTTTCAACCTCAGAGTATAAAATGGATAGAGTGTTAACGTAAACTACATGACTTTGTGCGAAGCGTGAGCAGTTTGCATGTAGATGCCTATATAGACAATTGAACACTAGGGCCTTACCGTCATCGTACAAAAAATGTCTATAAGGGTCGTTCGTCATTAGTTTTCGGTCAAAATATCGATAAAGAAACGAAAAATTGGTGAAATGTTATGTTATCAATTCGTTTATTAAGTTTTCTTGAATCATCCTTACATCATTTTACACAAAAATAGTCTAGTTCTAGTCTTTCCCTCTTAGTTTTTGGTTCACACACTGTGTCTACGTTTTCTTCTGTACCCTCTCCAGTCGCAGGTCTGCGGGCAGAAATTTCTTTTGAAATAAGCAGTACCTTTGTACTTAAGTGTTTCTTATTCTATGTATTTTTCTTTTTGTTGTGTGTAATAATAAAATAAATAAATAAATAATAAAAAATCACCATTTTTACGGCTAAAAACTACGTTTATTGCTCCGGGAAACTACTCGACTCTCAGTCGTTCGAACTATGAACACGGAGTTCGTACCGCAGCTGCGTTTTTCATTTCCGTGCTTACAGTTCATGCTCTTGTATGATCTCTCTGTATTTTTATACTCTTAGGTTTCTCTGCAGCGGTCAGTGGACCACCGGCGCCGAGTTTATTAGTGGGAGTAGTGGAATGTTTGAAAACTTCGTTCAAATGATGTTTGGGAACGAGTTAAGTGTTAGGCGTTCCTGTTTAGGTTTCACGTGCAAAGGATAATGAATAAAAGGAAATGTTTCTGAACATCAATCAAGCTTTGTTGAGTTTTGGGTGGCTAGGCGTGTTTTATTAGCATGTTTTTATTAACTCGCTTTCTTGTCTGTCTATGAACTTAACTCAAATCATTATTGCACCTCACGTGGTGAAACCTTTGTTACAAAAAAATTCGTACCCAAAAAGAACCCTGTTAATTCTTAAACACACAATTAATTATTAATTAATTAATTATAGGTAATTATTATCTACACAATCCAAAATTATTTTTTTGGGATATTTCATGGGGGAGTGTGGTTCTGCGGGAAATATGGCCAAAGTACTCGTATTTTAATATTCTGTACCGGCAAACAGGAGACAGTTGATTTTCTGTTCTAGCTTCAACTCCTCTACTCTATGTATAAAGGATAATTTTTTATGCAGTGCGCATTTGTAGTTTGATTCAGTCTGTGTTCCTAAATGCAAAAATATTTGATTTTGTATGGCTTGCGCTAGCAAATTTAGCGTGTCTACTAAATCGAATTTCTGTTTTGTTTTAAAGTGTATCCCAATACTACGGTTGCATTTTGGAATGGACACCGAATCATTCTGCAAATTATGCGCCCTACATAAAAAAATATCCTGTATAAACAAAGGTGCCATAATAATACCTCTTTTGCGCCCGACTCAGAGGTTAATAAATCTAAATTACACTACCCTACAATTAATCTAGAAATTTCTATTCAAAAGAGTAATTAAGAACTAGCACAATTTGTCTAATTACAGGCCGAGTTAATTAATAAATGTCACGTATACGAGGAGTCAAGGTTGTTCTATATTTGTGTAATTAATTGTATGGAAGCCATGACCTACACATTTTTGGACAGTTATTGCCCCCCCAATAGATCAGCATTGCCTCACCTCGAAGCGGTTCAGTATTCTTTGTATTAAAATCCATATTGCAACTGCTATTCTGTAAGAACATATCGATCTCAATTCAAATCTTCATAATGTCGGTTGATATTGATGAATTCACAATCGATAATTAACTCTTAACTTAATAAAACTGCTGTGAACATGACTAGAGCATGTTCACAGCTCCGCCGCCTGATTACGTATGATAAATATGACAGTTGTTGTCGCAAATAAACGTCCTATTCCGTATGCTCTTATGAAAACATCTATAAGTGAGAAAGGGATGCATTGTTTGTTGGTCGCTGTGGCTGTCAGATTTTTCTTACGTAATCAAGCTGGTATTAAGTTATCGTATGTTAATTTGTCAATAATCAACCGAAAATTAGAGTCTGATTCTCAACCTCTTTAGTAAAGAGTAGTTAACCGGCAACGATTTCTCCGGCCAATCTTCACTCAACGTATCATCTGTTCTATTCAACCATAACACTGGCAGAATCATCGTCAAAACGACGCAGTCAGAAATATAAAAAAAGAAAAAAGATTCGAGATATCCAACAAAATAGCTATGCAGCACCGTAATCGCCTGGCCTCGGCAAAAACAAGTGAACGGCTAGCGGTGTGTGGTCAACTGGTCAACTCGCCGTCACCGCGCTGGCGCTGGTAGAGTTCCCTAAGTAAATGATTTCAACTTTGACCAATATTTGACAAAGCTACTTCAAATACGACTACAATTATTTAGTCCAATTATTTATTACGAGTATTAAGAGGTATTAGCCAATTTGGTGGTAAGTGGTACCTATTTAGTCAATTTAGTAGTACCCAACTTCGGAGAAATCGTTTTAGCAAAAATATTTCTATGAATTTTTAGGAATAGAAATTCGTGATCAAATAAGTACACAAGCCATTTAATTTCCAAATAATAACATCATTTAAAATACATATAGGTATAACATCAAGCATTTTTCCTATCGATATGGACGTAAGAAGACATTACGAAGAATAGGCCAGCCTGCGGTTCACGCGTAGCATCGACCAATCATTTTGCAATATCTATGAAAAGGAATATCAATACAATCATTATTAGGTATTATCTAGATATTTCTGAATACTGTACAGACCAGTGGCGAAGAATCCATACAACCCGATTCCCATCGGCTTCCCTTTAGGAATTGGTTAGTGCATAGACCAACGTAATATGGCTTGTTATTCAGTTAGGTCGAGCTCTTCCAGACATGACTTTTATAGATTACAAGAGACGGTATGGATTTTTGTCTTGCAGCATTAATTGCAGAAATTTTTAGAGGGCATTTTTGGAACGGCTTCCCCTTTTAAAACTGTCACCCTTCGCCACTGGTACAGACATTAATATTCTGATAACCAGGCATAAAGTTTCTTTCATAAAATATTAAAAGGCAGATCTTTCAGCAGTTTATGCAAATACAATCTTTTGATAGGTACAAGAGAAATCTTTGTAGGGCAACATATTTTTTAAGTAAACTCCATGTTTTCCCAGTACCTACCTATTATATCGTTTAAAAGCAACCGCAACAGCTTAAATTAAGGCCCTAATCTTTCCTCCTTCGGAAATTATCGCTCTCGCAAGTACTCGCAACCTCCCGGAGAAGTTGGTTACATTGAGGCATATTTACGTTATTGGTTTTCGCTTCAGAGACCCGAAATGTGGCACAGGAGACACATTGTGTACCGTGGTATGTATTAACGTTGTTCTTGTTTATCTGAGCGGGATGTTTCAATTGTCCCATGCGATTTGCGGGCGAATGTTGGAATGTGGGTAGTTCGTGCGGGCTTTCTTGTGTTTGTGGGTAGTTTTAATTTAGTCAATGGAGTTTTAATGGTTGATTAAATGGTCATTAGACGACATATAGGTATTATGTTATTATTCATTTTAAATCAGGAAAAAAGTGGATGGAGGCCATTATTAGGATATAGAATAGAAATAATAAACAAAACATTTTATTCGGACACAACAAAATATACGCAACATATTTATATGGAAGTCCACACTTTTCATTTGGTTCAGGGTGAGCAGAAATTGAAGATTTGACAATAACTGTTTTTTTGCTGTTACGAGAATGATAATACTCAATACCTCAAGAGCCAACAAGAAGACTCGAAATAATATCAACAAAACCTAACGTAAACGTTTCCTGTCTCTGTTTGTCCGTCTGTTAGTATTAGGTATTTACTTTTTATTGCAATCGGTTAAGTAGAACTTGAGATACAACTTGAGCCCTGTATTGCATGCAGTCCGATATAAAGTAAAGTTCACGATATGTTGGTCGTTTCGAAATTGGTTACATATCAACGAGCAATACTACGGGAAAACACAATTTCAATTAAATTCAAAGCCTATTATAATAAACATCCGAAAATATAGAATAACAGTCCAAAACAGATGGAAACAAAATAATGCCCAAAATTTTCACGTAAACAAAAAACAACATTCATATGTAAATGATAGCAATCGATTTGGAGGCAATAAAGGCTTAATTAAAGCCTACGTTTTACGAATGGGCACGTATCAAAGTAGAAATGTACCCAAATGTTACTGATGATGCCGATAAGCCGGGCGAGCGTTAATTCGCGCGCCGGAGTCCAAAATATTTTGCTTTTTGGACAGCGGTGGAAACAACGAGTTTGAAAGTGGATTTTTTTGTCTAGTTTTTTTTTTACTATTATTATTTATTTATTGAAAATACACAATTTGTAAATTGAATTGGCATAGGTCAGTTTGACTGTGGGATCAGTGAGTCTTAACAAATTATGGTAATAACTGCTCAGTAGCGGCATTGAGATCAGTAACCAGTGGGCCGAGCACGAATGTTTTGACGTATCGTAACGTAAACGTAACCAAATTTAGAACCAAAAACACACGTTTAATCTATGATATTTTTTTGAAAATACATGTAATATTTTTTAATTTTCATGAAACAAGTGTGTGTGTTGCATAAAATTGAACAAAAATACGATAGATTCATTGTATTTTATAATCAAAATTTGCTTAGGTTTACGTTACTATACGTCAATTCATTCGTGCTCGGCTCTCAGATGATCTCAATCCCACTTACTTATTTATTATTTAGCACATGTTAGGTACTTAGATAGTATTTATATAGATTTCTTTTAAAAACAACTTTTTTGGGTTCGTGTCTTATATATTTTTATATACCCATACAACCTCAACACAATAATCACTGACTACGTGCCACAATGGTACATGGAGTGAGAATCAGGTGGACCAATTTTTAGTTTTTTTTTATACTTTTAAGGCTGCAAACATGCATATGCCCCACCTGATGATAAGCGGTTACCGTAAACTATGGACACTTGCAACATCAAGGGCATCATTCGTGCGTTGCCGACCCTACTACTAGCGTCGTGTAACACGACTCGTGTTGAACACGACGCTTCTTCAAGGAGCACTGGCGACCTTGCTCACTGTCAGGTTCACAACACTGCAAAAGAGCAGTGTTATCTGGCTACGATATTCTGTAAGGTGAAGATAAAATTTTGAGTGGAAAGTTCCACTATGCCCTACCTCATTTGAAATCATGAATTTGAATCAGATCCAGTCAATTCTCTTCTTGAATCAGATCCAGTCAATTCTCTTCTTTTCTTTAACTTTGTAACATAAAAGATCAATTGAAAATCAAATCATTTTCTCGCACTATCGTAATCAAAATATGCCTCAAGCAAAACTGATCAGAAATCCTATAAATTCCGTGAATTACTTTCTTGAAATATTACAGTAGCAATTTTTTCACAGATATACTGCTTTATCAAGTTTCTGTTGGCGATAATTTATTATTTTACGGAGACAGCGACCTGGTAAAGCTTACACCTTACGATCGTTTGTCACGGAGTCATGACTCGGTTTTTACGAGTTAGGACACAAAATAATAGTTCTGGTAAAAAAGACAGTAAGTAACTATAAATATTAAATAAAGTACCTATTACTTTCTACCTCAAACTAGGTTTTCGTGACGTTGGGCGCCATTTTTTAATATAATACCTAAAATACAAAAAAAATATCCGTTCCAATGGGACATTTTATTTTACATAATTTCAAAATGACGCGATCAGAATAATACTAACTGATTAATATATTTTTAAAGAGTAAAATTAAATTTGTTTGCTATCTTAGAGATAGCAAACAAATTTAATTTTACTCTTTATATGACAACACTGAATAGCTGTGACCCACAGACATTCAGTGCTGTCATATAAAGAGTAAAATTAAATTTGAATTGATTTTGGCAAGTGGGAGAAAATTGCATCGGCTCTTTCAAAGCCTGGCTCTTTCATACACACTATCCCCTACAGTTTTTCTAACCAATTTATGTTTTCATTATAATTTTGATTCTTTTTTACTTGCATTTGTTAATATTAAAAATTCGTTCTTTTCTACTTTGTTTTGATTTTGATCTAACGCTTTTTTTTCAACACCACATAATTCTAGTGCTTTTTAAAGAAAAACAGCGCACTTTCCTAACAAACTGTTAGCAGCACTGGTAAAGAATGCGTTTCTGAAATGTTGAGTCTAAAGCTCAATAATGTTCATCGCGTGTATGAAAGTCATCAGTTCCCAGCGTTCAAATTATCCCCAAAATTCTCACGTATTTGGCGTTTGAGTGGCTGCACTCTCATTGAGCTCAATTTTCCGAATCACTCGTATTCGCATTTCGTGTCTCGATTCAAAAATTGAGTCGCAAAATCGAATGGCTATCGACATTCAGATACGTGTACCTTTAAATTTAACGGCTTCATGTTCTGTTTTGTAGCAGGTATTGGCAAATTGGGAATAATTATCAAGATGTCAAAAAGACAATAGTTAGCTACACTGTACTGTACAGTATGACACAAAAAATAAGGCGCGACGTGAGTCTCCGTTCGCGCAAACACGAACTCAGGACTCAGATCACCGACAACACCTGAATTAAATAATTTTATAATGAACCTTATGCAATGACCTTATGGTGTAAAAATCGATTACCGTGTCGATTTATATTTCACTTACTGACTGAAGGTGACGTTGATGGCACACTGACGATGTTTTCTGATTGGTTGATCAATTTACCGCGTATTTAATTGTGTCAACTGCGCAGGTACATTGGTAAGCCATATAAGTCTTTATTCGCCGTGATCAAACCCTGAAGGTGCCGATAGATAATACACATAACTAGGCACGAAACAAAAATACTATGCGATGTAGCTGGCCATTAAAAACCGACCATGTACTACTTAATCAATTCAAACATAGGTACTATGTATTATCTCTATGATTCAAACCAGTATCGCAAAAAAATAACAAAAGAGCAAAGATATTTGCCCACAAAACCACGCGAAGTCCAGTGAGTTTCCCGCAGTACCTCCCGTATTGCCACGTTATTTCGTTTATCGCTCCGGCCGCCAGTTCGCTTCGAAATTTAATTTATCAGCACCGGCATGGCAAGTGTGGGTCGATCCGAACGTATCATTTCGTCGGGATGGTAAAAAATTAAAAAAAAGTCTACTCGTATGCAAAATTCATGTGGAATCAGCACATTTGAGTGTGACTCGTTCTTTTTACGTGGTGTTATTTAACGCAAGTTGGGATGTGGGAATGAGTTCCGTACTAACCTAGATTTAAATTAGGTCTATGTTATTAATAATTATAAGGCATTTTTTTATACATAAATGTTAATGCTTCTTGCGCCTTTTCTGTACGTAGATTTTTATCGAATCGTAGGTTCAGAGGGCTAATTTTATTCACGTTATTTTATGACACGCCGATCATATTGTAGTGACGCTCGAACATGACGCGAACGTATCTTACTGAAGCTAATAGAATACCAAATGTGTTGTTTTGATCAAAATTTTACCGCAACTGCGCGGCAACTGCACTTCTTTACTTACGTGAATTAGTCTACAGTTTACAAACATACATGTCACATGCACCCACACCCAGATCCAGAACAGCTATCTGTAGGCCATCCGTGCGGGAATCGAACCCGCGACACGTAGCGCAGGAAGCCAATTAATTGCTTAGCCACTGCGCTAACCGTGCCGTCAAAATTTGGTAATGCATTGCAATAAACGACAAAACTATGAGGTTGTTAAGAAAAAAAACGCACACCTAGATCAACACTAAGACAACTCAAAAACAAGAATTTTGAGTTATTTTTGTATTCGAATACTCTGCCATAGATCGCGACTTACCGCAAAAACAAATTCAATATAGGTATAATCAGCTTTATAAATTACTTAACAGATGGCACTAACTTCAGTTTGTTGAATGAGCACCTAACCCCTTTTCCCTGTTAAACAGGTGTATTGTTAATTGCATGTC
The DNA here is from genome assembly GCA_932294325.1 of Allophyes oxyacanthae. NCBI lineage: Eukaryota > Metazoa > Arthropoda > Insecta > Lepidoptera > Noctuidae > Allophyes > Allophyes oxyacanthae. The sequence continues at coordinate 2,853,953 of OW028617.1, forward strand.
CAATAGCGAAAGTAATAGACATGCGAGTATAAACTAAAAATAGTTATATTAATTGTTAAGGTTTTCTACACAATGTAAATATATTAAATTTACATTTTGTAGAAGTTTAATGATCTCGTAGTACCAAATTTTGCTCAACATTACGCGGGAAAAATCATTAAAAAGCTAAAAAAAGTTAGAAATGAATATAAAAGTTAGTAGGTACGCGGCTTATCACTAAAAATCACATCAACCAAAACACACAGAACGTGGTCCTTCATAAAAATATCCTAACACTACATTGTATTAACATAATTCATCTTACGCTCGTCAAACAAGACAAGACTCGTTTCGAACTATCGGTTTATAACCAAGAGTTTTTATATCTTTACCAAGGAACCCTAATAAAATCTAATATGGCGGCTGATGAGAAAATTTGCCTCCTCTCTTGAGTTCAAGGACAGAGTGTAAAGGGAAGTTTTTTTTATACTTTCTTCTTGTTTTATGGGTACCACTCGTTTCAGCGCGTTTCCCTGTGTCCTTAGTTACTGGCTTTAGAATTTAATCAATGTTTGTACAAACATTTGTTTCAGAGAATTGCCTCATTGTTTGTATGTATTTAGAAAAAATATAATACTGGTAACTTGTAGGTATGTAGGGAATACGATAGTTACAAACACTAATAAAAAAAAGACTCAATTTTTAATTAATTAGGTACTGTTACTGTTAGCCCATATAATCCCACTGCTGAGCAAAGGCCTCCCCCCATGACTTCCAGGTCTTCCGGTCCAGAGCCAGTGTGGAAATTAATTAATTAAGTAGGTAAAAAGTTATTTTTTTTATATTTTGTTTTTACTTTTTATCATTATTTGTTAATTTTTTTGTGTGTGGTTCTGTGCTGTCTAATAAAGAAATTTTCTTCTTTAATTTAAATTTAACATTTAATTTGAAGAACGAAACGATTACGCCAGATTACCAATAGATAACCATAACTTCCTACGCAACTTTTAAATCCAAAATTTATTATAAGTAGGTACATCAAGATTCTTAATGAAAAAAGTATAAAGGGCTAGAGAAATTAAAAAAAAGTGTTGATGATATTGATTTCAGTATACTAATTTCTTTGATAACAGTTCATAAGTGTTCGATGTATTTATCACAATACAAGTTGTGGTAAAATAGAGATTTATTTACCAAGTAAAAGACATAAGCGTCATGCTTCCAACTCCTGTGCTTTAAGCTTAGCATCAGTCAACACTGCACACATCTAGAACAAAATTTTTAAGCCTGCTCCCAGCTGATCTGCGTTCCCAGTGAAACATTCGTCGAAAAACTATTCATTCTATCGAAAAAACCCGTTCTCTCCACAGTCGAGTAATCAAAAATTGGACGAAAAACTCCAGCAACTAAACCTGTACCGTAATTCAAAAAAAGAATCGAAAAAAAAAACATCGGCTCTATTTCACGGAGGGTCGTTAAAATGCGGTTTATTTTAGTAGTTTTGCGTGAAGCTTGCGCAACTGGGAAAAAGGGAGGTTAAAAAGTTGGGCATTTGTTTTTTTCAGCCAGTGCTCCCAGGAGACTGGTATCCGACCTCCATGGTTAATCTGCGGATACCGAGTGGCGTGGGCCGGAACAGTTTCGGACATACTGTGACAGGCGTGAAATATTAAAATACGGACGTGTTTTTTTTTCGGTATATTATAATTTGGTTTTGGTGGACTTTGGAAGTTGTACCTGTGAAAATATTGTGTTATAAATTTACAGCCAGTGGTGAAAAATAATTTTCATATGGTGTAGGTATGTACTAGACGTGTGCGCCGTTGCCGGCGGCGGCGGTGTCATTGGCGTGGATGGTCGGACGAATACGGTTGTTTTAGATAGGTACAATGCAGACATAATACTAGCCAACTAAACACTAGAAATGTCTAAATATATGCTTATTGGTTTAGTTCGACATATTTGTTTACGCAAATTCAATAAAATACCATTTTTATATGATCATACTAATAAATAGTGCATTTTGCCGATAACTTCGTCCATCACAGACATTTAGCGAATAAGTTGCCTTAATTTGTTTTAATAAGATTTTCATCATCCACGCCGATGACGGCCATAACGCCGCGGTCGGCATCGGCGCACTCATCTAGTACGTACTATACTCAATATAGGTACCAATTTGTACAGAAGTAGCATAAATTAAACGTTTGTCTTTAAATCGTTACCATAATTTACATCTCATCCTTTTGATGGCAATTACCATGTCCGTAATAATATATGTAAAATAAACAAGACTAAACCCGGCAGATAAGAGTGAATTCCATTTCGGCCCCACAGAACTCATTTCAGCATTGAGGTTATAGAGAGGCCGAGATTTTCGGTTTCGGCCTAATGTTTAGTTTCGGTTAAAATAAAACTTGTTGCATCATTAAAACAATGCAATAACTTTTATATAATATACCTATCGATTTTTGAGGACATTGGAAAATATCGATTTCAACTTAGTTTATGTTTAGGGCTCTATATACTATATAAATACATACAACTCTCTATCATGATACCATTAGATAATAATTGTATAGTAAAATGACACTGACGATTCGGTGAGCTATTTTTTGGTCCATATTTATTTAAATAATTATGTCACCTGCATAAAACAGAAAACTTAAATAGGTACTTTTTAATAAGATTAATTCTTCAAAATAAAACGGGACGTTTCAAATAAAACAAAAATTATCATGAGCTTATCTATTTCCCAAAAGCTGTTAGGGCTGAACGAGTAGAATAATTTATAAACGGAAGGCCAGCTCTTAATAAAATATATCCCCAGTCCTCTTTGTAGATTTAAATCCAGGCTAATGCTTCCTTTGCTCGACTGGGCACACTAAGAGCCCGCCTACTCCCGCTCTGTGACCTTGTAAGGTTCTTAAGGTCAAAAATAAGTCTATTTTTGATCGAAGCAATATCATTTTTTGCTTCCTAGGAACGCAACTTTGAATCTTGGTGATTTCGGTGCATCGAGGGATTATGGATTAAATTACATTTATTGCATTAATTGTGGTGACCCATTTTTAACAAAAGCTTATGTTTGTTTAGCTTAGTCTAAGGTCACTGACATAACGTAAAGTCCTACTTAAATTAATGTCTATCAATTTGTTGATTAAAAACTGTGAATTATAATTTTTGAAACTGCTTACGCTATCGACTTTTGGTATCGGTCAACCAATTTCGTCTCAGCCGAAACCCAATGGCACATGCCTATCATAGAGGTTTAATAGTATGGAAATGAGCGCGCATTGAATACGACTGAGAATCCGAACGAAGCGGAAGGTCTTTTGTTCTAATCGAGTTGAAAACGTGATAAGAAAACGCGTGCTCTGCTTACAATAAATTCTTTATGTAATTTGCATACTTGATATAATTTTGGTTACAGAAGTCAGACTTGGTTAGGTTAGCAAGAAGAATAATCAAAAATTATTTCCGTAACGAATTAATAAGTAAGAATGTCGATACCAAGGTTTTTTAGAAGGTCCTACCTTTCTTGCCCCGATCCCTTTAAGGGGTTATTGTACTTATCATTATGAACAACTTTTACTATGGGACCAACGCCGAAATAGCGAGAAAATAAAAACTGCTGTTCCATACAAATAATTCAATATTTACTCGATTAAATGTATGGAACAGCTGATTAGCGAAAAACACCCGAAACAAAATAAACAAAACCAAATACAAGCATTTCTTAATACCATAATGTTCTTCCATAATTAAATATTTGTCCTATAACACAACATCAAATACCCACAATTTGCATGTCTAACAGAAGAGGGTATTCATAGAAATTTATGTCGAGGTTCAACGTTAGCAAATATAAATTATTGTACGACAGAATGTCTTGAGCTTCATATTTGAAATAACTTGGGGAAATATGTAAATATGGAAGGTGTTGCTTTTGGTCGCCTATGTTCGTGTTCCTTGGCGTAAAAGCGTTTACTTTTTATGTAAATCTTTCAAAATAAAAATATACAGTAATATTATTCATCGTTCTTCTGCGGCCGTGATGTAGAATACCATGTAGCGACACCTATCGCCACATAGAATAACTAATTAGCAAGGCAGCAACCTAACTACAATGGCCCGTAAATATGCATTCGACCAATCAGATTACGAGGCCTGCATCGCGCAAGGGAAAATAATATCGAATCTCACTTAAACAACTGTCCGACATCAACTGTCGGGCTTCGGTCTGACAGGCAATATTATCACCTCGTCTGATCGGAAGATCCTCCTTTTCAATGGAGGAACACCATACCTCGTTTCTCCACAACCGTATTCGATAAATAGTGGACAATTTCGTACAAAGTTCACTGCCACTGGTCCATTCTAGAAAATCTCGTGTATCGTATACGGGACAACGTTATCGTGTGAATCAGACCTGAGAGTGTACGGTATTACTCATGAGCACATTAAAGGAATGTGCGACAATTGTTTCAAATTCGAAAGACCTTTTCGCGTGCCGAAGTCGCGTCCCTATTTTGGGCCGCCTATTCACTGAAGTGTAACGGAGTGTAGAGGTGACAAAAATAACCAATAAGATTCTAGTATTTTTTCCGCTCATCTAACTGACGTGATTCGTATTCTATAAAGTATCACGATTATCTTATTAAAATAATGTAAGTACATGAATATTTTGTTTCCTCCGTCCGTGTGTCGTCACTGCAAGGGTGCAAGCTGAATGCCAGCGTTGGGTGTTCTTATGCCCCGCTAATGCTGAGTTGGTAACCCATTCGGTACTGGCATGCCAATAGCACGTATTCTTTTTATTCTTCTCTTTTCTTATTTGCATTATTTTATCTAGTGCCTAGTCCGAATAAATGTATTTTATTACTTTCTTCTTTCTATTCTATTGGTTACTTTTGTCCTCTCCCCTCCGCTTCAGTGGACAAGCACCCTTAGGTGCACTTTCTCGTTTTCAAGTACCTACTCGCGTAATAGGCAATTTAAATTGAACACTTTTTGCAACATAATATTGTATTTATTTTACAGAAAATAAATAAGAATTTAATCTATAATTCAGGTCAAATAGAGTGTGATATTTAGAATTTTCCGCTAATTTCCGGGTACCAAGATTGATGTCACAAACTCGGGTCCATCTTCAATCAAAACTTGAAAAACAATTAAAATGGTAATCATTTATCAGTCCTTCCAATTAGTTTCGTCGAGACAAACTTATTCGTGGCTTCGGTTTTCTCGTATTGCTATCGTGTGGTCCAAATCACGAGTGGATTTTCCTACTCATCTAAAATACATAACCTAACTGTCAAAAACCCCCGACTCCAACTAGAAAAAGAGCTGTAACTTTTGAACGGCTGAACAGATTTTCATAAAACATAGCTAAGATGATACCCGATAAAAATAGCTTTCAATTTAAAAATCTGCATTGAAATCGGTTCATCTGTTTTGGAGCTACGATGCACTGACTGATACACAGATCGACAAATACATAGATACACATTACAAACTTATAACAACCCTCTTTTCTGTCGGGGGTTAAAAAGGGGCATTGAAAGGCATTTCAGGCACAGCTAATACTATAATACCTAATACCTAATACACGCACCTCGCAGGTATGTGTATTAGGTATTTATTTTTAGCTGACATCAGATTTAAACGATACGGTTGGCGCAGTGGCTAAGTGATTAGCTTTGTACACTACGCGCTGCGGGTTCGATCCCCGCACGGAACAAAAATTTATATGATCTACAGATAGTTGTTCTTGGTCTGGGTGTGTGTGCATGTGACCATGTGACATGTAGGTATATTTGTAATCTGTACCCACGATACAAGATAAATCCTAGAGAAGAATAATTTCTCAAAAAAACATAATGAAAAATAAGCAGAAAATGCGTGGAAATTAATTAAGTACCTGAACATTCGTGCTGTGGTCTTATTACTTGCACCATACAATCGAATTGTAATGAACAGAAATTCGACGGAAAATAATTTTTATCGGTAACATTTTCGGTATTTCGAACAATTTTCAGTGGGAAAAGGTATTGTGCTGAAAAATTCAGTATTCCAGTCCACCTGTTCAGTTTATGACTGTCTCGTTTTAACAATTACGTTTTTCAGTAATATTATTGATGGAAAAAGAGCTTACATTTTTAATTGGGCTTTCTTGTGTTACTTTTATATAATGGAATAGTGATTTTTTTGTTATTCACTTTCAGTGATATAATAATAAGAGTAATGATAGCTAATGATATTGTGCACACAATACAGCAGTATTTCACTAATAAACTGAAAATAATTAGAACAAACATCCACATTGTACGTAACGGTCTTAGCGGTATTCTTGCGACTGAACGACGTAAAACCACAAATAAAACGTAGAACTGTGTGAACAACCTCAAAAACTTATTATAAAATGGACTAATAATGATCATATAAAGGGTTTTTTTTTTTCAAAGCTATTTAAAAATGTCAAAAAGTATGTAAATTTTTTTTATAAAGGAAATAATAATAATAAAAAGGTTGTATGGGACCAACCCTGAAATTGCGAAAAAAATATCAGCTATTTCATGCTACTCGGGTAATATTATTGAAAAATAATTCAATAATATTACCCGAGTAGCATGAAATAGCTGATATTTTTTTCAAATGGAATAGTGGATTTTTTTTTCGCAATTTCTACGTTGGTCCCATAGTAACTTATTCATTATGATGATTACAATAACCCCCTTCCAGATCGGACAAAGTTTCTTTAACAGAAAGTAAAAAAAAAAAAAAAACTTTCTTCTGGGTAGGTATTTAGTATGGAAATAGCTTCTTCAATTTTATACGATACAAATAATGTATTTTACATTGTTTGTTATAAACGGTTCGCATTGTATTTTTCTTTTGCTCACTAATTACCAGCCAAACGGCGGTATTTTTACGATTTAATTTAGTACCAAAGATATTATTTTTGTCTACTTTTTCCGATTAGTATTATCGTAGTCTGTTGGCAGAGTCTACTACTCAAAGTCAATAGCCTCTTGTTGGAAACAAGAGCACTATTTGTCAACAAAAGTAATGATATCGACTAAAACAACGAAGTCTTCTCTTGGTTCATCATGAACACGTTGGTTATCACATAAGTATTGGTGCATCACATAAGCAGGGGTGCCAACTGAAAATCAGCGCTGGGTGTTCGTACGAGTATGTCCAGCAAATGCTGAGTTGGCAACCCATTTGGTACTGGCATTCCGACAGCACGTTGTTTTTATTGTTACCTTTTGCTTTTTTATTTTTACTTTTTTATGTTTGTGCACTGTGTTGTCTGATGTCTAGTCCAAATAAATGATTTTTCTTTCTTTCATATATTGCTGAAAGGCTGTTTCCATCCACAGTATGCGACTGTCATTTGAAAAAGTATTAGTCAAAAGTAAAAACCGACTTAAAAGAACTAAAACGTATATATTGACTTGCCACTGAATTAAAGGTCCTAAACTAAAGGTCCGGTAAACACAACTGACCCGACATAAGCCAAACATTGAATGTGCTTATAGTAGAGACTGATAGCTATAATAAAAAAGAAACACAAAAAGCAATATTGCGACGCCCTGAGCTTACATTTAATTTTTCACTGTATCCAGATACTTTTCGCTACCCTTAAAACTACCTAATTCCATTTCCCTAACACACACATGGATTTTCTTGCCGGTATCTTCTCCAGGACCAACCCACTTGGAACTGTGCCCTTAGAATCACGACGTTTTGAAAGTGCCTGCAAAGGGCTTGAAATAAAAAACTGACTTTGACTTTGACCACAAAAGTCCTATTTTTAATTTTAAACTGAACTAAAATTACTTTTTAATCGCATCAAAAGAATATTCCATTAATTACATTCAAACCATACAAAAGATAGGGCCGGATGCACCAGCGGAATTTCTCTCTCAATATGATGTGTACCTAAACGTTGGAATACACTGACTTCGCGGTCGTTGTATCCGCACCTTTTGTCCGCCATTGTAGCACTAAGAATGAGGAGGGAAGGATGAGACACTCGTAAATATTAGTCAAAAGGGAAAGTTGGGATTAACTCATGGATTAGAATAGAATAGATCTTTATTTCTTGTAAACCAAGTACACGCACTTATGAAATGTTGATCCACGGAGAAGAAACGGAAAGAAACTCCATGGAAACTCTTTTAAAATAATAGATTACAATATTGATTAGTACAATGTTGTGGTAAGAGCTAAAAAAATAGGGTAATATAATGTGAAAAAATAAATTACAATAGGATAAGAATGCCATGGCAGTTACAAGCTGACCAGGACAGACGGCACCCGTTCACGAGCATGACTCATACGTTAGCATCGCTAAGCTCGATTATAATGAAGGGAACTCAACGACCCGACACACAACGCCACCATCAGCGACACATTTAAGTTTTTTTTTTTTTTTTTTTTTTTTTTTTTTTAAAACATTGCCCCTCACTAGGATTTCTCCTGTATCGAGGGTACAGTTTACAAACATACATGTCACATGCACACACAACCAGACCCGAAACAACTATTTGTAGATCATACAAATATTTGTTCCGTGCGGGGATCGAACCCGCGGCACGTAGCGCAGAAAGCTAATTGCTTAGCCACTGCGCCAACCGTGTCGTCAAAGTGTAAGTGTAAGTGACCATGACATACATAGTACCAGACAACAAGTAGGTATTTAGTAAATATCTATAACATTATTATTTACATCATGCTCACATTTTACAGACTTTATATATAATATATAGACTTTGTAATAATTATTTAATATTAGGTAAAACAAAATAAAGTATAAAAACCTTGTACTATGTATGACTAATCTGAATTCCACCAAAATTCCACCAATAATTTTATTACAAAAATTCCGATTTATTTCAGTAAAACCATTTCCTCCATCTTTTCAACATTCGACAAGTCGGAACACGTCGAACCATCTCACACTTACACCGCATCCGCATCCTGCGTAACATGTTCTAAGAAACAGAATCCGCTTTGTCTTTGAACGTCGGCGTTTATCAAAATTACTGAGACATAATAAATTCCAGTTTGAGCAAAGGGCATGATACAAAGATGGCGGATTGCTGGCGTGGATGAAATTTATGAGGAGCGGAGAGACTGCGAGAGCATGCTTAGCTACTGGTTACGTGTCTACCCTTTGTTGTTGTTGATGTGCAAATTGTACATTATGTTGTACATTTAGAGGACTAACTCTGCGGTCTCTAAACCACTTGCTCAGATTAGTGACTTAATTAGAACATTATCTTTCACTTTGGGAGAATCTTCTTCCAGCTAAGAAATGATGATCATTTTCATCATCCTATGTACATTATGTTGCACATTTAAGAGGACTAACTCTGCGGTCTCTGAATCACTTGCTCAGATTAGTGACTTCGTACGAACATTACCTTCAATTTCGGGAGAGGCTTCGTCCAACTGAGAAATGATGATCATTTCCATCATCCTAGACACTTCATCATAAAGTTGCGTTGCTAAATTGATTCAAAACAGGATGTATGACGGACTATGTCGACTGTTTAGATCAGGGGTGGGCAAACTTTTACCACTAGTGGCCATAAAACGCCTAGAAAATCTTAAGGGGCCCACATTTTTTATTCTGTAGTTTTCTCTGTAATACATTGCTACATCTTTCATAGTCGTTTAGTATTTTCGTTCATGTAGTATTCTTGCTATTTTTATCTTATTAGGTATCTTTGTGCCGACGCAAACACATTTGTCATGTATCTACATATTTTCAAAAATATTCGTAAGGTAACTTATCCACAACGGATATTGGCGGGCCGGATCAAAACCATTCGGGTACCGGAGTAGGCCCGCGGGCCGTACTTTACCCATCACTGGTTTAGATACTGCGATATCGATCAACATTTTGTATTAGTCATTTAGTTCTTTAATATCACTGGAACATTAAATTATTGTTACACGAAATTCAAACATTTAATTTAACTAGTGGTCGCCTTATGCTCAAAATTCGACCATAATTTTAGCTTTCTGCACTAGATTTCCATCTAAACTTTAACTTTGCCAAATCTCACGCTCCTCCGTGCGCCCAATATGCATAAAAAGGTGTACAAAGGGTTTTTTTCTTCACGTATTAATTTAAACTAATTTAAAGATATTTTTCCCAGTTAACAATCAAAACTTTTGCGGGAAGATCCGCCTCGGAAACCCAAACATATAGGTACATTATGACGTCACAAATTCTCACTCGCTCTTGCTCACATAAACAAAATGTTATATTAGTAGGGCAAGTCTATTTATGCTAGACAATATCTATACAAACTGAATACCAGTGCCTATTTAAAAATGTTACATTTCAGTACAAACTTCTTACCTAGAACTTTTACAATACAATGCATGACTGCCCTATTGTTTTATAAGTCCTGGCTTCAATCGTCAGCCTAGATTTAGAAATATGGTTTACTTATCCAGTAATATACCTTTTTCATTCGATTGTACCCACATTTCAAAATGTGACTTATATTTATACTTCTTTGTAATAATTATGTCTAAATATTATATAATGTATATGCCTAATTATGTCTAAACATTTTTAACAAGGAGACGAAGCTTATTCTATATATAAAATAATTATGAAATAACAAAATTAATCTTTAAAGTATTTCTTAATCAGTAGTGTGATTTTCGTATATATCTATCTTTTATCCTATATGTATTCGTCTATAAATAATCTCTAATGTACTAATTTTAATGTTGTGCTGTTTGTATATCAGGTGCCTCAACCACTTTACTAAAGACTAATTAATCGGTAACTATTTTACCGGTAAATTTTTACTAAACGCAGCATTTGTTATATTATCTATCACCGTGTTCTTGTCAAACCAGTGATATTATAATGGCACGAAATTTTGTCAACCGCCTCCATTTCTCACAATTTCACGGGCTCATTTCAGTGACATTATAATTTCACTGGACTCACGCAATGATATTGCAAGGCAGTAATATTTTCACAATTTCACTGTAAATGCAAGGCCGTTATATTGTGAGACGGTCAGTGATTGGTCATATATAACCTAACCTTACTCACTGACTAACCCTATTGAACCTAACTCACTAGTGAAATTATAATATCACTGGATGACAATATCACTGCGACATATCCAACCTTGATATTGGCAGAATTGATAAAACGATAGAGCCACAAACCAAACATTTGAATTGAATACAAAGCTTATACATTCCTTCCGATTTTCTCCACTTCAGGAGCTATCTGAATATTTTGGTATATAAATGCTATGCAAGCGGGCCGCTTGCTATTTATAATACTTTATTCGTCAGCTGTTTTAATGTGTCAAGGTAATAAATCCATTCGTTTCTACTTCTTTACGGCGCAGTATAATTTCTATGAATTGAGTGATTTATGCGCGATTGTATGGTCATTATTTATGGAAGTGAGTAATTTCATTATGACCTATGATCATTTTATTATGATCTTTGCTGTTAATTTAATTTCTATAATATTGTTTAAATTCAGGTATTATTGCAAATTTGTTGTTTGAAAAAAGTATCCATGGAGTTTCTTGCCGGTATCTTCTCCAGGACCAACCTACTTCGAACCGTGCACCTAGAATCACCACGTTTTGAAAGTGCCTGCAAAGGCCCAGTTGAATTATAAAAATTAGTTGATTTTGACCATGGTGATTCTATATAAGTACCTACCCATATATTTGTTCAACTATACTATAACAACCCATTTACGCGTCCAACTACCCATTCCTTCATTTACAGCTCCGAATAAACAGCTGATCTTTATTTATCTTTGAATACACGGAAATCCCTGAACTCATCTGCTAAATCCCACTACAAATGAATTGCTTACTTAAGAGGCTGAAACAATTTAAATAGTTGAACAATTTATACTGAAAGTGTTCACAAATATTCCTGTTAATGTTATCGACCGCATAACATCGTCTGTTGGCCCCTTTACAGTACCGACGGACGAGCGAATTATTAACGTTTACAATAGTGTTGTTCTTGTTTCGGATATGATTTTATGAACATTGTCGCGGTTCTATGCGGATATTATACAATAATTATTTTTATTCCATTAATGACTGAATTGCACTATAGTGGATCTTAAAATAACATTGCAGAAAGTAACATTTTAATAACAATTTAATACGGACTGATAATAATCTATATTTTTTTGCTTGTCAAACCTCTGTCACCCCAACTTCGTAGGCGATACTTAGTGCCTAATGCCAAAATAATGCAAAATGTTTTTTTTAGAACATTCCTGCCTGAAAAAGTTGCATGAAAACAAAAATAATTTAAATTTTCTGACGATTTTTAACTGGCCAAAGCTGCTAACTAGCAGATGCAACCGAAACAAAATATACCAATCTGTATCCGAAAGCGAAAGTACCGCGGATATTGCGTTCTCCATATCCGCTAAGAGCGAGCACAACACTAGCAATTCATATAAATGAGGTCGGTAACTACTCTTTATTAATTTGTTAAGCGCCGCTTTTAATAATTTTGAATTATAAGGTTTCAGAATATAATTTCGACCGTTTAATATTTATGAAATAATAAACAGGATATTTTTTTATGTAGTGCGCATAATTTGTAGATTGATTCAGTCTCTATTCCTAAATGCAACTGCATTATTGGGATACACTTTAAAACTTTTATTGGGACTTAGTATGCACGTATAATTTACTAGCGCAAGCCATACGAAATCCAATTTTTATTTTGTTTTACAGTGAATTTTAATGCTGCGGTTGCAATTGGGAACGGACACTGAATCACTCTGAAAATTATTCGCACTACACAAAAAATTATCCTGTATAACCTGTGTTTTTTTTTAGTATAATTATTATTTGGCATATTTTATTAACGAAAGTTCTAGTAGTATGTTTACAGTTAGCCAGAAAATGACGTAGGTACTTTTACGATATTTACAAAATAATGAGGTCGCTCAACTATATTTGAATCTTAGGTAGACTTATTTTTATAATAAACTCTGGGTTATTTTTCAATTAACTCTTTAATGAAGAAAATTTACTGTTATTGTTATTTTGCAGACTGTGAATGTTGATATTCTTATAATAAAACTACTACATATTCACGCTGTGTAACAAAAACCTTATTAAATGAGTCCTGTATAAATACAGTATTACATTAAAAATTCATAACACATTTTACGCGTTCATTGATACATCATTATACAGAGTCGAATATAATTACGAAGAAAATTAATATCTGAAAATTTCAGTATATTCATTAACTGTGTAAAAAGAATATTATGACATTCAACACGTGGCGTAAGATTTAACATAAAATATATTAAAATGAATACATACCAATGATTAAAATTTCCATAAATATTCAAAATCACAATTCACATCACACATCCGTATCAAATCCCAAAACACAGCCACTCAACACCACTTCAAAAAAAAAGGAAACCGGAATTCCGGAAATTCAAACAATCCGATTTCCGCGGCGGAAACTGCGCACGCGCCGGCGCGCCGTTCGACACTGACTCACGCACATCCCGAAACACCCTTCGATTCTATTTTTTGAATTTCAAAATAGGAACAAAAGAAGAGGGGAGCGAGCGCCCTCCGTCGGGTTATTTTGGACGACGCAAGCGCACGCTCGTTCGGGTGTACTCGGGTTCGTTCACTCGGCTCCGACTGAAAGGTATGCCGATGTCATTCGCTTTTAACTGAAGTTCAGATGTAACTGATGGAAGCATTAGGGAGGGTAGAGTGCTCTATGGTTTATGTAACTATGTAGATGTCTATGTGCTATTTATTTATTAGAAACATAAGTTTAAAATGTGTTGCTATAATTAGATTTTTACGCTTTTCATTAGACGAGCTGTAATTTTAGGTAGGGAGTTCAATACTAATCACTTAAATAAATAAATCCTGCCGATTACTGTCCCACTGTTTGGCACTGGCCTCTTCTCGGAATGAGAAGGATTGAAGCTTTAATCCACCACGCTGGCCTAGTAAGTAAAATATTATAATTACATATGTTTGGCAATTAATAATTTTCTCTCAATCAGTTCCGAAGTTCTCCGAATAAAAGTACATCCGTAAAAATGCGATTGTATCGAATCTATAATGTATTATGCCTTCCGATGCAATGGCGCAATAAAATTAATTTTTAATTATTTTGTTCAATGACTTCCTGCATGCCCAGATTTCATATTCTCATTTTATGCTGTTCGAAAAATGTTCGGAATGGATGTTATACATAATTATCTGCTTCATTTTTATGAAATACATCAATTAATACGTGCGGAATCTGAATCACAAGCCCTGTCACATTAAAATGCGTTCACATAGCCCTATTTTTAGTGCTAAAGCTACAAAGTAGGTATTTATAAGATTTAGTATACGAGTAGCTATATGCCCAACAATGGATAATAAATATTATAGTAAAAAAAATGAAAGAAAACGCTTTTGTCATCCAAACTAAACGTGTATGCAAAATTTCAGCTCAATCGGAAACCGGGAAGTGAGTCAAATTTAACTTCTAAGATTTTTTACATAGTTAGTCAGTTATTTAGTTACAAGTGAAGCTAATAAAAGCGTTTTAAAAAAGGATACATTTATCATAATCGACAAAGCCGTAATTGAAGATCACTTAGAACAAAAAATCCGTAGGTACGTACATTGAAATTGAAAGAGAGGTAGTGTGTACTCAAAACTGGAGCTGCCCGCCTGGGGAAGTACTCGAACTTGCAGAATATTGTAGCCAAATAACACTGCTCTTTTCAGTGTTGTGTTCCTAACGGTGTGCAAGGCCGCCAGTGCTCCTTGGGAAAGTTAGTAGTAGGGTCGGCAACGCGCGGGTGATGCTCCTGGTGTTGCAAGCGTCCATTGTTACGGTAACAACTTACCATCAGACGGGCCGTATTCAGGGTAGCCTCATTAGTGGTATCAAAATAAAAATGAATTTTGTTGGTTCAACAGCCTCGAGAAAATGCTACACCAATTACATAAAACCAAATACAGTCATCGCCAAACTATGAGCACTGGGCCTTTCCGCCTAACGTTTCAGAGAAAACTAAAGAAATAAAATAATAAAATAAAAATAAAAAAAAGCTTGAATTTTGTTATTTTTGTAAGAACCGTGCACCGTCTTTCACTAGATCATCGCTTAACGTCAGTTGAGATAGTGGTCAAACGCCTATTAAAAAAAAAAACAGTTTTAGCAAATGTCCGGTACGAATTTTTTCGGCAGCCGCGCCGCAGTATAATACATGTGCGTTACTAATAAGAACACACCCATTCTGACTTAATTTCTGTATCGCATTGTCCAGGAAACATTGTTAGAACCACTACTTTTACTAACTACCCGTAATTATGCTAACTTTTGTCCGCAGCTAAGCTCGGTTAGGGTCTGAATGTAGCAGGATATGACATCTGTAATTAAACTTTATTAGCCTTGATGGGCTTGAAATTTTAGACACATCCTTGCAAAAACTTTTGAACATAAAAGGTTAATTCATAAATGGTTATTATTATTATTTTCAGTGTGTGTTGTCCCACTGCTGGGCAAAGGCCTCTCTCTCTTTTTTCCATTCACTTCTGGTTTTGCTGGTAGTACCCAAAAATTCTGTCATATAAGATAGGCCGTATGGTAAAGACCAAATGTGCCAAGAATGGAGCACAGACACGTGAGATAGAAACCTGCAAAATGTTTACTGGTCTGAGAAAGAGTGCTTATAAAAGGACCCTCATCTAAGATTGGAAAAGATGATAAAGAATAGGCTAATGACAAGACAGAATAGCTAAAATAATGAAAAATGAATTCAAGATCTATGGAAACATATCCATTTGAAATATCTTTTGATGTCGGGCGTAATATAATACATTCTTAGAGGAAACTCTATGAATCATATCCTAAGCTTTTGATCTTATTTAGATTGAGCGTAAATAATAATGGGTTAACAATAACTACAATTTCTTTTGAAATATTTTTTAGGTCGAGGAGTTTTTTTTTGTTACCGTTCCCTTCTCTAGTACTTCTTCTATATCGTAGGTACAGTTTACAAACTAACATGTCACATGCATAATTGCACACACATCCAGACCTGGAACAACTATCTGTAGCCCACAGAACACAGTTTCTGTGTTCTGTGGGCTACAGATAGTTGTTCCAGGTATGGGCTATAGCACAGAACACAGTTTCTGTGTTCTGTACTGTAGCCCATACAAATAATATATTCATTCCGTGCGGGGATCGCACCCGCGGCACGTGGTGTAGAAAGCCAATCCCTCTGTATCAACCGTGCCGTTTACCGCCAATTTTTTTTATATTATGTTCCCCTAATTTTGCATATGTGTGTGTAGTATCATATAAATTATCGTGTTTATTACTTTAAAGCTGTTTATTTAGGGAAAAAAAAAACTGAAACACAAGAAAATATTACTTATGCATTACCCTGAGCGTTAGCGAAGGCAGGTCTGTTTTGCATTAGGTACATTTTTATTAAACCAAAATTGTATTTAAAATGCGAAGTTTTATTGCTTATTATTATTATTATTTATTTAATATCATCATCATCCCAGCCTTTTTTATACGTGATATCCATTAATACATTTTTATACGTTTTTCCGTTTGCTAAAACATTTATTTCTCTGTAATTATGAATGGAACTAAGGTCATGAACCCGAACACATGACCTGGTGAGCTCGGCTACTCTGACATACACACGCATCGTCCCACCGCGCTGCGCGGTCTTAATGCCTACATAATTTATGAATCTACTGAAGCTTTAATATGATATTTGAAATGAATTCTATACCATTCATAGAGCCTAGCTTTAAAATATATTTCATTATTAAAATAAGACCTTAGGTATATAAGACTTAATAATTCTCACATAAACGAAAAGGACAGTAAAATTGAATAAAGGATCCACACATTTACCGCATATGCACTTACGTCTTACATAGAATGAAAGATAAAATCCTAAAATAGATATCCGTTCTCTATCCAATATCGTTGATTCCGGCCGCTTACTGACTGATAGTTCCCATTCTCATTAACGGGATCGTAGCTGTGACGTAGCCGAATGACGTCGTAAAACCTCGGGTAAGATCGTAAATTACGAATGGATAGGGTTGTCGATATGGCTGTCGATTTAAAAAAGTTTGAGCACGTGCTAGGAAGTGGGATACTTGAGTCATTGAGGGAGATACTTAATATAAGAGTGTAAGATTTTTTTTGTATCTGGAAGTTACTGAGCGAAGGTATATTATTATGATGGGTTAATACGCAATTAAGCGGACACGTGTTTTATTAAGAAATAAGACCTATTTTAAACCTATTTCTTTGAATTTTCTTTATGAGGCACTATCCATCCCTTTCCCGCAAAATGGAATGTGTATGAAACTATCACAATTTATTATGACCATTAATAATTTTATGACGTCACAAGCAAGTAGTGCACATCTCTGTCTATAAAGCAATTTAAAATATGTATAACTAAGGGATAATATTTTTACACTAATGCTTAAGTTTTTTGGAAAACTTTCAATTTTGTTGATAAAAATTAGTATCAGAATCAGAATCACAAATCATTTAATTTCAATGAATATAAGTAACAAAAATATGTTGTTGATGCTATTAAAAAATATGAATCCAGTACATTCTACCATACGGTATGCAAATTTATTTAAGCATAGCTTATGTTTATTGAAGCGTTGAAGCATAGTATATAAATCATTGAGATAAGTTGGTAATAATTAGAAATGTCATAATTATCCTTTACCACACAGTACAGACAAATACCATATTGAATTTTATGTTTGGACTTCTGATATTGTATTTTAATTTATTATTATCTAATAATTAAAGAATAGTGGGTACATTGACATAGATTAGGTAGACATTATGTTTGACTATGTTATAATTTTTTTTTTATTAGTGTGATATTTTTGATAATTTTAATAATTTCATTGATCGAATTTAATTAACTGATTGGTATAATTTATTTCAACTGCACAATTTGTATGTATATTTGTACACCAGTAACTGGTAGAATGTATAGATCTACTTATATTAATTTAACACCATACTAAGTAATACTACATTCTGACAAATAAATGATTCTGATTCTGATTCTGAAATAATTTCATAACATGCTATGCTGGTTTGCTCCAATTTTGGACTTAATTACAGAAAGTGTAACATCAAAGCTCCAAATTTCATTTGGACTTGAAGAGTCTTTTCAAAGAACATAAAAATCTTAGTATCCAATTACACACTTGAGACACTGTATATTTGTATAATTAGGTTTTTGTATGATTCGTCCTAACGACATTCTTGAAGAACAGAGTCAGTGATGTCTAGACGATTCTAAATCTGGAGCCCTGCGATCCACAATATATGGATATTTATTTTCAGCTCCATCGTTCGCTTTGCAGTGTATCTTTAGAATGTTAAGCTTGTGTATCCCGCAATGGATTAGATGATGATTTAGAAGGTTTTTGTATCGTAATTTGTCTCAGTACAAGTCTACTACATTTAAATAATAGACTTATTTTTGGAGTGGGGCGAAGAACAGTGAAACTAAATATTCTCTTTTAGTTCAAAATACTTTTAGATAGTTTTCAAGAATTTCATCAAGTTAAAATCGTTTATATTTTTAAATCTTGTTCGTTATTAGCAAGATGAATTTGTTTTAACTTTATTACTTAGAGTGACTGATAGACTTTGAGACCAAAACGACTGTATTTAATTGGATCTCACATCCCATCAAGAAAAACCATCTATTTCTCATTTACCGCTACTTTAACAATCTCAAGTTAACTACCAAAAAGGTCTTAGTAATAAAATTCCTCCAAATACGTTTTACGTCCTATTCAATTCCGAGTCAATTCAAACTATTTACGTGTTCAGAAATACAAAATTACTAATCAAAGGTATCGTTTCGGTAAACGTCAAAGAGGGTCGGTATTTTGGTACAGATTTAGAATCCGGATATAGGGGGGACTTCAGTTTTTTGCTGGCGTTACAGCGGGCAACTGATGGCTAACGGCTGTTAAAGATTTAGTCTATACTGGAAACGGCTCATTGTTGGTTTTCTAATAATTGTTGCTATCCTTAGAAACTTACAAATAATATTTGACGACACGGTTGGCGCAGTGGCTAAGCGATTAGCTTTCTGCGCTACGTGCCGCGGGTTCGATCCCCGTACGGAACAAATATTTGTATGATCTACAGATAGTTGTTTCGGGTCTGGTTGTATGTGCATGTGGCGTGTATGTTTGTAAACTGTACCCTTGATACAGGAGAAATATTAGTGAGGGGCAACGTTTTTCAAAAAAAATCAAAATCAAAAATCAAATTATTCATTATGATTTCTTACACATTATTTAGCGTCGACTACAGTTCTTAATTTGATGCGTATTTGTTTTTTGCGTTGTATTGTGCTTGCAGCAATTTGAAATTCTGTGACTCTATCTTCTGTTTTAACCTTGTTTACTTCTTTCTACTTCACAAGAAGTATTTTATCAGCCATTACTATGTAAGGGTGTCTCGCAGATTCTCCTTCTACGATCCTCAGTTGGCTCTCTGGAGGCAAAACTCACGGAAAAAACGGTGAAAGTTGCTCAGTGAAAATTAAAACATAACCCAACGGGGAATACGGGTTTATTTAAAGGGTTAACAACTTGTTAGCATTTTACAATAATAATCTGGATTTTGGTCGAATAATTTAGTAAAACTGTATAAAAACACTTCAATAGTACATGATTTTAATTAAATATTACATTATTTTATATGTTATATTTACAAAATTAGATGAAGGACGAATATGACGAATATGACAAATATTTCTATTGCTTAAAGATAGCATGTCCCGGGTTTGACTATTTGGTAAGTGCATGCAACATTCATGTCTGTAAATTTTGTCTATAGTGTGGACAATATTAATAAAGGAATTGTGGGTTTCTTTTACCGGTTTCTTACTAGTTTCATAAGTTTGATTTCCAAGAACATTCAAGTCATCTTAGACACTTCCAGTTGGACAACCATCTTTACCGCCACACGATAGGGCGCTTTTTTCATCCCCTTTTTCCTTTTTTAGTCACGCCTCATGTATTAAAGTGTTTAATTTGTTTCGTACGACAGACGGTCCCAAGATAAATGGCAGTAGGTACAACTGTTGATGGTACCTCCTTGTTGCTTGATGGATTATTTTGAGATGAAGTGACGGCTGACGACTGATGTGCGGTTTAGAATAAGTTCATTTTAGGATTCCTTTTCAGTAAATTATTTACTCTGTCTCAGATAATCTAAACTTGTAGAAAAAGGCCGTATCAAATGCATTTGAAGGTTCTAGAAATTCCAAACTGTAATTTTAATAAAAATGCTGATTATTTCTTGTTTTATAGCTAACCCAGAGTCAAATTGAAAAAAGTTGCTAGATTAAAAATAGTAATTCGTTTCAATGTCTGAAATAGATATGAGACCGAGCAAGTTAGCCAGAATTTTTTTGGTTAAATATTAGGTTGGACGTTTGAAGAAGGCCAGAAGCTGCGACTACAGTTAAAGCTATAGATTTTCAGTATAAGCTGGCCTCTCATTGCATGGAAAGCCTATACATTGCAAGGTCAGTTTATACTGGAAACGTATAGCTTAAGCCGTATGTACCTCCTAGATGTCGATGCATTATTTTGAGATGAACTGATGTGCGATATAGGATTAGTTTGTTTTGGGACTTTATGAATAATCTCCCAGCTATTTATTTTAGTTTAACAAGTCATTAGTCGAATAGTTTCAAGTAGAAGTGGATAAAATTAAGAGAAAAAAATGTTGCGGGATACCTATGCTATTTTGGATTAAAACACCGTTGTTTTGTTAAGTACGAATCGTTCCAAAAGATTCTCCATTTTCACGCATAAAACTAACAGATTACGTTCCACTAAAATGAATGCAACTGAATAATAAAAAGCACCTTATTTCATATCCAGCACATCCATCAAAGTCGAACTGCGTAAACAAAACGTAAAAGTATTACACAAAACCTTTTTCGGAATGTTGCTAGCAAATGTGTGAAAAATGAATTTGACGGATTTTGCGGAAATATTGATAACTCGTCCGAAATAATGGTTACATGGAAGAATAATTGATTAAAAGATGATAATATTTTTCAGAGACATACCTACAGTAAAATTCTGTATTTGAGAGACACTGCAGTCTCCTGGACTCGTGTAAACGAAATCTGTTATTTGATAATGGAAATCGTTGATCCCGTGAATGACACCTAAGTTGATAAAGGTGCGATACTAAAGAGAGTCCATTGTAGTGTTGATTATTAAATTATAGATATCAACAGTGGAAAGGCAAAATTGACTAAGCGACATATAGGCAACTTTGCAGGAGAGCCCATTAAAGGTTGAATTTTTCTTAAAAAAATCGTATAAAATCTACTATCATTGTATTGGCATAAATCTTACTTCATTTAGAAGCTGGTTAGACAATGAATAGTAAGTAGATTTTATATGATTTTTTAAAGAAAAATTGAACCTTTAATTGGCTCTCCTATTTTTTCTATTATCACCTATAGACTAGGAGCCGACCCCAACGTAGTTATGAAAAGGCTAGGCAGATCTATCATGACCATCGCTGAATATTTGAGTATAAAGTCGGATGTCGATAAGCTCCGTACATCTTGAATAGGATCGGATGTTAGCACTCAGTGAGCTCCTATAAATCTACAACGTGTATCAAGAATGCGTGGTCATATTTAAGGGTGTAGATCGGACCATCAAACTGAACAACTTTCTCTATGGGACAAACATCGTAATCGCGAAAAAACTATCAACTGTCCCATACAAAACTTCGTTAACTACTCGACCCAAAAGTATGAGACAGGTAATTAATATTATTATCATCATGTTACTTAGATGAACGGAAAAATACTGGAATCTTGTTGGATATTTTGGCACCAGTTAGCTCCACTCGGCTTCAGGGACAACGCAGTCTTAGTCTGCTTGTCATCACGATCAGTCTTTAATATACACCACAAAACACTTTCAATCGGAATCGCTTTAATTTTGACTGCTGAACAACTCTCATTGAACCTTTTGTTTTTAAGAATCTCTCCACTTGCCTATTGCTGCAACGCAATGAACAGCGTATTGTCAATCAAGTTCCTTACGTAAAGGGGTAGAAACTCCATTCGCTTTAATTTCCATTCATAATACAAAACTAACTGATTTGTTTGTTGGTCAAGTCTTCTAACCCACATCAGTCCATAAAAAAAAACTGAATATCATTACAGCAAATGACAAAGCTTATTGGATTCTGAACATAAGCTAAGAAAATACGTCTATTAAAATATTTTTAATTAAACATTTAATGTCCTGTTAATAAAAAGACAGTAATAAACGACTTTTATTTATAATTGCTGAGCTCTCGGAATTATAATTGTTCCAGGATTTTTTGAAGAGAGATTTAGAACTCTATCTCTAAGGATTAAGATTGATATTTCAATAAAATATAGTCTATTAAATGGTGTGTTAAATTAGCATCATTTGTTTGGGATTGAAAAGCTTACCATTTTTCATTTTATTCTCATACTTTATATATTTATATACGAGTAGTATTTTATAATAACTGAAGGAAAAACCTGTAACTCATTGCTAGGTGCTTAACCCAAGACCAATGTTTGGTGACTCTTTCGGCGTGGGCTTTATCATCTGCCTAGCCTTTTCCGAACTACTTTGTGGTCGGCTCCTGGTCTAACCAGATGCAGCTGAACATCAGTATTGTACACAGAGCGACTACCATCTGACGTCCACCACCCAATTACTGGGAGACACTGATACTCTAAGATTAGACTGGTTTTCAGACTTTGAGGGCTGCTGATTCCCTTAATGATTTTTATAGGTATTTATATGAAAACCGGGACCAACTGTTTAACGTGTTTTCAGAGGCAAGAAGAGGTCTCGATATTTGAAGAAACAGTCACCCATCCAAGGAATGGCCACGGCAATCACTGCTTAACCTCGCTGATCGACTGATCAGTCTGGTAAGTAGCTGTTTAACTACGAGTCTCTGAGAGTGGACTCTATGTATTACTAAAATAATAATCTTGTTGTCTTTTGTCCATGGAATGAGATCGATGTCGCAAAAAACAAGTTTTGAAAAATAACTTTGTTTATTATTTTGATTGATTTGTTTTTACCTGTATTTATGTAGCTATTTCCTTTTATTTTTAATTTTAAAAGTTGATTGGTAATTATTTACCTGTGCCTGTAGACATACATTTGTTTTATTATAACGAATATAATCCACTTGTGAAAGTTTTTCAATCTAGTATTACGAATACTTGTATAATAAAATAATACCTACAGCGTGCCTACAGCCAAAATATTTTGTAGTAATCATTTTTTTGTGTTTAATTTTTATCTAAAATCAGTCTCTGCTATAAGCAGATAATATGTTGATTGGCGTATATCAGGTCGGTTGTGTCTTCTAGTGACGACATCTCAGAATGTTAATGGATCAGCTATTTTTATGAGATTGCAGAAAGTCCTTCCTTTTTTAGGCGCTGATACAGCTTTTTCAGGTAAAATCGGCTGCTTTTACCTACATTTGGATGGTTTTCTAGCCGCTTTTGATTTGATAACAGACGTACGAGAAAAGACTTAGGATATTTTACTTAATTACTTCTACCCTTCATTTACTTTCCCGTGTTAAACTCAAATAATTACTTTCACTGATACTAAAAAAGCTTTTCTTCCTCTGATAAATATTTACTTTGAAATCTTTCTTTGAAGGAATTATCTAAATCTGTTGAGTGCTTTTGGTGATTTACATTCTGATAATTAAAAAAGTTACGATTAGTAATTATGAAAAGATTTAAATATTATTTAACTTGGATTAAATAAATCATAAATCAATTTATTGATAATTTTCATTATACGTCAATAATCAAGACAGTACCTACCCATACCTATTGGTGTGAAAGAATGCCCCACAGCATACAAAGATAAATCTGATATTATTAGATTCTAAAAACTTCATTAATTATCATCATAATTATTCTGAAAGAAAGAAAAAAAAACAAAAAGAGTTTATTGGCTCAACAACATAAAAACAAAAACAAACAGGAAAAACAAAGAAAATAAGTAGAAAAATCAAACCTTTTCTTAAAAATAACCATGGATCTAGACATACCATTCTTACATTTAACTTGAATTTGTTGGTTAGAAAATAACAAGCTACTTATTTGAAAATAAAATTACATGTTTGTTGGAAGTGAATGAAGTCATGATGCATACTGTAGGTATTATTATAAGATCAGCTAGTTCACTTTAAATCAATAAATATGTTATTACTTGACCGAAGACTACACCTAGAGATGTAGTTGTAGTAGTGGTAGTAGTTAAATCAGAAGATAATTAAACGATAGACGAGACAGAGGACCTTGCTAGAATTTGGTCCAAATACCGTCCAGAATCAACTGAAACCGCATTAAGTAGATCTCATCGGGGTATCATTTGTCACTACGACAAGAAAAATTCACAAAGGAAGATTCATCCCGGGAAATAAAAGTTACGTGGATGACCTCTGCCTAACCCTTTGGGAAATACAGGCATGATGCTATGCTATATATCAAAATGTATGATAATAGTTTTGTTTTAAAGGAATAGTATTATGACCGATACTGGGATATTTTTATCTCTCAAAGTGACGGTAACAATTACCTATTTTTGTTTTTCAGTACTACTAACTACTGTACTTCTACTTTATTTTGGACGGGAATTCTCAGACTGATTTAATTCGGTTTAATTTCCAGACATAAGTCGACTTTAACGACCAAATGCAGATAAGTAGTTTCTTTCTTAATGGCATTGGGACCAAATCCCATAGTAAGATTAGCAATGTCATTTAAAAATATACATATTACGTTAAAATCTCACTTAAAATCTAGATATTTCTTTACTTTTTCAATTACTTTTCGCACCAATTACTTCAGCAATATTCAGAGAATACATTAAAAATATTTTCGCTTCCAATAATTCCTAAATTATTATGTCTAAAGTTATCGTATTTATATTAAATCATATCAAAAGTTTTCGTTATTTGTCACCTGTTATTAAAGGCTTTTGTGATGTCATCACTAGCAAAGTTTGATATTTTATTTAAAAAATAAGTACGCATGGCTACATATAAGAAAGAAAGAAAGAAAGAAAAAGAGTTTATTAGCACAACAAAAAAATAAATAAAACCAATAACAAAGAAAACATAAAATGAGTTATTGTGCCATAAGCTCAGCATAATGTCAGGAATATCAATCTTTACATTTTCAGTGACTGACTTCTCATTCCCACATTTGCTGTGTAGTAAGCTTGATTTATGAAAAGAGTATCCATGGAGTTTCTTGCCGGTATCTTCTCCAGGACCAACCCACTTGGAACCGTGCGCCTAGAATCACGACGTTTTGAAAGAGCCTGCAAAGGCCCAGTTGAAATAAAAATCTTTGACTTTAACTTTGACTTTGACATTGTAAGGAAAGTCTTTCCAGTGCGAGGTTTGCTTATACTGAAAATGTATAGCTTGATATGTAGCCATGGGTATGGCTTAGAATGTTATAATATAATAATATATTAGTTTCTTCAAATAATCTATAAAATACCAAAGAAAAACTTTAGAATAGAAGAATAAAAGATATTTATTTTTCTTTCAAATTACATAAGTAGCAAGGAGATACATCATACAAGAAGGTAAAAGACAAAAAAGGTCTTGGACTCAGCATATTGTCACCGCGAGGCATGCTCAACTGCTGATATTCACACTCCGAATTGCTGTTTTTGCATTATTTTTTATTGTCTGCATGTACGAAACCTGTTTTTTAAGTTATAAATTAATATGGACTGATAAAAAACTATGAGCTTGTATTTATAAAATAAGGCAATACATATTCGGTATCACCTTTAGCAATTTATAAATTCACCTTTAAAATGGTTGCGCAAAATATTTTTACAACAAAGAACAGACTTCTCTCAAACATTTCCCCCTAAAGAGATACAAAAAATTCCACGAAATTGGCCTTCACCAATCCCCTTTACACTGGCGGACAAAAAAATGTACAACCATTTCCTTGGGACGCAACGGTTCGTTAAACAGCAATCGTAATTAATTAGCAGCGGATGCTTTTGCCCAAAACAGGAGGTTTTGCCACTTTTCGATAAATATCTCGATGAAAAATTCAATCATTCACCCCTTTTTTGCTCGTTACTTCATTGTTTGGAGAGAAATCATCGAGTTTTTATAAAATCGTCTTTCATCGCGCTATGGAAGACTTAAAATTTTGTATTAATGTACATAGATTATTGATTATTATTGTAGAATGTCTAGCAAAATCCAGGAATTTCTAAAAAAACTTTTCTTAGGTACTATTCAGGTTGCGCATATAATATATAGGTTAAATTAAGTCCAGGATTGGTTAGCAATCAGTCATTTAAGATTTCTCTTATATCTCTGTTTTTCTTGTATAAAATGTTATGTTATCTTTTACTTTCTCTCTCTTGTCGTTCTCACTGTGTCTGTACTGATTATAAGTATTTTCTTTCTTTAAAAATCATAATACTATTAATTTCTCAGCATCTATATTTCCAACAGTTTTATTAAATACCCTACTTTAACTAATCTCAATATTTTACGCCCCCAAAACTATCAAATCCCAAAACAGATGTACCTGGAAAGGTTTTATAAATTTATCATGCCCAAGGGGATCTGAACCGTAAGCTATATTAATATTACGAACGAATGCGGTCAACCCTTAACTTTACGTAATAGATTTAAACGCAACTGGTTTCGTTGAACCGTTGAAATAGAGTAAAGGTCAATTCATATTATTACGCATCAATCAGCTTCAATAGTCTAGGTTTTAGTAATTATCTTGTGTTTCCAGAAATCTGTTGCTTTAACACTATTTCTCCCTTGTTGTTTATTCAGGGTACTTCCTAAACTATTTAAAAAAAAAATGTTTGTATGTAATAGATAAACGAAAACTAATGGACCGATTTTAAGAATTCTTTCACCACCAGAATGCTATATTATCACTGAGTAACATAGGCTATAAATAATGAAGATATCACGCGGGCAAAACTGCTGGCGGAAGTTATTTACGTATAAACCACTACGATGCTTAGGTTACCAGTATTTTTCTGTCTTTTTCTTGATGTTGACGTTGAATAGAATAGAATAGATCTTTATTTCATGTAAACCAGATAGAGGCACTTATGAAATGTTGAGACTCTAGGTGCACGGTCCCAAATAGTAGATGTGGATGATGATGTAGTTGTTCGAGGCAACTAATTATTCATACTTCGATTCCAAATCTACCAGATAACTTGACGAGACTGAAGATAAAAGAACGTGTTATTAAATAATGAAGGGTACTGTCTGAAGCTCTTTTTATAGATTGAGATACCGTTTTTTCGGTGGCCAATAATAATCGTCGAAATTGAACCACAAAATTGAGCATATCCTTACGTATCTTAAGATTCTCTCAGATAAACTTTACTAACTCACAAATCCTGACTTATCCATACGTTCATATTAACCATGGGGTAATACCGTCCTCAGGGTGACGTTATATAAGGCATAATCTTACGCATATAAATCATGTTTATCTAAACCCCGGATTGCTCTGTAGGGAGTCGGTTGGCGTAAAACCAATACAGGATCCGATTTGTTCCAAAATTTTTGGCTTTGAATCTAAAATGTTACTCTGTTTTTTGTGTAAGTCTATCCTTTCCTTTATACTTAGTAGTAGAAGTTCGGGTTTGTAAAATATTCCTGTGAAGGTACCTATGTTATTTTTTGGCACTTTTCTTCAAATTATTTATATCATTAGTTCGCCATGCCATTATCCTTCGTGGCCTAGAATCGACAAAAATTGTAAATGTAGAACTTTTTCCAGAAGTGGGACAGTACAAATAAAAAGTATGATTCCTAGTTCCCAAAACTCTAGGTTACCCACGCGATGTTTAACAAAGTGTCGTTTTTGTACAACAATTAAACAAAAGTACATACCTTAATTAATACAAATCCTTTAAGAACTGACTACACAGCACCCTTACACGTTTTCATAATTATTTTATCCACAATAATGAAGTCTTTATCAAGCTTTACACAAACGGCCGCAGTCCTAAACAAACAGGGTGGGGTCTTAGTTCACCTGTCTGCGGTGGCCTACGGGTTCACCCTCTAGTTATTTATGTAGTAAGTCAACCGAAACAACATGTAAGTAGTACAAATATTTCATACCTACTATTTTTTGTAAGGGACAGTAATGATAAATTTTGGTCGTGCGGTATCTTACTTGAAGACGATACCGTTGTTCTATAAGAAGTCATAAAAGGCGTCAAAAGTGTCGCGTTGTCAACTGGACAAGCAGCATCAGATGATGATAGATGTTTCTGTATTAAAAATAATACTGCAATCATCAATCTGTTTGCTAGTGGTGATGATTATAATGGTTATTATAAAGATCTTGGGAGGCAATATAAGATAGCTGCTCAAATTTTAAATGAGATTCCTTGAGATGGGTTATGTTCTATGGGAATAAAATAAAATGGAATATTTGTTAGGTTTTCAATATTAACGTAACGTGTAAACTCAGCATGATTTGCGATAACCATAAGAGTCAAATTAATGGAGTTAAAAGCGTATCTATCGATCGCTATTTTTTTATATTGATGGTTATTCTGATGGCTAACATTGCTACAAATAAACACCATCATCTTCGATTTTTTTTAAAAATCCCCTTGTATTCAAGTCATTGCATTAACTCTTTGTTATCTTTTCCTGCTTTGTTAAAGACGTAATAGGAAAAGGAATTGCAATTAAATTCCATCTGTTTTTCTTCAGTTTCAATTAGTTATGGGTTCCGAGACAGTTTAACGTTAAATGGAATCTAAGATTGTTTAGTGTGTCCATTGCAGATCACTGTTGGTCTACAGAAGTTATGTTATCTAATGCTTTCAATTTAGGACATGAAACTATTAAATACTCTTTTATCATATTTTTTCGGCCAATACAGAATACTTTTATGATTGAATATCAAAACATCGGACATAGAAAACCAATTACCTATCCAATTTCAATAACATTATGTACAATAATAACGGAGGGTAGTACAGATCAAGTTTTACCGTTGAAATATAAAAGGGTATAAGAAAAAACCAGTGGAAACCTCAAAAGGTTTCCATGAATTACGTATTCACGACGTAAAACTCACTTCACGAAATAACGGACAGCATTATGTCTGGTTCAAGTCATGAGTATTGGAGATACGTCTGTTTATTTTGCAAATTCTAATATTTAATTATAAGCCTGTAGAGATCCATTGCAAGGCAAAAGGTGTCCCATTTCTCCTTCCATTTTCCCTGTTTATTGGGCCAACCTTTAGATACGATTCCAGCTTACAAGAAACAATTATAATAAATAAATCAATATTAACGCCAATTACGGCGACATTGAGTGCAAAATTACTGTAACTTTCTCGTCATGACTCTTAGTTTATTCTCCTTTGACTAGTTTTCAACATCCTTGATAGCCTCGATAGTATATAATACATAAAAAATATCATTATCATCCAGTTAGATCATTTTCGGATAGTTGTCACAACTTCCATATTTTTTGTCACCACGTCAAATATCTAGATTTTTATTAGTAGTAATTTCTTCCTTTCTATATTAGAAATAATTTGTTACCACAATGTGGATTTTATTGATTTTAATTTTGAATGCAATTTAAATGATAGTCTGATAATCCTGCTCGCTCATCTCCCTTTACTTTTGCTGCACCAGAGTGCCTCAACAACCCGAGACAGATTTCAATTTGGAGTGTACATGTTTCTTACTCGCCCCTAATTTCTCGCACGATTGCATTCCAAACGGGACGTACCGCTCTTGCGTGTTTTATATTTGAATATTATTGCGACGGAATCGAACATGTCGGTCGTATAGTGAAGGAGCTTTATTGGAGGAAATGTGTTTTTTGGTTTACTTTGACGACATTCTGATTATTGTAGCGTATTTACATTTTGGATGTAGATTTTCAATCGGATTTTAGATGGTTAATTGTGGAAGATATAATATTCAACTGCATTGTTGTTGAGATTGGGGAGATTTTCCAACCGATTGCCAAGTTCGATTACGGAAATAAAACCACATATAACCGCGCATATCTAACTAATATTTGATTACACAAATTACTTTGTATTTCAGTTGCAGGTAATCTCAATAATAAGGTTAATCATGGTTGTCTGGCATAAATCGCCAAGTGTGTTATGACTGAACTTTGTACATCTCTTTTCTATTTATTGTAACTTTTCTTCTCTTTCTGGTTTGCATTATAGTATATTCTATAACTTACGATACACACAAATTTTATTTAGGAGCTATATTTATGAAAACAAATCTTACACTGATTATTATACCCCTAAAGTAATCAGTTTACTCCTCGTACAAACTAAGTTCTTGGAATTTATAACATCTTACAAGTTAATGGTCTCAGTAATCAAACTATCTTTCATTTTCTGTAGTACTCCCAACAGCTTCACCTACTTTGTTCACATTTTCTTCGTTTCATTATAAAGCTCAATTAATTAAAATGCATGTTCATTTTTGTATTCTCAGTAGAGTTTCCCAGACGCTATTTCATAGGAATTATGGCTTTTACTTGCTTTTATTCTCTCTTCTTCAATTTGATTTGTGTTTTCATCCTGTTAGAATAAAAACCGAATCACATTTTTTTACTATCAAAAATTATTCTGTAAAGCTGCATTGAAGATAATTTAATCTTAAAAGCTAGATGTTCGTGGAATGAAGATTTTTTAAAACTCTGCGCTGCTACCTTATGTAGACCTTATAGAATATACGAGAAGGGGGACAGCAGGTGACCTATTCTTAGTCCAGAACTATTCACCAACGTTCATTTATTGTCATGAAGCGAAAAATCCTACAACGCCAAAAGAGCATACCCTAACTCAAAATAAAATTTTCATGAGTTTTTTCTACGAAATATCCTTATCACTTTCACTTATCCATTGTCACCTGTCGACCGAACTGCTGAAAATATGAGCTTCAATAAATTACGACCTATCTCTGAATTAGATAGTCTCCCGTCACCTCTACTAGCCCACATATCATCAAGGATATTGAATAATAAAACAGCAAAAAACTTTGCTGCTGGCTTTTGTGGTATTACGTGTTGGGATAGATATTTACTTGGCTATGTGTTGGATATAAGTATACAGGATAATTGAAAAATACCGGTAACACACACATTGTATAAAATAAACTCAATTTCCGCGTCTGTCTGTATATCCGCTAACTCTTCCTAAACCATGCAACGGATTTTGATGTGGTTTTCTGCATCAGTTAGATAATTTTTCACAGAACGTTTATATGTATAATACTTTGATATTTAATGTAAGGATAGTAGAGAAATTGCGGGTCGCTACTGTCGCTGGTTCTGAATAATTTAAGATCTACGAATTAGACCAAAATTAGACAGGTTAGCCAAAGAAGAATGTTTTCTGTGAGTAAAATTCACTTAAAAATCCCAAATCCATAGAATAGCTAAAAGTAGGTATTAAGACTAACGTACAGAAAGATCAAAGAATCTCCTATTCCATTTCATTCCTTTTTTCACCCGTCTCAGTTAGAATACGCAAACTATAGAGTATTTTCGTATATTGGTATGAAAAAGGTATTGAATTATGAAATGCCGTAGAAGAAACGTTGTTCAAAATCCTAATACAAAGTTAGTGCCAAGAGATTTCGAGTATTTTTTCAATTACCCTGTAAAGGAAACCTGTATTGAAATCTGGGCATGTACTAGAATATATAAGAACGGCTTCACA
Source organism: Allophyes oxyacanthae (assembly GCA_932294325.1). Taxonomy (NCBI): domain Eukaryota; kingdom Metazoa; phylum Arthropoda; class Insecta; order Lepidoptera; family Noctuidae; genus Allophyes; species Allophyes oxyacanthae. Next base: position 2,885,865 of record OW028617.1, read on the forward strand.
TTATGTAATTAAGAAAACGAAAAATGAAGAAGATGTGTGAGGTTTTATAGAGCAAGCGACACGTCAACGTCACCTGACTGAGTCACTCGAGTACGCCGACTTCGGCGCAGTATTGTTTGCCGCATTTTACAAGTACACCGGCGGTATCTAGTTGGAGCGGCCGCGGAAACCAATCAATAATCTATGTGGTTAATCAATCTTCAATTAATCAAACTTAGAACAGAGTAAACCTCTTTTATCTGTTGTTACATAATCTTGGATAACCATAAACTAACCGTCAAAAGCCCCGACTCCAACTAGAAAAAGAGCTGTAACTTTTGAACGACTGCACAGATTTTCATGAAACATAGCTAAGATGATACCCGATTAAACTAGCTTTCAATTACACTGCATTGAAATCGGTCCATACGTTTTGGAGCTACGAACCTACAGACAGATACACAGACACTGATACACGGATACACAGATGCATACTACAAACTTATAACACTCCTCTTTTTTGTCGGGGTTTAAAAAGGATAGTGTCAAACATAGAAACTTAAGTAATTGATCCGCAGGTATAGTTTCTTTATATAATTTGAAAGCAATTGCATTTTCCACAGTTCCCTTTAGTCAAGTTTACTTATCTCACAACAGCCTGTTCATAAAATTAATAATATCCATCGTTGCCTCCATACGACACATATGACCAATTTTAATAATTGAGGCGCAGGCACTCTATTTTCTGTCAACCTTTCTCAAATGTCGATTTAGTTTGAAGACGGAGAAGTTTTTTGAACTTTCTTTGATATTTGATAAAAGGATATATTATTAATTTTATTCTTGTGTCATAGAAGAAGAAAGAAAGAAAGAAAGAAAAAAACATTCACTTGTCACAAAATAAGACACACTAGAATGATAGAAATAGGTAATAAGAAGAGGACAGACGTTGACATTGATGGTAACAGTGTAAAATTGAGTAGAAAAAGCTTTCTTATTTTAATAATACAAAATATTTTAAAGGCTAGGCTCTATGAATGGTATATAATTCATTTCAAATATCAAACTAAAGCTGCAGTAGATTCAAAACTTATGTAGGCATTAAGATCGGGTGGCGCGTTGACGCGATGCGTGTGTGTGTCAGAGTAGCCGAGCCCGTCAGGTCAATTATGGTTGAGTTTCATTCATAATCATAGAGGAATAAAAGTTTTATACAAATAGAAACAGAAACTGTATGAGAAATCATCACAAGATCTTACGAAAGCAATGAATAAAAGAAGGCTGGCATATTCATAGTTCGGACTTTAGGCTTTAATCACATAAATTGTATATTTTGTTTAGCCTAATTTGCTATTCAACATAATCCTATGTCGAACAGTCTTCGCCATAATTGACTATCATTTATATTCAAAGGGTAGGCCAATCAAGCGAACCCCGTTTAATTTCACCAAAGCAAATTATTGAAATTTCTCACCAAGACAGATTTACACGCAATTAGTTCAAAACCCAGGCTACTAGTTATTGTAAAGACACTTTGATAGGCGGCCATTATTTGTGTTAAATAATAAAGTGTCGAATTTGTTATTCTATTGAAGCGGCAGCTGCCTCGAAGGATTAGAAAATGGATAGAAATAATATCTGAGATACGGTTTAAGCTGTCAATGAACATTGCCTATATTCCGAGTCACAAGAATGGAGAAAAAAACAATGTTTCTGTTTTTAATTGGAATTGTCAACCCACAAGCATAAATGATAATAATTCCGTTTTGAACCCTCTGCATAAACTGATTCCATTTTTAACCCTGAGGATTAATTGGTAATTGGTTAGGTGAAGTTAGGACTGTGACAATGCCTGGGAAGGGAAGCTGCCTGGGACGGGGACCTCTCGACAGTGTCCCTTCCGGAGAAATGCCTTAACAGGCGTGGCACCGAGGTGGGCTTTGGCACGGTCTAGTACCTGAAGCCCACTTGTAGGTGCCGAAGTGGACCACCGTGGTAAGTTTCGCCGGTAGGAGTCCGGCAAACCCCTCCGCCCCCCCAAGCGGAGGATAGCCCTAGGATGGGTTATCACCACGCTAATAAAAAGAAGGTCGGTGACCATACAAGCGGTCACTTTTTAAATTAACCAATATTTGAAGTCCTTAGTCAAAAATAGTTTTGCCTGACATTCGCAGTCAAGAGAAGAGTTGAGAGATCTTATTTTAAACCTGAACTTCAACTTCAAACAATTTGTTTTTGATCAGTAACAAGACCCAAATCAAAAGCAAGCGAGAAGCTAAACTAAATGAATAGAATCATCATGTAGCAATCGAGCAACTTTTCAATTGGCACCTCCATGTTTCTACAAAGTATAACTTAAATAACAAAGTTACTGATACGCCATCTCACGTAACTAAGTAACAACATGGAGCCTCATCTAGCAGCCTCCACACGTTTTCTATTTTACTCGGCGGAGTACAATTTTTAAGTCTGCGTCAGAGTGATGTGTATAAAGTTGGTACGTGAGCAACACGCTAAGAATTTATGTTGCCATGCACTTTCTAAGGTGAGCAACAAAATTATTTCATTTGCCTAGCCTTTTTAACCCCCGACAAAAAAGAGGGGTGTAGTATAAATAAGTTTGTAGTGTGTATCTCTATATGATCTGTGTATGCTGTTCTTGTATATGTGATTTTTGATTCTGTATTTGTATTTGATTGTTTGTTGTTATTTTATTTTATTTTTTGGTTTTTTTTTGTTGATAATTTGCTTTTTTTCTGATGATTTTGGTGTCCTGTGTGCAAAAAATAAGTTTTTTTTTTTTTTAAATATTTTTTTATCAGTGTATGTGTATTTGTGTAACTGTCTGTAGCAACTTAGCTCCAGAATGGATGGACCGATCTCAATGCATTGTTATTAATCGAAAGCTAGTTTAATCGGGTATCATCTTAGCTATGGTTCATGAAAATCTGTTCAGCCGTTCAAAAGTTACAGCTCTTTTTCTAGTTGGAGTTGGAGGTTTTTGACGGTTAGGTTATTACAAGTTGGAGTCGGCTCCCAGTCTAACCAGATGCGACTAAATACCAATTTTTTTTTTCACAGAGCAACTGCCATCCGAACTCCACCACCCAATCACTGGGAGACACTGATACCCTACAGTTAGTCCGGTTGTCAGTTTTTTTGAGCTGCTGACGCCCGTAATGACTGTCATCGATATTCTTATAACAGAGGGACCAACTGCTTAACGTGCTTTCCGTGGCACGGAGGCGTGTCAATGTTGGAAGAAACGGTCACCCATCCAAGGACTGACCGCAGCAAGCGCTGCTTAATCGCGCTGATCTACAGATCTGCTTGGTAGCTGTGGAAAGAACACATTACGACACACACATTTTCAAACACTTTCGTCTTAGAGGCCGAGTCCTTACTCGGCCCTCAAGACGAAAGTGCTTGAAAATGTTAACGTAATAATTATTAAACATCTCATCTTATTTTCTTGAGTCCGGTAAAAGGAAAACAGTTACCTAATATACATTTCAACGTTAACGAGATATTATAAGAGTGTTTGTTTAGGAGAAAATTTATTTAACAATCTGTTAGAAGTTAAACCATTTGGAATAAGAAAAAAAAAGAAAAATCCTCCTCTTGTGATTTCGCTAATTTTTTAAACAATGTTAAAAGCTTCTTTTCCTTTTGGTTGGAAATTTTAATCCCAACTTTTATTAATATTAAATGAAATTGTTTTCCTTTCCTTATTCTTGTTAGCCGGAAAAATTAAATTAAATCATATTGAAATCAGCCTGTAAAGCTCACTGCAGAACATAAGTCTCATGATCATCAGCTAAAAAGCAAGTACAAGTACAAGTGTCGCAGAGAAAATATTAATATTGACTTTTGACTATTGAAATTTCCGAACTGTAATACGATTGATTTTTATTTTTATTTTATTTTACTGTGTAATTACATAAATTAGTCTGACATTTCATCCCTTTGTGTATTATGTACTTATCTCATTTTTATATTAGCTGACATTTGTATTTATTAATAATTATTACTTCGATATCACAATTTTTTTTTTTGTTGTGACCTTTTTATTATTTCTTGTGTATGGATGTAATTTGCCTGAATAAAGATGATTTTATTTATTTATTTTATTTATTTAAAAGAAGAAATGAAGATGTGCTCCTAATGCCACAATCACTAATCGGTCGACAAACGGACTAAGAATCGCAGTAAATACAATATAACCTAACCGTCAAAAACCCCCGACTCCAACTAGAAAAAGAGCTGTAACTATTGAACGGCTGAACAAATTTTCATGAAACATAGCTAAGATAATACCAGATTAAATTAACTTTCAATTATAAAGATTGCATTAAAATCGGTCTATCCGCTTTGGAGCTACGATGCCACATACAGATACAGAGATATAAAGATCCACAGATAGATGCACACTACAAACTTATAACAATCCTCTTTATTGTTGGGGGTTAAAAATACACTTTATTGCACACCAGAAAGAGAATAGAAGATACAATAAATAGAAAAAGAGATATACAGAAGGGCAGTCTTATCACACGTGGCGATTTCTGTTAAAAACCTTGGGATGGACAGATGACGAAGATTTGGATGTAGATGTTGATCAGAAAGGCGAAGCAGCCCAACATTATTACACATAACACCATCCCATAATTCATGAAGTGATGAAACGAACGATAAAGTGCCCCCCTGACGACTGGTTGTTATTAGAAAAGTTACCTAAATGAAATTTACAAATTCCACAGAAAAAGAAAAATAAGGGTTATCTTATTATATAAAAGTAAGACAACCCTTCAATATAATCAAATCAAATCTCTAATGCATTCCATAATGTAAAGTTAAAACAGATGGTAGGCTTAAATCTATGGACCCTGTCGGGCCTTACCTGGACAGTTCTTATGACAAATCTAAGTTTAACAAACTTCTTGTGGGATACATCCGAAATCATTGATGGAAAGATGAGTGGTGTACTGAATTCTACTATGGAATGCACTCCCCCTTGAAATCAGGATGGCTAACAGTAAGCTCTCTTTTAAATTTAAATTACGTAAATAGTTTCGTGACAAGACATCGGCAGATTCATCTCGACTCTAATTCTTCTGAATTGTATATATTTAATATTTATATATGTTTATGTTTATTTAGCATATAATAATACATATTTATTTATATATAATTATGTTAATGTTTATGTAAGTTTATAATTATAGTTGTTTTTTAGTATAATAGAATATACCTACCCTCTCATTTAAGTTTGTTTTTTGGTGCATCTACCTTTATTGTCTCTGCATCACCCTAAGGTTGTCTGGTAGAGAATGCCTACGGCATTAAGACCGCCTTTGTACATTGTACATGAAGCATTTTAAATAAATAAATAAAATGCGTAAGCTTATGAATCTGGGGTACAATAAATCATAATCGGACTTAATGAAAGATTACATCCAACAGTTAACCATGATAGGCATTGTAATTCTTATTGCATACAATAAAACTTCGAACATTCATTGCCCACAGCTCTTACAAAATATTATAACAACATAAAAGCCAGACATAACATTTATGTAACATAAACCGCCAGAAATAAAGATAATCTATAAGACAATAAAAAGATATTCCGGTTCATGTCGCTAAATATCCTGGAAAGTGGATGGCGTAAAATAAAAATTTATGGCCCTACTTCGAAATTTATTGCCCGCGACTGTGAAAGCTATGTAAATTGCGAAATAACAGATACAAAAGGACAAAAACCAATAATTACTTCCAAGTTTATTTGCTTAAGAATTTTATTAAAATTTGTTTCAATGAACTTTGATTATTTTCTTTTTTGTTACTTGTTATTGAAATTTTGATTTGTTTTGTTTAGTTTAAGTGTGATTTTTAAAGATTACTTTAGCTTGTTTAATTTCATTTAAACATAGACCCTGACTAAGAATTCTCAGTTTTGGAGTTTTCTTTGCTTTACAAATTTTTCGTCTTTGAACAAACATTTTGTACGTGGTTTTTTTTTCTCGGTACGGGAATAGAATTCTTTACGAGCTCTGAAGGCTAAATTGGGTCTGATATTCAGGTCTAAAGGATCGAGAAGTAGTCTGCTTTGGTTGTCAGAGTTAATTGAGCAAAATAGGATGTAACAGTGCTCGCTGGAAGACCTAACTAGGTACCCGTTTCGCTTCCATTTTTGGATTTTCATTTATTTTCCTTTTTTTTATAACGTTGCCCCACACTAGGATTTCTCCTGCATCGAGGGTACAGCTACATCTCACATGCACACATACCCGGACAACTATCTGTAGGCAATACAAATATTTGTTCCGTGCAGGGATCGAAGCCGCGGCACGTAGCGCAGAAAGCCAATCGCTTAGCCATTGCCACAACCGTGTCTTCAAATTCAATTAAAAGTACGAGACTAATTGTGTATACTAAGATTCATTCAAATGTTTATTATTATTTATTTTATTTATACTTATTTATTTATTGTACACTAGGTAATAAAAACAGGATTGAGAGTCACATAAGCTAATGTACAATGGGTGGTCTCATCGCACACTGCGATCTGCTCCAGACAACCTTTGGATGGACATAACAGAAAATAAATAGGTAACGGCCAGTCTAGGTGTACAAGTTGGTACATTATACTTCCATCAAATACTTAAATACAATAATATAATACACAGTATTTCGATATTTACTGGTTATATTGACGACATCATACCATGAATTCCATCTTGTTCCTTAGGGTTGTATTGCCAAGATGGCAGCACCTTGTGTTGTACCAGAAACTAATCATAGATATGCATTAATAAATGAACAAAATAAGAAAATGCAAGAGAAAAGTACGCCACTACCAAAAGCATCATTTTATAAACCTTACCAAAAATGAGACCTAATATATCCTTACAATTCAGTTGAAATATGTTTTACTAGCTCTTTTTCAGCTGCCGTCTTAAATCAGGCACTTAAGCCACTAGACTTAAGCGATAACTTAGCTACAAAGATAATATCTAAAAGACTTCCTAAAAACTAGACTCGTATCTTTACGAGAAAGATGGTATCTGACATCTTGAGTTCGCTGAGCTTGTAAAAAAATCTGTGGGTCGTTTATTATTTGGATTACGGTCATTATGACACGAATATCTTTGTCCCTGTCATAATATGAAGTGATAAAGGATATGCTAGATTTAGTCCATCGTTAGATTCTAGGTTTCTACCCATTGATAAAAAGTCGAACCCATGATATTACTCGAATTCAGGGTCAAATGAAATTGTTTTTAATTTCCAATTCTATACAAAAAAAAAATTGAGATCCCTTTGGCAACTGTTCAAAACGGTAGAGATAGGATGATGTGTTCTTAGAAATCCATCTAAAGTTCCAGAAATTAAGAAAAAAATCTGCATATAAGCAGTATTGAAAATGTGTTGTTTTTTCACCCTGATAACGGAAACAATTTAAAAATTAGTACCTCCTGTTTATGAAGAACAAAAGTTATATGGACACATACAAGTGTCAAGTTATTTGCAAGGCTTTAGTCGCCTGAAAATAAACAATTAATAAATAAAAATATCTCTTTACAATACGCCTTACAATTATGTTTTCAGTTATTTACCTGCCTTCTAAATTATTCTTCCTTATCATATTTGGTTTTGCAATGCTTCACAAATTCACAATTCAACAAAGAGGCCCTTGGATCATTTTTTCGTTTCTCAAAAAGAAATAGACAAGGCGAGATCTCGTTCTTCGAAATTCATTTACGTATAGGAATTTCTATGAAAGGCCCAAAGACCAATTCTAAGCACAAAAAAGCCATCAGCTGAGTTATTTTCTCGATTCGTATCTCACTGTTATTGTCGGTTAATATTTGACGAATATACATACACTACTATACTCCGTAGAATACTAATATAACGTCACAATAGGAAGCCTTAAAAGCTTAAGTGAAATACCTCGAAGCTCTTCCCTTTCAAGCACGAGCAAAATAGCAATCACAAAAGTCTAACTAGGTACTTACCTACATAATACAGTCGTCAATTTGAATTACAGAATAATTTCGACCGGAAACTCGAAGCTCTTTTTGTTATAATTAATTCTGGACGATTTAATTGTGATCCAAAATTTCGGCAGAAATCATAGTCAATTTTCTGTTTCAAATTATAATTTACTGTGTTACAATTGGTCGGTCCAATTATAGTGAAGCTGTTAAAATAAAATTTGGAAGAGCAAATGTGGAATGTTGCTGGACCACAAAATATAATAGCTATAAGTGCTTATAATTAGTTATAGGATTATGACGTGCTAAATATTTATTATAAATTAAAATGAATGTTAAAATTTTGTTTACCAGTATGTTTTGTTGTATTCATTTGTAAGTTACCATGATAACAGTGAAAATGTGTTGGTAGCATAGCGTTTGAACGTTTGCCTTCCATGCAGGACAGTCTGAGTTCAAAATCGGCCCGCACCTTTGACTTTTCGATATAAATGAGGATCAGAATTTGATTATCACTTGTGGTGAAGGAAAACATCGTGAGAAAACCTGTGCATCTGGGAGGGCCTCATAGAGTTCTCGATGGTGTGTGTAGTCCGCGAACCAATACTAGGCCAGCGTGGTGGACTAAGACCTAGCCCTTCTTATTATGAGATGAGGCGCGTGCCCAACAGTGGGACAGTAATAGGCTGGATTTAGGTATTTATTATTTTATGAAAAGTGCACATAAAAATATCACAAGATGCGTCTGAATATCAGTATTTTACACGTAGTGACTGCCATCTGACTTCCACCACCCAATTACTGGGAGACACTGATACTCTAAGGTTAGACCCGTTGTCAGACTTTTTGGGTTGCTGACTCCCGTAACGACTGTCATAGGTACTCGTGTGACAACCGGTACCAACTGGTAAACGTGCTTTCCGAAGCACGGAGGGGTCTCGACGTTCGAAGGAACGATCACCCATCCAAAGACTGACCGCGGCAAGTGCAGCTTAACCTCGCTAATCGACTGATCTATGCAGTAGCTAAGTAGTTGCGAGGCCCTGGAAAATTATACCCAATGATCACTTTAATTTCACGGGTTATAAGTATGAAATTCATCTTACCCAAACTTACCTTTTACAACTGAAGTTTTGATCATGATTAATTACTTTCAGTGTGAATGAACTCTGGTATTCTAATAATCTTTGACTATGTACTTTTATGTTCATGGTTCATGGTCCCTTGTAACTTCATCTGGATCTTAAAGTATATAATTAATCCTATCATAATTAAACAGGGTTCCTCGGAAAGTGTAACTATTTATAGTTGAAAGAGGGTTATTATCACATATTGTACTCATCACAACTTTTACTATGCGACCAATAATGAAATCGCAAGAAAACAAAATCTGGTATTCCATACATTTAGTCGAGTGATATTGATTAGATATTTGTATGGAACAATTTTTTTTTTCGCGATTTCATTTTTTGTCCCATAATAAAAGTTGTTCATAATGAAGAGTAGGGATCGGTACTAAAAAGGTACAGTACAACACAACTAAGAAGTAACATCGATGTACCTGATCGAACAACCAATGGCAGTCGCTCGTTTAATAATTGTACAACTTATTGCATCAGCGTAAAGATCATGTTTCACTGCAGTACTAATAAACATTCGTGGTCTTGAAGACGCGCAGTTCGGAACTGATCGGTTTTACGAAGTTTGCCGATGCGACTTCTTATTACCTTATGTAAATGATACGCGATTCTTTTCTACAGCATCGGCAATGAAGGGTATTGAAGGAAGATGATTCTATGAAAAGTAGGATATAAATAAGCGACTTTGAATCAATTCTTAGTAACTAGGTATCTAAAGGAAATATTTTTAGTGATCTTGGAGAAAAATCTATTCATCCATTCAATGCTTTTCTTCGACGTGTGTAGGTAATGGAGATTTCTTAGAAGCAAGCTCTCTATTATACAAGTGTACCTATGAGCTTAAGGTTTATATGTCTAGAAGAAATATATAATAAAAGTAAGACACTTACTTGGGTTGATCCACGTACCTAGTTTGTTCCACGTTCTAAAACTGTGGACCAAGCACGAATTTTTTGACGTATGGTAACGTAAACGTAAGCAAATTTTGATTACAAAATACAATGAATCTATTGCCTTTTTATTTCAATTTTATGAAATACACACGCTTGTTTCATGAAAATGTAGAAATAATAGATACATGTATTTTCGTAACGTGTATTTTTAATTCAAAATTTGCTTACGTTAAAGTTACTAGGTACAAGTCTGTCAAGAAAGTCATGAAAAGGATTTTGAAGGAACTAAAATTCTTCTTCGCTCGCAACCCTAAATAAGTACCGTAGGTGTCAGTTTGGGTACAACGATGTGTTTATTTTACTATTCTGTGTAGATTTTTTGTGATAAAAAAATGTTTTCGGCATTAATATATTAAAAATAAACAAGAGAATATACAAGTGGCGCCCTCAATCCTTTTCATGACTTTCTTGACAGACTACTATGACCTACTATGATCCTTTTCATGACTATACTTATAGGTACGTCAAAACATTCGTGCTCGGCCCACTGTACCCAAAAAATAAACGATTTTTACGCATGCTATTTTTTGTATAATTAATTCTTCGCCGTCTCTCATTCGTCTTGGAGATGGGACATTGAAGTAGACACTTATGCCATTTTTATCTGTTCTACACGTACAAATAAAGATCATTTTAACTCTACGTACAAATAAAGATGGTCATTATCGAGTGATGAATTACATAACAATGACCAAAAAATATCGATGAAGGGTACAATGAAATAATCTTCCATGACATTTCTCTAACTATCACCGCATTCCCGCAATGCATGTTGTCATTTTGTCATTGTCATATGACAACCGAGGCCGAAGTTCACGTTCATTCAGTCATGGTCATTATTGAGTGATGATTTTAGGCATTAATCATTTTGTTAATGTCACTGCATGACGAAATTATTTTAAAACCTCAATGATTTATTCATGTGACATGATATCGGACTCAACTCTATCTCGTACCGTCATCGCCACCTTGTATAATAATTTATTTCATAAAGCGAAGTACGCCGTTGCCAGATGTTAAGGTAGGTATATGTAATTACTTGTGTCTGTAATTTTCGGGGCTTAAAATCATCTCTAATTACACAAAGGCTGTAACTACAAACAAAATTCGTCTTCATCTACTAAGCTTTGTCGCGTATAATTTGTATGCCTTGTAACAAAATCATGTGTTTGATCAAATACATCTACAGCCGCTATTATGTCACTGAGTATTCTTTATTATTATTTTGTTGCTCATTTTTAGATGTAATGAGTATACAATTTTGTTGAATAGAGCGACACAAGCATAACTTAACCGTCAAAAACCCCCGACTTCAACTAGAAAGAGAGCTGTAACTTTTGAATGGCTGAACAGATTTTAATGAAACATAGCTAAGATGATACCCGATTAAACAAGATTTCAATTAAAAAATCTGCACTGAAACCGGTCCATCCATTTTGGAGCTACGATGCCACAGATACACCGATACACAGACACGCAAACACAGATAGACACTACAAACTTATAACAACCTCTTTTTTGTCGGGTTGTATTTCAATTGTATGCCAAATTTCGTTGAAATCGGTTCAGTACTTAAGGCGTCAAGAAGGAACACAAACAAACGAACACACGTATATATAATATCTATAACTCACGCACAGGAATTTAACGCGTCCAAATTTTTGACAAAGTTACACAATTTAAACAATAGTAAAGTATCGATAAAGAATTAATTATTAAGTATTTCGTGCACATATCAAAAGAATTTCTATTTCCCCCTGCCAAATTTATGAAAATGTCGAGTTGTCAACTTGAGGGAACTTTTTCTTGGGCCAAAGTTTGGAAGAAGAAAACTGTCACAAGTTAAAATTACTCTTAGGCACGAACAAGGAGTTTCTGGCGTTAATTAACTCTTGACAAAACAATAATAAATTTTCATTAATCAATTGTCCTTTTAAGGAGAATGGAGATAACGTCGGCTTGAGAGTTTTAGACCATATTTCTTGGGATTAAACTTGTACTTTTCATTAAATGAACGTAAAAGTAAGTTGTTCGTGTGTTGGTCTTATGTTATGTTTTCATTTGTAAAATTAACTCTGTGGGTCGAGCACGAATGTTGTAACGTAATATGGTAACGTTAACGTAAGCAAATTTTGTTTATAATTATAATACGAGTACAATGAATCTGTCGCATTTTTGTTAAATTTTATGAAAATATAAAAACACAGCATGTATTTTTAAAACATAATATATCATGGTTTAAACGTGTATTTTTGATTCTTTTGCTAACGTTAACGTTACGTTACGTCAAAAATATCATACCCGGCCCACAGATTTTATTCTTCGCCATATCATAAGTTTCATTGTAATTGTTTTTTCCGTAAGAAAAACAGCGATAGTCAAGATTGAATATGTTTTCCTCCAATATTTCTTGAATATCTTATGACAACTTAAACCACATTTTGTGTATGTATTATTTATAGATAACGGCTAAGAACGGATTTATGGTAATGTAATCCGTAAAAGGGCAAACCGCGACCTTCTGAGTAAGCTGGTTATGAATAAAACACATCCTGTATCTTACTGTTTCTGGAGCGAATGTTTTTCTTTAAGGTCACGTCAACTGATTTGACTACAGTTTCGGGGTGTTCGAAAAATGGCTTAAAAAAAAATAACAAAAAAATATAATAAAAAAAATATATACCTATATATAGGAATATAATAGATAAATATATTGTATATAAATTTTTTGGCAATAAAGAATGCATTGCAATTAATAAATCCAGCCCATTACTGTCCCACTACTGGGCAGGGGCGTTTTCTCGGAATGAGAAAGTTTAGGCTTTAGTCCACCACGCTGGCCTAGTGCGACTTGGCGGACTACACACACCATCGAGAACTTTATGAGGCCCTCTCAGGTGTATAGTTTTCCTCACGATATTTTCCTGTATATAATCAAATAATTTCGATCGGTACTTAATTTGGTTTATTTTTGTTACGTAAAGAAAGAAAGAAAAAGTTTTTATTTTTACGCCCAGTATGACGCACGGAACTTAATTTAACTTATATATTTTATTTATTGTATTGAATAAATTATTTGGTTTGATTTGAATTCGAAAAGTCAGAGGTGCGGGCCGGGTTCGAGCTCAGACCATCCTATATCATATGGAAGGCAAGCGTTCAACCACTTTGCTTTCATTGCAATTAATATTATATTATAATGTGCGTTTAACATATCTTGTCGTCTGTCAAAGTTAGTATTTTAATGCAATAACGATTCGTTTTGCTGAACGGTGAGTTTTGTGGTTTTATTTTTGACAGATTATCAAGCTATCTAACAAATGTCTAATCTAATTGAAAAAGAGCTATAATTATCTCGGGTCAGGTCAGCCTGTAACTGCCATGGCAATCTTATTCAGAGGCAAATAATTATTATCTTCCTATTTAATTCACATTGAATAACGTTATGCTCGCAACTCTTGCCCACAATATTGTACTAATCAAGATTGTAATCTATTATTTTAAAAGAATTGCCATGAAGTTTCTTGCCGGTTCTTCTCCATAAAACCTACTATTTGGAACCGCGTACCTAGAGTCTCGACATTTCATAACTGCTTGTATCTGGTTTATAATTAATAAATAAAGATCTGTTCTATTCTCTTCTACTATTTTAAATTCTATTCTATCATACCTGTCCTACACACCCGGAGGTTTTGTAGCTAAACTATCGCTACTATAATCGTGAGGGGTGTCTGTTAAGTAGCCTGGAACTCACCGGGTTTCTCCCTTCTTCGTGCTGTACCGCGCTCCAAAGGAAGGCCGATCACTTGTCTCAGGCGCACGACATTAAAATCATCCATAGGCACTAGTTCAGGAGGGTTCCTTGAGGTAAGCCTCAAGGAACCCTCCTGAACTAGTGCCTGGACAACATAAGTATGGACAACATAAGTGTTGTCACACACAACACTCGAATAAGTAAGCCTTTTGAAGAAATACACAACACGGAAACGAAAATTTATGAAAACCAATCCAGATTACGCGGAAACGCGCATACGCTCCGTGCCGGTCGCTCGGTGACAACGTTCTCTTTTTTTGTGTAGAGGGCGCCAATGTGCGCGACTCAGGGCCAATCAGATTGCAGATTGACACTCCGTTCAAAAACGGAATCGTTCCAGGCCGTTCCACGCATAGATATCGTCAAGAAATTATAATTTGAATGTGGAATGTTGTGTTGTCATTTATCTTGGTAGGTACAAAAAATAAGTATAACTAATTACGGTACGTAACACTGTCTGATCACATTTCACTGGTACAATATCCATGAATAGGCCTCGTACATTACTACAGAGTAGTTCTGAGAGAATATTGCCCTAACAACGCTTAGCATGCGCTTACAGTATGATGTTATTACTGCACAGGTGCATATAAGCTCTTGAAGTGCAACGGATTTGGCTTCTGTGACGTGATATACATGAAGTTATGTCCAGTAGAAGCCATCGGATTTCATGTTTAATTATTAGATACGGCCTGTCTATAAGATTTTGCTGATCAGCCGACTAGCAAAATAATTTCTACATAGTATAATAAATATTAGTTTAAAAAAAAACTAAAGAAAACGCTTTTGTCATCCAAACTTAACGTGTATGCAAAATTTCAGCTCAATTGGAAACCGGGAAGTGGGTCAAATTTAACTTCCAAGATTTTTTTACACAGTTAGTTACAGGTGAAGCTAATAAAAGCGTTTTAAAATAAAGTCGCTTTCCGCGTCAGTCTGTCTGTCTGTATATCAGCTACGTACTACTACTACGTATTCCTAAACCACGCAACGGATTTTGATGCGATTTCCACCATCAGTTAGATAATTTTATATGGAAGGTTTGTATGTATAATACTTTGATATTTAATGTAAGGATAGTAGAGAAATTTCACCCGTGCGAAGCCGGGGACGGGTCGCTAGTCGGATATAAAATTGCCGACTGATCGGCCGACTAGTCGGCAATGCCAATCATTCTGATTTCGGTCAAGTTTGGATAACTTCGCCTCGGGCCGATTACAGAACCGCGCATGTGTTTGACTTATATGGACAAGTCGAGTATTGTTACTTTCTTACTTTTATTTTACTTGTTGTTTCGACCTTCACGTTTGGACATCTATAGTTATATAACCTAACCGTCAAAAACTCCCTACTCTAACTACAAAAATAGCTGTAACTTTTGAACGGCTGCACATATTGTCATGAAACATAGCTAAGATGATAACAGATTAAACTAGCTTCCAATTATAAAAACTGCATTGAAATCGGTCCATCCGTTTTGGTGCTACGATGCCACAGACAGATACACAGAGACACACTGTAAACTTATAACACCCCTCTTTTTTGTCGGGGGTTAAAAATAGATGAATTGGACTATTTTGTTGTTAGAATTATTGTTGTTTATTAGGATAATTATTAAAAATAAATATTGTTATTGTTGATTGAATAATTATGTTATATCCATGCACTTCTACCGCCCCGCGCCCCGCAAACCATCAGGAAGGCGTCGCTTACAGCCGGCAGCGGTCGGCCTATAGTAGCTAGGTAGGTACTCTGTTTTCAGGTTACTATTTTTATAACATAGTCTTCATGCGTTGAGACTCTTGTATTACGTCGACTGACTTCCAAACCAATCTTCTACCTTTCGAAAAAAATTGCTCTTAAACACTTTAATCAACAATTCACAAAATAAACACAACAAAAAAAAACTCATTTATTGTTCCAAAAACATTGTTTCGCAGAAAAATCACGTACGGGATCAGCTCCTTGACCCTGTCTTACGAACTTCATACAAACTGTCGAAGAACTTCTTAACGAAGTTCTTAACAGTGTTCCGTCAGTTAATGCCTTTGTTTATGTTTAGGTTCGAATATCTTCAAGGAATTTTAAAGTTTTACCCCACGGGTATTATGTTGGGATAACTTTGATCAGAGGCCTGGAAATCTTCTTGATGTACACGGAAAAGTCAGGTGTCAAAATAATTGAAGACTATCATGTGTTCTGGTTGAAGTATTTTAATACTGATTGTTGGTCTTGAAATCAATGTTATTAATAACAGGTTGATGCAAAACTAAGCTCCTGAAATATTGAAATGAAGCTAACAAGGTTTGATGTATAAGACAAACTTTAAATCTTGTTATAATATTATTTGAGAAGTTAGAATTAAAGGCTTATATTCGTAGAAGCATAATAATTATATTCTTACTTACCATCAGGTGAACAAACATTATAATGTTACCAGCTGCTGTCCGCGATATCACAAGCACATTTTATTTTTAACCGCCTTCCAAAAAGGAGGAGGTTCTCAATTCGACTGCGTGTTTTTTTTTGTTTTGTATATTTGTTACACGATTAGTCCGCTAATTGCAGACCGATTTTGAAAATTCTTATTCCGATTTTAAATTTGGTGAAGATCTGATGAAGAACTTCGAAGATAGCCAATGGAACTCTTGAATGAATGACAGCTTGTCACTCGCGACTGCTGTAATGTATGGTTTAGACCATATAAAAAAAAAAACTTTAAAAAAGAGTACCTAGGTAAAACCCGACTTCAAAAAACATACAAGTATAAAATAATTTTCTTAAAAAAATTACAGCTTCTGAGTCGGGGCCTGTAATTCTATAATGCACCTAACTTGGCAGTGGCACCGACTTACGAAGATGCAAAAATTTTAAGAAAATTATTTTATAGTTTTTAGTTTTTTGAAGTCAGTTGTTATATCAAAATAAAATAATATAACCAAAATATTTAAAAATTAGGGTGTAAATACGGTCCTTAGTCAATTTATACCATCAATTAGAAGATAATTATAGTGTTGAAACTAGCAAAAACAAAATGCATGAGACAGAGGTTTTTCTTTAGTTATATTCGAGCGTTTTATCCTATTAAAAAGACAGCTAGTTTGAAATTACTTTTCGTACCATTCCACGTTTGATACGCCTCAAAATCCAGATGTAAGTAAACAAATGCCACCTTTTCATGCTCGCAAATCCCTTGTTAGTCTCTGAACTAAATTGGCCCCTGTGAAAAATTTGAACACTGCACCCAGTCTGGAGTTAGTAAAAACTAAAAAAACTGAGCGGTAGAGGGTTCCGTTTTGTCAGTTATTTATTTTCATGTTGGAAGTTTCAAGCGGTATTAAATAGTATTTCCAACATTATTTTTAGCTTGAAAAATGGAATGCTAAAGGACACAATTTTTTTGGGCCCATTAATATAGCGTATATAAATCATGTTTTAAACAAAAAATAGACCTCTATTATTTACGAAGCGCTTATTTATATCGTGGCAATCGTGGTAGTATAGTTCTGAGTTCATAAGCATAATCATTTTCTGGGACTAGGCTTATATCTATACAGAATATTTTTTTATATAGTCCGCATAATTTGTAGAGTGATTAAGTCTCTGTTCCTAAATGCAACCGCAGTATTGGGATACACTTTAAAACAACTCAACTCAATGCATGGCAGATCGGCCTTCGACCATAATAGATTTCCAGGAACTGCCGGTCAAAGGCTAACTTTTGAACAGCTGAACAGATTTTCATAAGACATAGCTAAAATCATATCCGATTAAACTAGCTTTCGATTAAAAAAACTGCATTGAAATTGGAATCTTTTTTGGAGCTACGATGCCACAGTTAGATACACAGATACACAGGTACACACTACAAACTTATAACACCCCTCTTTTTTTCGGGGCTGAAAAATAGGCTAATATCGTCCACTGTGCAGCACCATACACATACGGAACATTAAAAAAAACTGCATTGCACAGTGGGCCGTTCGCGAGCAACGGCGCAAAACTGTTCACTTCGCTTTACATTCCAATGGGTTTTCCGTTTGATTTGATACAAACTGGATACGCTGCTGGCAGTACTAGTAGTGATGTTTGTGTGAGTGTAGGTATAGATGTGAGTAATAATAAGGAGATACCTCCAACTTCACGCTTCGAT
This sequence comes from Allophyes oxyacanthae, assembly GCA_932294325.1. Classification (NCBI taxonomy): domain Eukaryota; kingdom Metazoa; phylum Arthropoda; class Insecta; order Lepidoptera; family Noctuidae; genus Allophyes; species Allophyes oxyacanthae. Next base: position 2,903,903 of record OW028617.1, read on the forward strand.
TTATTATCCAAGGTAGGCAGGCGACAAGAGAGCTGGCAGCTACCTCGGCCAAAGAATCAGTTTAGCCGTCCAACGAGGCAACGCTGCCAGCTTCTTAGGCACTATGCCCCGCAGCGGTGCGCTAGAAGAATGTTTTTATTTGTAGATGCTAATGTTTAATTATATTTTAATTATATTTGTTTAGTAATAGATTTAAGTTTTTAGTGTAACAATAACTTATTAGGTAGGCAGATGTATTTATTTCTTTTTTTTACATAACGTAGAATAGAATAGAAATATTATTTATTGTACACTTGATAAAAAAGGAACAATAAACATAATAATTACAATTAATCATTTTAAGATTGTACAATGGGCGGTCTTATCGCAATCGGCGATTTCTAACAAACAAACTTTTAGAATGTAGGCAGAAGTTATAATAATTTAGTCTTTTTTTTAATCTCCACCTCTCACTACCATTTCCTCAACTATATCGTGGGTACAGTTTACAAACACACACATTCACTCACACCCAGACCCGTTCTGTGTAGTTCTTATATAAATATATATTTTTCCGTGCGGGATTCTAACCGGAACACAGAACAAATCTTTTTACGGAACGTTAGATTCAATGACTTTTCTGCACTGTGTACTCGTATGTATTGCAATATATGACAGAAATCTATTTGATAATTAATTATTATCGACACTACGAGTGATCTGAGGGCTGGCCTATTCTTTGGTCAAAGAAGAAGCATTGCCATTCAACGTGGCAATGCTGCCAGTCTTCTGGGCACGCTGCCAATTGACAGCGATGAGGAGGAGTATTTTGACGCCTAGGTGCTCAGTTTTATATTTGTATTTATTTTATTTTATGATTTATTTATATTATAACAATAATTAGTGTACATATTTAAGTTTATATATTATGGTTGTAAATATATGTTGTTGTTGTTGTAATTTAGTTGTAATTCTAATTTTAAACACGGTGTGTTATGTAAAAAAAATAAAAACAGTCGGTTTTATGAGTGATGGCGTATGAACCTGTTGCTACATTTTTATATAATTTTAAGTTAAAATTCCTTTGCCGACGGCTTATAGGAAAATTATGGATGGTCTTAACGTAATGAGCGATTTCTTACAGAGAACCTTTAGATGGACAATATTACATGAAAAAATAGAGGGTAGCCCACGGTGTAGCATAAATTAATAAGTTCTATTAATAATAAATTAATGTGTTTAAAACCCGACTGAGGGAAAATATTAATAAAAACATCTTTTAGAACCGTTCGATAGCAAAATATTGTAATAGCTATCATTAGTTATAATTAGTAATTTAAGCTCATTTTAAGTGAACTATGTTCTTTATGAGTAAATAAATCATTAAACCTAACCTAAAATAATACTATTATACTACTTATAATAATTTAAACATTGCACCGCCATTAGTAGGACGATGTTATCTGATAAGTAATATACAACTTGTATTACTGTTAATGTACAATGTTGGATTATGTAGAGCACTAAGTGTTTGCTATGTAATATTAAGTAATTCTGTAACTTAACATAGCTTCACGCCTTTGTCTCAGCAGGGTTTGGCAGAAGATAAGGTCCTACTTTACGAGCGAAGCTCCTTTTAAGGGGATAAAGTACTCATCATTATGAACAACTTTTAGTATGGGACCAACACTGAAATCGCGAAAAAAATTTGCTGTTCTATACAAATCATTCAATATTACTCGACTAAATGTATGGAACAGCAGCATGTTTTGACTAAATATCGGTAAAGACCATAGACTTAGGATATTAATTTCGCTTTGATACTACGTGTTTAGTCAAAACTACATTTAATTAATACCTGCTGTCTCCCCCGGGACGTGCCTGGGAGGGGGACCTCTTTACAGTCTCCCTCCCCGAGAAGTGCCCTAACAGGCGTGGCACCGAGGTGGGCTTCGACGCGGTCTTTTAAGAGTACCCGAAGCCCACCTGTAGGTGCCGAAGTGGACCACCGTAGTGAGTTTAGCCGGTAGGAGTCCGGCACACCCCTTCGCCCCCCCAGGCGGAGGACAGCCCTATGATGGGTTCTCACCACGTAAAACAACAAAAGAAAAATGAAAAAAGGACTATCTATGGGTCTATGGTAAAAATGAATGAAGTTTGATGCAACCGCCTGTAAAAAGATACCTATGGCACGAAATAAATTCTAAATTCAAATAGATAACAGTTGTAAAAACAAAAGAAGAACAATTTATTCAAACAAGCACGCAGAAAAAACATTCAACCTATTAATCAAACATTTGTTCTTAATTCGGAACCCATAAATAAACACGTGTTCGCAGAAACTCCCGAGGGAGAATTATTTCTTTGTACTTAGTAATTAAATTTCATGCGTCAAAGCAATCAAAGAGTGTAGAAATGAAATAAAAACTCAACAAACGTACCTATTTGATTCGATGTGAGATTTCTGTGCCTTTATATTTTATTCCGGACTTGGTTCGTTAAAAGAATTTTGTAGGAACTGTGTTACAGTCACAAATTTAAGTTGATTTGATATAGGAAGATACATAAGAATTATATCAGCTGTTATTTTCTTTTCTTTTTTTAAAAACATTGCCCCTCACTAGGATTTCTCCTGTGTCGAGGGTACAGTTTACAAACATACATGTCTCATGCACACACAACCAGACCCGAAACAACTATCTGTAGATCATATACATATATAACTCACCCATACCGCGCACGCTTGCGCGGTATGGGTCACAATCCTTACTGTGACTTGTTTGCGGATGGATGGGCGGATATATTGTCGGAGTGTCTGCTTTTTTGTGAGAGAGTTGTATGACTGTGTTGTTTTGTTTATATGTGTAATTAATTACCTATGTGCCTATCTTTTATTATTGTAATTGATTTCGTACCGTTTTAATAAAAGTAAAATAAATAAATATTAATATTTGTTCCGTGCGGGTTCGAACCCGCGGCACGTAGCGCAGAAGGCTAATCGCTTAGCCACTGCGCCAACCGTGCCGTCATGTCATTTCCCTTTTTATTGTTCAATATCGAAACGGTTGTGATGCAAATGCACACACATTTAGCGAACACTGTTGATTTGACATCACAACGTCTTCTTGTCCTTTAAAATTTTATTGCAGGTCAGCGTAATAATACAATACACTTTATTGCACACCAGTAATAGAAGAAAAGATACAATATTTAGAAAAATAAATGTACAAAAGGCGGTCTTATCGCACTTGGCGATTTCTGCCAGACAACCTTAGGATGGACAGATTGGCTGGTTAAAAGAGAGGTGTAGTTCACGGTGTAACAATAATAATAGGAAAATATTTCGGTTCATAAATACCATACAAAATATAATACATAATACTTAAAGATACAACTAAAATAAATAAAGCACAACATGATAATTATAATTCAATTAGTACTTATAATGGATAACATACTTACATAATATAATAGATATAATCACAGAGATGGAAAGTGTGTGTGAATAATGTCTTTTTCTTCCATTCATCTCTATCAAACGTCATCTCAAAGTTCACTTTCATATCATTCATGTCACATTGCACAAAATCCATCCATCTTTTCTTTGGTCTGCCTCTTCTTTTACAGCCATTAAACATTCATACTTAAAATTATAGCTTCTATCTTAAATTCGAGAATTAAATTTTTCATTTTGATGGTTATTACAGAGTTTGTTTATTGCAATCTTGTTATATCCTTAATCATCTTTAAAAGTAGCAAACGTCAAAAATTCCGTACAAGCAACAATGATTTTGCGAGAAATTTTTGACAGTAAAACGTTGCAACTTTTGCTTTATTTGGATCTCCAGCGCCGGCGCACTTTAGTCTGCAGGTCGGACAAACTTTGCGTTGATACTGCTTGGAGTTGTGTACTAAATTCACCTACAGCGCAATATCCCTTGCACTTTGTAAGGGGTTACTGGCTTTGAGGTTCTAAGTTGTGTTTAGTTTACTTAGTACTTACGCGATTCTTGCTGGGAAATTTGAGGTAGGTATATCCTTACACAGTTTCGCTGTTGGAACTTTTTATAATACCTTTCATGAGAGTAAGTTTGTTTATAATTCCAGAATAGCCTATTACAGATTTTAACATAGCTCTGCAATTTATTGCTGTAGTAGGTTAAATAAACATCAAATCATCAAGATCATCAAAATTTTGTTGCACAACAATTGATACAACAAAGTCTTTCACTCAACCTTTCACCCTGGGTTTAAAACATAATAAGTTTAGCTGAGTCAATATTATTGAGTTTGCTAAACATACAGCGAAATAAGAAAGCAATACTATTATAAAAGCAACATTGTAAATTCAATCGAAACCTAACATTGGCATCACAAGTGCATACATCTACAATACTATAATAATATTTATAGATAACTTGCGACGCGAGTGCGGTTAAATTGAATTTATCAAGAGCAAAACAGGTTCAGAATGGAAGACATTATGTTTCAAATCTAATTTTTTTAATATTATTTGCTCTGATTAGAGACTTACCGACGAAGTATCCAATAGTATCTAACAGATTGATTAAAATAAAGAACAGCTACTAGATCTACCTATTATCAGAGATTTTAAAACTGCTAGATTTACTTATCAGACCCTTGGACGACAAATTTAACGCATTCTGTCAGATGTTATGGATATGCAATCAGCCGGTTTTTCAGCAAGTGTTGAAACAGACTCTTGGTCTCTTAGACTTCCTTCTAAGAAGTGGCCCAGCATCTTGAATTCTTTGCCTAAATTGGCTCATTTAAATAGCTTACCCGTATGAAATATCATTAAGGCTTTTCATTAATGCTAATGTTGCTATCACATAATTTTTGCCCCAAAACCATTATAGTAAATATTTGAGAAATTTTACATTAGGTAGGTATAGCCCTAATCCTTTCATTTCATATTTTTTATTGGAGTCAGAAAATCTCAAGAGCATATTGTATAAAAAGCTGTGCAAAGATTTTCAAATACTTGACTCCCAAATGAGAATGAAATAACGATATTTTTGTAATACGGAGCTTAAAATTCCATTTCACAAAATGAATCTTAAAAAGGCGATCCAGAAAACTACTTTTAAAATCTGTCCAAGATTCATCCCGAATCGTATTTTTATTTCAATGGATAATAATCACTGAATTTTAAATTTAAAATTTACACCGGGCGGCATTCAATCTGCGCTCCCATTTCAGGTGAGGCTGGGGTCATTAATAGTGGTAAACTAAAAGAGAAATGAGCGAGGTGAAGTGAAAAATGTGCCTACAAATAAAAAAGTTCACCCGTAACGGAAGTAATTTTTCCCTTTTAAAGAAACATGGAAAGCATACCGCTTCTTTCTGGTTTGATTAATTTCGGTACTTGCCTGTTTCCACTTTTCAGATCGATCTTGTCCAAAACGTGGAATTTGTTATAGGATATATATTATTAAGTATAGTGATCGACTCATGTTATCATTACTCGAAGTTGCAAATTTCAAATAGGGAAACTTCGGATATTATGCAGGAGTAAAGCAAGTTTCTGATTTTACGCGAAATGCCATTATTGCAACCGGTAAGGCGTCAAAGTGTCTTTATAATTATTGTAGTGTGTGATAAAAGGTATCAACAAAGGGTTCGCCTTGACTATCTGAACCCTGCCCTATAACACTATAAAATCACATAAGTGTTCTTTTATTTATCTCTACAACTAGGGCTTGCGCCAACTATAGTTCAGTATGACGTCTATTATACAGGATTGGTATGTACTGTAATATTAGTCTCATTAATTACGGTCTTGACTATAGTGAGCGTCTGTTCAAAGAATATCTCATAATCTGCATAAATACCTATCTCAATTATTTTTCACTCTTAAACACATGACACATCATCACACGCATCACATCACATCACATTTTAAAAGAGGCAGAGAAAAGCAGGATTTCTGCTCAAAATAATTGGAACTACCCGACTGGGGAAGTCCCTCCACCTCGCAGAATATCGTGGCCAAATAACACTGCTCTTTTGCAGTGTTATGTTCATATCGGTAAGCAAGGTCAGTGCTGCTTGGGGAAGCGTCGTGTTGGTAGTAGGGGTCCTCTCTACTGCTAACACGACGCTAGTGGTAGTATAGACAGCGCGCAAGTGACGTCCTTGGTATTGCGTACGTCCATAGGTTCTATCATCACATTACAAGCACTCTAAATCATAGACGAATGAAGTGAAGTACAACAAAGGGCTGATGCATTTCAATTGAAGTTGCTTCCAAATGATGATATTTTAATTATATGCACAGCTTGTCGCATACTCGTAACTAACGGTATGATCTACTAAAAAGGTGGGCTGAACTTTTAGATTAACATTTAAGAGAGCTTAAATCATAAAATATTAATTAATAATAATAAATAATAAATTTAATTATTTCAAAACATTTTTGTACATATTTTTTTGTGTATTAATTGTACATATGTACGAGACATGCGTTATATGTTCATCAATTCACACTGCTTGAAGTGGATTCAAACCGAATCGGGTTAGAAAATTTACGAAGGGATATTGGCCAGGAAACGATCTCCAAAATGAATTCAACTGACTTTCCTCGCTCATCTCTCAGTGGAGGCACACGTTACAGTGGCTCCATCTTGCGTCGCTGAATCCATTACCATTATTATGCATATTGGAAGACTCCCGAGTAGCATGTAATCTATTTTTCTCTCATACAATTGTTTCGGCGACCAAGCTTTTAAAAACAGTATGTTTAAAATTTCAAGCGGGTTTGATTTCGTTTGAAGAGTCCATTTTGACATTACGTTGAGTTTTTATTTGTGTGTGTGCTGTATAAAATTTTATTTCTCAAGCCGTAAGGTTTTTATATTCACGTTTGGTAGCCGCGTTGAAATCTCAACGCTGACGACCACTTTGCGGTGCTTATTGCAGTCGAAGAAGTTACGACTTATAAAAAAGAGAGGCAGACTGTTTTACGTTACAGGCTGATGAGGCTACTACGCTTCCGCATTCATTTTTTTGTATTTTTTACTGTCAGGTTTATTAATAAGGTAATGAAATCAAAGTTTAACTTCTACTTCCCTAGATGGCGTTGAGATCGAGTTAGAAGTCGCTATGGTTTCGTTACCTGGATTATCCCTAGTTGCTATTTAATTTTTGTTTTGGGTCGAACCGATTGTAAAGTGCATTAAAATCATGCATAAAAGCATGCATAAAAGCAGTCAGTGTATTATTTACTCGCGACACCGGACCCATGGTCATATACATGGTCCTTCGAGCCGGATAGGTCGGGAGTGTTTTTTGGTAGTCACCGGTGGTGGTAGTGATTACCACCCGTCGCGTCACAACTGGGCAGTGGATCGCTGCCCAGAGCATCCCCTCAGCAGGCGCCAGGACTGGTGCCGAGGAGTTGGAGGTGGAACCGGGCGGAGGAGCTGGGAGAAGTTTGGAGCCAGGCAGCAACACCCGGAGGAACGGCGTGCGGGAGGCAGCAGGCAGAGTCTGCAGTTCAACACCGGCAGAGGGCGCCAGTGTGACGTCAGTTGCCAGTGTCAGTGAGTGTGTGAACAAACAAACTGTGAGTACATTTACATCCTAATTACTTAGAAGAGTTCAGCTTTGGATAATCAAGAAAGTTAGTACGATTTTGATCTTTAAATTCAAGAGCAAGATTACTTGTAAATTATAAAGTAATTAGGACTTGTAATAGTTTTAAGTGAATATTGGTTGAGACGGGGAACCTATGCCCGATTTTGGACTGAAGTGATATAGTGAAAAGACTTGTAAAATTTTTGCCGATCAACCAATTTGGACTTACAATATTTTGCAATAAATTATTCTTAGCTTTGTTTATAACTTATATTACTTTTATTTATAGATAATATTTTTTTTTGATAAAAATGGAGTCGTTTAGTGATCTTCAAGAGGATATTAAGTTTAAAATGCTTAAAGTTAAATCTAATTTTAAGAAATCCCCTAAGGATCGTATAACGGTTTCATACATTGAAACTAGATTAGAAAGTTTAGAACAGCAATGGTCATTGTTTACGGGAACGCATACTCAGATTATAAGTCAAGTTAAAAGAGCAGACTTGTATAGTTCCAATTATTATAAAAATTGTGTTTATGATGATGTGGAAGAATTATACGTGGAATTTAAAAGTGAGTTAAAAGAATTGTTGCTTGAAAGAAAGACCGTTGCATCGGATAATTCTAATTCATGTTGCCAAGGCGGAAAGGTAGTCAGTAGGGTTAAATTGCCAGAAATTAAAATTCCTTCGTTTTCCGGTAATTATTCAGAATGGCAGACTTTTAGAGACTTATTTTTAGGACTTGTTCATCAGAACAAATCGTTAGATGATTCACAAAGATTTTATTATTTAAAAGGACATTTAACGGGTGATGCTGAACAATTATTGCGCAACATTAAAGTCACATCTGATAATTATAAAATTGCATGGAATAAGTTAGAGGAAATGTATAACAATAAAAAGTTTTTGGCGAACGGCATTCTGAAGCGATTGCTGAATCAAAAAAGTTTGACTGTTGAATCAGCAACCGAAATTAGAAGGCTAATTACTACTACATCTGAATGTTTAGAGTCAATTAAAACCTTAGGTGTAGACATTTCCTCCTGGGATATTTTAATTATACATGTGATTAGTGCAAAGTTGGATAGGGAGACGAGGAAAGCATGGGAGCTGAATATATCTTCAGAGCCAAGTGACGAATTGCCAACATTTAAGCAATTTTCAGAGTATTTAAATGGTCGCTTCCGAGGTCTTGAAAATTTAGATAGTAGACCTGAAAAAGTTCAGAAAAATACCCAATCTTTTCACATTGTTAAAGATAAAAAGAATGTATCTTGTGCATATTGTTCGGCTGATCATAAAATAACGTCTTGCCAAAAATTTTGTAAGCAATCTAATGAAGACCGTCGTAAGTTCGTACAGGAAAATAATTTGTGTTTTGTTTGTTTATATAATAATCACTCGGCAAGGTTTTGTAAAAATACTTCCAGATGCCAGGTGTTTAAACGCCGCCACCATTCTTTGCTACACCCAACAGGTGTTTCTGGGTCTTTAGGTGAAGGTAGTAAAACGGTTCAGGAAGAAGCCTCATCGGCTGGTAAAGGCTCGACGAAGGAGGATACTGCTTCAAGCAGTCATAAAATTGCCGCACAAGCGGAGGGGTCTGACAAGTCACTCGTATCTTGCCTTTCGACAGGGAACTGCAATAAAACAGTGCTATTAACTACAGCTTTGGTAAAAGCTGAGTCGAAAGACGGGACTTTTCGTATGGTGAGGGCATTGTTAGACCAAGGGTCGCAGGGATCTTTCATCACTGAATCTATGGTTCAGTATCTGGGATTAAGAAAGATTGCGTCCAAAAACACGGTAACAGGTGTAGGGGGTGACAAAAGTGTGACTTCAAGGTCCACAGTCAAAATAAATATAAGATCCAGAAAAGATCCCCGGTTTCAAATCAAGGTTAATGCCTATGTCTTGAAGTCGGTTACATCCATTCTCCCAGTTGCGAAAGTAACTAGGATAGAATGGATAAACCTGACTGATGATGATTTGGCTGATCCAGAGTATTACAGGCCTAATAAAATTGATATTTTATTGGGTGCTGATATATACAGCCAAATCATCCAAGAAGGTGTTAAAAAGAATCCGAGTGGGTCCCTTCTGGCGCAAGATACTGCTTTCGGGTGGATTTTATCTGGTGTTTTCGAGGTAGATAAATCATCGATAAACTCTCACATCACTGTGATGCATTGTAATATTCAAGCTGACGATATGCTGAAAAGGTTCTGGGAACTGGAAGGTGAACCACCTGGAACTCAAAAAATGCTCACTGAGGATGAAATTAGATGTGAAAATTTATTTAAAGCTACCACGGTACGCAATGAAAGTGGTCGATATATAGTCAGATTACCGTTTCGTGATACTGACCTGGGTGACAAGTGTGGGGAGTCCAAGTTTATAGCTGAAAAAAGACTAAAAGGTTTAGAATTAAGGTTAGGAAAAAATATAAAACTAAAAGAAGATTACACTAAAGTTATACATGAATATTTAGAATTAAACCACATGGAAAAGGTTACAGATAAAGAAAGGGAAAATAAAGAAGCTGTTTACTTACCTCACCACGCCGTAATCCGGGAGGATAAAGAAACGACAAAGTTACGAGTCGTTTTTGATGCATCCTGTAAAGGGACAAATGGCAAATCACTTAATGATAATTTGATGGTTGGGCCAAGGTTGCAGGCCGAACTCCGCCATACGATTATGCGCTGGAGAACCCATAAAATATGTCTTGTGGCGGATATTATTAAAATGTATCGACAAGTGTTGGTTGATAAACAGGACACTAACTTTCAGCGAATACTCTGGAGAGATAGCCCTGAAAAGGAAATCGAGGAGTATAATTTGCTGACAGTCACGTTCGGTACTGCGTCGGCACCCTATTTGGCTGTACGAACGTTACACCAGGTTGCATATGATGAGTGTCAAGATAGTCCAGATATAGCGAAAATAATCTTGACCGACTTCTATATGGATGATTTAATGTCAGGGGCTGAAAATATAGAAGGGGGGTTTAAAATTTACTTAACCATGAATAAGGTGCTAGCTAAGGGGGGATTTCAACTACAGAAATGGCTAAGTAACAGCAAGGAACTGTTAACTAAGATAAGGAATGAAAAAGATGACAGCAAGGAGTTAAGGATAAAGGAAGATGATATAACAAAAATTCTGGGACTTACCTGGGATCCACGCGAAGATTCCTTCCAACACTCCGTTGTTCTAGCGCCGCTGGTTGAACCTATAACAAAAAGAAAAATGATTTCGGAAATATCTCGGTTATTTGACCCTCTTGGGTGGTTAGCACCTAGCGTAATTTTAGCAAAAATATTGATTCAAAAGCTATGGTTAGCAGGCATTGAGTGGGACCAAGAAGTTTCCGGAAATTTAGTACAAGAATGGATTACTTACCGTAATAATTTGGCTTCCTTAGTAAATGTTAAAATCCCACGATGGTTGCACACCGATTCCAATACGGTAAAAAAAGAGTTGCATGGGTTTTCTGATGCCTCTAAAGTGGCATATGCATCAGTTGTATACCTCAGAGTAGTTGATCAGTTGGGGAACATTCACATATCTTTAGTAACTTCAAAAACAAAGGTTGCTCCCATCAAACAAGTATCCATTCCTAGACTCGAACTATGTGGGGCAGTTCTTTTGGCCAAACTGATGATGGAGGTTGCTGGAGTTATGGGAATACCAAAAGCCGATTTGTACGCATGGACAGACAGTGAAGTAGTGCTAGCTTGGCTCAATAGCCACCCAAGCCGCTGGAAAACTTTTGTGGCTAACCGAGTCTCAGCTATTTTGACGTCTTTAGAGACTCAACACTGGTCTCACGTCACGTCAAAGGAAAACCCGGCAGACTGTGCGTCGCGCGGTGTGTCTCCTGCAGACCTTGCGATAACTTCCATATGGTTTGAGGGCCCTGATTTTCTAAGACAGAAGTCTATTGACTTCAAGAAACCAAGGCATCTTATAACAAATTTAGAAGAAGTCAAAGTTCATACTGCTGTGTTTGACACTGTCTTCTGGCATCGATTTTCTACTCTTTCGAAACTTGTACGAGTAATAGCGTATTGTCGAAGATTCCTGCATCTGCGCAGTAATTCTACGTTCAGACACAGGAATCAATGTTTATTGAAGCAGGAAATTGAGAATGCGATGGATGTATGCATAAAGAGATGCCAGGAGGAAGGTTTTACAGAAGAATTGAAGAAATTGGAAAATAATCAATCATTAGAAAAGAAAAAGGATAATTTAAAGTCATTAAATTTATTCCTTGATTCTAAGGGAATCATAAGAGTTGGAGGAAGGCTTGAGATGTCACAGCTGGATTATAATCGGATACACCCAATTCTTATCCCTAAGGAGTCTTTTTTGACGGGTCTCTTGATTGCCGACGCACATGAGAAAACCATGCATGGTGGACCGCAACTCATGATAACTTATTTGCGTTCAAGGTATTGGATTATAGGAATTAAGTTGTTAGCTAAAAAGCATGCGAGAAATTGCGTCAAATGTATTCGCTATTCGGCTAAGGTAAGAACGCAACTCATGGGTCAACTACCATCAGCTCGTGTAACGTCCAACAAACCCTTTCTGCACAGTGGAGTAGATTACGCTGGCCCTATAAGTGTGAGGACATCAAAGGGTCGTGGTAATAAGTCCTACAAGGGATATATTGCATTATTTATATGTATGTCCACCCGGGCAGTACATTTAGAAGCGGTGAGCGACTTGAGCTCTAACCGCTTTCTAGCTGCCTTTAGGAGGTTTGTAGCACGTCGTGGTCGATGTTCCGACTTATACAGCGATAATGGTACAAATTTCGTGGGAGCAGCTAGAGAGCTCCTTATTTTATATAACGAAGAAAGGTCAAGCTTCAACCCAGAGGTGTCCGAATATTTGGTTAATAATGGCACTCAATGGCACTTTATTCCTCCTCACTCGCCAAATTTCGGTGGCCTTTGGGAAGCAGGAATAAAGTCAACCAAATATCACCTCAAGAGAGTTATCGGGGACACTACCTTGACGTATGAAGAGATGGCTACAGTCTTGGCTCAAATTGAGGCTTGCTTGAATTCTCGGCCGTTATCATATATCGAAGATCAAGATAAGTTAACAATATTAACCCCAGGTCATTTTTTGGTGGGTGAGCCCCTTGTTGTAGTTCCAGATTCAAATTATGAAAAGGGTAACATTCATACTTTAAAAAGACGGCAACTCCACCAAAAAATGATGCAGGATTTCTGGTGTTGTTGGTCACGGGATTATCTTCACCAATATTTACAACGGCACAAATGGGCTTATCAGGACACAGAACCATCGGTTGGAGATGTGGTATTGGTAAAGGAGGATGGCATGCCACCTGGCAAGTGGTTATTGGGTAGAATCGAGATAAAACATCCTGGACCTGATGAAATTACTCGGGTCGTTACCTTACGCACTCAAAATTCTTTGATAAAGAGACCGATATCCAAGTTATGTGTATTACCAGTTACTAAATAAGTTTAAGTCATTTTGTTTGTAAAATTTAGTTCTTATGATGATTGTTCTTATATTTTTGTGAACTCATAGCAGTTCTGTTATACTACAAATATGTTGTATTACTTCCATCAATGACATACTTGCAACTTGTATTTTTTATTTTCTAAGAGCATTCATTTTTGCATGGTGGACGGAATAAAGGACATTTTTTAGTATGTCCTTGGTGGGCGGTATGTCAGGTTTATTAATAAGGTAATGAAATCAAAGTTTAACTTCTACTTCCCTAGATGGCGTTGAGATCGAGTTAGAAGTCGCTATGGTTTCGTTACCTGGATTATCCCTAGTTGCTATTTAATTTTTGTTTTGGGTCGAACCGATTGTAAAGTGCGAGTTTGTGTCTTATATAATATACGCTCTTATGTGGTAAAGCAGTCAGTGTATTATTTACTCGCGACACCGGACCCATGGTCATATACATTTACTTTAGCCTCTGTCATATAATGAAAAGTAGAGGTGTAATGAATATATTCATAATAGGTATAGGTATTATAATACAAGGCCCGTATATTCATAATAGGTATGGCGAATATAGAGTAATAGGTTACCAGGTATTAGTCAAAGAATAGGAAAGACGCTTAATAGCGAGGTGAACCCCGTGACGTAGGCGACCCATTGAAATGGACCTTAAGCCGCGCCGACTCAATGAGTGTCATCTTGCTCACTCGTCCGAGACGACTATATGTCTATATGAAGATGACTATATGGTTTAAATTTCGAACAAAACCGAGCGTTGGCTGCTTGCTGGTCATGTGTGTGCGTATGTATGTATTGTAGAATAAATAATAGTACCAACGACATCTTTCTACACGTAGTACACGTCGGGATTCGTATAAATGCTGCATATTGGTTGCAAATATAATAATAATAATCATTTATTTATTTCAATTAATTAAAATCCATACATTTACACTCAATCATCATCATCATAATAAATAATACAAAAGACGAAAATAACAATATTATCATGGTATACAATATGTCATGAACAAAATGAACATAATCCAATAATAAAATAAATCATACAATAAATCTTACAATAAATACATTAAAATTAATTTCATAATATCAAATTATTTATATGAAGTACACACATAACAATAATAAAATAAGCATTACTATAAATGAAATAAACGGAATAAAATTATTTAGTTATTTGTAAAATACCATTGTATTAGCATAATACGAATATCGTTGTATTCACCAAGTATTCACCTAATCCCCCCCAACTGTGTCCCCACGTTGTCGTCGTGGGGGGGCTTGCGTGTTTCAGTGATCTCTGGGGCCATGCCGGTAGAGGCACTCATGCCGGACGGGCCCAGAGGGAGAAACCAGACCAAGAGGGACACACCGGGGAAAGGCGCGCCGCCTGGAGGATCGAGCAGTTAGCTCGAGCTTCTAGACGGCGCGGGGCCCAGTCTCAGAGATTGGGTCAAAGGGGGGAAAGATTCACTCCCGGTACGCGTCTAATCTTTAGACGTAACCGTGAAGTGAACCAGGGGATGGGAAATGGGGTGTAGGGACAGAGGAACTCACCTCTCTAAAAAAGTTAAACAACATGGAACACAAAGTTTTTGGTAAAGCTACCCAGGCGGGTCCCAGCTGCTCTTCAGCTGGGGAATCCGGCACCGGACACGTCCGGTCAGTCCCATCGTACTCTGGGGGGGACAACAACAACTTTTACCCAGTTTTCGCACCGGCAGTCGCCGCATCGAGCCAGGGAGGCTCACGTGCCCGTGAGGAGGAGTCACTGGACTTGTCCAGTACGTCCGACTCACCGGCACCGAACATCGAGCGGGCACAGAGTGCCGCTCCGCGGAGGAAGGGGGCGCTGGTGCTCGAGTCGGAGTCCGACTCGGCATCAGACGCCGTGAGCTTCCAGAGCGTAGTCTCTGGAAGCGTAGTGAGGAGCGACGAGGGGGGCGCCGATAGGAGGAGGGAGTTCCTCAAGCGCTCCCGCGAGGACGTCTCGTCGTCGTCGGGGGAAGGGCCTATCTCGGCCCGCAAGATCCCCGCGAGCGTGCGGGGTAAAGGCCGAGGCAGGACCTCGGGGAGGGGGCTTTCCTCTGGAGAGCCCAACACTGGTCTGGCCTCGAACGAGGCCAAACTAGCAGAGGCCGTGGTAGCTGCCATCCGCATCGTAAACCTCAAGCGGAAGAGAAGCAGCAAGGAGGGTGCGATCAGCGAAGCCACGGCCTCCATCATGGCGGCCGTGCGGACTTACGGCGGGGCTCCGGCTGCAAGGGACGATATGTCCGAACTGCGGTCGGAGGTCACCCGCCTGACTGCCGCCATGGAGGCTCTCCAGAGGGAGAACGCCGCCCTCAAGGCGGACCTGACCGCAATCCGGGGAGACGGCCAGCGGAAGGCGCCGCCGCGGGGCCAAAAGGAGAAAGGCCAGCCCACACCAGCGGAGAACTCTGTTCTCGACCTGGTGCAAGAGGAGCTGACCGCCTTCCGGCAGCGGTTCTCCGTATTGGAGAGCCGCGTGCTGCGACCCCCGCTGGCGGCGCCTTCGTACGCGGCTGCGGCTGCGTCCAAACCCCCCCCGACGACGACGAGGCCGCCTCAGGCGAAGACGGCCACTGTGCGGACGGCCCCGGCGACGGCGGCTCCTGCGAAGGCAAAGACGGCGCCGGCCAAGCCTAGTCAGGCGAAACCGGACCCATCAAAGCCGCCTCCGACCCCGACACCTGCGGGGCCGAAACAGGCGGCCAAAAAGGAGAAGGCCCAGGCTGGGAACCAGCCGTCCCAGCAGCCTCCTCCAGAGACTCCTTTGGCCGGCGCCGACTGGCAGGTGGCCGGGGAGAAGAGGAAGGCTGCAAGCGCGGCCAGGACCTCGAGGCGAAGGGAGAGACGGCGGCGGCGCAGGGAGCGAGACGCCGCGGCGCGATTGCGCGCCCCCAAGACCGCGGCTGTGGTGATTACACTGCAGCCGGACGCAGTGAATAGGGGCGTGTCGTACCGCGACTTGCTCGCGAAGGCGCGGGAGGCGGTAGACCTCACGGAGCTCGGCATCGTCGGCGGCCTCCGTTACCGGGTCACTGCGACGGGGGCTCGGATGCTAGAGATCCCCGGCGCGGCCAGTGGCCCTACCGCTGACGCTCTGGCCGAACGGCTCAGAGCGTCCTTAAACGCGGAGGAGGCCCGAGTCTCTAGACCCACCAAGCGCGCAGACGTGCGCATATTGGGTCTGGATGACTCCGTGACGGTCGAGGACGTGGTGGCCGCCGTTGCCGGGACTGGGGGGTGCCCTCCCGATCAGGTGAGGGCGGGCGCCCTGCGTCCTGGCTTCACGGGGTTGCAAACCATCACGGTTAGCTGCCCCGTCTCGGCGGCAAAAAAGATACAGGAGGGCCGAAGGCTCCTGGTTGGTTGGGTGTCTGCGCAGGTGAAAGTCCTGGACCCCAGACCCCTGAGGTGTTTCCGCTGCCAAGTGGGCAACCATGCGGCATGTGTGTGCACCTCGGAGGTAGACCGCAGCGATAGGTGCTTCCGCTGCGGTAAGCCCGGTCACAAGGCCGGCTCGTGCTCCGCCCCGTCTCACTGCTTCGCATGTGAGGCGGCTGGCAAGCCGGCCGATCACCGGGCTGGGGGCAAGTCCTGCGCCCCACCCACCAAAGCCAGGCGCAGAGCTAGGCCCTCTGCCACCGCCGTCTCCGCCACCGCCGCCGCCGCCGCCGCCGCTACTGCTGCCGCCGCCGCCGCTGCTGTCGTGGCTGAACCCCCGCGAGGGGCCCTGGAGGATGCAATGGATTCCGATTAATGGCCCCATTGCGCTTCCTCCAGGCGAACATCAACCACTGCGCCGCTGCTCAGGATCTCTTGCTCCAGAGCATGGCGCAGTGGTTGATCAACGTCGCCGTGGTCGCCGAGCCGTATTTTGTCCTGCCCAGGAATGACTGGGTGGCGGACCTGGACGGCTCGGTGACCCTCATTTCGTCGGCCGCCGCCGGTACCCCGCCCCTCGATCGCGTCAAGAGAGGGCGTGGGATCGTCGCGGCACGGTTCGGGGAGATCGCCGTTGTAGGCGTTTATTTCTCCCCGAACCGATCTCTCGCCGAGTTCCGGGACTCCCTAACGGAGCTGGGAGACGTCGTCGTCGCCCTCGGTTCCCTCCCCGCGCTCGTCCTTGGGGACTTCAACGCCAAAAGTCCGGCTTGGGGTTCCCGGTCCACGGACTATACGCGGGGTAGGATGCTCGAGCACTGGGCCCGTGCGCAGGGCCTGGTGATCGAGAACCGGGGTTCTGTCCCCACGTGCGTGCGGTTTACGGGCGAGTCGGTGGTGGACATTACGTTCGCCACCCCCAGCCTGTCACCGCGCGTCACCGACTGGCGCGTTGTGGAGGAGGTGGAGACCTATTCCGACCACCGGTATATCCGGTTCGACGTCTCCGCCCAGACCCCAGACGCGCCGGTCCGACGGAACCTAAGTGGTCCGCGATGGGCGCTGAAGCAGCTGGACCGGGAGCTATTCCTGGAAGCCTCGATCGTGCAGGCCTGGGTGTCACCACCGGACAGGCCTGCCGACATAAACGACGAGGCGGAGTGGTTCCGGGAGGCCATGTCGGAGATCTGCGACGTGGCCATGCCCCGGGTCCGGCAAGGACGCGCCCGGCGTCAGCTGTACTGGTGGTCGCGCGAGCTAGCAGCGCTGCGCGAAGCGTGCGTTGCGGCGCGACGCCGGTACACCAGGTTCCGCAGGCGCCGCAGCCGACCTCCGGATGCGGCGACTGTAGAGGCGGAGCTGTACGAGGGCTACAGGGCAGCGAAGGCCGTCCTCCGAGACGAGATCTGGCGGGCCAAGGAATTTGCCCGTGAGGAGATGCTGGGGACTCTGGACGGGGACCCATGGGGCCGCCCCTACAAGTGGGTGCGAGAAAAGCTCCGCCCCTGGGCTCCCCCGTTGACGCAGAGTCTCCAGCCTCAGTTCTTGGAGGACGTGGTGAGCGCCCTGTTCCCATCGCGAGGGGAGCATGCTCCCCCGCCCATGGCTCCGTCTCTGACGGAATCTGACAGCGAAGCTGGCGCAAATGCGGACCACAGCGACGGCGACGTCCACGACGCTCCAGAGGTGACCGAGGTAGACTTGAGAGTGGCGGTACAACGGCTCAAGGCCAAAAATACCGCCCCAGGACCCGACGGCCTGTCAGGGAAAGCCTGGGTCCTGGCCTCGGGGACTCTCGGGCCTCGACTGGGGGGGCTCTTTAGCGCATGCCTGGAGAGGGGCCAGTTTCCGCTCGGCTGGAAGACGGGGAAGTTGGTCTTGATCCAGAAAGTCGGGCGCCCTACGGACTCTCCGTCCGCATTCCGGCCCATTGTGCTGCTCGACGAGGTGGGCAAGCTCTTGGAAAGAGTCATTGCAGACCGCCTCGTCGGGCACCTGAATCGGGTGGGCCTGGATCTTGCGGAGTGCCAGTTTGGCTTCCGCAGGGGGCGCTCCACGGTGGACGCTATCATGCGCGTGAGAGCCCTCACGACGGGGGACGCGGTATCCCGGGGCAGGGTCGTCTTGGCGGTGTCTTTGGACATCACCAATGCCTTTAACACCCTGCCCTGGAGTTGCATCAGGGAAGCACTCCGGTATCACCGGGTGCCGACCTACCTCCGTCGCATAGTCGAGGACTACCTGACGGACAGAGCCGTCATCTACCCCGGTCACCGGGGAGAGTGGAACCGGCGAGAGATGTCGTGCGGTGTCCCACAGGGATCGGTCTTGGGGCCGCTCCTGTGGAACATCGGATACGACTGGGTGCTGCGCGGCGACCTCCCTGACGGCGTCGGCGTAATTTGTTACGCCGACGACACGCTCGTCCTGGCGCAGGGAGAGTCGCACCAGGCGGCGGCCGATCTGGCGACGCAAGCGGTTGCGACAGTCGCCCATAGGATTCGGCAGCTGGGACTCGACGTGGCGCTGCACAAGACAGAGGCCATGTGCTTTCATGGCGGTCGGAACGCGCCACGGTCCGAGTCCCACATAACGGTGGAGGGGGTTCGCATCGGCGTCGGGAGGACGATGAAGTACCTGGGACTCGTCCTCGACAGCCGGTGGAACTTCAGGGAGCATTTCCTGAGTTTGGCCCCAAAGCTGAACCGGGCAGCAGCCGCCCTCAGGCGACTCCTGCCTAATCTTGGCGGGCCAAACGCCTCCTGCCGAAGGCTGTACGCCGGCGTCGTGCGGTCCATGGCCCTCTACGGGGCCCCCGTGTGGGCCCTGAGCATCCGGACGCGACCACTAAAGTTGGTCGCATGCCAGAGGGTCATGGCTATCCGGATGATCCGGGGATACCGCACGATCGCCGGCGAATCGGCCAACCTCCTTGCCGGATTGCTGCCCTGGGATCTGGAGGCGACTGCCCTCCAGCGCGTCTATGAATGGCGCGTGGAGGCGCAGCGCCGGGGCGTATCCCTGCTGCCGCAAGAAGTCGAAGCGCGGCGGGAAGAGCTCCGGCGCGATCTCGAGGCAGTATGGAGGGGACGATTGTCGCAACCGACGGCCGGGCACGCCGCAATCGCGGCGGTAAGACCCCTCTTTGAGGAGTGGCTGGATCGGCGGCACGGCGTCCTGACCTACCGCATGACGCAGGTCCTCACCGGACACGGAAGTTTCGGGAGGTACCTGTGTCTGATGAGGAAAGCAGAAACGCCTGGGTGTCACCACTGCGAGGATCGCCCTGAGGACACAGTAGAGCATACGGTGCAAGGCTGCCCCGCTTGGGCAGAGCACCGACGTGTCCTCAGGGCGGCGATAGGCGGAGACCTCTCGCGCCCGGCATTGGTCGAGGCCATGCTGCGGGGCGAGACGGAGTGGGAAGCGGTCGCCTCCTTCTGCGAAGCAGTCATGCTATCGAAGGAGGAGGCGGGCCGCTTGAGGGAGAGGATGGCGTCCTCCCTCCAGCCCAGCCGCAGTGGTGGTCGCCCACGGCGTCGGGCGCCGGCCGACGATCTCCGGCCACCGTAGGCGCGGGCATGCGGACAGCGAGTAAAGGGCAACTCGCTGTCCGACCATGGACTATGCCCGGGTCGACGGCGCGTTGTGTTCCACGCGCGCCTCAAAGAACGTCAGCAAGATGACGGGGCCCCCCCTGTAGAGGGCCGAAGCCTGCCGGGGTCGCGGGACTTATCTCATTACCGTGACCCCGGAACGTAAAGGGCTATTGAAGGAACACCGTGGATTTTAGTCAGTACAAGTCTGACAGTCCCTCCCGCCCTGCCCGGGGTGGGAGGACTCATTTGATGATTTTACCACGATAAAAAAAAAAAAAAAAAAAAAAAAAAAAAAAGTATTCACCTAATATGAATATCACTGTATTCACCAAGTATTAGCCTAATATGAATATCATTGTATTCACCAAGTATTCACCTAATATGAATATCACTGTATTCACCAAGTATTAGCCTAATATGAATATAATCGTATTCACCAAGTATTAACCTAATATGAATATCATTGTATTCACCAAGTATTCACCTAATATGAATATCACTGTATTCACCAAGTATTAACCTAATATGAATATCATTGTATTCACCAAGTATTCACCTAATATGAATATCATTGTACCTATTAGCCGAATACGAATATTGGTAGGTATAACGCGTCTTGTATTATGAATATATTCGTTACACCTCCCGAGCGTTGCTTAGTAGTCGTGTGCGTGCGTATGTGTATGTATTTTAGAATAAATAATCGTACTAATGTCATCGTTCTACACGTCGGACTTCGTATGAATGCTGCATGGGTTGGTTGGTTGTAAGTAAGCAAGCAATGAAAATAGATTTGCTACAATTGGCGCTAAATAAACGAATATCGTAATACGAATATTAGCAGGTATAAATTTGGTTTGTATTTTGTGAATTTTTCTGTATCAGTGTGACCTTGTAACTCGTTGCGACTGCATGTTTGACACTGTATTAACAATGTTATCATCGAGTACCTAAGTATATAGATATCGTTGGGAATTATTTATTATTTAGTGATTAGGTGGTTATTATTTGTGGTGGTTTTTATAGTTATTTTATTTAAGAATTTAGTTTTATAATTATTTTAATAATGAAGCGGACAAGGAATTGTGAAGTTTGGACACATTTTACAGTACAATCAGAAGAGAAGAAAATAGCAATTTGACAAAATAATATGTTAGCAAAAGTGCACATTGAAAACACTTTTTTTTTTTTTTTGCTGTCTTCTGTTGAGTATCATAATATTGTTTCACTAATATTTGACTAATACCCAGTAATAGGTATGGTATCATAATATGTGTTAACAAATATATTCAATATTAGGAATATCTAAAAATGACCCTAATATAACATCTCTAATGGAAAGCAGTATGTAGAGTTTAGAGCCCATCCACACTCGATATACTTTTAGCAGCAAAATCGCGCGTCTTCGCGTTCATTATCCACTTTTTGTAAGCGAAAGACAGCCAACGAACGCGAACGAACGCTTAGATACTATGGATACACAATAGTTCTAATACTATTCTGATTTCCATTTTTAAGTATATGAGGTCTTACCCCTCTAGTCCCAATTCCTTTCCAGAGTTTGTACTCATTATTTATTATTAACAATTTATACTATGAGACCAAAACAAAAGTCGCGAAAACAAATCAGCTGTTCCATATAATTATTTTGTGGAGGAACGAGGTATGGTGTTTCTCCATTGAAAAGGGAGGATCCTCCGACCAGGCGAGGTGATATTACCTGGCGGGCCGAAGCCCGACGGTTGATGTCGGACAGTTGTATATAATTATGTTAGATACGATATTATTTTTCCTTGCGCGATGCAGGCTTCGTTATCTGATTGGTCGAATTCATATTTTCGCGCCACTACTGATGTCAGCTTGCTGTCTTGCTAGTAGTTATTCTATGTGGCGATAGATGTCGCTACAATTTCAATATTACTCGACTAAATGTATGACACAGTAGATGTTTATTCGCGATTTTAGTTTTGGTACCATACTAAAAGTTGTTCACATTGATGAGTACAATAACCCCTTAAAGGGACTTACTGGAAGAGATGAAGTAGCCAGTGGTTTGTATTACTTAGAATCATCAATTTGTTCAACAAATTATTTATTTTTTTCAAGTAAAACGAAATTATTTTGCCAAACAAAGAACCATAAACAAATAAAACCGTTAAAATATAAGCATCTCAAATAAGAATTACGCAACCCACTTACCAACGTTATTATATTCAGTAAACACATTTTTAATTTAGCATAAAAAATAAATTACTGACTCAAGATTCAATTGGTACGCCAGGAAGCTTATTCCTTCCTTCTTTCTGTCCAATGAATAAATTAGCATTTTATCTAAATGTGCTATCGGGACATTTTGGGACATAAAGGAAATTGCGTTGTAAACGAGGTTTTCCTTTCAATATTACGTCCGAAAATATTTTGGGCATAAATCAGATCTAAGGAGGCTAGACTGAAATATTATTTTTGCCTTTTACTTGACTTAAATCTTGAGTGATGTCAGATTTTAAGAACCTTATTGATGTTGGATGGAATTCGCTTTCAGAGACTATTGCGTTGGATGAGTTCGCAAATAAATCTTTTAACTTCATTTCTTTTACTGAGGGGCTCATAGCTACCGCGAAGATCAGTCGATCAGCGAGGTTAAGCTGCGGTTGCTGCGGTCAGTCCCTGGATGGGTGAACGTTTGTTCGAACATCGAGGTTCTTCCGTGCCTCATTGGTCCCGGTTGTCATACGATGGGAACTACCCATCTAATGGATTCATGTTTGGTCTGCTACTGGTATTACCTATATGTCTGTGCTGTGCCCTACCACTTTGTGAGCAGTAATTATTTATAATTATACTTATTTCCAGTTTCCAAGTACGAGTATTTCCTTCAAATAAGTAATAATCCATTTATTATATTTGTATAAAGTTTAAATAGATATCCAGCTAGTATTATAAAATTTTCTCGATCATATTGAATATATTAAATTATAATACACATACTAACGGCAAATATTTGAAAACAAAAGGTCTATATTTAGAAGGCAATAAAGAATATCGAGGTGAACTTGAGTTTGTATCAAATATCGAAGTAATAAATTATTTTTTTAGGAATTTATGAATAGATGTATTTGTACGCGCCTTCATTAAAGCTGTTTATTTTGCCGATTATATTACGAAAATAGATTTAATTTTTTGCCATGTTCGTAACGTAAGATGTTAAGACATTACATTCAGTTATTCCCAACGTAAACCTCAGTCTATCACTGATTTATATCGCAGCTTTGATAAATATATTATTATAGTGCGCAAAATTTGCAGAGTGATTCAGGCCCCCATCTGAAGCCCAATTCTCGTAATTAATTTATAATATGACAGAAAGTTGACCGAACTGAGATTATATTATGAATTGACAAAAAGTCATGTATTCTACTCCTCTTAAAGTTCAGTCCGATTCCAGTATGATTTGGATTCAATCTTCTTACAAACTCATTTCAATCTCATTTTTGACGTTTGTGTATAGACGAGAGTGTCAATTTTATTGTCTGTGTCAGTTCAAAATGTTAGCAGAATACCGATTTGCCTTTTATTCAACTTTCAATCTCATTACAATATAATGTCACGTTTGACGTCATAGACATAGGACAACTTTGACGTTGTTTGTTAGGGTAGGTGAATACCATTTGTGACATTTATGACATTGGTAGTAGATCGGAATGAGATCCGAACTATATTTTGAACATTTTTAATTACGAGAATTGGGCCTCTGAGCATAATGCTGTGGCATTTAAAAATAGAAAATGTCACATCGCTGGTATTCTGCTAGGATCGTTGTAGTGATGCCACGGGCAACCACGATACAAATAAATAAATAAATATAAGTAATACTTAAAAAAAAAAATTATACACGACATAATACTTCAAAATAAAGGAATTTTACACTTAGCAATAATACGTAAATATTTTCACAGCTCCGTTAATAAGTAATTATCGTATGTCAATTTGTCAAATATCAACCGACGATAAAAGTGAGATTTAAATCGATATGTGAGATGTTTTTACAGAATAGGTCCCCAGTACCTCTACCATGAGTTTTCCGAATTCCGTGCCGTCTAACGTTCACGTTCACATGCAATATTTATATGGGAATTTTTTCAGCGCCTCCAGCGTTATAAATAGTGAACTAAAGTCACTATACAAATATTGAATGTGAACGATAGCGTTAGACGGCACGGAAAACTCATGGTAGAGGTACAGGTTTGTGAGTCTGCACGTTACTGCATGTGGATCCAACCGGCACTGACGCAATTAGTGTCGAATCCGCTGGTCCAATTTTCTAACGTTTCACAAGTCTATTTGCAAAAGGCAGTTGTAAAAAAATGGCGGGTTCATTTTGAACGCCCTGTACCAGTATACAGGGTGCCACAAAATGTTATCACATTAAATGGCACCACGTATTTAGTATCATATTTTGTGACCGTATACAAAAAAGCAATCAAATCCAATCAGTAGGTTAGCCACAAGAACTAATTTAAAATTTCATAATTTTATACATATATTATCCCGATCTCTAGGCAAAGTTTAAAAAGTCTCCAACGTATTCTAATCAACGTTATTTTAATTTAAAATACGTGTAAAACAGATAAAGGTGACATAAATTTTTACTTCGATGTTTCTTCACCTAGACGAATGATAGCAGAGTGAAATTTATTGCAAAAAAACTTACGTAAAAATCACTGATTATTTCTGTACCGCTTCAGAACATGATACCAAATACGTGGTTTTATTTAATGTGTTAAGATCTGTAGCACCCTGTATACGATATACAAGATCCCACCTTTCTAATCTCGATCCCTTGAAGGGGTTATTATATACTCATCATTATGAACAACTTTTAGTATGGGAATAATATTTAAAATCGCGAAAAATTTATCAAATTGCTTTTTTTAAATTGTTTTTTTCTTAAATAAACATTGCCCCTCACTAGGATTTCTCCTGTATCGAGGGTACAGTTTACAAACATACATGCCACATGCACACACAACCAGACCCGAAACAACTATCTGTAGATCATACAAATATTTATTCCGTGCGGGGATCGAACCCGCGGCACGTAGCGCAGAAAGCTAATCGCTTAGCCACTGCGCCAACCGTGTCAAATGACATAAATGAATGATGAATGAAATGATTCAATATTACTTGACTAAATGTATGGAACAACAGATATTTTTTTCCGCGATTTCAGCTTTTTTACTATAGTAAAAGTTATTCGTGATGATGAGTACAATAACCTCTTCAAGGGATCGGGATTTGAAAAGTAGGGTCTCATATATACGACACAGACACACCCGACACAGACGGGGTCGAAGATACGTAGATCTTTAGTTCCATCTCAATTCGAAGTTGAGTTTGACAAATTGAGGCTAGATTTTGTAAAAGAATTTCGAGCAGATACACTGGAAATATTAAGTTTGTTTGCCACTTTATTTATAAGATGGATCGGGAAAATATCTAATTGAGACGGCGAAGTTTCGTTAGGTTGTTTTTACTGTGATTTATTAGTATGTAAACTTTTTTAATGGTGGCGTTAAGAATATTTCTGATTTATTACTTAATTACTCTTCAATACTAATAAATGAATCCATTACGGTACGTGGTTATTTAACAGCTTGTGTGTTGACTCTCACTTTGTCAAAATAATTACACCCTACATCAACTGCAGAAGTAATTTCTAAATCGAGAATCATATCATTACCACGAAATTGCTCGTAAAACCCTTCAGATATAAGAAAACCCGACTCAAAATCATTCCAAATTCAAATCGATTTACAAAAAATCGAGTACCACCCACCGTAATCTCGATTCCAATTTGGATTCGATTTACGACACGTTCCGTTTCGCGAAGTATCAGAAAGGGGCGTCTCTTAAACGCCATCGTATCGAGTGATCGTATCCTTAACAGATTCTCGATGCCGCCAGCAGATTGCGGGTTCCAACCTAATGTGTGTATCTGTGCTCTTGGTTTTATGTGACATACGGTACTTCTTGTGAGTGAACGTTGCATGAGACGAATTCCTCCTCGATCACTGGCCACTTAATGCTTCTAAATTTTGATTTGAATTTAGAACTTCGCGCTGCATCATTATTTTTCTCAAACTCTAGGCCTCTCCAGCCATGCCATCGTCCGGAGAACACCGTGCTGTTTTATCCGGTATGAGTCCGGCATAACCCTTTGCCTTCACCAGGGTGAAGGGCATCCATGATGGAATTCAACAGGACAAAATAATGCATTCGGCTTTACACGATTCTTCCCCAGGGCGAAAAGTATTCAAGAAAAGACAATCAGGCCTCTAACCCACTGAGGCCTGGGCTTGTGGTATAATAACTTACTTACATCTTTTTCATCGTTCCCTCACTGATGAGGATCGCGAAAAGATACAATGCGCCTCTAAACTATGCGGTCTTCTGTTCTGTGGACCACTTTGTGCATGCTGCCTCCATACCTACATAACTTTTGTTCTTTTTTAAATTCCTTGTTTGGTGCCTCAGTTTTACAAATAAATTATTTCTTTAAAAACCTTGCAGCTTATTATAGTAAAAAAATGACTATTTCGTACGACCACAGAGGAAGAAGTATAATGTGCTGCTGTGTGTATCCGCATTGTATTACTGCTGTGTATCTTGTGAATATCTTAAGTATTCTTAGCATGCCTGACACCCTATTTCTGTGTCCATTCCTCGAACCGACTTGGAAACATTTCTTGGTACCATAACTCATCTTCCCATTAAGCTAGTGCCATGAAAACTTGGCACTATTTTAGATATCCATTTCCTTAGTCAGAAAGAATTGGCAGACATTTTACATTTTATTTTTTGGTTTAATAAATGTAAAGTGTGACAAGCCAAAAAAAATCGCCTACATTTTATATTTATCCCAGAACTAGCTTGGATACTAAAATAATGTACGTGGTACTAAATTTGGGGTTTAAAGTGACCTTCAGTTGCATGCAATCATGTTTCAAGAGCAGATATTCATCATATCATATCATTGCAGGAGTTTCCGCTCAAAATCGAAGCTGCCCGAATGGGGAAGTACTTCCACCTTGCAGCATATCGTAGCCAAGTAACACTGCTCTTTTGCAGTGTTGTTTTCCTAACGGTGAGCAAGGTCGCCAGTGCTTAGTAGAGGTGGTAACGCGCGAGTGATACCCCTGGTGTTGCAAGCGTCCATGAGTTACGGTAACCACTTACCATCAGGCGAGTCATATGGTTGTTTGCCACCTCAGTAGTATAAAAACAATACCTCTAACCCAAAATGTATGACTATTGCTTATCAGAACAATTATAAATGTGATAAAATTAACACGAAAATAATATATAATCAGCTGTCCCATAAGTACGTTTCGGTCGAGTGGGTATTAAAATTTTGCATGGGTTTTTTGCGATTACGATGTTGGTCCCATAGAGAAAGTTGTTAAATTTGATGGTCTGAATATGACCTCGCATTTCGGATACCTACACGTTGTATGTATACCTAAGTACGCATCGAGTCTACGTTCTCTTAATTAGATAAAGATTTAAAAGGTTATACTTCAAAGTTTGTCATCGTTCCGAACAGTATAACACTTTGGCTTCGAGTCTAACGTAAATATTTGAATACCACAGACGGAGGATGTTGGCTGTCGGGAAATATACGGCATAGGGGAGAAATTTCTGTAAGGAAATTTTTAAATCAGAGCACCGCGTGTAATTTTCCGTACATTTTTCTGTACACAACTAAAGCGTGTACATTATATCTGCCATATTTCCGTGAAAACGTCTGTTTTTGTAATCGGGCGAATTTGTCCGCATTTTTTTGATGGCGCTTATTTTATAATAATATGCTTTATGTAGGTATTTGTGAAATGCAACATAAACGTTTTTGTTTTTATTTTATTTTCAACGCGTATCCTATAATTTGGCACGATTTTTCAAATGATTTAAAAATGTTCTTAATAGCACGCGCCTGGTAATTATATTAATGTATTTCCACACCACATGATTGTGGTTTATCCTACATACATTATATTTTTTTATTTTATATATTTCTATGTGAAATTTAAATTTTTGTCGTTATTGTTGTTTTTGTTTTTATTTTTTATTATTGCATGTGGTACCCATAACTTTGAAACCAATTTTTTTGTTTTTCAATTATTAAGAGCGGAATTTCCCTCTATGACCCGTCTTGGCAGTAGACCTCTGCCTTATCCTTTGGGGAAGGCGTGCTGATATATGAAAATCTATTCATTCATTTCTCAATGTAAATCCTACGTCTGAAATATCCGCTTACTCGTGTTATGACGATGTCAAATGACGTCACGAACACTGTTGGAGATTGAAGCGGATATTTTGCAGATATATCGCAGTGAGCGACCGTCGCCTGACAGTTGGAATAGCTGAATAGTTTCTAGGATCCGTGGGGTTTGGTCTGATGGACAAGAATTTGCCTACAAAGACGTCCAATTAAAATTATTTTCTTTGTGTTGATCAACCGCTTAGATAATTTTTTTAAACGTTACCCCTCCTTTATGGCGTGTATAGGTTACAAAAATACATGTCACATGCACCCACTCAGAACCGAAATAACATTTCCACTTACCCTTTTTTTCCACTTTTGAACTTTTCCATTTATGTTCGACAAAATTTGGTCTAGTATAACCCATTTTTAAACCCCGACAAAAGAGTCGGGTGTTATAATTTTGTAGGGTGTATCTGTCTGTCTGTGGCATCGTAGCTCCAAAACTGATAGACTGATTTCAATGCAGTTGTTTTAATTGAAAGCTAGTTTAATCGGGTATCATCTTAGCTATGTTTCATGAAAATCTGTTCAGCCGTTCAAAAGTTACAGCTCTTTTTCTAGTTGGAGTCGGGGGTTTTTGGACGGTTAGGTTATTATTTGTGCAGTTTATCCAAGGACACACTGTATAAAGATTTATTTGATTCCGATCAAAAACTACAAGATGTTAGTACGTAATAAGAGCCGCAATAGTCATCAAATGTTTGGAAACGTGATTCATATTCATCTAAATCTCATCTTGGTCATATTTAACATCTGTTGTATTTATTAGTCATTATTTATTTTTAATTTTTAATAACTAGTTAGTCATCATACCTACTTGTTTAAGGATCTTATAATAGCACAAGGAGATTTTTATATCCATTTTATTCAAACTTTTAACATGTTTTTGGTGTTATAATATAAACAAAGAAGGTAGGCATTTACTTAGTTACTCAAAAAAATTATCACAATTTAATTATGCAAACAAAGTCTTAATAAGCTGTTAAATGGATCTCTATTCTCAATAGATTTGACGACACGGTTGGCGCAGTGGCTAAGCTATTAGCTTTCTATGCTACGTGCTGCGGGTTCGATCCCCGCTCGGAACAAATATGTATGATCTACAGATAGTTGTTTCGGGTCTGGGTGTGCGTGTGACATGTATAGTACGCGCAAATCTTTATGAGCCTTCGAACTCTCACCCTCTCTCCCTCTAGCACCTATAATAGTATCCTTATTATAGGTGCTAGAGGGAGAGAGAAAGAGAGTTGAGAGCTCAGTTCAGGGCTCATTAAGATTTGCGAGTAGGTACTATATGTTTGTACAGTTTACCTTCGATACCTACAGGAGAAATCCTAGTGAGGGGCAACGTTTTCTTTTTTTTTAAATTCTTAGAATTATTATTTTCCAGATAGAATAATATAAATCGCTTTCGCCACCGCCCATCGCTTAGGCATATTAAGTGATATCTCTTGAACACATCCGGTTGATATATAGAGGCAATACCACGGGAACTGTAAAACACTCTGGTGTTGCGTTACAGTAATGATACAATTTTCTTGGTAAATGCCATCGCTACACTCCGTTAAGCTCGACTCACACGGTGTTAGTTTCAATGTGAAATTACATTATTCTGTTACAGGATAACTCACAGTATGTATTTTTTTACTAGCCTTTTGTGTATCCCACTGCTGGGTAAAGGCGTCTTCTTTTTCCTTCCAAATCTGGAACCTGTCGGTTGCCGCAGTGGCTAAGCAGTTAGCTTTCTGCGCTAAGTGCCGTGGGTTCGCTCTTCGCACGGAACAAATATTTGTATGGTCTATAGGTAGTTGTTATAGTGTGACATGTATTTTTTTAAACTACCCACGATATAGAAGTAATCCTAGTGAGGGACAAAAAAAATCTAATCATGTATATTCTGAAAGCATTAGCTGATCAGCATGATTCCCCAATGTTGGGGCATTTTGTCAGTGTTCTGGAGGGACAAGGGAAATCTTGTTGCGCAGTTCTAAGTTTTGAACTAATAAGCGGGCCCTTGTAATCTCAATGAATAAATAAATAATAATATCTTAAACAAATCGTAGGTAAATAATGGCTGGCCAGTACTGGACTGCTAAAGTTTCTTGATATTTTCGTATGAGCCAGACTTTACCCGTCTTGGTCCGGTTATGTCGACGTGCCAGAGATATATATCTCTTGGTGATGTATTGTGCATTACAGTAGGATGTATTATAGTGAATGCGCTTTCGTTGAAACCGTTAAATGAAACTTATTGTTGCTGGTGGTAAGGATTCTCTTTGGATTTGAAGTAATGGTATATATATTCTTGTAACAATATCATCTGATTTTACATTAACGGTGAAGAAAAACATCGTGAGGAAATCTGCACATCTGTGGCCTCATAAAGTTCTTGATGGTGTGTGTAGTCCGTCAACCCGCACTAGGCCAGCGTGGTGGACTAAAGCCTTACCCTTTTCATTTTGAAATCATGTCGTCCCATCATGTCGTGAGTTTGGCCCATTGGTCGTCTGATATGCGGCAGATATTTCCGGCCTAATTCCATTTTAACGTGGTAGCTTTCCAAGTAACATCAGTATCTACCTAGTAAAGTGAATAAAAACTGAAATCACAGACATACAAGCAATAAGCTGTAGATAGCTATAGTCAGTCACTATGCTCTAACTACAGTTGATTTATCTCTCGAAGAATGAAAAAATGCAATACAAAAAATAACGAAGCGTTTCAGTGTTGCCATCAGGACTATTTTTATTTGCAGCTTTACAGATATAAAACCTTAATCAGCTTACATTCTACATATTTTTTAGTTATCGAAAGGCAAATAAAGCACAAAAGAATTTCGTATTTTATTTATTAAAGGCTTTGTTATACAAAAAACTTATGAATAAAATATTATCAACGACAGTTATTTTGTAAATAAGTAATTTAGGTACAACTTGTAAATTGTTCTCAAGGACGATATGTAAATGAAAACATCAAAATACGCTTGAAAATGCAGTAAAAGAGTCAAAAGAAAAAACCGTCCTAACTATGGGCTAGTGTTGGACTAGATCTGTATCGATATTAGTAACGAGTCAATTATTCAGATGAATAATCATTAATTCAAAGATATTATATGTACCTCTACATTCTTTTGTACCAATTTTTTTTTCTTTTTTTTTATTATTTTAAAATATTTGAAATATAAATTGGAGTGTGTCTGAAAGCTTGGGTCCAACACAAATTACAAAAGAAGACGAAAAAAATATTTTTTTGTTGTTCTCCTACCTATGTACTTATTAGTAGAGGAATTAGTATGTTTGTCTTTAGAAATTGTCTCAAAATTACGACTCCTGAATATTTTTTCAATCAATGTATAGCTAATATCAAGCTCTAAAAATCAGAAAAAAAACAACTAAATTTTATTTTATCTCACGACAATCGAATATAGAATATCAAATCAATCGAATATCAAATCGTAATTAGTCTAACAATTCATTCACAGCACATCCCTATTCAAACCTTATGCATGCAAAATTATTCAAGCTCAAGTAACAGCGTCTTCAGCTTTATTAATGTTCGATTCTAGAAGAGAATATTCTCGAACACTGGGATTTTTACAAGGACTCAGGGTGGTACAGGATAATCTGATGGATATAGCTAAGCCCTAGATATGTGGCTGGGACGTGACGTGTTAGACTGACACGCTCTTACGAGACAAATGCGGTTTGTATGAGAAATACAGGATATTTTTTATGTAGTGCGCATAATTTGTAGAGTGATTCAATCTCTGTTCCTAAACCGCAGTATTGGGATACACTTTAAACTTTCACTCCTTTGAATATTATATACGTCTATGCAGAAGTACGACTTTAATTTATTTCAGTTCTAAAAACCCTTGAATCTTCATATTCCCAACAGAGATGCTCTGTAGGCGATGATGGCGACATTTCATATCCTGGACCTGAATTTTTGTTATAATATCTACTTTTACGACTATTTAATTCTTCTAAGTTATTAAGTTGTGATGCTATTTCGTTATTTTCTTTTTTAAATCGTTTCCCTTCACTAGGATTTCTCCTGTATCGAGCGTACAGATTACAAACATACATGACACATGCACACACTCAGACCTGACACAACTATCTGTAGATCATAGAAATATTTGTTCCGTGCGGGGATCGAACGCGGCACGTAGCGCACAAAGCGAATCGCTTAGCCACTGCGCCAACCGTGTCGTCGTTTAATTGAAGTTTTAAAATATTAGAGGTTAGGTATATCAATTTTGACAAATCAAATAGTCTGTGCACCCGTCATACAAAAGTGTGAGACAATTTTATTACTAAATAAATAAATATTTTCAAAGTATTTTAAGTTTCGGACCGGAAGCAATAACGATCAATCAGTAATAAACAAAATTAATGTCAAAACAACCCCTAAGTCCACTTCAAAGGTTGGAATCTCGCATTGAAAATTACAATCACCATTTTGGCGTTGTTATGTTTTACTTCCTTAATGATGGGCTCCATGAAAAATGTCCGTCAATTTTTCAGGGCATTCTGTATAAAAGCCGCTTTTGTGTTAAAATTAATTAAAACAAACATAGGATATGCTCGCGGGTTCGCTTAATTCATCAAGTAATGAAACACAGACGCGTATTGTTCACGGTCGCAGGCGAACGGTTGTGTCTACAAAGATAGGTACTAGGTACTTATGTTTTTAAGTGCAATTTTGTTTTCCGTTTTTGGGAAAAGGTGGTCAATGATACCATTTAAACTATAATAATATAATAAAATTTATTTCATAAAAACAGTACCTACTTAGATTACATTACAGAAGTGCTATGAAAAAACAGAAGTACACAAAAGTTTTAGCATCTGTAGACGAACTAGGAGGAACCTGTATTTCGGCTAACAGCGCCAATCCCCTCGAGTTACATTAATAGAGTTCTTAAAAGCTAGCAATTTAGAAAACAAAGGTATAATAATATTCTAAGGTTAAATTATCTTATTGGTCTGTATCTGAATGCATGTTATTGTGAAAATCAAATGGAGTCGCTTTGGATGGTACCCATGATAAACGAAACTTTCGGGGTGTGCAAGAAAAATCCTACTAAGTGTAATATATTTATATATATAAATAATATAAACAAATATGATCACCCAGGTGATCAAAGTGGACTAGACCTATATAAATAGTGCAGTGCTAGTGCAGGCACCTATCAGTATGATACCTATGTTATATTATGATTTATAAATAATAATAATTTCATTTAATTCAGACTATTAAAATCCATACATTTAGGTTCATCATATTCACAGCAAATAATAAAAAGACAAAAACATTATATTGTGTTTTTTTACCATAAGTAAGTTTTGAATAAATTTTATCTTTATCTTTAAATATATACATATATTATATGTATAGACTACTCTATTACTTTATCTAGTACGGAACTAACTATTCCATAATCCTTGAACCAATTAGTCAACGGCCCGCAATCTTTGTCTAACAAAAATATAATAAACGACGAACTACTCAAGATTGATGCTGTAATCATGACGATACAACATGGCCGCCCATCAGTGGTCACGGGGTTCCATTGTTTGTGATGACGTTTATTTGTTGCGATCCCTCTTGTTGATATTCTTCGCAAACGGATATTAATATTTCTGACACACGGTTGTCAGGTGTAACGAACATAATAATATATTGTATTTTCCAAAATAATTTAATGGTCAGTACCTCTACCATGAGTTTTCCGTGCCGTCTAACGTTCACGTTCACATGCAATATTTGTATAGTGACTTTAGTTCACTATTTATACCGCTAGAGGCGCTGAAAAAATTCCCATACAAATATTGCATGTGAACGTGAACGTTAGACGGCACGGAAAATTAATCATGGTAGAGGTACAGGTTGACCTAGAGATAAAAAATTCTACATTTATTAGCTGACAGAAAAAATATGTTTGTCGTTAATATCTTTCGATGACATAAAGACATTAACTTATATTTTATTTTATCATCAAACGGTAGTACACTCTATTTTTCTAATGACCAAAATACAATCGTCGTTACAAATATATTTTTAAAACGTGAGTATCCACTTCCATAAATTCCCTTTGCTCAGATTGAAAGAACTTTCGTGGGAAAGTCATGGCTGAATTTAATAATTAAGAATTTATGAATGCACAGTTCTTCTTGATCTTGTTCTTATATTTTATATACTCGTACAACATCCGTTAAAATAAATAAAATTGGAAGGTAGGTACCTTATTCGTAACAAAACCTACAATAATTTATCCGGTTGATTCCTATTTTTAAGCAGTAGTTTAATCCTGCGATTTCGTATAATATTTGGGCCATTAATAATCACGCTTCAGTTCTTATTCTCTTGTTTGACAAAAGTTCTCGACCGTGTGTCCCTCAAGTATGACGCAATTCACTTTTCCTTTATTATATCCGCCATTGTGCTCCAAATCGACGACGATTATACAAAATGTTGTCCATCCAGCCTTCATTACGGTTTTCAGTACATAAAATTTATTTTATTACACGTTTTGCATACTTTATTATTTACTTTTACGATACCAATATACCTACATAACAATAATTCAATTTATGAGGTCTTTTTTTTTTTTTTTTAGCGTGGTAAAATCTTCGAATGAGTCCTTCCACCCCGGGCAGGGCGGGAGGGACTGTCAGACTTGTACTGACTAAAATCCACGGTGTTCTTTCAATAGCCCTTTACGTTCCGGGGTCACGGTAATGAGATAAGTCCCGCGACCAATTTATGAGGTCTAGGTGTGTTTTAATATATTAGAAGGTCATACCCATAGGTGTATGCCGTACTACATGTTTCAGAAAAGGTGCCGTTCGACCACTGCACATTAGATCCTAAAATGGTGTGAACGTCTATACATCTAGCTAAGCGCAAGTAATTTATTACCCTGAACAGTCTAATGCATTCAGGGTTCTCGCTCCGATCGGATATATGTTAGGGAAGACTATGGACTATCTATTTTCACTAGGTCACTTCAATTTAGTCTGGTGCTCATCCATCAATCACGGTTTATGGTCGGTCAATGCATCGTCACTATAAGAGATTTCATTTTTAAACCGCATTTTCAACCCATGAATATTTTATTCTATTTTAAACATAAAACTTATATCGTTTTGAACTCACAATAATAAATATAATATTTTTTGCACCAGAGTAAATTGAAGTGACCTTGTGAAAACAGATAGAATAGAATAGATTTTTATTTCATGTAAACCAAATACAGGCACTTATGAAATGTCGAGACTCTAGGTGCGCGGTTCCAAATAGTAGATCCTATGGAGAAGAACCGGCAAGAAACACCATGGAGCTATTTTAAAATAAATCTTTCTCTTTTCAAACACAGAAGTCCTACGTCTATGTTTTAAAATAATAGATTACAATTTTGATTAGTACAATGTTGTGGTAAGAGCTGCGAGAATAATGTATTTAATGTGAATAAAAAAATAAGAGTAATGATTTGCCTCTGAACGGCACCCACGGTAGTATTTAGTCCAACTAGTTTTACAGTGTGATAGGACCAAAAAGGTCAAATGAAAATATAATATTTTCACTAAATCTGGCTTCGCTCCGTCATCTGTATACCGTGAGCTTTATGTAATATACATTCCAAGTCCATACCATATCCTCAAATCACTGGATATCACTTCAATACAGGCTACCATCAATGTCTGCCATTTATAGACGGTTGGTGCACATAACAATAAACTTGCCAATACCAACCATTAGTTTCATCCGATAGCCACTGACATCACAGACACAGATAGATGCATTGATATGGAAACATAAGTTGCAGATTCAGCGAATAAAATACGTCCAAGAAAATACGCGCATATCGAAATTACGAATATTTAGTTTAGTCTTATTTCAACGTGCGATGAAGAAACATAGCTCACGAGTGTCCCTTTAAAAATAGTAAAAAAAATCTATCAAGAACATAAAAAGGTCGTTTTATATTCGGTAAATAAAAGGGACCATTGTATAGATATGTTTATTTGACGATATTTTCATACTGCTAGGTTGCACCAGCAGGGACTTGGCTCCACTTGAACCAAAACCATAATTTTAACTTGAACTCTTTCAAGTTTAAATTTTTAATAGTACAATACGTCTTGAAAACTTACTAAAGCTAAAACCGTTTGGCCTTAGCGTTGATATTTAGGTTGGACAGTAGGTTAATTAGCTTTAAATCTTATATTATGAAAAGATTTGTAGGGAACTGCGCATCTCAATTATTTACATCAATGGATAGAGGTAATATTATGTACTATTGTGCCATCTGTCTTAGGTGGGCAGGGATCCAATTGGCATTCCCATAGCGACATCAGTGTCCAAAGCGTAATGGAAGGCAGCTATAACCCATAGTATTGGCCACGGTGATGAATGGCAATCGGAAAGTCTTAAGTTCTCAACCCTCCTAGTGCAAGAATAATATTGTAGGCACAAACTGTTTATCGTTATTCTAGAGTCTTCTTAAATAGTTTGGACATTAAAGGACCTAAAATAGAACCTTGAGGCACGCTCTATATTTCAGTTTAGATAACAAAGCATATCCAAGCTGAAATTTGTTAATTTTATCTTAAGGTGCACGGCAGAGGTAGAGTATTCCAGAAACTTCCGCGTTTCGTGGAATCAAGGAAATATACCACAATTACTATCAAGAATTGCATATGGACATGCTTGGTTCATTCTATCTCCTTACTTCCAACCGAAATAATTCTTAATGTTCCCAATGTGACCCTTTTAACAATCCTGGAATAGCCCGGAAGATATCCGAAATACCCGGCTAAAGTTTAGACATCGGTCCCAAAGTTCTATTGTGACTTTAGCCTCAATGGAATAGGATTATAATTTAGACTATAACTGTGTATGGTAATTGTTATGTTAATTACTAGACCCGAGGGGATCCGGTAGGATAATTAGTCACTTCACAATCCTCTGTTTTATAGCTTTTGTTACGTATTGAATTAGGCGAAGATACTTTCATTAGTTTTTATTGTTTCCATGTCTATGTTTAAGGAGCTGTTAGCTAATTGAATTCTGAGGTTTGAACGAATGAAGTTAATGAGGAGGTGATGGTGATGATTTGAATTGGCCGCAAAAGTGACCATTGAAAATACATCAAAATAATTGGTCCAGTAGCTGTCATGTACGAGGCTAACAGCAGTGACATTAATAATTCCTTCAAACCTCAGAATCCAATTAGCTACAAGAACTTCGATAAACTCGTAACTACTTTGCCTAAAAATACCTTGTACCCAAAAGACAATCAGGAACACAATTGATGCCACCTTTGTTAACCAGATAAGGTAGATATCTAGCACGGCCTTCGAGCATATCCCGGTAATAAATCACACTGATTCAGGATATCGGTAGTCGGTACGCGTACGGACGCATGGATGAGAAATCGTGACTGGCAAATGGAGATGGTAATGTGCATGCTTGATGATAGATCCCAGTTTTCTTCGTCAACATCCATCTAGCCTCATTGGTCCAATGGTTGCAAGTACAACTGCTGAGCGATTGATGTCTTGCATTCGATTCCAGGGTCAGGAAAAGTGTTATTGGGATTTTTCGTATGGAAATTCTTAGACAGAGATCGGAGTTTGGATTTGTGTTTGGTTAATGACAATAGGCTTAGGTCTTATTACAGTACTTTTCTGTCTTACCCCTCGAGGAATTCAGGCGTGTTGATATGATATAAATGATGTTGTGACCTATTTTTGCATAAATGTGACGTAACCACTGTTATCATTTTCTTGTTGTTTTTTTAATTGTTTTTAATTTTACTTGTTTGTGTCGTAATTTGCAGTGTTACCAACTCTCAGAAATATTTATCCCCAAAGCTAAAGTTAAAAACCCCTAAAATCCCCCAAAAAAAGTAATACTCTGTAAAAATAATAAATAAATTGTAATATTATACAATAATTGAAACATTTTCAAAAAGTTTACAGCCAACTGCGTCACATTCATTATAAACTTCACAGTAAAAGTCATGAATAAAAAAATTCTTAAAAATACCCCTAAAAAAATCCCAACCCACTTATTTACCCCCTAAATTTGGGGGGAAAACCCCTAAGTTGGGAACACTGGTAATTTGTGTGGAATCAATTGTTTTTCTTTCTTCTTTCTTTATCTCATCCTTTAGTATGGCACAATCCGCATTGGAACAAAACTAAACGCTCTATTTTTGGTATGTTATCCAGTATGTAGGGGAGAGTGTGTATGAAAGAGCCAGATTTTGAAAGAGCCGGTGTAATTTACTCCCACTTGCCAAAATCAATTCAAATTTAATTTTACTCTTTATATGACAACACTGAATGTCTGTGGGTCACAGCTATTCAGTGTTGTCATAAAAAGAGTAAAATTAAATTTGAATTGATTTTGGCAAGTGGGAGAAAATTGCATCGGCTCTTTCAAAGCCTGGCTCTTTAATACACACTCTCACCTAGTATAAAATGTGGAACTTCTATTATGTATGGCACGGAATGGACTACCATTCCGGTATTT
Source organism: Allophyes oxyacanthae (assembly GCA_932294325.1). Classification (NCBI taxonomy): domain Eukaryota; kingdom Metazoa; phylum Arthropoda; class Insecta; order Lepidoptera; family Noctuidae; genus Allophyes; species Allophyes oxyacanthae. Next base: position 2,942,884 of record OW028617.1, read on the forward strand.
TGCTTTATCCCTAGGGATATAGCCAAATACTTTGCTTACTATAAGATATCTTTTCTTTAATATAAAATTATGATAAAGTCTCTACTCAAAACATTGCTATGTTCTTTGCTTTATCATTGTAATCCATTTCTTTGCTATAAATTTGCTATATCCCTAGGAATATAGTCGAATGCTTTCTTCTGAAAGAAATAAAGAAGAAATATTAAGGCGAAGAAATATTACGACTGCATGGAAATCATCTTCGGAAGAACATTTGGCTTTTATCCATGGGAACATACTTATGGCATACGATCTGAAATCGAAAAGCCTCTTATACTAAATAGAAGATAAAGTTGATATTCCATAACGAGGAGTCTTCGAGCATACTCCAGTAATACATCACGGTGATTGTGGAGGATCAGCAGTCAGAACGCGTACGGAGGGCTTGAATGGCGAAACGTGACCGGCAAATAGTAGACATAATGTGGATACTTGATGCTAGATAATGTGAAATGGAGATGAGGTGTCCTGAAGGATATTTTAGGCCTATATTAAAGCGCTTTCATTATTATTATGAGAGAGACTAAACACATCAAAAAAAGAATAAAATCACTTTGAAAAGATGAGATGTTTTGATACGAAAAATCTGTGCGAAAAATATTCAATTTTAATTTATTTTTTGTTTCTAAAATACGAATGAAAGTACCAACGTATTTTTATGCTATTAAACACAAAACCTTCTTCCAACGAGGATTGTTATAATATTATAAATAATATTAAAAATATCTCAGCTTCTCAGTAATTTCAATCTTTTTTGTTGATATGCGTATATTTTTAAATAAATAAATGTGTGCTTTAATCTAGGTAGTTACTAGTATTCAGTTTATCTATGACTATATTTATAAATTAGACCATGATTGATTAAAAAAATTAACACCTTTTGAAGAAAAAGAAAACTCGAGAAATAAAATAACACTGCTGAGCCAATTACCAAAAAAATATTTTAATCGGCCTTAGTGCCTGATAAAATAAACTGCTCTCAACAGAAAAAAATAAGGATAACGTTGTGATTTATTGGAATTCCTTAGAAACTCCCAACAAAATGCATTTTCCAATCAAAACTTACCCCAAACAAAATTCACCACCTGAGTCCCTATTCCCTACCCTTTCCGCAAAACAATGAAAGATTGATTCTCTAATACCTGGATTGTTTCCAAACCGAGGATCAAAAGGGCTCGAACCTTTCTAATTGGGGATCCGTATCGAGACAGTTGAAATTTTGCGACCACTTTTAAAGCCCATCTTTGGAACACTTAAAAGCTTTAGTAAAGGTTGGGCCGTAGCCGTGGTGTAAAAGGAATGAAGTTAAAATACGGAAGATCGAAATGTTAAATAGTTGTTGACTAAAGCTAATTCCTTACTTACAAAAAATAATAATGGTGGTAATGCAAAAGAAAAAAAAACAATTATTTGGTATACGAAATTCAATTTTTGACAAACCTCCTACTTCATTCAGCTGCAGAAAAGATCAAACAGTAATTACCAGATTGCGCATTGGACACACTTACAAACATGACTCACATTCATTTAATTACTAAAGTCGATAAAAATAAATGCAAGTGTGGGCTAGACTTGACTGTTTTACATCTTCTAGTCGAATGTTCGGCCTATAGCAATGAAAAACGAATATGTGATGTACCTAATGGTTTAAAAAATTGTCTAAGTCAAAATGGGTGTACACGAACTTTGAATTTTTTATAATGTTAAATATTTATAATCTCGTATAACCGTATTCTATCGTTCGTTGTGGTCGTTAATGACCTTAGATGTTAAAAAGCGACCTTAAATAAATAAATTAAAAAAAAATCAATTCACCTATGCTTCTTTGAAATCCACTTCAGAATAGATTGACCTGCCAACAATGGTCTTAATGTGATGTTCGATGTGATGGTTTCTTTCATAAAAATCTAATAAACAATTGCCTATGTAGTTATAAAAAAATATTTTGACATAGCTTGAAGCGTAACGGCTTGGTGTGCTTTATCCTTTATCAATATCATCAAACTGACAGTAACAATAGGAGAGTTACATCTTGGATCATCCGAATTGGTACTCTTAGGATGATCTTGTTTTATTAATAGGGATGTAAGAATTTGACCTATAACAGCATATAACCTATAACCCATATCAGCAGCTATGTTTAATAAACCAATATTTTAGTATGGTAAATAAAATCTCATTTTCTATCCCATTTTTAGCTTACCTCTTTTTCTAAATTCATCAAATTCTAAAATCAACATAGTAACTTGTTATTAATTTTGAGCGCACTGACGCTTACACAAAAATTGAAATTGGTTAATTCAATTAGCTGTACTAGTTAAAAACATGATTTTTAAACTGTCAAACAAGTTAAAACTAGCCGAGGCCAACTTTAATTACAAATACACGTGTATTCCAAAATTAGTTCAATTTTATTTTGGTTCTGTTTTCATCCCATTTCTCTTTTAGTACCTAAATTGTTTTGGACAACTTTAAGCAAATGGCTTTTATCGACATGTTTTCAATTTATTCTGTCCTTTACATATGTTGGCCTATTGAATTGTTTTAAAATTAAAGCTTAGTCTGATCAGTCTAGAAACAATATCAAGTCAAATTTAATCTAGTACATAATACGACGGTCTTACGATCTTGAAAAACCATAGAGCCAGTTCAAATTATCATCAATCTGTATCCGTCTTATATAAAAAAATATTCAAACTAAGACATTTTTATTCAAAGCCTTCTCTCTCAACACTAGTTTTTTTCCATCTCGCGATCACTAGAACCCCGCCAGCGTATAAAATCAATCGTTTGTAACATTTTCTAAAACTACCATCACTATCGTTAAATGAACCTTTTCCATATTTAAGGCCTATTTTAAAACGAGTCTATGGTCATGCCCCAGGGATTTGTTATACAGTTTTGGAAACAAATTGAAAGGAAAATTTAGGTAGCAACTAAATTAATTTCGTTGAAAGCCTGTCAGGTCTTTTATATTATACCAGAAAACTTAAACCAAAATTTTGAAATTAAACCTTGAAATATATTCAATAAATTGTTTTTCCTGTATCATGGCCCATGGGTACAGCTCACAAACATACATCTCACATGCACACACCTTCAGATCCGATACAACTATCTGTAGGCCATACAAATATTCATTCCATGCGGAGATCGAACCAAAGTCACGTAGCGTAGAAAACAAAAAAAGCCACGCCAAACTGCCCTCAAAATCTGTTCATCCTAAAAGTAATTCAAAATCATCGTTCACTTAAAAGCCCACCAACACAAAAAAACACATTTCACTTTTCAATTACACGCCGACCCATAACCGTTTTCCTCGTAAATAATATTTTATCGTTTTATAAAAACATTGTGCCCAAGAAAAATATTAGTTAAGGCGAGAAAGGGCTCCCATTGTTCCGAAACGACTACATTGAACGACTAAACGGTAATAATCGCTGCGATATCAAAGATTGGTTGAATCATTATCATAATGAAAATGCTGGCCCTGAAAAGAATTCTGTGAACGTTACTCTTTTCTCTATAAGTATACATTGTTGGGTCAGTGCTTGGAATGTTAATATTGGTGCAGTATTAGAGAAAGCTTTTAAGTTTAGATGTTTATTGAAATTGTTTAGATTTTTCATGTTGCTTTTGACTGCACATAGTGATTTTTCTTTACTGTTACATTTTATTTTATTTATTTATTTGTGGACGTCCATAAAGGATAAACAAAATTCTTGGTATATTAAAAATACATTTTTCATCCCACCATCTCGGAAAGAGTATTTTTAATCTTCAATATCTGAGTGGAAAAGCCGTTTTTATTCTCTAGAGGATAAAGTAAATTTTCATCCCACCATCTCGGAAAGAGTATTTTTAATCTTCAATATCTGAGTGGAAAAGCCGTTTTTATTCTCTAGAGGATAAAGTAAATTGAATTTAGAACATCGTGTGCACTAAGTTTGTGAATCAAACGTTTTTTTTTTGCATTTAGTCATTTCCTCGCTGAGGTGGAATGAAAAGTTACGTGTTGCACTCGAGTGCAAAGATTTTTCACCTCGTGCTCTTTTGATTCCCTCGCTAACGCTCAGGATTCTAATTTTGAATCACTCGCTGCGCTCGTGATTCAATTTTAGAATCCTTCGCTTGCTCGGTCATCAAAATTGAACACGCGGTTAAAAAGCAACTTTGCACTCTTGTATAACAAATAACTATTGTTCGTCTGACATATGCTCCTTCAATCAAAGGAGTTCACAGCATGCACTTTTAACTTGGTGAATAAAATCAAAATAAACATAAAGAAATCTTGAAAATTAAACACAATTATAATAATAGTTATAAATCTGGATAACAATACATAGATGGTGTTGGAAGTACAGTCGAACTTCAATTTACTAGTATTGATTTTTGACTACTCATCGCTTACTCTTGATGCTGACTGTATTTTTGGCATCGACACTGGCGGAAGCACTTTCCAAGCACGTCGTTATCTTTATTTAGGAAGCTGTGAAACTTCAGGACTTTAGAGTTAAGGGGGTCCTTTACAGAAATGCCGCAAAAACCGATTTGTATTTACAATTTTTTGTATAGAAATTCTTATTTTTTTGCCCCGAAAAAAATATATATCAAACTTGAAAATGTAACACGGATTTTTCGGTCGTCCGATACATGATTGGACAAAGTTGGCTCGATAAAAAAAATTCGCAAAGTTACCCCTTTTAAAAATATTTTTACAAGATTATTTCTAAAATATTATATTATTTCAAATAATTTTTACATCACAATATTGGTCGCAAGTATACCAAGGCAAGTCGGTCGTTATTTTTTCATAATATTACGTATATTGGTCACAATTTGAGAAAAACCACAAAATTCGTGATTTCTGTCATCTCCGCCATCAATCAGTCGCGTTTCGGCGCGCATCGAGGTCGGACCTGTGCTAATTTTTTGAAGTTCCTGCGCTTACCCTTTATTAAAAACCAAAAGAAAGAATGACAGTATAATTATTAAAAAAAATATTAAAAAGAAATAGGAAGTATAAGTAACTTGCCTTTTATTCAGAAAATCTAAGTATTTCGTTTATAAAATCAATATGATAAAATAATTTCTTGACATCTCCGTCAAGAATTCATTTTATAGGATATAGTATAGAAAAATCAGTATGACAATTTGTAGTGTTGAGAAGAAAGAGTATGAAGTTTTATTTATATTCTATTTACTTATAGAACAATATTATCCAGTTTATATAAAAATAGCGATGGAACTCCGACAAATATTCCCGCTACTAATGAACGTATATTTATCAACTTTTGTAAACCTCGTAATTGACTAGTCTACCGAGAGAACCAGTTGAATTGGATTTTTTTCTATACTATAACATATATTATTTATTAGTCATACAATTTTTTTATACAGACTAATGAAAAATACATAAATAAAATTTAATAAACTATAACCATTTGTTAGGTTTTTCCATGCACCGTTGGTCCGTCGATGGTCCATTACTAGTTGTAATTGTAGACTAATACATTAATTGTAGTAGGTAGCTGAATTCCGGATATTTTATTAAGATTAGATGATTGGACTTTAAGTATTGTTTGTTACGCAATGCAACGCTGCCATTACTGAGTTATATGTGTTACGAGTATGTTAATTGTTTGAGACTCAGTAAATGATTATAAGGCATTCTGAGTTGCTTTTATGAGAATATAAGCTATGCCATGTGTCAGGTGATAGACTAAGTTAGATACCCCTGTGTGTTGTGAGGAAAGATTACTGGATTTTTCATTAAATGGCCAAACTTTCATGGCCAATGTAGTAAAGCCCAAGAAACTATGTTATTTGATTTTGAGTCCATAGCCAATAAGAAAGTTCTTATTTATTTTAAATACAACAAATCGGGATGGTTCTTAAAATTTGTTCAGCCGTTCAAAATTTACACCTCTTTTTCTAGTTGGAGTCGGGGGTTTTTGACGGTTAGGTTTTTGTTATCATTATTTGAATTTTTTGTGTGTTTATGTAATTTATTTATACTTTAGGGACTATGTACAAAGGCGGACTTAATGCCTTAGGCATTTCGTGTGCGAGTCTGAAATAAATATTTTTTCTTTCTTTCTTTCAATTTTGAAGCTCTTCACCTGCATACATAGCGAGGAATCTGAACTAGGAATATGGTTTTGAATACTATGAATATGCAATTTCTTTTTTGGTAAAAAAGCAATCCTGTGAACGAACTTAAGTAGGTATGACTATGACTTCGGAAACGGACGACGCCTACAGGTGTGGGTGAGGGTAGGTTATTGTCTCAAGGCATGGATTTGAGTTGGCTTATTCTTCTAACATTACACACACATTGGCAGTGTCATCAGCTTTGTCTTGCCGATATATCGGTTTCGTTACGGCATTATCGGCTTAATGTGAAAATGCCCAATGTTGGTCGAGACAATTATATGCACTTGCATAAACTCATACACAATAGGTATGACCAATAGTTTATAAGTAGATAGATAAATGGGCATAAAATCTACAAATACAAAACGGACTAACAGATGTTCTATCGTAATATAGGACACTGCATGGGTATACGATATTATGGATTTATATTTTTCAAGTATTTGCTGGTGTCATACTGCATGTTGCTTATTAATATTGGTATTCTGTGACACGTGTGTCACACAGTCTGATACGTCAATTGCGCAATACAAACGATATGCGTGAACGGAGCTCCCCTAGTGGGCGGGGCTTAGGCTGATACTTCACCCCCTCAAAAGTAAGAAATCGTCGTAAAATACAACCTTAAACAGTAGAATCAAAGACAATAGTTTCACGATTAGTTGACTATGACAAACTTAAATAGTAAAAAACTAAAAAGCATGACCGATCACTTTCAAAATACGTATAATTCAAACGTTTTGCATCGGACACATGTCATAACAATTCAAACCGATATCAAAACTTTGTTAAACAGTAAATATTTGCATAAATTCTATCTCATTTGCGATTGTGACGAGACATCTCATTGGTCCACCTCCGGCAGGATAAATGCTAATCACATGTGTTTCATCGTTTCATCCACTAATTTTAATCACGATGCCTGTTCAAACCAATACTACCGCATAATCCTAACCACGGCTATTGACATGTAAAGGTAAGGGCATACGATCGTGTTACCTCAATTGTACCCAAAATCCTAAAATCTTGGTCCAACCGATAATGTCGTGAGTTTTTGTTTTGCGGGTGAGAAATATTATCTTGATATATCATGTACTTTCTTTCTTTCTTACTTCAATTACTCCAATTAAGTCAATAAATTTGTTTTTAATACAGCTACATATTATTGTTTCTACGATAATATTTTGCTATAGTCCTTTATTGTCTTTTGTCATTATTCTTTAGTACATCATCACCAGGATTATCTTTAATTAATTTTTAAGAAAAATATACCTAAGCAGGAACACCCCAAGGACCCGATGTCAAATGGGTCTAGCATCATCATCATCATCATTCACAGCTTCTGTCAAACCACTGTAGAACGTAAGTCTCTTCTATTTTGACTCAATCTTGTTCAAGACTTTCCGATAAACTTATATAAATCATCGACCTATCTGGACATCGGTCTTTCTAACACTATATGTCCATCCAAAGAGGCATTCTATTCTATTTTTAAAACAGCAGCTTCTAAACTTTGTTTTGTAACACTGAAACCAATCGTATGCCCGAGTCCTAATATCCGCCGATCACTCGGTAAATACCGCATCACTCTACGTCACAAATATTTGCATATTTGATTGGACGCCGCCCAAATACTATTCTCATTTTGAAAATAATAATCGGATGCAGTTGTTGGTGCGCTGTGTTATTAATGTAATTAAGGATTTTGGTGATGGGAATTTTATACAAGTTCGATGGAAGAGAAATGATAATTATGAAAGAAAATGCAATGGAGATCCAAAGAGACTAATACTAAACGTTTTTCGAATGTTTTGTTGTATGTTGGTTGTTTGTTTTCCTTAACTTGGTATTGGATATTGAAGACGACGCATCAATAAGCAAAATCAACACAATAAAACAAAAAATTGCAATTATAAAGTGGAAATAACTAATTCCGAATATTACAATGAATTTCATACAGAGACCGTTTTATCTTGTCTTACTTACTATGCAATATTCATTTCAATTCATTTATATGCTTGAAATGTGGTACATAAGTTGTTACATAGTAAACTGGACCAAGAAATACACATTTATTTATTTATTTATTGAATAATTCACAAATTGACATATAATTGGCATAGTCCCACAAAACCGTGTATTCGGTTTGACTGTGGGATCTGTGAGTCTTAAGACTCATACAATAACACAAAGGGGTCTGTGAGTCTAAACATATTAGTTAGGGCACCCAGACGTACGTACACACACGTACGTTACGTACATAGATAGGTACATACAGGATATTTTTTATGTAGTGCGCATAATTTGTAGAGTGATTCAGTCTCTGTTCCTAAATACCACCGCAGTATTGGGATACACTTTAAAACAAAACGAAAATTCGACTCAGTATGGGAGATGCGCTTATTTTAGGTACTAGCGCAAGCCATTCAAAATCAATTTCTTATTTTGTACTGGAGTGGATTTTATTACTGCGGTTGAATTTGAGAAAGGACTCTGAACCACTCTGCAAAAGCGCACTACATAAAAATATATCCTGTATACATTATAAAGTTACTGCATCGGCAATGTTGAAATACACGTTATGTTGTGAATATGTAATGAAAATGTAAGTCTAGTACTCAGCGGAGATGCGTTGTATCATTCCTTCATCCCGAGAATAACGTGGAAGTTGCTACAACAATATATTCTAGGTACTTTCATTCACTACAACACAAACCAATTTATACGTACTAACTAAATCAACACGAAACTCAAGTTTTCGTCACTCTAGCCTTTACCAGTAAAAGATTACGTGACCAACTTACAAATAACTATTGCTAAGTTCATTGCCTTCAACTTTGCCATTCCCTTTTAAAACATTTCAGTCCTCAAGTAATTGCTGATTGATATCATCAATTTAGAATTAATGGTTGGAGAAAACTGTCCAGTCCTTACAATTTATTTTAGAACGATAAAGTTAACGAAATCGCGAAAATTGATTTTAAATGAAGTGAAAGAAAAATTGTACTGTAGACTGGAGTGAGTTTTTAATCAAATTGCATCTGTCTTGATCTGGATGAAGAGAAAAATGGAGCTTCGAATGTTATCGAGGAAGCAAGTCGATTAGGAGATTGGATGTTTATCATTCGGAGATCGAATTTCGATCTGTTTATCGAGGGTGTTGCATTCAGTGTCGATATTGAAATATAATTATGTAATACATAAAGCGATTATAGTCCAATGGTTAAATTAACTGAAGGATCGAAAAGTTATGAGTTCAAGTCAAAAAGGAGTCTGCAGATCATCAGTTCAATTCTTCACAAATAAGTATGTCCAATCTTACAGCTTCGGCTGAACAAATTTTTGAACTAAAACTAATTAATTTTTCGACAATTTTTTTATTAGCCTGAATTTTTTCCCCAACGGTTTGTCGGTTACTCATCATTATGAAAACCTTTTACTACATAATTAAAGGACAAAGAAAGAAAACGCGAATAAAAAATCTGCTGTTCCGTACAAAATATTCGCGTGATATTGAATTATTTGTTTGGAATAGTTGATATTTGTTATAGCGATTTCAGATTTGGTCCCATAGTAAAAGTTGTTCATATTGATGAGTACAAACCTCCTTTCGACTTTATGTACCCTTTCTAAACCACCGTGTGTATTGGATTCAACTTCTAGCTATTGTTATCTGATACTGATACTGATATCCGCAACCTAAGGACTGGAGGATATCAATATTCTAGGAATAATACAGTTGCCAGATTATCAGGCCGTACAGTACTAATCCTGAAGAATTTCGATGTGTAATGAACGGTAACCGATCCAAAACTTAGGGCCTTGACATCCAACATCTTCCTGTACCTCTACCATGAGTTTTCCGTACCGTCTAACGCTATCGTTCACATTCAATATTTCGCACCTTCGGTAAGACAAGGGCGGAAGTGCTAATTTTCAAATATATCAGGTCTTTGTTCCTACAGGTAGAAATTCGTTTTTAAGTCACTTTGGCATATTTAACTCATTTTCAGAAATTTTAGCACTTCGGCCCTTGTCTTACCGAAGGTGCGATTTGTATAGTGACTTTAGTTCACTATTTATACCGCTAGAGGCGCTGAAAAAAATCCCATACAAATATCCATGTGAACGTTAACGTTAGACGGCACAGAAAACTCATGGTAGAGGTACTGATCACAACCGTATTGGTGCAATCTAGTCGTGGCAGTAGTAGTAGTAGAAATCGCCGATTGTGATAAGACCGCCCATTGTACCATCTTAAAATGATTAGGTAATTGTAATTATTTTGTTAATTCCTCCTTTTTTAACAGGTGTACAATGAAGAGTATTTCTATTCTAATTTAACACACAAATCTAATAACGTAACTCCGCGATTATAACCTGAATATCCTGAACGATCGCGCATTATCCACACACCTGCTGTGCTGTGGCGGTTTCATAATGAAACGCGATATGCACTAACGTTTGCCGCATGCAGTTTGTGGAGGTGGCAAGGGAGGAGATTTTAGCGAAAACTTTTTTTTTTTATGACTTTGTGTCTTGTTGAGAGCGTCATATTCAATTTAACGTTATGTTACATAACCTATAACCAGCGAACGATCAAGATGCTTCCATCGATACCTCATTTGTCAAATTATGAGTAATTTAGAAGTTATGAGGGAACAGAATAACATATATACAGGGTGTAAGGGACATCGTAACGAAAACTGATACTATGGATTCAGTACATGAATCTGAAAACCTGAGCATAAGAATTTTGCGTCGGTCTTTTCAAAATTTTTACGATTTTGTTCACAGATTTTTTAGGTAGGTATAAAAACTGCGAACAAAATCGTAAATTTTTTGAAAAGACCGACGCAAAATTCTTATGCTCTGGTGTTCAGATTCATGTGCTGAATCCATGGTATCAGTTTTCGTTACGATGTCACTTACACCCTGTATATATACATACCGGTCAAAAACATAACCCTCGTCGTAGTTGGATAAAAAAACAAGTTTCCTACAAAGATAGACATAAAAATTACTCATATTATGTTTCGCCAAACGTAATCAGGGAAACACAAAAAGAGAAAAACGACAATCCTCATTACTTGAACCTCACGACATTTCAGTACTTACTATTAAAATATTCACTGTTGCGTTTCACGTTATAAATCACAGATTTAACCCGTACAGAGCCACAACAAGTGAGCACTTTAATATCCTACTGTAATGTTACTGGGATTTTAAATTACACCATTTGATACAAAGCGGTATTATAAACTGTAATTAGTTTAAAACTACGACGCGAGTTTAAGGGAATTTTAAGCGCATTTCGGTAATTTATCTAATTTTAGTTTAGTTTTGACAATGATTTTTTTTTATTATTATTTAGTCCCTTTAAAACTTTTGGGGTGCATGAAAACAGCCACCCCGAGTAATATTTTGGTATCTACGTCCAGTACCGAACACCTAAGCTGAGATCTATTATATAGTGCGTACTTTGACTTTACTCAGATTTTACTGATGTTAAACTTTACTTAAGAATAGTGAGTTTCAGGATGGCGGGTACACATCAGAATACGCTATAGCCTATTATTCAGTACCGTATCTAATTGGTACAATTTAGTACCTTCGTTAAAATAATTGGTACCCCTCGTGATCCAAAATATGATGACTAAAAAGTTGCCCGCCAAGCTGGAAGGAATTAAATGAAATTAATAAATGCGAGGAGGTGCCAATTTTTGTAACGAAGGTACCAATTACGCACTAAATTATAGGCTTATCTGTGATAGCGAATTCTATTGTCTACCCGCTATCCTGACACACAAGGAATATAGGTCCATATTTCTAGACAATATTCTGTAAATAATAACACACAAACCCATTCGCTACTTCATTTTACCCGAACATTTCTACATTTCATCTACTTATAAGCTCTAAATTCTCCAAAAGATACCGTTATTACTTACACAATATATGAGGATCATCAAGTAAAGCATCATAAGTAACTTGACGTTAATTCACATCACTCCTTTGAGCTTAGCAACCTGTTGATAATACGTTTTTCTTCATAAAATTATCCGTACGCCCGAAAAGAAGGTCGTCCATGAAAAAATATTTAGGTTTTTACGTATTATGTATATTGGAATTTATATTTTCTGGATCTTTATGGAATATTTAAGAGGTGTGACACTATTTCATATGAATATAATGACAGTCATTACGGGCGTCGAAAGTCTGCCAACCGGTCTAAGTCTAAGGCCGCACTACTACGGTTTATTGCCTGGGATGTCTATCTATCATCACTTATAAGGTTATATTCCCTGGTGGCCCACTGCTTCCTGTCTTCACACACTAATTTTAACGCTTCCCTTGTACCTTTTTAGTACCTATTCTTAATTGGGTGACTGACTTGAGTGTTAAGTACGCACCTACTAGTATTGTATAATTTTATTATTTTAGTGGTACTTATGATTTTTGCTGTTCTTTTTTTTTATTGTAATATTGTGTAAATTGAGGTGGAATTTTAGCCGGGGCCGCTCCCGCGGCCTCACATTTGTTGTGTAGTAAGCTTGATTTCTGAAAAGAGTATCCATGGAGTTTCTTGCCGGTATCTTCTCCAGGACCAACCCACTTGGAACCGTGCGCCTAGAATCACGACGTTTTGAAAGTGCCTGCAAAGGCCCAGTTGAAATAAAAATCTTTGACTTTGACTTTGACTTTGACTTTATTATCATCATTTTGGTCTCTCCACTGCAGAGCGATATACAGGATATTTTTTTATGTAGTGCGCAAAATTTGTACAATCATTCAGTGTCCGTTCCCAATTGCAACCGCTATTTTTTTTCAAATAGTACCTCGATATTATAACATAAATATTTAATTCTTAATTCTTAAAAATATAGGGAAAAAATATAACGTAATAGCAACCGACTTCCACGTAAAATTGTTTGACAGCTTTTCGTTTATAAACATGATTAAAATATCAGTCAGTTTTTTGTGAATAGACGTCAAAATGCGAGTACATTGTGATGAAATAAATATTTACTTAATATTCACGTATTCATTATCAAAATATAAATAAAATGATCGCGAACGTGAAAATTTTTCGTTTAACAAAAAATTCTACAAAATGAGGCAATGAAAATCTTTTAGAATTGTATTTTTATTACATTACAGATTTAAGTTAAACGAGAACAGAAAATAATAATTTTATAGCCGAGTAACAGGTGGTGTAGGAAAGTTATTATAAGTTTAAAAAATTAATTACGCCAAACTAATTTACGTTGAGTAAAAGTACGGCCATAAAAACTTTCTTTTCGATTACGCATTTGAACATTTTTCTCCGCCCCAAACCCGCTAATCACAACGACATTTATCATAAAAAAAATATTTTCTCCGACAAACTTAAACGGAATATCGAAATAACCCAACTTATTACCCAGTCCCAGACAAAAGGTAAAAGAAAAGTAAAGCGGATTAACAAAGGAAAATCGGAAACCAAAAGGAAAATACCTCATTTCGATTCAAATTGCGAAAATAGTTCTAAGAAAATCGCTTGCGAGACAGTAGCGATGCTTAAGACGGCCGTTTGTTCTAGAATAAGAAACAAATCTTTTTGTTTTAAAGGAAACTTTTAAGAAAGTGGAGGAAGGAAGGCATTTATTGCGCTAAAAGCCTCGCCGGAACTAACTTTAAAATGGATTCAACTTTGTCCGTTGCATTTAACGTGGGTCGGTATTACACCGTTGCGTAAGAGTCTTCTTCTCTCGAGTCAACACGACCTATCGTGGAATCATTCATGCAATAGTGAAAAGATTAGCCAGTCACCATAGCCGTATCGAAGCTGACTACTAGACTAACCCCAGGGTGCGCCAGAAGATTGCAGGTTTTATCACGCGTGGAGGCTCTTTCCTTGCACCTCGAAAGGTTTTTAAGTGTACCAATAAAAATGTTATAGAATAGAAGATTTTTATTTGATTGTTTTTTGGTAACTGAACTAACAGGTACCATAAAAGTAAAAAATATGTCCTTTAAAGTGCAATGCAAATGATCTACGTGGACGTTCGCGGCGGAAGGCAAAACACACATTACTCCAGTGTACTCGTATTTAGAACCAATTCATCTGCGACAGACAGTCCGTTCATCCGGTTTTTTCGAAATTGCAGCGAATGCTATCCTTGTATCTGTTACAGTAAAAACGAATAGCTAATAATTAATCAAAACTAATGTTAAAATTAGTCAGAGCTAGTTTTGCCCAAAGTCCTGAGTCAAAAATAGCTTTGACTGATTTTCGCAGTCAAAATAAATTTTGATCGGCATCCTAATTACGTAAAAATCACTTGACCAGACAGCTACGCGACAGCAGACGGAGCGCGATCGGTCGCAAACTGTCAAACAAATTCGTATTATGTACGGCATTCGTCCGCCTGTGGCTACTTGTCACATTTGCAGCGCCAAGTATGCACTTTTTAGTTCAGTTATTGTCCACCAGAGGGCGAAGCAGTAAGCGGTGGCTATCGCGTCGCAATCAGCAAATACGTAATACCAAAGTGATGTTTGACAGCCTGCAGCTACCGCGCGATTTACGGCTGTCACAAACTGTCTGCGACATCGGTAATCAGGGGGCCATTATAAATTTTAACTATGATGTATGTATTCATTACACTACGGTGTAAGCATTATGACAAACAAAAGAAGATTTCACGTAGTCCTTTGAAAGCAAAGACTATTTTAATCTTATTGTTCTTTACTATTTTCCAAGCGCTTTCATTGATATCAAGTTTGGTCGATATCTCTCACTACAGCGTTTAGTTTTGTTTGAGAGTTTTTACAGGAGGTTTAAAATAGTCTGCTGGCTTCAGCTATGTTAATAATAGATAGCGATGAAAGCCTTGTTGATTAACTTGTCGTTGAAAGTACTATTATTATAATTATTTAAAACTTTTTCTATGTTACGAGTACTTTTCTAATAAAGTCTGTTTTTGTGACGTTGAGAAAATAAATACTTTATTTTATTATTATCTTTGTTCTCCTATTTAATGTTTTCTGTGCCTTTTCATGTGTGTACATAAATTATTAAATAAATTATTATTTTGTTATTTTTGCAATGACACGATGTGTTCCTCCCATTTCATCATTTACACAAGTAGAAACTTCTGAGTGTTCCTGTACGTCCAGCTATAGTAATGTGGTATCCTACATAATTATGAACTTTATACATCTAAGCACCATGTATACCAGTGGCGAAGAGTGACAGTTGTAAAAGGGGAAGCCGTCCCAAAAATGCCCTCTAAAAATTGCTGCAATTAATGCTGCAAGACAAAAATCCATACCGTCTCTTGATAGTCATGTCTGGAAGAGCTCGACCTAACTGAATAACAAGCCATATTACGTTGGTCTATGGACTAACCAATTCCTAAAGGGAAGCCGATGGGAATCGGGTTGTATGGACTCTTCGCCACTGAATTGTAGACCCACAAATAACCTGTAAAATAAATATTACATTTTTCTATTCTTCTTTCTTTTTTAAAAACGTTGCCCCTCACTAGGATTTCTCCTGTGTCGAGGGTACAGTTTACAAACATACATGTCACATGCACACACACCCAGATCCGAAACAACTGTCTGTAGATCATGCAAATATATGTTCCGTGTGGGGATCGAACCCACGGCACGTAGTGTAGAAAGCTAATCGCTTAGCTACTGCGCCAACCATGTCATCAATTTCATAAAGACAAAATGACTTTAGGGTGAAATCGGTAGGCTTTACTTTGAATGTTTCAGCTTCTGAGATACAGCATAACATGTAAGTAATGTGATTAGGATGAATTACGAGCCACTACGTGATATTAAACAAATCCCCGCGAGTTTATCGCACAGACATATTGCAAAATATATTTCACTTGTTGCGCAATTGCAACATATCAGCGTATAAAATTATGTTAATACTTGCTGCTGGATTCTACTGCTAAATATATACGAGAGTTATTAATGTTCAGCTTACCGTGTATTTTTGCGGATAAACCAATGTAAAAGATTACTTGTTAAATATCAAGAAGATGGATAATTCCTATCCAAAAATAATTATACTGGAAAGAAGAACACATTGGCCCTTATTACCAATGTAGCAGACAGTTTGCGACAGGCGTAAATCGCGCGGTAGCTGCTGTCAAGCATCACTTTGGTATTACGCATTTGCCGATAGCGACGCGATAGCCACCACTTACTGGTTCACCTCTGGTGGACAATAAACGAACTAAAAAGTGCATACTTGGTGCTGCAAACGCGACAAGTAGCCACAGGCGGACGAATACCGTACATAATATATCATTCTAGGGTCTTGTATTTGTGGAAAATATTTTTTCTTTCTTTTCTTTATAATACGAGTTTTTTTAACAGTTCACGACCGATCGCGGTCCATTTACTGTCGCGTGGCTGTCGGGTCACTTTCAGGTGATTTTTACGTAATTAGGGTGCGGTCTCGTATCGTGAGGTTTCAGAGATTCCACGCACATTCAGGTTGTAGAATCAGTTTCCCATTGAGTTTTTCCCAAGACACTACAGAATGGGGATCTTCAAAAAGGGAAAGAAAACATTTTTACACGGTCGGAAACGTGCGAGTGATGCCCCTGGTGTTGCAAGCATCCATAGGTTACGGTAACCGCTTTCCATCAGGTGGGCCGTAGGAATATAAGCTATAATTGTGGTACTAAATGAAGTCGGTAAAAAAAATACGAGTAATTATGATCGATTAACATTATAATCATGTGGCCAAAATATCATACCAGTAGGTACTAATGGACAGTATTATTATTTAATGGTTTTCAGTGCAAGTAGGTCGCATGTACAACAACCAAACCGTATTAATAGGATCACAAAGAACTTTGGTGAATAAATTAGCATCCATTATGTATGCGCCTTTATAATGTCTCTTCACACCTCTGAAAATTAATTCTGAACGCTGTCAATAGGTGGAGCTGGCATTGTGTGGAGTTTTTGAAATATGATCTTAGTTTATTCTTTACTAGGTAATTAAATTAGACAAAGTATTGGCTTCCAGTGGCAGTGATAGCCTAGCGGTTGAACGCTTGCCTTCCATGCAGGAGGGTTTCAGTTCGAAACCGGCCCGTACCTCTGACTTTTCGAATTTATATTCGGATCAGAATTTGATTATCACTTTCGTTAACGGTGAAGGAAAACAGCATGAGGAAACCTGCACACTTGAGAGAGCCTCATAAAGTTTTCGATGGTGTAAGTTGTCCGCCAACCGGACTAGGCCAGCATGGTGGAATAAGGCCTAAACCTTCTTATTCTGAGAAGATGCCCGGGCCCAGCAGTGGGACAGTAATGGGCTGGATTTATTTATATATTGGCTTCCTAGGCCAGTTTATGGTATGTAATTTCCAAATCGCCATGAATTGTTGCATCCTGAACTGTTTTTCAGCGGACACTGTCAATATTTACCTACTCAGTAAAAGCCTTTTACTCGTCTTTGTTTTCTTCCTTTACTTCCTGTTTGAGTATACCGACAACAATTTGACCTTTCAATGTATTTTGACGTTTAGAAATATCAAATTTACTGAGGAAATAATGTGAAAATATTGACAGTATCTTAGCCGCATGTTAACGTTGACGCTGTGGTTGACGCTATTATTTTCCTTGTCTGTTCAGAAGACTGTAATGTTCTTCTCTCCTCATTGATAGGGTCTACATTTTATGAAGAAAATAATGTGCCTACTGATAGCCAAATAAATTTCACGTCTTACTTAGGGCCCGTTCACACGAGCTATTTTTAGCATCGGCGACTAGCGATCGGAAGCTAGATGCAGCGATCGATCGCTACCCCGTTCACACGTGATACTTTTAGCAACCGCGATCGGACGCAGTGAGTCGCCAAATCGCGATGCAGCATCGATGCAGTTGCTAAATCGCGCGATTTAGCAACCGCGATCGGACGCAGCGACTCGCTTAAACGCGATGCAGCATCAATGCTATCGCAAAATCGCTAGTCACCGATGCTAAAAGTAGCTCGTGTGAACGGGCCCTTAAACAATAGGTTTTTACTGTTATATCATCTGCCTGCCCTTTATCCCCAACTACGTTGGGGTCGGCTCCATATCTCACCAGATGTGGCTGAATATCAGTATTTTATACGGAGCGACTGCCATCTGACCTCCGCCGCCCCATTACTGGGAGACACTGGTACTCTAAGGTTAGACCGGTTGTCAGACTTTTTGAGTTGCTGACTCCCGTAAAAACTGTCAAAGGTCTTATGACAAACGAGACCAACTGCTTAACGTGCTATCCGAGGCATGGAAAGGTCTCGATGTTCGTAGAAACGGTCACCCATCATGGACTGACGGCGGCAACCGCAGCTTAAACTCGTTGATCGACTGATCTGCGCGGTAGCTATGTAGCTACGAGCCCCTTTCAAGGTTTTTACTGTTATGTGGGTGTTATTTTCCTTGTTCGGATTTACTGAAACAAAAATAATTAAATCATGTAATATTTTTCTCTTACTCAAACCAGGAAGACATCAAAATCTTTCTCAAGTTACAATAACCAACAGGAAACATGTTCGCAAACTTTTTTATTACCCTAAAAGTTCTCGTAGCAGTCACTTTAAAAACAAAAGGCTTGTTGAAAATATTCATCGGCCGGCAGTCACGTTGAGACACTCATGGCTGTTCGCCGATCGAGAGCGTGATCCGACTGACAACCGACATTGTTGAGTAAACAGAGTATATCAACTTGAACGAAACTTTCTTTGAAGGCTTTATTTCGGAACAAACCATGACATTGGAGGTGCACAGGTGAAAATATTGCAGTGATAAATAGTAAATATGGTCGACGAAACATTTGAAGAATAGGTATATTAAAAAACTATTGCTATTGCTGGAGAATGACGGTCACTGTGCGAAAGCGAAAGGTACAAGCACCTCAGACTGATCAGACCTAAATAAAATCGTCAATGTCGTGGTTTTGTATTCGCCTGTGTATATACAGGGGAATACAAAACCTCGATATACAGCACTTATATTTTGTCGTTTAAAATAAAGACTATTTTAATTTCACAAAATCAAAATAATCTATACAGGGTGACTGGTAAATCGAGGGAATCGTTGAAGGAGGGTATTCTTCTCATCATTATTAACAACTTTTACTATGGGACCGAAACTGAAATCGCGAATATAAAATCAGCTGTTCCATACAAATAATTCAATATTAATGTATGGAACAGCTGATTTTATTTTCGCGATTTCAGTTTCGGTCCCATAGTAAAAGTTGTTCATAATGATGAGAAGAATACCCTCCTTCAACGATTCCCTCGTTCTACCAGTCACCCTGTATATTAATACGTGAAGAGAAAGCTTTGTACCCCTTTTTTAAGCATAATTACGCTCACGGACGAGTGCGAAATTTGGCATAGTTAAAGTTTATATGGAGAAGGAGTACAGAAAGCTAAAATTTATGTATGTGGTCGAATTTCAACCTCTGGGCGACCACTAGTTACTATAAATCTATGTGTATGTTAAGACTAATCTATACACCGAGAAAAAATCTCGTTGTGGTTAGAAAAATTCTCGTGCTGTATGTGACAACAATAAGCATTTAGTAAACTTTATCTTGTTATTATAAATTATTTTTTCTGTGAATTTATCGCAAATATTATTGTATTTATAAATAGAATATTCATTAGTACTAACGTTTAGTTGGCAACTTACTAAGCGTTCTGGTAGTCTTGTTATCACAATGTTTTTCTCCGTGCATAGAAAATTTTGTGCTGTACATCGGTATCGTTTCCCTGTGGAATGGAAATCTCTATTTTAAAGGTTGTGATATTTTTTCTTTGTCATAAATGTTAACCAATCATTTACACGAAAAATTACCAAAATGATGTCAAAGACATGGTAAATGAAGTACATAAATATCGGTTCCGAATGTTTTGTAATTGCTGAGAAATATTGAGATAATTATGTCGACGGCATTCTCATTTCGTTGCCCTAACAATAGTTGATTTACCGTTCATCGAATTCAATCCACAATTCAGTCAATAGACCTAGTTTCCCGCTGCTCTTACAACTTGATGACGACCTTTGCTGTCCTCGATTATACGTTATTACTGTTACGTTTTACTTGTATTCTGTCACTGGGTATCAAGTTCCGGAAAAGGAATCTTTCCTATTTTCCTTATTCGGTTCAACAGAATTCTAATTCGGAACAGTATTCGTAAAGAGGCGAAGAATTGCGTGTTCTGTGGGTTTCAAGAAAATTGAATTACCGATTTGCCGTCAGCATTTGGTTTTAAAATATCGCAGATTTTGTATCTGCTACTGTAAGATACGCTTTGCTTGAAAAAGCACTATTTAAAGTACACGATAACACACAATAATGATGGCACAGTGAAAAGGACGATAAATTAGGGAACGCGGCCAATTTAAAACACAGTGGCTTATCCTCAGTTGGTCCCTTTCTGTACCAACACTATTTAATTTTATTGATTCGGTACAGAAAGTGACCCAAAACCAATAGATTAAGGACATTGAAACATAATTACTGCAACCATTGGCGTTACACTCGTAAACAATACAGAACGACCTATTGTTTCCTTCGATAAAGTAAGTCATATGTCAAAATGTCGAACACACACGAACCCATGTTACGGTTCTGTCAATAACATTCGTTTGTACAATGCATTTATTGTCTGCGAGCGGCCTTATGGTATTCATTGTTCTGGTGAAATGCGGTCAATAATGGCTTTTGAATATGTGACTTATTTTTATGCCTGTTTGGTTTTGAATACCCATCTTTTAGGGCCAATGATATTTTCTTGACTATTAATTTTATTGGCTTAGTTATTAATTTAATTGTGCACGCTGTTGTCTTCTATAATTAAAGGACACACGTTCCAAAATTATAGTACACTACAATACACAATTATAGTAAATTATAGTATATATATATATACAAAATTATACTATAATTTTGGAATGTGTAACGTTTGGAAACGTCAAAATACTGTGGAAATAATTTGCGAATGTTGATAGTGGTGTCGATTCCGTTGCGCACTTTGATAGGACTAAACTAACTTCAGGGCTTTTGTCTCTTTCTATTTCAATAGAAAAGGAAAGGGGCAGATGCGTTTCGTCTAGTTTAGTACTGTCGAAATGCGTAATAGAAAAATATCTTTTATACGCCATAAAAAATCTTCAGATGTATGAAGAATTTGGATGCTTTTGTTCTAAAAGTCATTAAGTTCGTTTTTTATCAATTTTGAGTTAGCCAGTTCAAAATAATTCTATTTTTTTTCTCTATCGATTGGTCTAATCCTTTTTTCAATTATATGACTTACGAACTATTGTTTTATTTTTTCCAAATTTATTTATACAGCCATTACTTTTAAATATGTTTCTTTTTTTCACTATAAATGATCAATATCTCAAAACGAAGAATATGGAGTCAGTGACTTTTAGAACTAAGCCATCTATTTTGAAACAAGCCTTTGTGTAAAAAAGACGGCCTAAATACACGAGTAAATTCGACTTTTCCGTGCAAAAATATAACAAAAACTATAAGTTTACGACATTTTTACTGGAAAATAAAAATCGCACCTGTGAATTTATTTAGTTCGGATTGTCCTTTGTTAGAAAATTTTATGCTACTTAGATTTGTCCCCGACTTTGCCTGATTTTCATATTATAATATTTTTTCATCTCACTAGCTCGGAAAGGCTTTCTTTATTCTTCGAAATCTGAGCGCAAAAGTCTATTTTATCCGCTAGCGTGGAAAAGTCATTCGAAATTAGAACGTGACGAACTAGTAGAGCACAGACCTGGGCCCCAAGTCTGCTAATTTCTGTTAATTGTAATTATGAGAGCATTCTGGCATGAGTAAGATGGCAGGAGTTAGCAGACTTGTGGCCCTGGACAAGTGTAGAGTGGTGAAGAAAAACAATTCAAATATAATTTTAGCCATCTAAAATTTTCCTCGCTTTAGTGTGAAAAGTTGTGTGTTTCGCAAGGCTGCAAAATAATTTGTGTCTCGTGCCTTTGAATACCTCGCTACGCTCAGGATTCTATTTTTAAACCACTCGATTCGCTCGTGGTTCACTTTTAGAATCCTTCGCTTGCTCGGTATTCAATACAAGCACTCGCACCAAATAAGAACTTTGCAGCCTGCATAATAAATAACTAATATTTAGAGCTTTTAGAGCACGGAGAAAAATTATTGTGATAACAAAAGTACCAGTGGGCCAAGCACGAATATTTTGACGTCTGGTAAAGTAAACGTAAGCAAATTTTGAATAAAAAATACTCGTTTAATCCATGATATTTTTTGAAAATACATGCAGTATTTTTACATTTTCATGAAACAAGAGTGTATGTTGCATAAAATTCAACAAAAATGCGATAGATTCATTGTATTTTATAATCAAAATTTGCTTACGTTTACGTTACTATACGTCAAACTATTCGTGCTTGGCCCTCAGAACGCTAAGCAGGTTGCATCAACTAAACGTTAGTATTCCATAGTGAATATTATATTTATAAAAAACACCCTTTGCGTTAATTTTACAATAATGTTAAACAGGTAGTTAAAAAGGTGTAATTACAACAACAAGGTACGCACGAGAATATTTGTAATTATAACGAGTTTTTTTTCTCGATGAATAATTCTCCAAGTTTTATTTTCGTGACAACATTGAGAATCAAAGCTTATTCATTCTCAACAATAAACGAATTCCCGAACGTTTGACCCAATTCATTTATTACGTCATTATTTTATCGTACCTGTAATATCTCACATTAAAATTATGTAAACCACAGATATTTGGTCGTTAATGTCAACTGCTGGACGCGAGGGTCCCCTTGAGTATAATTCTCGATTTAAAACCATAATATTTATAATCAGAGGCCCAATTCTCGTAATTAAAAATGTTCAAAATATAGTTCGGATCTCATTTCGATCTACTATCAATGTCATAAATGTCACAAATGGTATTCTCCTACCCTCACAAACAATGTCAAACGTGACATTATATTGTAATGAGATCGAATGTTGAATAAAAGGCAAATCGGTATTCTGCTAACATTTTGAACTGAGACAGATAATAAAATTGACACTCTCGTCTATACACAAACGTCAAAAATGAGATTGAAATGAGTTTGTAAGAAGATTGAATCCAAATCATACTGGAATCGGACTGAACTTTAAGAGGAGTAGAATACATGACTTTTTGACAATTCAAATTATAATCTCAGTTCGGTCAACTTTCAGTCATATTATAAATTAATTACGAGAATTGGGCAGATGATTGCGGTATGACACCGACGAATCAAACGGCCCCAAGACTGCTATTTCAACTGTGTCAGAATAGTTTCATAATGACATCATATTTGCAGTTTTTGACAGATTTTGTATGGTAAATCTATCAAAATATGCAGTTATGATGTCATTGTGAAACTATTCTGTAACAATTGAAATAGCAGACTTTCAGACCTGGGCAAATTTTTTAATAGATATACAATACCTACCTACTAATATTTGGGTAAAATAAAGTAATATATTATTATTAACAATTAAGAAGCTTAGAGAAAAACTGTAAGTAGTGAAAAATTAACACGGCTGAAAATAGCAAATATAAGTTAATGAACTGTAAAGTAGATTATTAAAAACACAAATATTTTATACCTCAAAATGATAATACTTTCGTCATACTCGTGAACGGGTGCCATCTGTTGGAACAGATCAGCTCATAGCTGCCATAGCATTCTTATCAATTTCTTAATCATTTTGTAATCAGGCTTGTTTATAGTTTAGACTTTGTCCTCACATACGCATTTTTAAAACAATGTTGGTACTATTATAAAATATTGTAAGAAATTCACAATTTAAAAGAGTAACCATAGAGTTTCTTGCCGGACCTTCCATGGGAAGTCTACACTTTGGGACGTAGTAACCTACAGTCAGACTATTGCTAAGTACTTGTATATGGTTTACATGAAAAAAAAAATATCTTATTAAATGTTGAATAAAAAAGCGACTGACTTATAAAAAATCCTCACATTCAACACAGTACAAGAAAGTTATTTTTAGCAATCTTGTTTTCAGTGGAAATTTCTTACAAATTAGGAATACACCCACAAGAAAATAAACATGAACTTTCTTTGTATTATTGTGTAAATTCAGGTCGAATTTTAGCCGGGCCGCTCCTGCGATATAAATATAAATATATAAAAGAGTATCTATGGAGTTTCTTGCCGATATCTTCTCCAAGACCAACCCAATTGGAACCGTGTACCTAAAATCACGACGTTTTGAAAGTGCCTGCAAAGGCCCAGTTGAAACAAAAAGCCTTGGCTTTGACATAAAACATTTATTTCTTTTAAAACACATACAACTATCATCACAGGTTAACCTAATACAATAGTTATAGTTATAAAGCTTACAAATATGTATTATATTATAACAGAATAACAATGGCGAAAAATTTCGCTATTACAGACATATTTCCTTACATTTCTCATATAGATGGCTAGTATATTCGAGGCATAATATCCACGTGTTCGTTTGATATGTTTGAGCTTAGAATGGCCATATAAAACGTGGCGCCAGCTGCCGTGACACGCTTCGTTAGTACTTCTTTCTCTATGGCTCGTGTTAACTGTGATACACGAACTATTTTATTGGCCAACAATTTTTTTTTTAATATTTTTTTGTTTGATACTGTTGGAACTTAATGGCCATATAAAACGTGGCACCAGCTAGCGTAACACGCTTCGTAAGTACTTCTTTCTCTGTATCTCGTCGCAAGAAGTAAAAACGATTACTCTTGTAATGCTCAGCTCTGTACTCACTACTGCAATATTGGAAATTGTATCATTACAAGTGTTCGCATTGTGATGCTAATTACGACGTATTCATGATGTAATTCTCGAATTTGGGGATCTAAAAAGTAAGATCTAATAACTTGAATCATAGGTAATATTATGATGCACATTAAAAATGTCAAAGTATCCATCTATTTGACGACTCTTAATATCATCCGCGTAAGGTTCATATTCAGTTGTCATCTATTTGACAGTTATTATGGAGATTCTTAGATAAATTGCTTAATGTGGCCTTTTTAGGCCCGCTACACACACGCGAATGCTCTCGGTGAGTACTCTACTTTAGACACATTTATATTTTTGCGTAGCATATCCGCACTGCACTTATGTGTTCTCTGACTAAACGGTCTTTTTTGCCTGTTAAGAAAAGTTATATCCTAAAATTATACAAAAAGCACTATGTCATTGTGCACATTGCTCGTAATCCTTCGTGGTCATGTGTCACATACTGTACACGCTTTACTACGAACCATGTTAAGATATTTTGGCGTGGTATTCATTATGTCTCCACTGTGACGTTATTCTTTCCGAGGAATAAAATAAATCTACAGGCTTCATATTTCTTATGACTCGGACCCATTTCTCTTGTAACATTTCCGTTTCTAGGCGAACTCATAAAGTTTAAGTGTTTTTGCTTATTCTGGTTAATAAGGGAGATAAAAAATGAGCCCAGAGTAACATTAGCAGAATAATTTTAGCTGTGGCAAAAGTGCTAAAACGCGATCTAGCCAGCAGTGTAAACTTTCTCAACTTGTTGGGTTCAGTTCGAGACTTATCAGATGCGATTGATTACCAGAAAATTACACTGAGTGGCTTCGTATCTGACCTTCACAAATAATTCATTACGCTGCGAACAGTCGCTGGCGCCGCCAAAAAATATACTTTCTATCGTCTGCTTTGCGTCGGTTGGTTATTCAATAGGAGATACCGACCTTCAAATTAGTCCGATTAAAAACAATTCGGGTTTATTTTCTCTTTTCAGATAATTATGTCTCCATCTGACCCTGATATAATAATGATGATATGGTCGACAAGGAAGCACGTTTACCAAGAAGATACCTATTAGCTCATGACTTCAATACTTCTAGAAACAGAGACTGGTATCCATAGGCCGACCGCTGTAAGCGCGACCCTCCGATGGTTTTTGCGGGACGCAGGGCGCGGGTGTGCATGGGTATACACGGTATTGAGATAATGGCTTATATCTTAAGATCAATTTAAGCATTTGACTAGTGTTTCGTTAAATACTATAAACATACATAATTGTTGTGTTTATTAAAATGGAAAGCCATCGGAAGGGCCGCGATTGGCCTATAAGGAGTTCATTAGAACTTATGCGGACTGTTATAAAGAGGTAAAAGTTTGTTTGTTTGTGTGTAGGTAGAGATAATCTCTGGAAATGCTAAACGAAAAGAAAGAAAAATAATTTTATTCCGTACGGAATAATGACGGCGCCAACATTCACAATAGACGAAACACGCAAAATTTACTAGCGCAATACCTATATACAAAATCAAAATCTTATTTTGGTTTAGAGTGAATTTTAGTACTGTAGTCGCATTTGGGAACGGACTCTCAATCACTGTGCAAATAAGTACATAAAAAAATATCCTGTCTAACATCTTTTATTTTTAATTGCATTAAAGCTAAATGCAAATGATGACAATCTCTGGCCCACGGTTGAAATAAAATTCAATCAAAGAGGCTTTGACTTGTTAGGAAAACATAAAATACCAAGCTTTGCGTAATTGGAAAAAGAGAAAAAGAAAATTATAAGGAGATTCTGTGCATTTCCCTGGAGATAGTCCGTAATTAATTCCTAGTAAGAATTAAGTGTCAACATTCAATTTATTGGACGGCTTTGGGACGTCAGATAAAATATATAGCATTATTTTGTTTTCTCAACAGATTACTTCTAGACTTTTAAAAGATTTTTATGACATATTTGTAAATCTAAAATGAGGCTTGTTTCATTTCATATCCAAAAGAATTCAGAGAATTTGATATAAATAAATAAATCCAGCCCATTTCTGTCCCACTGCTGGGCACGGGCCTCTTCTCAGAATGAGAAGGGTTAGGCCTTAATCCACCACGCTGGCCTAGTGCGGGTTGGCGGACTACACACACCATCGAGAACTTTATGAGGCCCTCTCAGATGTGCAGGTTTCCTCACGATGTTTTCCTTCACCGTTATCGCAAGTGATAATTAAATTCTAATCCGCACATGAATCCGAAAAGTCAGAGGTGCGGGCCGGGTTCGAACTTAGACCCTCCTGCACGACAGGCAACCGTTCAACCGCTAGGCTATCACTGCTAGAATTTGATATACATATGTGAAATTATAACCTAAACTCCCTAAATTAAAAAATCATTTTATCGAATTTGTATTTTTTTCCCCTCACTAGTACCTATTTCTCCTATGTCAAGGCACAGTTTAAATATATGGTAGTCGAGGGTACAGTTTACAAACATTCATCTCACATTCACACACACCCAAACCAAAAAAAATATATCTGTAGATCATAAAAATATTATTTTCTTCCGTGCGGGAATCGAACCCGCGGCAAAAAGCGTAGAAAACTAATCGCATAGCTAACGCGCTAACCATGTCATGGTAAAATTATATCTTCGTAAAGAAATTACTTATTCTACTGAGTGTTTCTTACAGCGGCGTGCCAGTCGGCAGCCGGCTTTGCCGAATTTTGTGCGAGTGCGCGCGTCGGCTTAAATTCTTTATAGTATAAAAACTACTAGGCCGATTCGCCTCGTGTATGGCTTAAAATATCCCATAAATACAGAGCTTTCATTTATAAAAAAAAATATTTTTTATTTTTTCGGCATTTTTGCGCAAACCGACAGTTACTTCCGGTCGTAATTTTTGCTGAGTGTGCCGCCGCTGCGCTGGCCCGAATCTCTTTTGGCGTCTAGAATCTGGCATGTGATAAAGCAAAAATCTTACAACTATCCCTGTTACCAACTACAGTATGCCTAGTCAAATAAAAATAATAAAAACGCCAACAACATCGCATGTAACAGCATGTGACATAAACAACTAATATGAACAGGTTACCTACATAGAAGAATTCATTTTACGAGAAAGTTGGCCCCAAACATATTACGTAAGAAGTAACAAGAAAAAACAGTGACGAGACACAGCTACACTTTGACATGAACACATAACAGCCGGTTATTTAGATAAGAGGAGTAAGGAAAAGGCGAGGAGCTTAGAAAACATTGCAAGTATTTCATCAGGTGGTATTACGCGCAACAGACTGGGTTTACATGATACTATCGTACAGACCAGCCCAATTCCTGTTTAAAAAACATTGCCCCTCACTAGGATTTCTCCTGTATCGAGGGTCCAGTTTACAAACATACATGTCACATGCACACACAACCAGAATTGGCGATTGCAGATCGATTTTTAAAATTCTTAACAAAATAGATATACAATTTCCAAAATCAACTTTGAAAAAAAGTAAAAACCGACTTCAAAAACCTAAAAAGTATAAAAATTTTCATTTTATAAATTTTAGTTTTTTGAAGTCGGTTTTTACTTTTTTTAAGTTTTTTATTTTATTTTATTAAAAAAATTCTAAATCGGTCTGCAAAACAAACTGCGAAACACATAAAAAAAAAGTACAGTCGAATTGAGAACCTCCTCCTTTTTAGAAGTTGGTTAAAAATATTTGTGTTGAGCACGCATGGTGTCACTTTACCAGGCTAATCAGGCGCCTCCAAAAGTATTTTACAGCACAAATATGACCTTAGTACATCATAAAAATAACACCATAGTTTTAAGTTGTCAATAATATGTAAACGATTACTTATTACAATAAATAGAATAAAATATATCCCTATAACTGACTTTTTCCATACGGAGTGTCACCTTTACAACATTGTACAGCTGAAGCCACAAGAAGAAAAGGCTCAGTTATGATTTATTTCAGGCCGTTGGCTGATACGCAACGTCACTGTAGGCTGTCGGGAGAGATTTATAAGGAAACCCAACGTTTGAGGAAAAAATATATACAATCCCAGTTACATACACGAGAGAAAATTGCTTACGGAGAGTAATTTTGTTTTGGGATCTGGAGATGGCAAAAAATATTTTGTATACATGATTACTTGAATTGTTTTTTGAATGTTGCATGTTGGTTGATTTTTTTTTCAATTAATAATTATTATTTTTATTATTCTTCATATTATTTTCTAAGCATATAACTGTAACCCCATTACCTATAAATAATCCTGCCCATTACTGTCCCACTGCTGGGCACGGGCCTCTTATCAGAATGAAAAGGGTTAGACCTCAGTCCACCACGCTGGCCTGGTGCGGGTGCCAGGACGACACACACCATAGAGAATTATATGAAGACTTTTCAGATGTGCAGGTTTCCTCATGATATTTTCCTTCACCGATAACGCAAGTGATAATCAAATTCTAATCCACACATGAATCCTAAAAGTTAGAGGTGCGGGCCGGGTTTGAACTCAGACTCTCCTGCATGGAAGACGAGCGTTCAACCGCTAGGCTATCACTGCTGGACCTATAAACGTTATACTATAAAGCAGTGGCGAAGGGTGACAGTTTTAAAAGGGGTAGCCGTCCCAAAAATGCCCTCTAAGAATTGCTGCAAGACAAAAATCCATACTGTCTCTTGTAATTTGTAGTTGTAATATTATAGTCATGTCTGGAAGAGCTCGACCTAACTGAGTATCAAACCTTTTTTTGTCAGGTGGATGAGTAAATATGTGAGTTGGTTTATGCACATACCAATTCCTAACGGGAAGCCGATAGAAATCGGGTAGTATGAAGTCTTCGCCACTGCTATAAAGTTATGTCACAAATAAAACCATTTAAACCATACATTTTTTGTCGTATAAAGGGTAACAATAGTAAAACCACATGGAACAGTATAAAGAATGTAAAAGGACCCGGATGGGTTTTCCACTAAAATATACCATTCTCGATGGAGATATTTAATGGTGGTAGGGAGCTCTCATTAATAATGCCGGGCGTACATTGACGACAGCCGTATTATTCACACTAGGCGACCATTTTAACGATACCCATTTATTACTTGATTGAACAGCGGTGTAGTTTTACCGTATTTTGGTTTTGAGCTGATACTGTGGTGTTATGGTTGACGCTCTATGACACGGGGTTGTAATTCATCAACAAGGAGTATTAAGATAAAGCCTCTCCTAGTGACGTATAGTTAAGGAAGTCTGACGCATCCTGAGCAATGGACAGTCAGCATCAGGGACCGAAAATTGCTATAAATTAGGGTACAAAAAAAGTAAAAAAGTAAAAAAAAAAAATTGTATTGTACAGGTATCGAAGAATTAATGGTTACTTCTGAGAATACGGTTATCGCTATTTGGATAACCAAGATAAATTAACAGGTTACCTCTAAATTTAGGTAACCATTTTAATACCGGTAACCTAAAAATGACCGGCGATATACACATAGGTACCTACACACACCGGCGCTGCCCACCCTTTGACTTTACGACGAGGGCACGTGTAAGATAGAGGTAATTTTTATTCCGGTAACCGGTATTAATACCGGTTGTATTCAATTTGAAGGAACTACCTTAAAAATTAAGGATACTTTTAAAAATACCTGTAAAAATAATAAAGTCATTGGTTATATTGGTTTCGCATACGAACTTTGCTCACTCGCTTAAGAACTATGACATGAGGAATTTTTTAAAAAGAAAGAAAGACAGAAGATTTCCTGGTCACTCGGCCAAAGAAGATGAATTCAAAATTAATTTCTCAAAAAAATAATAAATCTCTTCACTTACTTAGAGCAACATAAAATAATAAAGAAAACGCAGTGAGGACTTTAATAAAAAAAATTGGCACTTCCTGCAGTCTTTCATCCCCCGTGACCCGCAGACCATGGGAGTGACACCAACGAGTTTTCCGGCTTATAATAGAATTATATCCGTCATTACAAAGCCTATGATAGATATCAGTAGAATTATTTTTCGGGTTTTAATAATGATACTCGACACACAGGTAGAATTTTATTCACAAAAGCCATTCAAACAATTTTAAGTGCCCGCTAGCCTCAATTCGATAGTCGATAAAATTGAGTTCTCCTCACTAGAGAATACTCCAATGAAAATAGAACAAAAAACAGTTTTTCGCTTTATTAGATTCCAGAATTTCATTCGGCACATTGGCACACTGTATTTTTTTATTTATTTAGGCTGTGATATGTTAGAAACTCTCGAAGGTGGTACAAATTGTGTAAATAGCTTTGATTGTAATGTTATTGTTTTTGTGCACCATTTGTTCAAGAGCAAGGCTACAAATATTTGATGATTTTCTCAATAAATTGATGGATCGAGTGAATTATGATGAAGTAAATAGTAACAGATGGTGAGTTGGTGATCCTTTTAGTATGGGCTGCTGGTCGTATAACATTTTAATTATGTTTCCTTTCTTTTGTTTATTATTCTTTTTTTGTTTGTTTGTTATTTATTCTTTTTTGTTTGTTATTCTTTTTCTTCTTTTCATTCCGTTGTCAACTATGTCCTACCTACTGAAAAAATGTTCTTCTATTCTATTCTGAGTAAGTATTATGTCCATATTGAGCCATTGCATCACAGAGCCATCTATCGTCATTTTATGGGAGTAAAAGGACTTGTATGGAACTGACATAGGTACTCGCGGAGCTGCTTTGTGGTTTTTCACTTTTAAGTATCGGAGTCAAATAAAAGAAATGCCTTAGTGCGTGTCAAACCAACGTTGTGGAAAGCCATTATGAAACCAAAAAGTTCTTTTGCTTTGTATTCAACAGTTTTTTCAACTCAATTATAGTTACAACAGAGTTTGAATGTTCATACTAATGGTAATTTCTTTTTTTTATTGTTTAACAACTCTTTTGACGTTTTGCCATTCAAATGGTATATAATCAGAGTCCTGAATTGCTGTAGGTCACGAGTTTGATTCATTACCAAGTCAGAAATCTACGCCTTTATTTTTACGATAGATGTACGGTTCGCCAAGGAAATGGTCTATTAATTTTAACAGAACTTCCTATCAAAAGAAATAATAAAGTTTGTAACTTCATTATTTGTTTTGTGGCGTACAAAGACATTGCAAGCTTAGGGTGGTACACGAATTAATTGACCGACTGTACTTTTTTTTTTTTTTTTTTTTAGCGTGGTAAAATCATCAAATGAGTCCTCCCACCCCGGGCAGGGCGGGAGGGACTGTCA
Source organism: Allophyes oxyacanthae (assembly GCA_932294325.1). NCBI lineage: Eukaryota > Metazoa > Arthropoda > Insecta > Lepidoptera > Noctuidae > Allophyes > Allophyes oxyacanthae. Next base: position 2,975,193 of record OW028617.1, read on the forward strand.
GGTACTGACTAAAATCCACGGTGTTCCTTCGATAGCTCTTTACGTTCCGGGGTCACGGTAATGAGATAAGTCCCGCGACCTGACCGACTGTACTTAGAATAAAATATCTTATTGCTTAATTATCATATAATCAAATGCGTGTAGAAATACATTACGTACTTGTTGTTTTTTAGACATTTATTACGCAAACTTTCCTTCTTAATAATGTTTCTTACAAACTTATAAAAGTTTGTTGTAAATTGCTATTTTAATTGTGTGAGTACACGGTACAGTCTAACTTAAAATAAGATTAAACGTTCTTGGGAACCTTGTTTCAAAACAGTATACAATGTGTATTAGAAATGCGTGATCATATATGTAGGGTGTGGATCATATCACCAAACTGAACAACTTTCTCTATGAGACCAACATAGTAATCGTGAAAAAATAATCAACTGTCCCATACATTTGGGTTGAGTTGGAACACGTTGTATAAAAGTAATCCAATGCTACTTGTGCATTTTTTTAAGAGGAAACCTTTACCATGATTTACTTCTTCTTTGTAAAATTTTTCTGAATATTAATTTTTAAAAAAGCTGAATGAAACCAATAAAATCATTTATAAATTCAATTTTTCCACTGTAATAGGAAGTTATTATTTTTTCACTTATATAATTCACCCATTAAAAGGACTTTCGCCTACGAAGTATGTCCTTGTATAATACTGAGAACCTAAATGAGGTGCTACCGAAAGGCAGACACAGACGCCACTGCCTTTTCCCAAACAAAACTCATCTTATCCAAGCGTACATGATAGCAGCGGGACAATTTTATACAAGCATTCAAATTGGAATTAATATAAGCTTGCGAAACTATTGTTGGCGAGCAATTACATGTATGGTCGCCTTAGGGCAAATATCGCATAGATTGCAACAACCAATCTGCACTGTGATGTACAAGACTGTTCTGATTGGATAACCGCAATTGTAATGGCACTCAGGATAAGGGAAATCCTTGTATGGGCTATGAGTGTGGAGCATACGATGTTGTAGGTATTGTTGATACATACGGGAAATTTAGTTAATCTAGTCTCTCTAGATAAGCATTTAATAGAATAGATATAGTCCAAATAGTAGCGGTTCCAAATAGTAGGTCCTATGGAGAAGAACCGGCAAGAAACTCCATGGAAACTCTTTTAAAATAATAAAATACAATCTTAATCAGTACAATGTTGTGGTAAGAGCTGCGAGAACAATATATATAATAAATAATGGAATAATAATGATTTGCCTCTGAATAAGATTACCATGGTAGTTACTAGCTGACCCGGGTCTACCGCGTAACTAAAATTGTAATGAACATCGACATCGGTATTAAACTTCAATACGATCATGAGAGCCTAAACTTTGAGCTAACTTGTATTTTTTTTACCAATCATGAAGATAGGAGTCCCAACTATATGATAGGTAATTTTTTTTAAAGTTAGCTCAAAGTTTAGGCTCTCACGGTCATATTGAAGTTGAATACCGATGTCGATGTTCATTACAATTTTAGTTACGCGGTAGACCCGCAGTTCCGACAGACGGCACCCGTTCACGAGAATGACGGATGCGTCAGCATCGCTAAGCTCGACCATAATGAAGGGAACTTAATGAGATTGTTATTTTTAAACTTGGTAATCTTTTAGCAATAAAAATCAAACATCAATAACAGTCATCCAAGTGGGAATGAGAAGAATGGAGTTAAAAGAAGGAGGCTTCGAAATGGTTCGACAAAAGCCGTAAATGATGATGATGAAGTGGAAATAAGTCATAAGTAATCCTAGAATGCAGGAGAGATGAGACACTATTAAGTATTTGCTGTAAAGTAGGTATAGTCGTTAAGACCTAGAAAGAGATGGACTGATGACTTAGAAGCCTTTTTATAAAAGAAAATCACATAGCGAGATGTAAATTATTTCTATACAAATTTTATATGTGCACCTAGATTCACGACGTTTTTATAGTGCCTGCAAAAGGCCAGTTGAAATAAAAACTTTGACTTTGACTATAAAGAGGTTAGTTTGTTTATATGTGGGGTCATGGTTAAAACTACTAAACCGATTATAAAAATTCTTTCACTAATTGAAAGATCCTTCCTTTCCTACCTCCTTCCTTTTTTCCTTCTTTTATCTTTTTTTTATCCTTGAGTGATAAGGCTATATTTTATTTTGATAAAATTAAAATATAGAACGTACAAAATAGCACGCGAGGCATATAAATAAAAGCAAAATTTTGTATTATAATAATAATTGTAAGTTATATAGTAACATTTCGTACATATTCATTCACAATAATGTACTTAATAGAATAGTTTAATAAAAATTCAAAACTTTTAATATTATACAAAGTAGACAACACAATAGTCCGAACGAAGCGCCCAATTAAGCTTGAGCTCTAAAAAAGTCATGCAGTTAGTTTTTATTGGCAATTTAAAACTAAACGAAGGGAACCGGAGGTCTCGTTACGTTGGTGAGGCATACGGTGACATTGCACTCCTGATTAAAATACACGGCTGGTTATTTTGTCAAACAGAGCATGAAATTGATGCCATTATTGCGCTAATCGTCGGTAAGCAGACCCTGGCAATGGCAAACTAGACAATAAAACTTACAATACAATACAGTTTATTACACAGCAGTAGATAATAGAAGAAAAGATACAATAATTAGAAAAAGAAATGTACAAATGGGAACTTACTTGGCTTTTCAGTAGGTAAGTATATACCTAGAAGGTCATCCAAAATTGATACAGTTCTGGTTTAAGACATTTATTTCTCATAAGAATACAATATTCATTTGTCTGAGAAACACAAGATTGAATTTAAAAAAAGTACATGAGCACAATAGTGCCAGAGCGAAAGTATTCAATTACAAAACAAACTTAATTAATTATTATAAGTAGGTAAATTTAAAATTACATAAAATGTGGGTAATTTTACAATAATAACATCAATAACATACAAAACATTGCACACTAAACTAAAATATTAAGCAGCGCTAATGCAATGGTCTTATTACGTGTCGAAACTAGAAACACATCAATTGCTATCTTAAGATTCTATCGTTCATAAGTATATATTATTTTTAATTACGGAGATTAGATAATCTATTCATTCTAGAATTTGCAAAGGTTCAGACCGCAATTTCTCTGCATTGAAATAGGTAATTCTACATGGATGATACTAGTTATGGGTTTACTAACAAGCGCAATATTATCTCTTTTAAAACAACAAAGCCAGCCCGAGAAGAAATGAAAAAGAATAGGACTTTCACCAACAATTTCTGTGACAATAAATATACCTATTAAGGCTATGGTTTTCCAGATAACAAGACTCATCAGAAGTGAAGAAGCTCCTCAAAATATCCTACCGTATGAACACTGTCTTCCTCGAATGTTAGTTTTAATCACCTACGCCATGAGAACACGTCCCCTAGCTAAACAATCGCAGCTTATTGCCTTTGTTGTATTACAATTTAAACAGTTTGTTTATAAACTGAGTAATTCTAATGTGAGTTGTAAGTGTGTGATTGTTCTTGTTAATTATGTTTGTGGATAAATATTCTGTATGCTTTGTACCGTTATTATCAAGCATAGCTGTTGTTGGAACTTCTTTTAGTATTGGCTTAGTGATTCTAAAGTCAGAAAATGTAATGTGGGATTCTATGCTAAAAATCTCTGTTACAATTATTATCGAGTTGGAATGGCATTATAAAAGGTGTTAATATGATTTATGTATCTTTGAAGTCTACTTACGGTCAACCGGGGTGTAAACAGGGATGGGTGATTGGAAACGGCTCTCGTTAATGTTTTATTTAATACGTCATTTTCAATTAGTTCTACTATCAAGCCAAAACTATTCAGAAAATTAGTACATTATCGGTCAAGAAATATGGAAGCAGGGACCAAAAATGTATGGCATGGTAAAATAATCCAGTGATAGACACAGAGAGCTTATGAAAAAGCACGTAATATTTTTATAAGAATTTAAAAGATTGTTGTGAATTGTGATTATTAACATTTACCATTTATATACGTTTTTTATGAAAGTACTCTTAGATGAATTAAGTAGGTACTTTCTTTATGTAAGTACACAAGTAAGTGAAATAAGTCAGTATGTACAAAGAATCAATCGGTTAGAACTAAGTAATTACTAACACTCTTACTTGTGTGTGTTGATTTATTCCCAAGAGTGGAACTGCTATAGAAATTAGATTAGTACTACATGTTTTTGACATTACCACAAATAATACAACATTGATGTAGGTCACAGACGAAGCAAAATCAAATAGAAATAAAATATATTAGCTCATTCCTTCTGTTAATTACCTAACGCCCGACTTAATACCTAACTAATGAAGTTACGTAGACACATTTGGTACGAGCGCAGAAATATAAATGAAACAAATGACAAATAATAAAGGAGATATTAATTGAATAAAATATGTATTTGTTAGCTCTTACTGAAGATTTGTATTCAGAAATATTTTCTTTTATTAAGGCATATTGTTAATCTATTACAGCTATAACTTTGAATCTGAGGATTATTGTTATAGCTATAAAATAATTCTTCCAATTCTATGAAGAAATTCAAGCATTTATATAATCTTTCTTGCTACCATAAATTTTTATTTTAACACACTGCACACTGTTTCTTGGAAATATTGTATTATAATACTAACGAAAATACTCTTAGATGAATTAAGTAGGTACTTTCTTTATGTAAGTAGGTACACGATAAGTGAAATAAGTCAGTATGTACAAATTATATACCGTAAAACGGGGGGAATAGGAACGATTTCCAACTTTACGGATGATTTTCACTTTGATATAGTACTTCTATCTACACCTAGTGGTGATTTTTATGATTCCGGAGGCTTAGTTTCTCGAATTCAAAGGTTTTTTTAATCAATTTAGTACAGTTTTTCATAGAAAATGCAAAAAATGTGCTAAATTCCTATTCACCTCGTAGATGGGGACAATAGGAACGAGAACGGGGTATTTTAGAACGAAAAAGAGGTGAATATGAACGAGTAAGGGGTGAATAGGATTGTGACATTTCTCCGAATGTCAAATCCTATTCTCCCCTTACTCGTTTCTATTCACCTCTTTCACGTTCCAAAATACCCCGTTCTCGTTCCTATTGTCCCCTTTGCTGACGCCTATACACCCCTCACTCGTTCCGATTCACTCCTATATAGACAAAAAAATATAGAATATTTTGAAAAATTAATTAAATAAAGTTTTACTGTTAATATGCACATAATTTTTATGTTAAAATGTCCTCAAAGATCCCAAGAGCAAGTAAAAATTATGTCCACTTTAGAAAAACAACGCAAACACCCCTAAAAACAGAAGTTTTTAGAGCCATTTATCTGCCAGTTTACGAGGCTTGACTTTGGCAGTGATTTTTTTATTATTTTCTAGGGTTTGGACACTTGGTCTTGCCAGAAAATAGTCCCAAATATAATCTACTATAATAGTAAAAAGTTGGTGTAGATGGATAAATAGCCAAGGCTGCGTAAATGTTACCAAAATCAAAATCTAGTTTGTGTTCCTATTCCCCCCGCGATTCCTATTCCCCCCTTTTTACGGTAGTAGTTTGTCGTAGTCATGATTAATTTAAGTATAGTGTTAAGTTTTGTCATTTATTGTATAAGAGTGACCTTACGAGGCTGGCATAGTCACCATGGTGAACTGAAGCCTCAATAAAAATTTGAATAAAAAAAAAATAAAAAAAATACAATTTATTCTGTTTTATGATCAATCATAGCTGTGTGTGGTCTCTCTTCTTTTTCAATTTCTTATTTTTTACCAATATTCATAAAATCAAGTTAAGCATCAATTCATTAATCTTATAAGCTACGGTGGTGTACCACTTTCTCTATTCTTTCAAAGAAAAAAAAAGAACAATTATAACGAAAAGACGGTCAATTTCATTCATTCATTAAATCTTTGTTAATGAACTTAACATAAAAATGGGGAGGTTAAAGCAATTATTAGTAAGATTGCCTTTCTCAAATGCCTGTGAAGGGTCGACGGGTTAAAACTCTTTTTTGTTCAACACTCAGTAATAATCATGAAAAGATACAAAAGCTTATAAAAGTCGATAAACGAATCTATGTTCAAGAAGTTCAGTGTTCAAGTTTTAAAAGAAGCAATGAAAGTTTTACAGGGTTGAATTACTATTTTTCTGTTTGGGAAAAAAAGGTGGATATTGTTATATCCCTATTCCTTTTTCTTTCAATGTGTTTCGTGGCTAAACACTTTTATAGCGTGGCTAAATAGTCATCGACTCGATCGGATCTATAGTGGTCTAACGATAGCCAAATAAGCGATGAATTTAATGACGACAGGAGAACTGGCAAGAATTATATTATATTCTTTGAAACATCATTAATCAGTTTAGTTTGACAGATTCCAACTTTTGTTTTTAGTTTAATGGGTTTATAAGAATTTTCGACAAAAATCAAAGTCAAAGTCAAAGTTTTTTATTTAAACTGGGCTTTTGCAGGCACTTTCAAGACGTCGTGATTCTAGTGCATAGCAGTGCATGGATGCGCAGTAGGTTCTCGGATAAGAAGGATTACATATAATGACTCTTCTGCTTCTAGAATAAAAGAACTGGATGCAACAAATCCGTTGATAGAAAGGATGTATACCTACGTACCTACATATCCTAAATTTTAAATGTCATGCTCGTGAATGGGTTCCGTCTGTCGGGACTGGTCAGCTTGTAACTGCCATGGCTATCTTATTCAGAGGCAAATCATTATTATTCTATTCTTAGATTTTATTCACATTAAATTACATTATTCTCTCAGCTTAAGAGCTGAGAGAATATTACAATCTTGATTTATAGTGTTGTGGTAAGCCACAACACTATAAATCAAGATTGTAATAAAAAAAAAAACAAAAGAGTTTCCATGGAGTTTCTTAACGGTTCTTTCCATAGGACCTACTATTTGTGAACCGCGAACCTGGAATCTCGACATTTCATAAGTACCTGTATTTGGTTTACATGAACTAAAGATATATTCTATTCTGAACCTAAAATTCTCAGAAACTACAAATACTAATCAGATACTCAGATACTAATGTTTCATAGAACCAAATTAACCATAGTACTCGACAGAAAGTATAAAAAACAATGAAAGAAGAAATACCGAAAATTAAATTCGTATCATTTTTGACAGTGACAAATGGCCATCTTGGCCTGCCCACGGGACGAGTAGAAGATAAATAAGCAAATAGCATAAATTTTTTTTTTCTTAGTACCTACATAAAAATATTTATTTCCCACAAGAGCTATAAAATAAATTTTAGTGAACAATATTAGGGCTGTCCAATGTCAATGTCGACTTGGTACTTAGTGTTAAAAATTCAGTATTAATAGCATATATTGACCTTTCATTTTAATAAAGGTACAATAACCCGGCTCGCACCTCTGTCTTTTCGTATTAATGTGCGGACCAGAATATGATTATAGCTTGCGTTAACTGGCACATCTGAGTGGGCCTCATAAAGTTTTCGATGGTGTGTGTAGTCCATCAACCCGCACTAGGCCAGCGTGGTGGACTAAGGCCTAACCCTCTTCATACTGAGAAGACTTCAGAAGCTGATTAAATTTTTCATAATTGATTATTTTATTCCATTTTTTGTGGAATAAACAATAACAAGCCCAATTAATAACACAAAATCCATAAAAAAACATTGATGACAATCTAGCAAACATTCTCCGATTTCCTTAAAAATGTTATGTTTGACGTCATATAAAAATATTGGGACCATCTATTTTTTTATTTTCTTTTATTAAAATTTTTGTTGAGGCTTCAGTTCACTGTAGTGACTATGCCAGCCTCGTAAGGTCACTCTTAAACAATAAATGACAAAACTTAACATAAATAGGTACTTAAATTAATAATGACTACGACAAACTACTTTATTTAATTAAATAAAAAGAAAAAGAAGATCTAATGTGATCTACCTTAATAGAAAACGGTTTAAACCATTCAAATCGAGCTGTTTCCGAGAAATCGGTAAAAATACATTAAAAATATATACGCGCCGAGTTAACCTCCTTTTTTTATAAAGTCGGTTAACAATAACCTTTTTCACTCAGTTGACTTTTACGCTCATAAAAAACCAATAACACATTAATTCTATTATAATAATGTTTCTTTTCTTTCAGATCAGATTCTCTTTTATATTTTTTTCTGATTTAAAGATATTCAATTCATTTGCATGCTCATTTTCGCATTTCAATAAAACCTGTCAACCCTACCGCTTGCGTACGATCGGCAAAAAAATATGAAATTACATTTTCGTGCGTCATTTTAGTTTACGAATTCAATAACGTTTGTAACATAGCTCCGCGGTTCCATTTCGTGCCTTATATTCTGTCTGTACACATTTATCATGACAGTATTTCTGAGACAAAGTACGTTTTGCTGGCGTTACTTGGAAGTACATGTTTGGTTATTTGTTGAGGAAGCTATCCGACCGACAGTTCCTAGGCGTAGTTTGAAAGAAGAGAAATAGTTGGTACATTGTCGTGAGATTTCTGAGATGAATTTTCTTTCACAGGATCATTGGTCTAGTGCTGGCTGCTGACTTATCCCAGGTTAGGCAAAATATTATTCGACACAATATTATACGCGGCATGTAGCGTAGACAGCTAATCGCTTAGCCACTGTGCCAACCGTGTCGTTGTATAATGTATATGTATATGACTATTATGTATAAACTACTTATTTTATTTATCTAAATATCTCCAATTCCACCCATATTTTTGCGAATAAATGATTTTGAATTTGAGGCTAAAATCAAAGTACAGCATGAGAGCGCCTGTTAATGAGTACGGGACCCAATTAGTCTTTAGAAGTATGAATTTTTTGTATAAAATAAGTGTGCCCGCGACTTCGGCCGCGTGGCATTTAACAAAATTATTTTTTTGCGTGGGACCTTAATTCTTTTTCTTTTTTCGAAAATAATTGTACCTTAAGTTACTTCTTATAACACCAGCTATCTGCCAATGAAATTCTCGTCAAAATCGGTCGAACCGTTTCGAAGATTTGCCAAAAACAGACAGAAAGACAATTTTTTTTTTTTTTTTTTTTTTACCGTATATACTTTCATAATAATTATGCATTTAGTAAAAAGCTGGACTAAATCTTAGTAAAAATTATTTAAAAACAAGAATAAGTAATCATAAACTAACATTCAACATTTTTCATCTTAGAATACAGTCTTCGTTATCTTGCAGAAAATGTTTTTTGATTGTTCGGATAAAGTTCGAATAACTAACCCTTAGTTGCTTCCTCGTTTCGTCCTACTTGGCCCCGTTGTGGTTACGAAACGAGGCACAAACGACCGATATGCAACTCGACACAATCAATTGTGTCCCAGCTAGAGATGATAGGCGATTGCGATAGATATGCTATGATTTCATAGAGTTTGATAGTTGTTGACATTTCTATACGGGGTGGTGACAACATTACGACATTATTTAAATTTAAACCATGTATTTGGTATCATGTTCTGTGCCCGTACACCAAAGATGTATCAAATCCAATCAGTACTTAAGCCACGAGAACTAATATTTTTTTTCTTAATTTTAGATATTATACTTACCACGAACTCAAGGAAAAATTTGTTGAAATTTAAAAAGGGCATATTCTGTGGTGTCATTTAGTAGAACAGCAAAAGATGACATAAGTTTCTACTTTGATATCTATTCATCTAAACGAAAGGGAGTGAAATGTTATTCAAAAATAACATGCGTGAAAATCGTTGATCTTTTGTGTACGGTTTCAGAACGTGATACGAAATGCGTGGATTCATTTAATGTCGTAACGTGGTGACCAATTTGAATGAAAGAAATGGTTTAAAGTCCTTGTTTAAAGTCAAGAGAAGTCTAGTATAAAGAAGCTGCAAACAAAATAAATTATAATTCGATTCAGCTTTTTATTTTTAGAAAGCTATAGCCCAACCACCGTAATCGTGGTTACTCGATGGCTTTCCATACTAATATAGACAACAATATAATGTATAATTATTATACTATTTTATTTATCATTAGATATCTCTCGAGGTGGTGTAAGAAAGAGACGTATGGAAGAAATTGGGAGAAGCCTTTGCCCAGCAGTGAGACAGTATGGGCTTATAAAAAATAAAAAATAAATCTATCAAAGTAATACCGTGTAAATCCGTGCACACTCCCGCCCTGCGTCCCACAAACCATAGGGAGGGTCGCGCTTACACGGTCGGGAGAGCCGCGCTAACAACGGTCGGGTAAATGACAGTGATATGACTTAACTTTTAAAAGAGTCTGCATTGCAAATTCATTGTCTAAGTTTACAAATGCAGCTGTGGCCTGAAATGGAACGTGTTACAAAAACTTTCTACTTTATATCATCGCGTAGCTTTCTCTGTTAACACACCACACATGATCCGAATCCTTTCCCGTAAGTGTTTGTATTTCCATGGCTTTAAGATCCCCTAGAACTTTACTTTCAGTTTGTGTTGCAGCTGAGGGTTCTACACTATTTGAGGAGTGGGACCCAATTGCGTTTGTATTCAGGACTACCAAACAGAAACGAAGGAGCGTGTAATTTTCTTTAGATCTCAGAAGAATGGATAGTGTATCAGTTCGCTTGTTATTCACAAGAGGTTCTAAGGGAAGTTATTGTAGCGTATTTAGCAAACAATAGGTTGAGCATTGTTTACGTTGAGCCACAATTAGTTGTCTTGTATGGTCTTGGCTTTGAATGAGATGTTTTCCTCCCTTTGTTTGCAGGGAAGGAATGGGGGTATTTTAAAGAGATTGGGTAGAATTTTTTTTTTTTTTTTTTTTAACATTGCCCCTCACTAGGATTTCTCCTGTATCGAGGGTACAGTTTACAAACATACATGTCACATGCCCACACAACCAGACCCGAAACAACTATCTGTAGATCATACAAATATTTGTTCCGTGCGGGGATCGAACCCGCAGCACGTAGCGTAGAAAGCTAATTGCTTAGCCACTGCGCCAACCGTGTCGTCAAAAAATTATTTGATATACAGGATATTTTCTTATGTAGTGCGCATAATTTGTAGAGTGATTACGTTTCTGTACCTTTAATGCAACCGCAGTATTGGGATACACTTTAAAACAAAACGAAAATTCGATTAAGTATGGGGGGGACACTTAATTTACTAGCGAAAGCCATACAAAATCAATTTTTTATTTTTATTTGGAGTGAATTTTAGTTCTGCGGTTTGTATTTTGGAACGGACACTAAATCAATTTGCAAATTTTGCGCACTACATAAAAAAATATCCTGTATAAAGGCTAAGAGTAGGAATATAGGAATGGTTATAACAAGTACGGTTAGCAACAAAAATAAATTTTATTTGTCATTTTTTGTAGTGTTAATTTTTTTAACTTTTATCTTTTTTATCTTGTCAATGTGTTCGTGCTGAATAAAAGTTATTTCTTTCTTTGTTCTTTCTGTGATATTATTAATACGAGTACTTCTACCTATGAACGTGGCAAATTAAAAAGTTTGTTCATTACAGGCCAGTGATGTTATAAAATATTGGTAGCTTTCCACGAATGAATACCTACATAATTCTTAAATTATTCGAGAACAACAGAGAAACAACTACGCAAAACCTTAAAAAATTGTTGTTAGAAGTTTTAATTGTATTATTGTTCTAAAAGTGAGCTAAAGAATTTATTTTCGGAAATATTTTCGCAGAATAGACACGAATCCCTCTAGACTTCTGCCATAATTCAAGTTTTTTATAAGTGCTTTATGTTTTATTTTATTTTTCTCACAAAACCGAATATTTTGGGAGTAATATTACTTTTTCTAAGAAGTTTTTGTTTGAAGTTTATTCACAGAACATTGTGTACGTATGTTATTTTATTTTCGTTAGGTACGCATTAGAATATCATAATAGTCAGTTTCAAGAATTCTTGAGCTTGAGATAGTTCAGAAAATCTCCGGAATATGTTATGAAACTCAAGTAAAACGGAATAAAAAAATAGAAATTGCCAACTAGGTAAAAAGTTACCAATTCCTGGGAAATATTCTATTCAAAGATTACCTATGCAAACCACTGAACAAACGTAAGTTATTTTTACATGTAACAGAAATAAGTTACTTGTTATGTTTTATGAAGAAAACATAATAATTCTCCTTTACTGCTTGACTATAATAAACTAATATTAACCACACTATAATTATAAAATATTTATTACAAACATCATTAAAAAAGACAGAAAATAATCTAATTAAAGAAGAAAGAAACGAAATTTACTAAACACAATAACACACACACACAACAATTAATAATATGGCAAACAATAAACAAATAAAAAAGCAAGGATACAGAAAAAAATAACAACACAATTACAAAACACTAAAATCAATCTATAGTGCCACAAACTTATCTGAGCCGGTGACCAAAATTGGAACTAACGTCTCTACGGAACAAAAATGACATCCACATGTAATTTTTGTAGGGAGAATGGAAATGACATTGGTAAAAGCGACAGCAGCGACGCCCTATAAGTTTGTGGCACTATATACTAATTTTGATGTTTTGTTATTCACTCATTTGTTTTTCTATAACCTAGCTTATTTATTTATTTACGTAGATATAGACCTAGCCTTGTCCTTTGTCATTTGACGGGACCTGTGCCGATGGCGAATAGGACAATAGGAAAAGAAGTGGACACGTCTTCCATCCTTTTCTCATACATTCTGTTAGAAAGAGATATTGTGAAACTAAATTATTGTAGTTTGTAAAATTTTGAGAACTAAGAGTTAGCTTATTGCAATGTTAGTTACCGCGTTCCCAATCTCATTCAATACTCTCCTCGAATTCATTATCCTGCATGTCTGTTGAAAACAAAAAGACCGTTTCGTTCATTCATCGCAACAATGCTGCGGAATGAACGAGATCCAATTTGAAACTCGAATAATACGTGAGTGAACCTACCCACTTGTGGAGCCAATGTTCTAGATTAAACTTTACCTTTTATAAAATATTGGACGGATTTTTGTTGGATATTGCCGGCTGCAAGAATGTGAAAGTCGAGCCATTACATTTTCTGTCGACGGGTATTAAAATTTATTCTTTTTACAACAAGTGAAGGACGTAGCCTGCGTCGAGTCGTATCAAGAGGCCAAAGAGAAGGTACAGGATAGAGAGCAGTGGTGATTGCTCCAAAGACAAGGAAATTCTTTTATGTTATATAAAAAACTAGTGACCCGTCCCCCCGGCTACACCCGGGTGCAATTTCTCTATTATCCTTACATTAAATATGAAATTATTATACATATAAACCTTCCCCTTGAATCATTCTATCTATTAAAAAAAACCGCATCATAATCCGTTGCGTAGTTTTAAAGATCTAAGCATACATAGGGATAGACAGACAGCGGGAAGCGATTTTGTTTTATACTATGTAGTGATATAAAAAGTCGCAAAAGCAGTGATAGCCTAGCGGTTGAACGCCTGCCTTCCATGCATGAGGGTTTAAGATCAAAGCCGGCTCGCCCTGACTTTTACGAATTCATGTGCCCATTACAATTTGATTATAACATGCGTTTACGGTAAACGAAAACATCGCGAGGAAACCTGCACATCTGAGAGGACTTCATAAAGTTCTCGATGGTGTGTGTGGTCCGCCAACCCGCACCAGGGCAGCGTGGTGGCCTTTCTCATTCTGAGAAGAGGCCCGTGCCAAGCAGTGGGACAGTAATGACACAGTTAATATTTATATTTACTGTGGTAATGGGCTGGATTTAATAATAAAATTCACTCCAAAACAAAATAAAAATTTGATTTTGTATGGCTTGCGCTATTAATTTATACGTGTCACCCATACTTAGTCGAATTTTCGTTTTGTTTTAAAGTGTATCCGAATACTGCGGTTGCATTTAGGAACAGAGACTGAATCACTACAAATTATGCTCACTACATAAACAATATCCTGTATAATGCCAGTCAACGTCGAATTTCCATTTCCTAACCCGAAAAATTCCATCCTCCAACACGCAATCCATACATAATATTCCATTACAACTCAGTTTCGATACGAAAACGACTTCATTCGATACGAACGCACCCTATCTCTCTCATCGATACACCAGCATCCCTTGCCGTATCTTATAAAAATATAAGAAGGGCTGTTAGTTTGCGATATTAGATTTTGGAAGGTTGTGTAAATATCTAAGTATGTAGGTTATGGGATTTTGTAGGGCAACTTGGGAGAGACCAGAATCTTCTAGAAAAATGACGTAATGGATTTCTCGTCAAATGATAAAACGTAGACATTTGTATTAAAAAACTAACGAGGTGTACTTTTTTTATGTCTTTGCCCCACACTCTGATTTCTCCTGTATCGTGGCTATCATATCCACACACACCCAGATATGAAACAAATATCTGTAAGCCATACAAATACGAGTATTAGGCCCAGTTGAAATAAAAAACTTTGACTTTGAGTTTGAATCTTGATTAGTACAATGTTGTAGTAAGAGCTGCGAGAATAATGTAATTTAATGTGAATAAAAAAGTAAGAATAGGATAATATCTAATGATGTGTCTCTGAATAAGAATGCCATGGCAGTTATACACTGACCCGACAGACGGCACCAGTTCACGTGAAGACATCAATACATATCATAATCTTCGCGTACCATTTCTTAGGCCCAAGTTCACCAATAACGTCATAACAGATTTTTGAAAACCCATTCAAAAATTCATGTTTAAACGGCAGATTGGCCGATTTCATTTTAATCATCTGTTACTTTGTTGGTAAAAATGGCCCTTAATCCATCAAATTCTCAATCTTTTAGCTACCTGTTACACCTGGGATTGGGAATATATTCTAACTGGGAGCCACAAGACAGGTCAACATAACTTCGGTTGAAACAAGATCCTATCTCCATATTTCAGACTGTAGGCGCAATGTTCAGATTACTAAGCAAAATGTTACAACATAACTCTTGATTATATTTAGCTCTGCCCTAGTTTTGCTGAATGTATCTTCGTTCTTGTAATTGAACTATGGAAGTTGGTGCTAAATCAGGAATTTATTGTATGTCAGAAAATTTATATGAAATCATTTAGATTAAATTTGGTATGTCTTGGAATAGAGAAATTGTTAATATCAATGAGATGGATTATATTTAACGAACTGGAAATCGTCATATAGAATAGATCTTTATTTCATGTAAACCAGATACAGGCACTTATGAAATGTCGAGAATTTAGGTGCGTGGTTCCAATTAGCAGGTCTTATGGAGAAGTACCGTCAAGAAAATGCGTGGAAACTCTTTTAAAATAATTTCTTACAATCTTGATTAGCACAAAGTTGTGGTAAGAGCTAAGAGAAATGTGAATAAAGAATAAGAATAGGATAATAATGATTTGCCTCTGGATAAGATTGCCATGGCAGTTACAAGTTGACCAGCGGATCTACCGCGCAACTAAAATGGTAATGAACTTGGACATCCCAACTTCATGATCGGTAAAATTCCAGCAGTTGCAGTTCAATGAAAGCGTGAACTGAAGAGGGTTCTTAAGTGAAGATCCCTTGGTAGGTACGTCCGGTATACTATGAGCAGCCAGCCCTATTACAAAAATTGGCCGACGGAATAATATTGACACTGGAAAAGCAAAATGTCTAAATGTGCCCCTGTAAAGTTTACATATTGGCACTTTAGCCATTTTGCTTTTCCAGCGTCGATATGTAGGTACCTAAAAATGATTAAAAATATTAAAAAATTGTACTTCAAAAGGTACGAGAATTTATTTTTTTTGTGCTACCGAAAGTCCTACCTTTGTAGTCTCCATCCCTATAAGGGGTTATTGTACTCTTCATTATGAACAACTTGTACTATGAGATCAAAGCTCCATTCCATACATTTAGACAAGTAACATTGAACTATTTGTATGGAACTCCGGTTATTTTAGACAATACTAGCGACCCAACGGCGCCGGCGTTGCAATTTCTCTACGAACCTTACATTATTAATATGAAAGTATTATGCATAATATAAACCTTCCGTGAAAAATTATCTAATTGAAAGTGAAAACCGCATCAAAATAGGCGTTAGCGGATATACAGACAGACAGACGCGGAAAGTGACTTTATTTTATAATAAGTAGAGAAGAGTCACCAAAAAATAAAGGACAATAAAATATACAAACAGTTTAAACAATACTGAGAAGTATGTTCGCTAGAATTTTTTATCAACTCTCTCAGCGATGTCGTGGTGATAGCCTACTATCTACGTGCAGTGTAAGAAAATTCACTTAGCTCGCAAGGGAAGATACTACTATTTTTACAAACTTAACTTGACACTCACATACTTTAGAAAAATATAACTTCTTAGTTCTTGATATAATGGTCACGTAAAACCGTCTCATATGGTTGATGCTGTTTTTGCCATTTTCCTCCATTAGGTAGTGTTAGTTATTCTGTGCCCCATTACTTCCTTTTCGAGAGACTGCACAAGTTAGATAACTGCTCAAGATAATTCTAGAAATAAAACGTGTATTAGAAATGCGTGATCATATTTAAGGGTGTGGATCAGACCGTTAAACTGAACCACTTTCTCTATCGGACCAACATCGTAATCTACGTTTGGGTCGAACACGTATTAAAGTTTTGTATGGGACGGCAGATTTTTTTTTTTGCGCGATTTTGATGTTCGTCCTATAGAGAAAACTGTTCAGTTTGATGGTCTGATCGATACCCTTAAATATGACCGCGCATTTCTGATACACGTTGTATAAAATTTCGGATGAAATAAATGACAGTCGTTACGGGCTTTAGTAGTTTGAATAACAGTCTAGCCTTAAGATTAGGTATCCACCTGTCCAGTTGGATGGTAGTCACTCCGTGTGAAATACAGATATTCAGCCACATCTGGAAAGATTGAAAGCTAACATAGTTGAGATAAGGCTATGCTATTGTCTCTTCATCCAATTTAAGAGCCTTTCTTTTATCGGTGTGACTGATGTAGCTCTGTCCATTTTTCCCTCTCCAGTACAGTCTCCATAGGGCTCAATTATGGAGAGGCTTTCCAGTCGTGCGGAGCGCAAAGCGGCGCGCAACGCGGAGAAAGGCGCGTGTTTCCGTTCATGGAGAGCGAGCGAGAGAGCGACACTCCGCTTTGCGCGTCGCGCGGCTTTCCACCTCTACATAATTGAGCCCTTAGCCTCCTTATACGACATGACAGAAACCTTTGCATACCTTTTTAAGCATGATTTTTGTCAGAAAATTATCGGTATAAAATTAAGAGTATTAAAAAAAGAGTATTCTATTCTATTCCATTCCTACACACGTGCGTGTGTCAACGAACACACGCATTAAAAATTGCTGTCTCAAAGGCTTGATCACCCGTACCAAACCGCATCGAGTCATGACATTAGGTAATTACCTCTGCATACCGGAACGACAATAGACCGAAACGGAATACCTAGTTCCGCGATCGGAAATAGTTATTGTCGAACAAACTCCAATTGCCAAGGGTGTGGCGAATCCTACTTCGCATTTCTATTTTCAAAATCATTTGACGATTAGGCAGTAATTTTTCAACAAGATACTAAAAAAATATTACCCTGTTGTCTTTTTTGTTTTTTTTTATGGTGATGGTGGTGGTAATAGAGAGATTACAAATGGATTTTGATGTGATGTTTAATAAAGCACAAGCCTAAATAAAATAAAAAAATACAAATAGATACATACTAATATTACATTTTCAGTTTTTTTTTTTTTTTTTTTTTTTTTTATCTATGGTATGTTAAGTATACAGGGTGGAGACGACGATATGACTTTAAATGAAACCATGTATTTGGTATTACGTTTTATGACCATACACAAAAAATCAATCAAATCCAATCATTAGTTTAGCCTCAGGAACCAATTTAAATTTTCTTAATTTTACACATAACATGAAAAAGATCTCTAACCTGTTTTTAACGAAATATTTTATATTTAAACGTATAGAATAGATAAAGATGACATAAACTTCTTTGATGTCCTTCCACCTAGTCGAATGAGAGTAAAGAGAAATATTAAGCAAAAATTATATGCGTGACAATCGTAGATATTTTGTAAACGGCTTTAAAACTGAATACTAAATACAACATGGTTTCATTTAATGTCGTTACCAGCTTGTATACCTATGATTAAGTATTGTATATAAGTATATTAGTATTTTAGGAGTATCTTAGTACTAGCGTACAGTAGCATCCTGCTGCGTTTCGTTGGTGAGCTTTCACTCACCGGAAGCCTAACCAATCCTCCCTCCTACCCCATCCTAAAAAAGCCTTCACCATCCTAAAAGGTCGGCAACGCATCGGTGACTCCTCCGGTGTTGCGGATGTTCATGGGCGGCGGCGGTGGTCAATTACCATCAGGTGATCCGCAAGCTCGTTTGCCACCTATACTATTAAAAAAAAACCAAACGAAAAATCTACTTCTGCAGTAATACCAAAGTAATAATTTTTGAGGTATAAGCTTGATATTAGTCCTCGTTTATTCGTAAGATAGCTAAAGTTTAATAATTTAATAACTTTTCGAATAATAGCAGATCAATCGTTATTCGTTTCACAAACTTTTGTAAGCAAGGATTAATAACTTAATTTCCTTTGTAATTGATTGCGTCAGTGATTGATTATAATTGAAGGGCTATTTACTTAGTGATTGATCACGTTCCAATCGATTGATGTCAGCACAAATTGCATACTAGTCCATCTTGGAGAAAGGTTATTTGTGGATTAGATGGCGTGATTAGAAAATGTATTACTTTTATACAGGTTGTCGCAAAATTTTGGAGCATTAAGGCTACCCATTCTGTTATAGTTAGAGTTAGTTAGTTAGGTGAACTTTGAAGATATTAAAAACTCCATTATTAGCTCCTCCTCCAATGTCGGTCCCTCAATGTTGAGGATCGTGACCCCTTCCCATGATCCGCCTGATGCTTGCTCTCCATTTGCTGCGGTCCGTGGCTTGATGGAGTGCCACATTCACCGGTACTTCCATTTGGTCCGACACCTGGCTTGACCACCTCTTCGGGCTGCGTCCTCTAGGTCTCTTGCCCTCTATTTTGCCTGTCACAATAAGTCTCTCGATGTTATCGGTGTGTCTGCGGGCAATGTGGCCAAAGTATTTTAATATTCTGTGCAGGCAAACAGAAGACAAGCGGTTTTTCTGGTCTAGCTTCAGCTCTTTTAATATAGACACATTCGTTCTGTGGGCGGTCCAGGGAATTCTCAGTAGGCGACGCCAGCACCACATCTATTATTATTATTAGCTCAATCAACTCTATTTCCCAATAGGAATGTTTCCTCCAAACAACCAACGAAATCGTACTGGCCGACATTGAGGAAAATACAAAAAAAAAAAGTAATCTAAATTATGAAAAGCTTATAGTTTTTCTAAGCTACCGCCATCTAATTTCTGTAAACACTGATGTAGGTAGTAGATACAAGTTGATGTTGTAAATCTACTTAATATAATTCTTCCGTCCAAATGTCCATCCAGTTTGTTATTATCCTCTAGTCTCACATCACTCACTAACCTAAAAATATGGAGTGAAAATTTCATTTAGGTCACAGTAGCTCTATTGTGTGAAAATGGACGCTCAATTTACGCGTCACCTATTTCTAGTGTACTATGATCTAGTGATACACCGCCCAACCACACTGGTTCCCCGAACACCAATGCAGTGGAAGGCAGAAGGTGAAATAATATAATATTATAGATTAAAAAAAAACTACAGAACACGCTTTAGTCATCCAAACTGAATGTGTATGCAAAATTTCAGCTCAATCGGAAACCGACATGTGGGTCAAATTTAACTTCCAAGATTTTCTTACATAGTTAGTTACAGGTGAAGATAATAAAAGCGTGTTAAAAATGTCCAGCAATATTCTATTGATCAAATCTTTTTGGAATTTATTATGACATTTTTTTATAATTTTATTGTGTATTTTTAGTTTATTTTTTTATGTATGTGTAATTTCTAATGATTGCATGCTGAATGGCCGCTTATGGTGATACTTACCTTAATTATGTAACAACATGTAACACCCATATTCGAAAATAAATAAATTGAAATATTTTAGGAGTTAATCAGGTTCCTAAAACTGAACAACTTTCCCCAAGGAAGGTCGAAAACTCAATATTTAAAATTGACTTTTCATACAAAGTGTCGTGATTCAAGTTTATATGAGAAGTTTAATTTTCCTTTTCAGATTTCGACCTATGTTGCTTAGGGAAAGTTTTTCAGTTTCATGAACCTGAGCTGCTAAAATATGGCTGGTCATTTTGATTTCAATACGCAGTTCACTATGTTCTACCAATTTAGGCATCCAACATTTATGGGGTACACAATTATAAAATATTAATTTAAGATGTCACAACAATCAATTTATTTAAATCGGACTAATTGAGCATATACCAGAACGTCAAAAAAAGATATATATTACTATCTGCCAAGTACTCGTCTGTGGTATAGTATGTCTTATTTATTAACAGATCTTTAATTTGTTTTTTAAATACGTCTATATTGTTACTATTCAATATTGATTTTGGTAATTTAATAAATATCTTAAGTGCCATTCCTAAGATTTTTTAGGAAATATTGATTTGTTATGCTGTCTGAAGCATATTTTATACTGCACATCTTTAGTTACGTGAATTAGCCTACTGCTATCTAATCTGTACTGTGACCTATCCCGGGCTCTCACCCCCTCATCCCTCATACACCCTACGTTCTTTTCAGACTAGATAACGTTAATCCTGTCCCGTATAGTGTGGACACAGAACAAATTGCTTCATTAATGTTTTTCATTCTTCTTTTGTTCGCCGCTGTTGGTTAGTTGGTAGTACCTAGTTGTTTTTTCTTTAAGTTGGCTATGGACTGTGGTATCGTTGCTGGTGTAAGTGTTTGTATGCTGTTCTGTCGTTTTCTGCTGTGTATTTAAGGGTGTAAATTGGACATGGGTCCTGGGAGATTTAGATCCTAATGGATAAAATATTGATACTACGTACGTACGTGATACACTATGTCACAGTATATACCTATTAACAGATACCTATTTCTAAAATTTCTATTGTATGTCGCTATGTTAAATACATTTCTGTAGGTATGTACGAGTATATTATACTATGTATGTACCTCATCGCTTTCGAAAGCCAAATACATAGTCACATAGCGACATTCAATAGAAAATTTCGAAATAAGTACTGTTGTTTGTGAAATCTTTGTACCTTCACAAACCAACCGTTTAACTTAAGTGTTTATTTATTTAACTTTCACAGTTCACTTAAGTGTTTATTACCCGACTATGCGACGCAAAGGAGGGTATGTGTTTATCATTTTACTTATGTGTTTATTTATCATATTAATTACTAGTTCTTCTAAAATTCACTTTTGAATCGGCCTACATGTATACATTTCTGTGTTCGTGACTATACCTCTCCAGATTTCTGTATGAATGTATTTAAAAAAAAATCTTGTCTTGTACTAAGTCATGTTAATATTTTAAGGCACAAAACACTCTCACTTCTGTCATATTTTGGTAAAGTTATAACTTACCAAAAATAGATACGATGAAATGAAATTCGTATCAACATTCAAATGTTATGTAATCATAACATTTTTACTAAAAAGCTTTAAGACATACATTTTTATTTACTAAAAACCTTTATAAGACAAACATACGGTCTCTTAATAAAATATAATTAACGCGTCTTAAGAATTTATACGAGCAACACTAACTTTATGGCATAAAAAGAGGTCATTAAAATTTACGCTTGGAGCGCAACAGTCAAGTGGCAAACAGTCAACATTTTCTTTTAAATAGGGATTTTCGTTGATAATAATTACTATAACATATAAAAAAGAAATATGGCTATATTTTTATCTTAGCTGTGACAGCCTAGCGGTTGAACGCTTGCCTTCCAGGAGTGTCTAAGTTCGATCCCAGCCCGCACCTGTGACTTTTCGAATTTATGTGCGTATCGCAATTTTTAAATTAAATTAAAATGTAAAATGTAACAAACATAAAAAATAAAAATAAACCAGAAAATTACATAAAATAAAAACAATGAAAAATAAAGCATGGAAGTGTGTGTCCCTCATGTGTGTGTGTGTGTACCACAGCAGATTTGAAAGGGATATGCCCATTCGTTAAGGAGGTTTTGGCCAAGTGGCGTCCATAAATACAGCAAATCATAGGCATTAGGGTTGAAATCATAGACACAAAATCAACCACAATTTTTTACATAGAACTTGGACAGAATTTTAAAATTGTATGAAAAAAATTCAAGGTTGATATTAAAACAAACATGAAGTTGACTGGCAAGCCAGTGTCGTCGTGGTAAGCGGGTACGGAATCCAATGTAAAGCGAAGGTTGTCATCGCCATAATACTAATCAAAGTCATCGGATAGAAAATAGCAAAACCGTGGAGGAAAAATCACAACTCAACAAGCACAACAAACAACCCGCAACAAACAAAATGGTAACCAATGGTAACTGTCAACACAGACTGTCAATTTCAATTATCATTGACGTAGTGATGGCGATTCGGCATCGATTTATCAAAAACCGATGTTATAGAGCTATGAATCGATATTTTTAATAAACTTGAACCAGCACTGCATAGATTTCGGAAGACAATCAATAGACATTTATTTTACCTATTCTATAGAAATTAAACGTTTTAATATGGGAAGCGAAACAAAAGAAAAAAGATTTTCAGAATATCATTCAGTTCTCGATTTATTTGATTTCGATTTTTGTGACATTTGCCATCACTACTTTTATAAGATTGACATACCGTGCGGAAATGAAGATTGCATCACATGCTTATTTGATTGAATATCTTTTTAATATAAGTTTTTAATTCCCGAGTGTTACAAACAAATAAATAATAACAATATTTTAGTTACTAAATAAGATATTTTTTTGTATTTTTCACATTGGTGTAACGAACCTGCCTACCTATTGGCCAAGAGTGGGCGTTTGCCTTTCGCTATTTCAGGGTTGGTCAGATACTAAAATTTGTACATAATAATGAATACTATAAGCCCTATAAAGGACCTCCACTAATAAAGTAGGACCTTATTACAAGGCCCTACCTTTCAAATCCCGGTCCCTTTAAGGGTTTATTTGTACTTATCATTATGAACAACTATTTCTACGCAAGCGATCATGAAATTGCGAATTATTTATATGGAACAGTAGATATTTTTTATCGCGGTTTCAGATTTGTTTTCATAGTAAAAATTGTTCATAATGTATTGTATTGTACTTATAATTGGTACACTCTTATATGTTACAACATGAAAACACTAAATTGCAAAAATATCATAGGACCGGACCAAGCAGTGCCTTCTCGATATTTATTATGGACGTTGACTCAACATTACTTGGCCAAAAAATCTTGGAAACCGAAGACCCAATTAAAATGTCTCCTACGACATAAACATGTAACCACAAACGAGTAGTAAATTGGACAAAAAATCCCTTTTATTTGTAACCGTGAGAGTGAAAACCTCTTGAGCGCCCGGTTGCCTTCCAAAAAACGTAATAGCGAAATAATCTTAGGCCTTCAATAACAGTCGTGACATACGGGCAGATAAAATAACAAACTGTATGAAATAGTATTTTTTTGGACAGCTGTTTATTTAAAATCAGAATGATGATATTATATAGCCGAAAGGGCTGGGAATAAGTTTACTTAGTTACTTAGTTAGCCCTTGGGCTATGTTGTCTGTGGTTATTAGTGAAAGAGAGCCTCAAACCGATTTTATTCAACTTAAAAATGAATCTAGACACAGATGACATAGTATTTTTTACGTCATGTATTACACCACCTATTCTATCATTATTATTTATTTATTTATATATCCATTTCTTTTTTACTCGGTGTATACTCATATCTTGTATATTTATTATCCTTAACATACTCTATAATTAACAACTAGCAAATGCAGCTGTAAATCGGCTAAGAAGGAAAAACTGAATTCAAAAATTTTCTACTTAATAAGACACAAATATCGATCACCAGATTGTTCGTCAGCTGCGTTTAAACAACATCCGCAAATTACAACAGGTAACAAAAAAAAAGTCTACAAAAGTAACAAAAAAGACAAATGAAAGTCTATACTACTTTATTATTCGTCAACTTTTCCGCCAGTATGTCCGCTGCTTCAGATCTGCGGCATAAGCGCCCTGTCATGGTGATTTTCTCCAAATCTTAAGACGGAATCGTCTGATAGTGCCTCTTTCGCGTATAATCCCTGCTAATACCCTCAACGCGACGCCTTGAGTGCGTTCCCTTGCACGTTCCAGATAATACTTGCCTACTTTTTATACGACTTGACTTATTTTGTCTTTCGACGGATTTTTTATAGTTAAGGCTTTGGTTTTGGAACTTTTTTATTTTATTTTTAATTTCTTGATTATCCGTTTGTTCACCATCTCACCTGAAGCGACGATGTGGCCTAGGATGTAGCATGTAGACCTAGGAGATACCTCTGTTCACAGTGTTCACTCTTGTCTTGAAGGTCACTTTGTATTTTATCAGGGATTATAAAGGATGGCAAGGCATTCTACTCCTTAGCTGTAATGTGGTATCAAAACGCTTTCTACGAATTGGTGGAAGTGTACAATTATACCTTGTATTAGGTATTTCTAATGCTTTCGTTATAGGATTTCACAAGTATTGATAGATACTAATTTTACAACCATTACGTATTTTTTTTTAAGTTTATGCATCCTAATTAATCAAATTTGTCGGTGTTGGCACTAGATCTTATATTAGAGTAGGTAGGTTTGGGAATAAAGTTTATTTACAATAACACCTGAACCAGCTTTCGTCTATGCCAATTTACCCATCTTCGATAGAAACAGAATATACTTATATAAAAATGGTAAACAAAACCAAGAACGTATACCTAGGTAGGTATTTTAATAATTCGATCAACTGAAATAATTTGTACCAAAAATAACGAATAACGTTTATTTGGACTAAATAGAATATAGCCTAATACAATTATACCATTATGAAATAGAATACAAATAGTGTATGATAGTAGGCTGCCAAAACTACATTAACTCCTGACTTCCAAACTAGGTGAAACACCTGTATCTTAGAAATCAGTTCTCTTCCATGGAAATTAAGTGTATATAGCTTAAAAATGCAAGGTAATACAACAAATCATAAAGTTAGACTATAGTTAAATTGAGGGGAGTGTAAACAAACAAATTTAGAAAGGATTAACAAGCTTCTTCATCCACGTTGATTCAGGATAGGACGGGTTGGTATTTCAATACAAAATGTAGCATATGATACAACAATAATACAGCAATAAGTACTAGAACCAACCAGGAAATCGTAAAAAAAATCTGCTGTTCCATACATTTCGTCGAGTAATATTGAATTATTTGTATGGAACAGCAGATTTTTTTTTTTTGCGATTACGTGGTATTACTATAACATAAAAGGTCCTCCTAAAGTAAGACCTTTATATAGACAAGGAATTTCCATGATCAGTTTTGTAGTTCATGAGATTTCCTCGAACTCATAAAATAAACGATACTGTTTTATAATACATATTATTACAGACAAACGGCCCCCAAGGGAATTCCAATAATTTGGGACTCCAAAAATCCTATTCAATAATAAATTTAGGAATCTCGTTTTAATTCATTGATTTTATAAATAAATTACCCAGCATAAACAATACTTATCTGTTATCTTTTTGGGTCAAGGGGCATGAACGATTTTCGGTAGGACCAATTAGGAAACGAGGCCAAATTGGAAGCGGGAATTTTAAAGGTAATAAGAGGATTATAGATGTTTCTATTTTTAATATTATGTACGTTTATCTATGGGCCTTAGTGGCCTGAAATAACTTTTTTTTTTCTTTATATATTTATTATTATTATATTAGATCCAACTGCTGTCCAGTACATAATATTGAATTATTTGTAGGAAACAGCTGATTTTTTTTCGCGGTTTCTGTAGGGTCCAATAGTGAAAATTATCGTGTTCCCACGGAAAGAATCTACCAAAATGACGACATCTAAGTACCTACTTCTATCACCCTGATCAGTGATCAGTCACCTCAACTATGAAAATAGCTGTCAGGCTAATCGGCTAATCGGTACAATATACAAATCCCATGAGAGAACTCATGATGAAGATGCCACCATGTTAGAGAGTAGTACATTTGCATCAAAGACAAAGATTTTTATTTCAATTGGGCCTTTTCAGGTTCTTTTAAAACGTCGAGATTTTGGTGCACGGTTCCAAAATGGGGGATGGCCCCCTATAGAGAAGAAACTGGCATGAAAATTCATGTATACTCTTTAGAAATAATAGTTTTATAGAATAGAATAGATCTTTATTTCATGTAAACCAAATACAGGCACTTATGAAATGTCGAGACTCTAGGTGCGCGGTTCCAAATAGTAAGTCCTATGGAGAAGAACCGGCAAGAAACTCCGCGGAAACTCTTTTAAAATGTGTTGTGGTAAGAGCTGCGAGATTAATGCAATTTAATGTGAATAAAAATAAATTAGAATAGGATAGTAATAATGATTAGCCTTTAAATAAGAATGCAATGCCAGTTACAAGCTGACCAGGCCCGACAGACTGCACCCGTACACGAGCATGAGTCATAATATTATAATACAGTACCTATTCAACAATACGTATCGTGTACGTACTTATCGTCAAAAACTGTGAAAACAATTCTAGCGAATATGCCAAATTTAATATACATGAGAGCAATATGATGATTTATAATCGTATTCAAGCAAATATCAAAGAATTCATTAGTATCTACTAACAAAAACTATATATATGAGCTTTGTTAATAAAATGTTATTCAAAAATTAGTAAAAGCCACAGCTCTGACTATATTAAACCACGGTAAACACAAAGAAGCTAAAGAAACTTCCTTAAAACGAACAATTTTCCCTTTCTTCGAGGAACAGTAAATTAGTTCGAAACGAGAGGAATGTTCTAAAAGAGCTTAGATCGGGACCAATTAATTTTCTATTAATTACGTTCAGCAGATATTTTCTTTGTATAAGGCTGCATTTCCACCAGAGCAGTACGAGGTAGCTAAACAATGTGCGGGAAAAATATCCACCAATCAGAATACTACGGACCTCAAATGAAGTAATCCTCTTCGTGGATTTTTTCTTCGGTCACCGCTTAGCTACTCCGCTCAGCGCTAGTGGAAATGCACCCTAAGGACCAATTACGAGGACAAATATAGACTAAATGCATTAACTTATTAGGAGACTATGTAGAAAAATAAATTGTTTTTTTAACACGCTTTTATTAGCTTCACCTGTAATTAACTAACTAACTATGTAAGAAAATTTTGGAAGTTAAATTTGATTCACTTCCCGGTTTCCGATTGAGCTGAAATTTTGCATACACGTTCAGTTTGGATGACTAAAGCGTGTTCTATAGTTTTTTTTTAAAACTTATTTTATTCATTAATTATCATCACCGTGTTTTATTTTCATTATCATTACTTTTGGATCAACCCTAGTATATAACACGTTCACTGTCCCGACAGCAGACACAATAGTTAAACAATCGACATGTACCACATGTGGTTCATGGGACTGGAAAAGGGTTAAGAAAGAGTATGTAAAATGTTTTCCATAACCATTAGGCATTCAAAATCAATAATACAGTCGCCATGTATCATAAGCAAGCCCCTAACAAAGTTTTAATGCTGGCCAACAAGCTTACAGAACTGTGTTCTATACCCCAACCACTAAACTCAGACCGCTGCAATTCGAAACTTCAAACTTATAACGTTTTTGGTATGGACCACAGGTAATTTTATGATGGCTGACGATGACACCCGACTAAGTTGGCAGTGCCGTTCATTTGTGTTACTCCTTCTGTCCTGAGCAACTCCTTAATTAGGTCAAGAAATGTAAGGGGCACCGCGAAATTCTCTTAGGTAGGGTAACACTTTTTTGGGATACGTCCTCAGTTTTGCATAATTTGGGACAAGGTTTTTGGAGCAGTTCAAGTTTAGTACTTGGGATTTTAATAATAAATGGTGTTGTATATTTTAGGTTGGAAAAATTATAAAATGCCAAAGACTTATTTTGTCAATGTCTTTAGTGAAAGTGAACCGGCTAGGATTTCTCCTGTATCGTGGGTACGTGGTGCACACAGACCCAGACCCGGAGTAACTATCTGTAGGCCATACAAAAATTTGTTTCGTGCGGGGATCGAACCTGTGACACGTAGCGCAGAAAGCCAATCGCTTAGCCACTCCGCCAACTGTACTTTTAATACATTCCTTACGAAATTTGTGTGCGTTACTATAGATGCAAAGCTTTTATACAAGGTCCAACCTTTCTAGTCCCGATCCCTTTAAGGGGTCACACCACTCATAATTATGAACAACTTTTACTATGGGACCAATTAGGAAATCGCGAAAAAAAGATGAGCTGTTCCATAATTATATTTTGTCAAGTAATATTGAATCATTTATATGGAACAGCAGATTTTTATTTTCGCGATTTCTTATTTGGTCCCATAGTAAAAGTTGTTTATAATGATGACTACAATAACCTATGAATCGGGATTAGAAAAGTATATACCAGGTTTAATTATATACAATGCCTACGGGAATCACTATAAAATAATTAATTTTGTTCTAGAAAACAGTAAGTATAGACATTTATATTTCATATTGTGTCTTAACGGGACTTTAATATCACAAATGGAAGCTTTAATGAACGAGTTCTTAGAAAAAATTGTTCTATTAAATATATTTCTCGTTATATTTTGCCTACTCTCAAGAGAAAAGCTGCCAAGTTCTCTTGTTAACTCAATTATCTCATAACTTGACGCTTTTTCCCTTTTCTAGAAATTAACTTCGCCTATGACTCCCTTGTAATGTCGAGAAATATTGATATTAATTATTACTAAATTTACTTACCTACTTACCAAATTTTTACCTAGTTTCATAAAATACATTTAGTTAAGGTCCTATTGGGTCGTGAAATAAAATATAGTGGACTGTATTAAAAGGTGGTTATTGGTTTAATAACCACCTACAAATTACAAATTAATTGCAACAAATGAGTTAAATTTTCATCGCCGGTGGTGTCCGAAAGCGAGTGGTGGGAGCCGCCCGCGTGAGTCCGCTGTGGGTGTGTGGGTTCAAATTCCAAAACATGGCAATAGATTTTTTTAGAGAGCTGAAAAATATGAATTTCTCCATTATACCGATGGCCGCTATGGGATTCTAAAATGGTGGTTTTATGCTCTTATTGCAAATAGTCTTTCACCAAAAATATAAAGCGTACTCGTAATTACCCAAGCTTTGTCCTGATTGCTTCCTTAAAATTGGTGTTCCTAATAGCAGCCACTTCTTGATATTTGTCGACACTTCCTTTCGAGTTTTATTGCTGAATGAATGAACTGAAACTGCAGTTAAAGGGTTGGTTTTATTACAGTTCCGAGTCCACGGTCGCTTCAGCTGAAAAGTTGAGGAGTTTGTGGACGAAATATGATTACGTGGTGAGAGTGAATTATGGTTTTTAAGTGTGTTTGTTTGTAATAGAAGTTGTGCGAATTCGAGTCTTATTGTCTGGTGAAAAGGAAGTAAATTATTTAAATTATTTTTTAAGCACTGGAAAGTTTACTAAGGGATAATAAGGACGTAATGGTAAGCAATTAGATAGCCTTATCACAACAGATTCCAGATGTACACCAGTGGCGAAGGGT
The DNA here is from genome assembly GCA_932294325.1 of Allophyes oxyacanthae. Taxonomy (NCBI): domain Eukaryota; kingdom Metazoa; phylum Arthropoda; class Insecta; order Lepidoptera; family Noctuidae; genus Allophyes; species Allophyes oxyacanthae. The sequence goes on from OW028617.1 coordinate 3,005,017, forward strand.
GACAGTTTTAAAAGGGGATGCCGTCCCAAAAATGCCTTCTAAAAATTGCTGCAATTAATGCTGCAAGACAAAAATCCATACCGTCTCTTGTAATCTATATATAGTTATGTTTGGAAGAGCTCAACCTAACTGAAGCCATATTACGTTGGTCTATGCACTAACCAATTCCTAAAGGGAAGCCGATGGGAATTGGGTTGTATGGACTCTTCGCCACTGATGTACAGCAAATATCAAATCAAGAATAGTGAATAGCAAAACAGGCATTTCAAAATAAAACCCACTTGGAACCGTGCACCTAAAATCACGACGTTTTGATAGTGCCTGCAAAGGCCCAGTTGAAATAAAAAAGTTTGACTTTGACTTTGAAAAATTGGGATACATAATTTACATCTAAAATAACTAAGAACCATAAAGTACATAAACATTGTTTAGTAATAGATTTAAGTTTTTACAGTTTTAATATTTAGAACATAAAGAAGAAATTAATAAAGTTACTTAATTAGAGCCTTTTACGTAAGTGTGACGTGGACAATGATACAGAAAGATAGAGAGCATTCGGAAGAATTTAAAATTCACCCATTACCTACATTAAAACATAACTTCCATTATCATAATTCTCAAACAAACCGAGACAATACAAGTCGCCAGTAGCCAACTTAAATATTAAAGCTAACCAAATAATGCTCATTGACACGAGTCATGGCAGGTTGCCAAAACTGCGTATATAAGTTCAAATAAACGTCTTAGGTATTTTATCATTATTTATTTTATTTATTTATGTACACACAAGGAAACATGGTAATAAAAATGTTACAGACAAATGAGCACAATGGAACTACTTATTTGTAAAGAAATTTCTTCCAGTAGTCCCGCGATTGGAAATAAGGATGATAGACACGTAGACACAGTGTGTAAAAATTACAAAGTAACTACTTTAGACTATCATTGTCATATTAATAAGCTACCTTGTAAAAAAAAATACCGTACCTACCTCATCTAATCTAATCTTCATGATCAGTACCTCTACCATGAGTTTTCCGTGCCAATATTTGTATGGGGATTTTTTCAGCGCCTCTAGCGGTATAAATAGTGAACTAAAGTTACTATACAAAATATTGCATGTGAACGTGAACGTTAGACGGCACGGTAAACTCATGGTAGAGGTACTGATCATGAAGATAGGAGTCCCAACTACATGATTGGTAATTTTGTACAAGTTAGCTCGAACTTTAGTCTCTCACGATCGTATTGAAGTTTATTACCAGAGTCCATGTCCATTACCATTTTAGTTACGCAGTTGACCCGCCCCCTGATTACCGATGTAGCAGACAGTTTGCGACAGCCGTAAATCGCGAGGTAGCTGCTGTCAAACATCACTTTGATATTACGTAATTGCCGATAGCGACATGACAGCCACCGCTTACGGGTTCGCCCTCTGGCGGACAATAAACCAACTAAAAAGTGCATACTTGGCGCTGCAAACACGACAAGTAGTGACAGGCGGACGAATGCCGGACATACTACGAATTTGTTTGACAGTACGCGACCGATCGCGCTCCGTCTGCTGTCGCGTGGCTGTCGGCGCCTTGATTACGTAAGAAAAATCTGACAGCCACAGCGACCACCAAACAATGCATCCCTTTCTCGCTTATAGACATTTTTATAAGAGGATACGGAATAGGAAGTTTATTTGCGACAGCAACTGTCATATTTACCATACGTAATCAGGCGGCGGGTCTCTATCAGATGATTTTTACGTAATTAGGGTGCCGTTTGTGCCTTTACTTGTCACTTGGCGTCCCACTTCCCCACCCAACCGCTCGTGCCCAGCAGCAGTTTTCGCTATGCTGTTTATATGTGTGTGTGAATGCACACTGTTTCAATTAAGTAGGCGACAGACAGGCGACGGATATGGAAGCGGGAGACGCGGGAAAAGAAGTTAAGCTTGTCGAGTAGTATGGACAAAGGACATTAACGAACCGCGGCTAATGTGACACTGGCCAACTTTAATTGCCAGTTTATTACATCGTTGTCTTAATTACAGTTTGGCCTGTTAAGCAAATGAGGAAAATAAAAGCTTGGAATAAAATTTGCTGTTATATTAGTAAAGTTAAGGATGATTGTCATAACAAAGCCATGTGGTTGCTGATTATAAATTGAAATCATTTTATTGGCAATAAGGGTCGATTTGGATTAATTGTAAAAGGAAAATGTCGATAGTTCATATCATATTTTCGCCCTGTATCCTTCATTGATAGATAGATAGTGACTTTGCGAAGGTATGAATAATCTTAAAAAATTAGCAAAAGGACAATGTAAGATCATAATAATATCATATGAAATGGAAGCTGCTCTTCTAATAAATAGATCCTAACCACAAAGAAAAGGCTTGACTTTTCCTCCAAGAAAACGTAGGATAAAGGAACCTACTTGTTCTCAACAGTGTTGGTTTTTGTGCCACTTGACCCTGCATCATAAGGGCGAAGGTTCGAGATCGAGGTCAAGCAGTTGGGGGTTAAGATAAATAGCACTTGATATTTTCTCTTATCCTCCAATCATGTTCCCGGAGATACATAATACATTTTGATTTCGCCTGTGGACTGAATAAATCAGTATATCGAAGATTTTATGAGTGGGATTTTTATTAAGTTATAAGTTGGCTATAGGCGATGAATATAAGAGCTATTTTGTCATGAAAATATCGGCAATACTTTATGATAACAAATCCAGCCCACTACTTTCCCACTGCTGGGCACGGGCCTCTTCCCAGAATGAGAAAGGTAAGGCTTTACTGTACTAACTCTATTACGCTGGCCTGGTGCGAATTGGCGGACTACACTCGTAGAGAACACCTCTTTCTTTTTTACATGCTTATTTATTTTTACCCGACTACGGAGAGGGTTATAACTACATAGTATCACAAATTCTTAGGTCTTAAATATGAATTTTATTAATAACTAGCTTCCGCCAGCGGCTTCGCCCGCATGATAGAATAGAATAGAATAGAAATATACTTTATTGCACACCAACATAACAAAACATACAATAGAAAACAATGAACAATGGGCGGTCTTATCGCTAAAATAAAACCTAAATAAATAAAATATCGATTGTTGATTGTTGATATATAGATATCTTTATAAATTATAGCCTATGTTACTTAGTGATAATATAGCATTCTGCTGGTGAAAGAATTTTTAAAATCGGTCCCGTAGTGTTTGTTATTATCCATTACAAACAAACAATCATACAAAAAAACAAACAAACATACAAACATACAAAAAATCAAATCTCTCTCTCTTTATAATAATTATTAGTTTAGATAATGTTTTTATTTATTTATTTATATATAAATAAATAAAAATAGATAATGTTGTGTCGTCGTAGTTCCTTTAAAAGGTATTCTTTTAATTTTAATTTTATATTGTTGTGAGTTAGTTTGTTTTTAAATGCCTGCGTTTTAAGAAGCCTCACTAGTTCAGTTTACGGTTGGTGAAGCTATAACATGGAAAGGTAGCCAATACATTTATATTATCTATCACACTTCAGAGACTAACCATAAAATTCCCTACTTCCATTATTTATCCCCAGAAATATGACCTTCAGATACCCAATCAAAAGCAAACAGGGGAATTCTCGCAATTTCGTACAAGAATCCGAGTATCGGATTACAATGACCATATTTCACGTTTACGCGTGATGTCCACGGAGGCCGACGCTGGCTTTCGGCTTTCGTCATGATTTATGACCGGTCAGAAGATTGTGGGCAGAGAAATAAATCTAGAGATATTAATACCCCGTGAAGGTCGATAGAGGTTATGAAGAAAATTATGAATCGTCTTGTGTCTCCTTTGATTCTTGTAGTGTGAGGGAATGACACTGAGTGTGATTGAGTCTGGGTTTTTATTTTTTTCTTTGAGAGAATACGCAAACATCGATGACACTAATACGCTCAAGGCTTTTCACTGCTTTAATAATACACAAATGGGTTCTCATCACACGTCTATTTCTCTAAGACTTCTAAGACATACGATCTTTTACGAGATAATGCTATAATAAGAATCTTAATCGCGTAACACTTTCGTAATCGGCAATATTTCGGGTGTGATTTTTGGAGTGTTATTACAGCCGATGTCATGGCCGTTACAAAATTTGAAATAAGAAGAGTGTGCACCGTCTCGCTAATACTGCGCCCATTATGCGTATTAGCGTCTAAAAAATGTAAATGATTTCTCGGCCGGGCAAAAGCTATAACGGCACTCAGAAAAATTACACTGGGTGCATTATCGGCTGCGCTGTTTGACACGCTTGCTATCGGTGCTCGGCATCGCTTCCTTTTTCAAAGATTAACAAAGTAAATTGCAAATTATGCTTTAAAGAAAAAAATTCTTAATTTTTTTTAAAACTTCTGAAGAAAATTATTTTATACTTTTTAGTTTAGAAGTCAGTTTTTACTTGTTAATGTGTGTGTAAATATTGTTAGTCTTTAAGGAAATGTAAACTAAAAACTTACTGGCAAATAAATGATTATTTATTTATTATTTACTTGTTTTTAAAGTTTATTTCATTTTTCTATTTTGAGTGGCTTATACATGCGACTACAACAATCGCGATTCGCGACTGATATGCTGTTATTCATTCAAGAGTTCCGTTGTCTATCTCCGAAGGTCTTCATCAGATCTTCACCAAATTTTAATGACACCACCTCGAGAGTATATCCCTTTCAAGTAAAAAAGAATTTTCAAAATTGGTCTTCAATTGGCGGAGTAATCGCGTAACAAACATACAAAAGTCGAAAACTTTTTTTGAAGTTGGTTAAAAATATCTCCCTTGATAACATGAACAACGCAATGAAAATTGTTGAACTGACTGTCAAAATGAAAGTGATTCAGGTTACTGGACTGTAACGTAAAAACTGGTCTTCCTCCCCTCCACTTGGATCCCTTACAATCAAGAGAAAAACAGACGTAACTATTTTCAGTTGCGATGATACAACTATTTTTTATTTTATTAATAAGGATCAGCAAAAGCTATACTATTCAGTTAGACAATTAATTTTTACATGTACAAATAGTTGATAATGTCAACGACGCTGTTCACACAAGTTAGCTTAAGATACAGTAGTAAAAGAAAGAAATTACACGCTAGAGGATAATGGTATAAAGTTAGAGGCTGAATTATCATAGTATCACGTAAGTAAAAAGTAAGACGGGTCATTAGTCTAACAACAATCTTTATGTATTTGACTCTTGAACTGGCCCATAGAGCCAAAAATGTATACCTGTTATATTTTTTACACAATTTTTTTATTATAGGTGTCTACCATACGACGCAACTATGAACTAAGTAATTAGAATTAGATACTACGTACAATTTCGGTCATATCTGTCCAGTATTAATGTGAACGTATGTACATAATAATGTTTAGAGTATGAACACTAATCGCAAATATAATTGACCTAGTTAAACTAGCGTTCCCGTAATTTGGGATCAGGTTAACGTACACCTCAGTTAATTCGAAATTATGGTTCCACCGTAATTACGTAATTACGGTTAATAAGAAAGAAAGAAAGAAAAATCATTTATTCGGACTAGACATCAGACAATACAGACAATGCAAAAAAAAATCAGCTGTTCCATAAAAACCTTCAATACCTACTCGACCCAAACGTATGAGACAGCTGATAATCTTACATGCATATACAATGTTGGTCCCATAGAGAAAATTGTTCAGCTTGATGGTCTCATGGTCAAAGTCAATGTTTTTTATTTCAACTGGGCCTTTGCAGGCACTTTCGGAATGTCGTGATTCTAGGTGCACGGTTCGAAATGGGTTGGTTCTGGAGAAGATACTGGCAAGAAACTCCATGGATACTCTTTTCATAAGACAAACCCAAACCCTTATATATTATAATACATGACCACGCATTTCTGATCACGTTGTATGTATAAAAGTAGATGGGGTGTCCTTTTGGTTAGCATTGGACACCTTAGGTTTGATAAGTTTTATCTGCAACGTAATCCTAATAATGCAATATATCTAGACAGTCACCAAAAAATAAATCTGTCTTTTTAGACCCACATCACTATCTATTCAGTCATCTAATCAAACTTTTCTAACAAAATTCAATTCAAGCTCTTTCGAGTTTCACATATAAGTGTCTCCCATGAGATATTGCATGAAGATATATCACGGTCCCATTTTCAATTGGATCCGAGCGAGATCTGACCTCATTAACGGGGGTAACATATGTGCGGAATGAGGGTTAATAAAAAAGTTTCAATTGACCGGGGCCCATCCTAAGAACATGATGTCTAAATGTGGTGAGACTTAGTCATTTCATTTGCCTAGATGTTTGAGAGTAGATGTGAAACAAGAATTAAAGTTGTTTAGGAATAAAATTACATTATTTTTTAAGAAAAATTAAACTATTTACAACCATAATTATATAAACTTACATAATATGTAGGTACACTAATTATTGTTAAATAAATACAAATATAAAACTGAGCACCTAGGTGTCAAAGTACTCCTCCTCATCGCTGTCAATTGGTAGCGTGCCCAGAAGACTGGCAGCATTGCCACGTTGAATGGCAATGCTTATTCTTTGACCCAAGAATAGGCCAGCCGTCGAGTCGCGCGTAGCGTCGACCAACCGTTTTGCAATGTCTGTGAATAGGAGATATTAATATCAATAAAATTGTTTAGGCTATTACGTATTAAATATAATAAATATCGAATTAAGAAAACATACAATTTATAATATGTTTGTAACATCCATCGACATAATTCCATACTATTATACTATAAAATGTCCTACTCTGCGGACGTCCTTTTATGGGTTATCTATGCCAAATCTCACACTCCGTGCATGCTAAGCTTAAAAAGGAAAACAAAGTTTTCTCTTCACGTATTAATATATAGATAACATTATTACTATATTCATTTATAATTTCATTCGAGTCCTAATGACTTTTTGCTCGTCGCAATTAACAGCAAGCGATCAGTACTGAATATAAAACAAAGAAGGGACCTTAATTTATTTAATACAGAATAAATTTAGCTCAGTATCATCTACAGAATACTAAATTGATTCATCTCAGTTAATTCTTATTTCATAGAATTGGAATTGTTTCACAAAATTCGTATTTTCTGTTTTACAGACAATTGCACTTTAATCTTGTAATGAATTAAAAATGAGATGTATCTTTTGATTTAATGGATGTCATATAAACAAACTTTAGTCTCTAATGGGCTAGATCGAGCAATCTTATTAAGCGGGGTTAAGCAGCGCTTGCCGCAGTCAGTCTTTGGATGGGTGACCATTTCTTCGAACATCCCAAAACCCCCGACTCTAACTAGAAAAAGAGCTGTGACTTTTGAACAGATTTTCATGAAACATAGATAACATGATACCAGATTAGAATAGTTTTCAATAAAAAAACAACATACAAATCGGTTCATCCGTTTTGGAGCTACGATGTCATAGACAGATACACAGATACACACTACAATTTCATAACACCCCTTTTGGTCGGTGGTTAAAAAAGCATAATTGGAGAATTTCAATTGTGGTTTTTTTAATCTATTTTTATTGCAAAAAAGTGTCATAACTATTATTTAACGTTTCTATTAGTCAATGTTTTTACCAACAAAAATAATGAATAATTTAAAATAAAACTTTTCCGCACTGCATATTTTTTTTATAGCCAGCTTGGTACTTAAATGACAGTAGAACAATTATTGAGATCATCATTTGCAGCCGCTGTATTAAGTGGCCTAAATACAGCACTCATTATTTACAGGCTCGTATGTAGTAAGTATTCCAATAACACATTTTTGCAGCAGTTTTACAAAGGGCTCATATTCAGCAGGCTGGCTTTACAGGCTGGTATATTTTCCAATATGATTTTTAATAAATTAAAAAAAAAACTATATTGTTGTTACAACTGGTTTTTGTAACGCTGATACTCGTTATCCATGGTCTACAAGCCCATCACTGTTGCAATATTCGAAAATTTCGATCGTATTAAATACGACGACGTTAAATAAATTGTACAATATGACTTCATTTATTTTTTATATTTTTGCTGAAATATCGTGAGGATGATCAAGATTTTTAATATCGAAATTGAAATACAGTATGTAAAAATATATAAAACGCACATGGTTTAGAATAGATCTTTATTTCATGTAAACCAGATACAGGCACTTATGAAATGTCGAGACTCTAGGTGCACGGTTCCAAATAGTAGACCCTATGGAGAAGAACCGGCAAGAAACTCCATGGTAACTCATTTCAAAAAATAGATTATAATCTTTATCAGTACAATGTTGTGGTAATGTTGTATTGGTGTATTGTAGTCTCTGCCTGCTTCCATGGTAATGGAGCAAATTTAGTAAAAAGGAATGATGATGATGAATGAGGTTATATTATTTACATTAAAATTTGAACTTTATTGTAATGAGTAATCTTGTATAAAAAGTAATCTTGGCCAGCACTCTCCTGTTTATCGTATGAGTTCGTCATCGAATAATATTCAAAGCGATATTGATATGTTTCTTCGTCACGATTCTTTAGCCTCATTTAGGAAAAAACTGAAATTAATAATGCACTCTGGGCTGTAATTTTTTGTATTTTTTTGTATTTCTATTTTTGTTTAGATAATAACTTAAAATCCTATTATGTATGTACCTAGTTTAGTTTAATTATAACATACCTACCGTTGTTATGCAAGCTGTGTTCGCATCTAGAAGGATACTGTCACGCCATGCTGTAAGATAATTTCTTAAATGTACCTTTTATGATAGAATTCAGTTTTGTGAACCAAATAAAAAAAAAAAAAAAAAAAAAAAAAAATATTATCATACATAAATGCTACGGCGTAGTACAGCGTAGCTTCGTAGCAGAAATCGTAGCACCGTAGCGGAAAATGGTAAGCGTAGCAATCCTCTAAACTGTTTACTTATTTACTCTATTGAAAATCAAAATATAGGAATTAAATTATACAACGTGTATCAAATAATTTTTTCGCGATTACGATGATAGCCCATAGAGAAAAATATTCTGTTTTATGTTCTGATTCCACCTTTAATTATTATGACAGAGTATTTCTGATACACGTTGTTTATTACTTACAAGCAACTCATTATACCTACCAATGTGTGTTCCAATTGTAGTTTAATAAAGAAAAAAATTATAATAAAAAAACTACCAGGGCTATTCAATAAATTTTTTCAGGAATTTGTTGCATCTACGTAAACCTTTTACCATAGGAAAGGCGGGCAATCATCAAGAACGTTATTAATTATTATTTTTATTGATAGCACTTATAGTTTTTTTTATGATTTTGTTCTTTGAGCACTATGCGAAATGATTGGAAAAAACAAAAATTGGTCTTATCTTTTGAACCCTAAAAAATTGCACCGACATTCTCAGGGTTAAAAAGTTTGTAAATGACCTTGCCCACGCCCCTATTCGATTTGATCCATACTTGGATACCCTGTATAAACCGAGCAAACATGTTTTTAGTACAAGAGTACAAACAAACGAAAACAAAGTTAGTTGGAGCCAGGAACTTGGGCAAGTTTGTGTGTGTTCCCACCATATTATTGAACAGTATCGACCCGAGTTGATCTAGGAATTAAAAGACAACAAACAAAGTGAGCTTAACTCGTAGCTAGTTGTAAAAGTACGTGGAATAGAATAGAATAGAATAGAATAATAATAATAATAATAATAAAGCCCATTTATTTCCAACAACCTTAAATAACATTTTCTCTTATTACTAAATAACTATTACTACTCTATTATTGGAACCCCATGCTGGGTAAAGGCCTCCTCTAGCTTACTCCATAGTTTTCTATTTTTTGCTTTGTCTCTCCAATTTTTTCCTGCTACTAGGATTATTTCATCGATCCACCTGTTCCTTGGATGACCTCTTTTTCTTTTTCCCACCGGACCTTTCCATGTTGTGGTTTCTAATGTCCATCTATTGTCTGTGTATCTCGCTATAGATATAGAATAGAATAGAAATATGCTTTTGTGGACGAACGAGGTATAGTGTTCCTCCATTGAAAAGGGAGGATCCTCCGACCAGGCGAGGTGATATTGCCTGGCGGGCCGAAGCCCGACGGTTGATGTCGGACAGTTGTATATTTGTAAGATACGATGTTGTTTTTCCTTGCGTGATGCAGGCCTCGTAATCTGATTGGTCGAATTCATATTTTCGCACTGTAGTTAGCTTTTGCTGACTTACTAAGTAGTTAGTCTATGTGGCGATAGATGTCGCTACACTTTATTGCACACCATAATGCACTTCACATTGCTATTCGTATTCGCGTATTCGTATTCGCTGTGTACCAAACACATAAACACGCGATCGACAGAAAACGTGTAGGGATTATTCTGGTTAAAAACATTAAAAAATTGCTATTTTAAATTATCTTTTAAGCCTACAGAATTTTTATGAAACTTACATGATCACTAGCACCAATTACTATACGATATCCAATATTCAGAAATTAAGTTATAACCAATAATTTTATTAAACGCTAGCCGTTTCCCGGTACATATTTTGCATTTTTTTTATATGTGATTAATTTACTTTGATGTGTAAAATGCAAATGGTGAAAATTCAAATAATTAATTCCTGATAATCCTGTTATGTAAATATTATGCATTTACGTAAATATTGGCAAATCCGGTACCTATTGGTAAAACGGGATTGGGTAAATACGGTTTGAAGCAGTGATCCTATTGGATGAACGCTTGCCTTCCATGCAAGAGGGTATGAATTCAAACCCGGCCCATACGTCTGAAATTTCGCATTAATGTTTAGATCAGAATTTGATTATCACTTGCATTAATATGAGGTGAGATGGTGGTCCAACATTGTACTGATCAAGATTGTAATCTATTATTTTAAAAGAGTTTCTATGGAGTTTCTTGCTGGTTCTTCTCCATAGGACTTACTATTTGCAACCGTGCACCTAGAGTCTCGACATTTCATAAGTGCTTGTATCTAGTTTACATGGAATAAAGATCTATTCTATGATCTGCGCAGGCCCTAACTAAATTAATTTCCAACACAATTCTAAAAAAAACTTATTCTTTTAACAATTAATTTTCATCCAGCCAACATTAATTATAAAACAACTTAGAAATCTAACATTAATTATAAAATAACTTTTATAAATCTTTCTACAAACTTCCATTACCTAATTACTAATTAGGCAGTTGAATACTTAACAGTAACCTGTTTTGGCTAGGTATTTTCATAGCCTATTTTGTTAATGGTATTAAGTACGTAAATCTTCTTTAATACGAGTCTGGCTACCATTACCTTGATAGATAATTCTGTTTGTTACTTTTCTAAGATATATTACGCGAGTTAAAATAGTCTGTATTTATTGGATATATTTTAGTGTTAGACTTGTTCTGTTTGAAGATAAAATACATCGTAAGACAAAGCCTATATTATCTTAAAATCACAACACTATTGCTTTTTACATCATTTACCCTAAAACCGGCCTGAGTTATATCCGTGCTTGAGGTAAAATACTCAAAATGAACAGTTTCTTTTAACAACAAAATTACTTTTTATAAAATCTTGCACAGCGTTACATTGGGAGTGAAATATGATGTCATTTCCGGGCGCTCCACGCCTCCTATTTCCGCTAACAAGTGCAGACTTGATACCGGATTGAATGAAGCCTGTTTCTTGGTCCAACTGAGTTTTGATTTAAGAAGAATATTGCCTAATCCGACTTCGAACTTTTAGTATATTAGATGGGTAATAATTCGTCGGTTGACAACTAAAATTCATTAAGTGCATGTAAAGTTAAGAAGCTCAACACTCAATACAACTGTTCCATACAAATAATTTAATATTACTCGACTATGGAACTATGGAACAGCTGATAATTTTTTCGCGAGTTCAGGATTGGTCCTTTAGTAAAAGTTGTTCATAATGATGAATACAATACACTCCTTCAATATTTCCATTGTTCAACCAACCAGCCTATATAATGTCCTATTTTATGGAGGACCTTAAAAAGGGTTATTGTCCTCTTTACCCTCCTCCTGAAAAGGTTCAGAGAAGGACACCCGGGCTTTTAAAACTGGTAGAACGAGAGAATATCTGAAGGTGGGTATTGTATCATCATTATTTATTATTTATTTATTTATTTAATCAGACTACATGAGGTCCATCGTGTTAGTAACAAATTTACTTAGCCTATGTTAATACTTAATGACTAAAACAGATAGGGTTCGGTTGGTCAACACCCATACAAGCAGGCTGTCTGCCCGGCGGCCATCGCTTGCAGGAGGCTGTATTATAAACAACTTTTATCTAACCTCATATCGTAAAGTTCTATTATGAATTAAAAAATAATATTATAATGACAGACTTTATGCACATGCAACCATAATAAAATTAAAAAGTTTTATTAAGATTCAGTTTTCTCTTTGACTGTACTCAAAGAGTTTTCCTAACATGTTTTGTTAGAAAAACTGAATCTTAATAAAACTTATTATTGCTATAAAATATTTTTATTTCTATTATAGTACACCATAGACTTATTATACTACTGTTTAATAAATCTATGCTAGTAAACTTCGGTTCCACCAAGGAGTTTTCAGTTCAATTTTTATAGCAGCCGTACATTGTCTATGCTGGCGCGGCTAGGGCGCTTAATATTGATTTATTTATAATTATGGAACAGCTGATTTTCTTATCGCGATTTCAGTTTTGGTCCGATAGTAATACTTGTTCATAATTATGAGTGCCTACAATACCTTCCTTCAATGTTTCCCTCGTTCTACCAGTCATCCAGTATTCCAAATTCTATAAATGTAATTTTCAGAGACAACACTTTCATATCATGCAGTCGGCAGTAGTCGGCACTCGCTACTACGTAACATGACTGGCATCCCGCCAAACATGTAGTTTGTAACGCGAACGATATGTGACATATTCAAACTGTTTATGAAGCTAGTTGGTTATAATACTCTAGTGAGTGATGTACTCTAGTGATGGTGGACAACCAGGTGTGAGGCATAAAAGTGAAATGGGCAAAATGAGTTCCTTCATATCAATATCAATAACCTAACCGTCAAAAACCCCCGACTCCAACTAGAAAAAGAGCTGTAACTGCTGAACAGCTGAACAGATTTTCATAAAATGTAGCTAGGATGATACCCGATTAAACTAGCTTTCATTTAAAAATACTGCATTGAAATCGGTCCATCCGTTTTAGAGCTACGATGCCACAGCCAGATACACAGATAGGTACACACTACCAACTTAACACCCCTCTTTTTTTTTGGGGGTTTAAACAATGTATCAGTGGAGTGACGTAACGTTGCTTTGGACAATTTTTATCTCAACTACTTTGTTGTCGGCTCCCAGTCTAACCAGATGCGGCTGAATATCAGTATTTTACACAGAGCGATCTGCCATCTGACCTCCACTTACCCAATTACTGGGAGACACTGATACGGTACCATAATTATGGTTAGACCGGTAGTCAAACTTTTTGGGTTACTGACTCCCGTAACATCTGTCAAAGGTATTCGTATGACAACCGGGACCAACTGTTTAACGTGCTTTCCGAGGCACGGAGGGGTCTCGATGTTCAAAAAAACGGTCATCCATCGAGGGACTGACCGCGGCAACCGCAGCTTAACCTCACTCAATCGACTGATCTGCGTGGTAGCTATGTACCTACGAGCCCCTCTGTTGTACTGTCCCATGTAGAGTAAAATTATTTTTCTCACGTTTTTTCTTCATTCAGTGACCTTTTCTTGACGCAAAAATTTCAACCCTACATTTTACTTTACGAATACAAATTTTGATCTTAATTAAACATAAATTTATTATCTGAATAGTACCTAAGTACTAAAGTTTAAATTAGTTCACAAATAAGTTGTTGTCAAAATCAGAGTAAAGTCGAAACTTGTTTTAGTTTTACATAAAATAATATTATGTATTCAATTACTACATTAATTAATCTGAAAATAGGATTTTTATACCAAAAGGATTGTTTTAACCCCGTTTTTTATCTGGCTACGGAGAGGGTTATATGTTTGACCGGTATGTATGTATGTGTGATACGACCACGGCTAACCTCTGAACATCACTATGAATATGTGTTTTATTTTCTTGTTTTTTCATACCTTTTCAGTGGTCGAGTTTTAGTTTATGATCTTATTTTTTTTAAATTAAACCTTTCGATTTTGAAATGTCAAAGTACTATGAAATTGTCTTTACCGCTCATAATTTATTACAATATTTATGAACTGACCGCAGCCATAGTAAAACGTAAATAAAAAAAAAAACTTGTTTACCAAAATCAATCATCCAGAACATCCATGAATTTGTCAGAACCAATTAACTACGTCCCACAAAACAAAACGATAAGTCAAATTGACCGACATATCAAGCATGTGTCGATTTTCCACATTTTATGCTTGGCATATAACACTGGCAGCTTGCCAGGGCCTGGCATGCCATTTTATTTCCGAATTGGCACGAGCTTATTGAGCTCATTGCTTAACTTTGTGGCACATCCTAGTTCGTATGAGGCTATAAATTAAGTGCGAGTCTTTTAGACCACCTGCGTGGTTTGAAGACTTTATTAGTTAAAAGAGATCTATTATTCAGTTCTTTCTGCACATGTGTCTTTTCTTGCACATGAGGGACACACACTTCCATGCTTTATTTTTCATTGTTTTTATTTTATGTAATTTTCTGGTTTTTTTATTTTTTATGTTTGTTATGTGTGCATGCTCGGTGTCCTGTGTGCAAAAAATAAATTGATTTTCTTTCTTTCTTCTGGTAAGCAGAATTTTCTAACAAAAATACAATAAAAAATTGATTTAAGTAGAATGTCAGTTTTGCGAACATTTTGGGAACCATAGTAAATCTTCAACTTGCCTTGAATTTATTTTAACTTCTTTTTTTTTCATGATTTTTTGACCTTGGTGACTCTATCAGCTTCAAAGGATCACTTTTACATACATTTAATAGAATAATTTACACAGCCCTGCGTAAGTATAATTTTAGTATTATGAAAAATACTCTCTTAAAATAATAGGTATTAGATTTTTAAAAAGCCTATGTTCAGTTTTTTCTAGGTGTTAATGTTTTTATCATGATTATTAAAAAATACAAAAAATAATGTTATATAATTGTAAACTTAAAAATAAGATAGTAAAAAAAATATAACCAATAAAAATAAGATTTTTTTAATAGCTGGATCACGTAAATAAATTCTGTAATTAGTCCATACAAAAACTGTTCAAATTTCAAATTAACAGCTAGTTTTTTTATGTGGCCATTAATAAACTGGACCAAACTGCAGTAAATGTAGTCAGAGAAGACGGATTTGGACCAGTAAAACTGCATCGTGTTTGAAATTTTGGAGTACCACCGAGTATCTACAGAAGTGCAACTTTAATCTCTTCACGTTGGCAAGGACATGAATATTTATGAAATATTAACGCGACACCACAATAGCCCGCGGTCCTCAGTTTTTAAACTTGCATGGTCTGCATAAAAGTTACTGATGCTTTTGTTATTATGAGATTAGCACTGAAACTGTTGTTAGACAGTAAATAGTTGACGATTCAATAATTAATTGTTGAACTGCCACTGTTTAAATTAGTAATAAGTTTTATTTTAGGTTAGTACTAAGCAAATCTTTTGAACTGGCAGTTATAGTAGATAATAAAAAAAAGTAATTTAGTTGATTAAAAATATTGTTTATGTTCTATTTTTAAAGAATTTTTTTTCTCTATTTCACTTTTTTTCCTATAATAAAAGTTGTACAGATTGATGAGCATAATAACCCCTCTTCGCTTATAAAGTAGAACCTTATAATACTGCCTATTTGTTGTAGTAAGCATCTAGCGTAATGTTGCTATAACTAATTAATTAATTATTAGTTAAATAATTAATTAATTTGCGGCACATATACCGGAACTTAATTACCTATACCGGCACGCTTATTTAGCTCATATCGCAACCAACCCGGTGTGTGCCATATTGTATTAAAATGTCATTCAACAAGTAATTAACATTTGAATTACAATCGGGTCACATTGCAAACAGCGGGATAGCGTGATGATTATTTTGAATTAAATTAAATTATAATTCATACATGACATGACATGTATGTTTGTAAACTGTACCCTCGATACAGGAGAAATTCTAGTGAGGGGCAATGTTTAAAAAAAAATAAAAAATCTTGTACATCGATCTCTCATTGTTGAGGATTGTGACACAACTTGTTTGTTTTATCCTGGTTAGCCTCCTAAACGGCATGTACAATATCTCCCGAATAAGGTCTGTCCAACACTTTGGTTTCCGGCCTCATAGTCTTATTTCGGGTCGTTTGCCAGTTATTATGGCTTTTTCCAACGTGTCGGAGGTTACACAATACATGATATGACCAATTCCTATATTACACTGGGACACATCGAGAAAATTGTTGCATGTATAGATTAATAAATGTACTAAAAGCCATAAATAATTAAGTTTTTTCAGTAATAATTAGAAAAAAAAAAAAAAAAAAAAACCAGTTTCGCAGTAAAATCCTCAACGCTCCTCGTGTCCACACCATCGCTTATCCCCCCGAGGTATTAAATTAGCTTGCAGTCAAATTTTCGTCGCTCTTCACGAACTTACCACTGCTTATTCCCCAAGGTTAATTAATAATTAGTTCGCAGTAAAATCCCCGTCGCTCTTCGCGACCTCACCATCGCTTATTCTCCTAGGTTAATAATTAGCTCGCGGTACAATCCTCGTCGCTCTTAGAGACCTAAACTCCGCTTATCCTCCGAGGTTAATAATTAGCTCGCAGTTAAATCCTCTTTTCTCCTCGTGACCTCACCACCGGTTATCCTCCGAGGTTAACAATTAGCTAACAGTAAAATCCTCGCCGCTGCTCGCGACTTCACCATTGCTTATCCCCCGAGGTTAATAATTAGCTCGCAGTAAAATGCTCGTTGCTTCTCACGACCTCACCACTTGTTATCTGAATTTAACTGACAGAATATTTTGGTGCCAGTTTAACACTCAATAATACATAATACCTACTGTGCTGTAGGTACTATTTGAAAATTTTACAATTGTTTTCGGTCTTGAACAAATATCCGTGAGATTTCAAGCTGACACTTTGTCATCACGTGCACACAAGCGAAAACCTTAAGGAAACTTTTACTCAGTAGCAGTGGCGAAGGGTGACAGTTTTCAAAAGGGAAGCCGTCCCACAAATGTCCTCTAAAAATTGCTGCAATTAATGCTGCAAGACAAAAATCCATACCGTCTCTTGTAATCTATATATAGTCATGTCTGGAAGAGCTCGACCTAACTGAATAACAAGCCTTTTTTTGTCAGTTGGATGAGTAAATAATATAATATTACGTTGGTCTATGCACTAACGAATTCAGGGAAGCCGATGGGAATCGAGTTGTATGGACTCTTCGCCACTGCTCAGTAGTAGGATTCGATAAGCTGATAGTAAGAAACAGACAGTTTTTTGTATGAAAAAGAAACAAACATGTATTTGTTTGATACTCAACAAGTAATTGCATTGAAACTACAATAGGGTCAAACATAGACGCAGTTTACGAGATAAAATGTAAAATTAAATTGATGCGGGAGCGGGTTAACTGATATGTTGTGGTTTAAAATAATCCAAATGTAACTGATACTAGTACGAGAATTTGTTAATTCATGAATAGGCTAAAATATTAAAGTTATGATTCAGGATGTTCTTGGTTTCCTAAATGTTTAATGCACTGTTTAGTTTGATGTGGTTTAAGTTTGTAAATACTAACCGCGTATACAATACAATACAATAAACTTTATTGTACACCAGAAATACAAAAAAAAAACATTATCATAAATATATACATGTACAAATGTGCAACAAATCACAATAATTTGTGTACAAATGTGTGCGTATTAATAATCCCTTTATACAGTTATGTCATGAATCATCATCATCATTGACAGCCTGTTGAACTACCCACTGCTGAGAATAGGCCTCCTCCTTTTCATGCTATATTTCCCTGGTCTGTGCTAATAATGTCATGAATAACGGCACTTTATTCACAGAATATAAAATACAAGAGGAAAGGGCAAGTGGGCGGAGCGAGTGTGCCATAATTATGCGGAGTTACGCAAACTTCCTAATAGTTTGCTTTGTTGCGTTGTTCTATTCAGATTTTTTTTTGCGACAGTTTTTTTCTTTGGTTAATAAGCCTTTGTGATCCGTGAATGTGTGAAAGTTGTGAATGTATGACTTTAGCGACACCAGGGAGCTTACCACGAACACTTATAGCAGGGCTGAAATTGAACTGCCCAGAAATTTCCAGTATGAGCTGACCTCGCACTGTATAGGCTTATCCTACAATGAAGGGTCAGCTTATTCTGGAATTTTCTGGGCAGTTTAATTTCAGACCTGCTATAAGAGCTCGTAGTAAGAACTGGAGTTCTCGAAGGAAGAACGTCCTCAGCCACATTTTACGACGAACCACAACTTTTTAAATTCCACACGACCATCGTTACCACCAAACAAAATTTGAATATCATGTTTAATGAATAAAATAATGAATATTCATTACAGAATCTTAATTACTTCCAAAAAAGCAATCTCACTTGAAAAGACAATATATATTTAATAAGAGACCGCAAGTGTTTTGAAGAACAAACTCGTTAAGTACATTCATTAAAACTTTCTTACTATTCAAGCAATACTTGGTGTTGCCAGACTTGTGAAAAGAAAATACAGGACAGAAGTACGAGTATACAGGATATTTTTTATGTAGTGCGCATAATTTGTAGAGTGATTCAGTCTCTGTTCCTAAATGCAACCGCAGTATTGGGATACACTTTAAAACAAAAAGAATATTCGACTAAGTATGGGGGACACGTATAGGTAATTTACTAGCGCAAGCCATATAAATATTTTTTAGTTTGTTTGGGAGTGAATTTTGGTACTGCGGTTGCATTTGGGTACGGACACTGAATGACTCTGTACATGTCGCAATGGATGTATTTCTAAATGTAGTGGTCGAAATTCGACCGTAATTTTAGCTTTGTGCACTCCTTCTCTATATAAACGTTAACTATGCCAAATCTCACACAGCTTCGTCCGCGCAATATGCTTAAAAAGGGGTACAAAGTTTTCTCATAATGAGTTCAAAGCGTGGACGAAGGAATCCAAGAATCCATGAAGAATCCCTACTCATTGAGTCCACAGACATTTAATATTAAAAATTGTTATTTTATATTCTTTTTGGAACGTGTTTTTTTTTTTTTTTTTTTTTTTTTTTTTAATTTTTTACTTTTTTTTTGTCTTCGTTTTTTACTTTTTTTTTTATTTGTTTTAATTTTTTTACTTTTTATGTGTCGTAATTTGTGTAAAAAAATAAATTGCTTTTCTTTTTTTCTTTTCTCTTCACGTATTAATATTTATTATATTAATATTTAGTATGCAGTACTAACGTTTAGTTGATACAACCCACTAAGCGTTCTGCTATTACAATATTTCCAGTTTTACGTTTATCGAGAATATTTTATACAGTAATTCCGATTTGTCATTTTTCTGATAGAAATAAAAAACATTTATTCACCACGTACACATTAACAACACAAGAGAGAGAAGAACAATAAAAAATAAAACGGGACAAAAGAGACAAATAAGAAATAAAATGTAAAGTTCTTAATTATATATTAGAATTATATCTCTTCATCCACTAGAAAAGAGGTGATGATCTTCAAATGATTGAGCAGATTTTCTTGAAACATAGCTAAGAACAGTCTCGTTTAAAACACCTTACAAACGTTTTTTTTTAAATCAAATTCAAAGTCTTTATTTGCTATACATAGGGTACATAGAATGGGACTGGGAGATGGGATGGCGATTAAAATCTGTTCATTCGTTCAGGAGCTATGATGCCACAGACAGAAACACAGATACACACCTTAAACTTATAACACCCCTTTTCGTCGCAAAATAATTTCCGGACTGTCCGAACAAAACCCGGACTCCTGGTAACCCCAGTATTAGGTACTCACTGTTTGCGGACACTTGTGCTTAGTAATCATGATTGTATGACACGGGCAGAATTAACTTGATTCAACTATTTGCTCTTATTATCTCGGTAAGGAATGGAGTTCGTTAATTGTGTTTTTCTTCAATATTAGTTTATAGGGCAAAAAGGTTTAATTAAACCGACTCAATGTTTACTTTAAGTCTGTCTTGGGCATACATAAATTGCCTATAGAAATTTGCTGTGAACGACAACTAATTACTTAAGTTTATAAAGATAAAGAGGGAGAACGGTGATCTTTTCCAAGCCAAAGACAAGAAAAGTCAGCATTAAAACTTTTTAACATACACTAGGACCAAGGTTCTGCAATGCGATTAGGTATCTGGAGAAGATCCGTATTCCTAGCTTGCTGATTCGGCAAACTTATATGGCAGCGGGCTGGCCATGTCTTTCTAAACCTCAGACAGACAGCTCCTGCGTTTCCTTCATCGCCCATCACTCCTTAGACTCCAGACCGATGGTCCACGGACCTCTGGTGGTCCCTGAAAGTACCAGAAGTGGTCCGCGGAGCCATCCTAAAAATCTATACATATATACAAATATATAAAATTGAAGTGTCTGTTTGTAATGTCAACATAACAGCTTTTTAAGAAATGCAGATGAAAGTATTATATAGGTACGGTAAAAATAAGAAAAAAAAATAATAATTTTTTTTTGTCTTTCTGTTTGTTTGTCAAGTCTGAGCAGAGGTTCTTGGTGCGGTTATAATTAAAAACAAGCACCAAAATCGGCTGAATGCCAGTGCAACATGCGTTTAGCTATGAGCAGCACTGAACCAAGGATTCAGACATTAGTAAAGAGTATGCAGACACAAAAATAACATTGCAATAATATACGTTTACATCCGTAATATAAAATTTTCCTAAAAAAAAATTTTATGCTGATGGGTTTGCAAATTTTTATGCGTGTTTTATTTATATCCGTGCGGCATTAGTGGCAGAAGAAGTTAATGCATAATGTACAGAGAGTAAGAGGGCACAGACAGGACACAGACGCTAATGACTGCAGATCAATAACATGTTGAAGTCACTTCAACAATATTCACGCTACTACTGTGTCAGTAACGGTCCATATTATTGTAGTTAAGCGCGACGGGATGGTTGTTATGCTCACACACACACACACATAAACTAGTTTATTGAGAATTTTACGTGCGAAGTTGGAATAGTTAATTATATAGTTCCTCTGTGCTTCTTTTTTCTTTCATAAAAACGTTGCCCCTTCACTAGGATTTCTTCTGTATCGAGGGTACAGTTTACAAATATACATGTCACACGCACACACACCCAGACCCGATACAACTATTTGTAGATCATATCTAAAAATAATTGCTCCGTACGGGGATCGAACTCACGGCACGTAGCGTATAAAGCTCATCGCTTAGCCACTGCGCCAACCGTGTCGTGATTTTGGTATTGTGTTAATATTGTTTTTCTATACCTTGTTTATTTATTTATTTGTTTTTTTAATCTTATTTATGATTGTGTGTATTGTTGTGTTTAATAAATATAGTTTCTTTCTATGTTAGATTTATTTAAAGCAATAGACAAAAATGAAATTTCATTTTAGCTTTATAAATTATAATATTTTATAAACGCTGTAGGCTCTTTTTTCAGTCGAGTGGAAAATTGCTGAGTTATCGTCTACAACTAAAATAAATGTTAATTTGAAATATTTTACGATTTTTACCTTGGCTGGCCTGGCTTTCGCAGATAATTTATTTTAAATTGACAGTCTAGTGTATTATATTATAAAAAAAAATACAACGTGTATCAATAATGTGTGGTCATATTTAAGGGTGTGGATCAGATCATCAAACTGAACAATTTAATCTATGGGGACAACATCGTAATCGCGAAAAAATAGTCAGCTGAAAGAAAAGAGCCTACACCATCCTAAAAGGTCGGCAACGCATCGGTGACTCCTCTGGTGTTGCGGATGTTCATGGGCGGCGATGATCACTTACCATCAGGTAAATCGCAAGCTCGTTTGCCCCTATACTATAAAAAAGCTGTCCCATACAAAACTTCTATACCTACTCGACCCAAACGTATGGGACGGCTGATTATTTATTCACGATTAGGATGTTGGTCTCATAGATAAAGTTGTTCAGTTTGATGGTCTGATCCACACCCTTAAATAAGACCATGCATTTCTGCTACACGTTGTATTACAACTTCAACACTTCAGTATTTTTAACCCCCGACAAAAAAGAGGGGTGTTATAAGTTTGTCGTAGCTCCAAAACGGATAGACCGATTTCAATGAAGTTTTATTAATTGAAAGCTAGTTTAATCGGATACCATCTTAGCTATGTTTCATGAAAATCTGTTCAGCCCTTCAAAAGTTACAGCTCTTTTTCTAGTTGGAGTCGGGGGTTTTTCAGGCTTATGTTATTGTCTTGTATCTTTCACAGACCTTTTTTTTTCAGATTTATTCTGCTCAAGTTCTACTCAAAATATTATATTAAACTCAATTATTCTTCTTCTTCATGTGCCATATCCTCAGCGGATGTCGGCGACCACCACACGGAACTCGTCTCTATCTTGCGCCAGCCTGCACAGACTGGCAGCGTCATTGATGTTGGTCCAGCTTTTTATGTTATCAATCCAGGCTAATTTCCTTCTTCCCCTGCTCCTTTTGCCATCTATCTTGCCTTCCAGTATCTTCCTAAGAATATTATATTTTTCGTTTCTAAAAATGTGCCCAAAATATGAAATTTTCCTTTTCTTAACTGTTTTTAACTCAATTATTAATATATGATAAAAGCAACTACTAGCTTGTATGAAGAATTCTACAATCTCTCCAATTATATAAGCAGTAAGGTATAATAATTTTGCAACATCCGAATATCAAACTCAATACATAGACTAAACCATAGTCGCTGACGAGATTACTGAGCAGAAAAAGACTAACGACCAAACAGGAAACTAATCTTATTACGACGTAATAAGTCGTAACATGAACCACAATAGCCATTGTCAACACGTTCAATGGTTTTGGCTTGATAGATATATAACAGTAGATACTATTGGCAGTATACCTCAGTATTGTTATCATTGGGAACATTTTCTGTATAGCAACGGTCTATTATGTGTTGAAAACAAAAGATTCAGACTTGATTTGGGAGTATTTGTAATTAACTGAAAAGATACAGGGGTAATTTTTTTTACCTTTTGGCACTATAACTCATTATGTTTTCTTTGTTATTGGTTTTTTTTATTTATTATTGTGTTTATTATTGTGGCGCCGTCATTATCCCGTACGGAATAAAATTATTTTTCTTTCTTTTCTTTCTTTCTTCTTTCTTTCTAATATTTTTTTTTTTTTGTTTTTTTTTGTAGAACTAGACGGACGGGAATACATGTTACTGATAAACGACCATTACACGTTATGTACCTAAACTAGCTCTTAATATCTACGGAACAGGTAAAATTATGTTAACTAGTTATTAAAAATTACATGATTTTATTAGTAAAGGCATTGATTTACTAATACGCGCGTAATGTGTCAGAAAAGGACAGATAGATACTTTTTTGTTTATTTTGATCAGTTCGGTGATTTGTTTTTACACTGAATAACAATTTCAATGTAATATTATATTTCTAAATAAAACATTATTTTTAAATTACCGAAAATATGATACAGCATCCTCTTTTCTCACTTTACTAAAGTAGTTTTACGCGTTTTCACGATACAGGGGGCTTACTGCGAGCTCTTACTTCTTCTTTCTTCTCTTTCCCTGCTATAAGAGTTCATTGTAAGCCCCCGGTACGGCATTTTAGATGTGTATTATGTCGGTTGACAAAACAAAGACTGGCGTGCGATTGGAACTCTTTTTTCGTTTTGGAACTCGTTTCGCTCGGCCACTATTGAGCGCGGACCCAATTTCCGTTGGAGTAGTAAGTTAATGAGTAAGAGGGATAGAATTTGACGACATGAATTGACACAATTGGCGCAGTGGCTAAACGATTGGGTCTTTGCGCTAAGTGCCGTGACTTCGATTCCGGCTCCTAAAATTTGCCTGGTAATTAAAAATTATGAGTGTATGAAGTAGGCAGGCTCTATGAAGGGATTTTTGGAACTTCAACAACTAGGGCTTGAAAAGTTAGTTCCATCGCAGAGAAATTTTTATAAATGTTGACACGTGAGAAGAAGAAAGACAAGTGTGTCTTTTTACCTTCTTTCTCTAAATCAAAGTCAAAGATTTTTATTTAAACTGGGCCTTTGCAGGCGCTTTCAAAACGTCGTGATTCTAGGTGTACGGTTGCAAGTGGGTTCGTTGTATGCAGAACATACCAGCAAGAAACTCCATGAATACTCTTATTTATAATAATATTGGGGGCTACGGGAACGGCATCGGCCAAACTCGTTGTCGTCCTTGTATTTTTGGTGTTGATTGCTACTTTACATTTTTGCCGGCCTAAAAAATTACCAGCTCGACGGCTCTTTAAGTTGCCTCTTTATGGTCCATATTTTATTTCCTATTTATTTAATTTGCTATAAGGTTTAAATTAGATACGTTTAGAACACAGATGTCCCCCCTCCACCCCTTTAATTCCTCAAGGGAAGTTTGTAAAAAACAAATTCTTCAAATATTATCGCAAGACAACACTACTTAGTGTCTGATTAATTCATATAGGTACGTCACTAGTCACTACTCACCCCTTGCACACACACTCACACGCACAGAGACACCCTCTCCTAGGCACACCCATTGTTTATTATTCTTATGCTCATAGACTTAGGATATTTTCGCTACTAATGGTCAGGCCCAACAAGGCTCTGTAAGAATAGACTATGTATGGATTTTAATGAGTACTTTGTTTTTGGCATAATATCTAGACTCTCAATTACTTGTTATATACTGTAAGCTGTGAAGTTACCTTGTATAAATAAATAAGAATTATTTATTGTATACATAACAAAAACGTGTCTAGTATCTACAAGTTTTTCTAACCAGACAAAGTTTTTCAACGCAAGCCAGCAGCTAAGCTCCAACTGTTCATTCTGTTATTTTTTTCTTATTATACATTTTCAGGATCAAAAGTTTGAGGCGGCAACTTTGACTTTTTACATAGCTTTCAAGCTCGGTTCAAAAACTTTACAGAATTGTTTATTCTTTATTTTGAAAGTCTCGGCAAGCAATGAAGGCTTTTATGCTATAAATAGAGTTGCTATTGTTTCTGATTGATCTATATTTATAGTATATGTACATGTGGTATATGTATAGTTCGTATATTTTTGTTGTATAACGAAGTTATCTCTTCTCTATACATAGTATAGTTTTTTGACGCGCCTGCTCATATTACTTTGACATAACTATTATATTATATTATCTCAGATGAAGAACCCGCAGATTATGTTTATATTTGACATTCCAACAACATTGTTTGGCTAATCTTGTAACATCTTGCAATATCTTTTATGTAAAAAAAATTGCATACCAGCTACTGGCGGAACATGTAATGCCACATATCATCACCATGTAACACCTTTTTTTTGTACCATGATTCAAGTAAAATAAATTTCATTTCATTAGTATAAAATAAATATTATAGTTTAAAAAAAACTAAAGAAAACGCTTTTGTCATCCAAACTAAACGTGTTTGCAAAATTTCAGCTCAATCGGAAACCGGGAAGTGGGTCAAATTTAACTTCCAAGATTTTTTTACATAGTTATTTAGTTACAAGTGAAGCTAATAAAAGCGTTTTAATAAAGTCGTTTTCCGCGTCTGTCTGTCTGTATATCCGCTAACTCCTCCTAAACCACGCCGCCGATGTTAGTTCTGTTATCACTATCATTTTGAGCATTTTTTCCGCAAGGTTTATATGTATAATACTTTCATATTTAATGTAAGGATAGTAGAGAAATTGCACCCGCACGAAGTCGGGGACGGGTCACTAGTTTTATAATAATAAAATATTAAAGTTTAAAAAAATAACTATAGAACACGCTTTAGTCATCCAAACTTCTTCTTCTTCTTTTAGAAAAACATTGCCCCTCACTAGGATTTCTCCTGTTTCGAGGGTACAGTTTACAAACATACATGTCACATGCACACACAACCAGACCCGAAACAACTATCTATAGATCATACAAATATTTGTTCCGTGGGGGTCGAACCCGCGGCACGTAGCGCAGAAAGCTAATCGCTTAACCACTGCGCCAACCGTGTCGTCGAACTGAACCTCTATGCAAAATTTCAGCTCAATCGGAAACCGGGAAGTGGGTCAAATTTAAATTCCAAAATTTTCTTACATAGTTAGTTACAGGTGAAGCTAATAAAAGCGTGTTAATTCTATCGCATTTTTGCTTAATTTTACGCAACATAAACACTTCTTGCATGAAAGTCTACAAAATAAAGCATGTATTTTTAAAAAAATATCATGGATTAAACGTGTCTTTATTCAAAATTTGTTAAGGTTACTGTTACGATACGTCAAAAAAATCATACTTGGCTCTCTGTACATTGTTCCCACATGTCATGTCTTGGGTTGGCTGTATATAAACGTGTATGTTATGACAGATGCCATCTCCATTACCTGGATAACATGATGTGTTTTGACGGTATCTCTTTATTCCATAAGAATGTAGATATCGATTTCAACTCCATTATTAAGTAATAATGGAGTTTGACGACACGGTTGGCGCAGTGGCTAAGCGATTAGCTTTCTGCGCTACGTGCCGCGGGTTCGATCCCCGCACGGAACAAATATTTGTATGATCTACAGAGTGTGTGCATGTGACATGTATGTTTGTAAACTGTACCCTCGATACAGGAGAAATCCTAGTGAGGGTATATAGTACATGCAATGTACTATATAAGGTCTTACTTTAATAATCCAAAATATTTTAAACCTAGGCTCTATGAATGGTATAGAATTCATTACAAATATCAAATTAATCAAGTATGTGTTTTACTGATATTAAAAAATATTTTTTTTAAATAGTTTACTAATAATAAATTTACTGGCTCTGTATTATTTTCAACATCCATCCACGGCGGTTACTACGTAGGTAGTACTATGTTCATTGAAGGCTGGTGGCGGCGCCAGCGCTTAGCGGTAAGCGCGCGATATTATGAATGTATTGAATGATCGTAACCGAAAATCAAGCGCTCTGTTGCCACTCGTCGCCGCACGCGCCGCCCATTCGCGCCGTTGCCGCTCTTCGTTACACGTGACGCAGGGCGGCGCGGGAGGGCGCGCGGCGCGGGGCGGCACGGCGGGCGCGCGGCGCGGCGGCAACATCGTTTGTAGTTGTATCTGAGTTCGCGCACGGCACGAGTCACGCACGACGCTGAAATCGGTAAAATGCGCCACGGGAGAAGACCAGACCTGCATACCTGTTGCAAACTCCTTGCGAATTAATATTTTTATAGTCTATTTTTTAAATTCCTTTTATATTTTTTTAACATATGTCATTGTAAAATAATTATTGTCTGACAGCAGGTGCTTTGGTTCGGTTCGATCCTATTTTTGTTCCCATTTCATTATTATATTATTAAACCATTTTAAAAACACTTTCAATCACGTTTTCATACAGTCCATTTTCGATCCCATACATTTTTGGTCCTTCTCCCATTATTTCCAGTGCATATTTGTTTTTTTCTTTTGTTTTTTGACATCGATCATTTCTTGTAATTTTTCCATAGTTCATCGTCATTTGCATTTTCGTACTATATTTCCATGATCACCCGTAGCGTAAGTAGAGCCATGGCAACCCAACCGACTACCACGGTCAATCCACAACCCGAGTGCTCCGGTCGACAGGGAAGTAGGACTCCAAGTCAGCGGACCGCACAGTCTGGTTCAAAATCTTCAACGGTAAGAGCGGAAAAAGCAGCTTTAGAAGCTGCCGCTTTACGCAGACGGTTTGAGCGCGAGCAAGAGCTCGCCATGCGGGAACGCACGCGCGAGCAAGAGCTGGCCATGCGGGAACGCACACGTGAGCGGGAGCTGGCAGCACTTCAGGAGCAGGTTGAGGACAGTGAGCTACAAGCCGAGTTAGCTGCTCTAGACGTTAACGCAGGTGGCAGCCGAACAAGAACTCGTAGCAGTCATCACAGCTCTACTAAGGTGAGCATAGACAGAACAAACAAATGGGTAGAACATCAAAGCCAGCACTTTGTCAATGAAGGTGATAGAGGCACTCCTGCAGTAGGATGCGAACATCAATCTTGTGTTCCATCTCCGGACCACCCGGTACCACTACCGACGGTCACACGGGCAACTGCATCCCCTAACCCTTTCGCACGACAGACACAGTCAGTCAACATCATAAAAGCCTCCGAAGCGGCCGGCGGCCATCCCCCGCTCATTTCTATGGAGGTAGAAAAACACAATCTCTCTCTTCTGCAAGCTGTAGCAGATACCGCTGCAGCAGCGAAAGCTCTCGCCACAAATACGACGAGATTACAGCTATTTCCTTTTTCTGGGGACGCATTACATTGGTTACAATTTAAGCGTAATTTTGATGTTACAAAAAACAATTTTTCTCAATTAGATAACATTCATCGTCTTCAAAATACGCTACGGGGGCCCGCTCGTGAGGCCGTCGCGGCACTGCTGATGTCAACGCAGGACCCGGAAGAAGTCATGCGTGCACTAGAAGATAACTTCGCACGCCCCGAGCTCATCGTACACAAGGAAGTGACGTCACTTAAAACTCTTCCACGTTTAGGTTACGATCTGAAGGAACTCGGAATCCTTTCCAACCGGGTACGCAATTCCATCTCAACGATCAAATTACTAAAGCAAACAGAGTATTTATATTCGCCAGAATTATTCCACGCAGTACTAGGTAAATTAAACCCTAACATTAAGATAAGATGGACTGATTTTGCCATGCAAGACACCACAGGTCGCCCTAAACTCGAAATATTGTCAGATTTTTTAAGGCGCGAGCTAGACCAACATATCCGATTTGGTTTATCACCTGAGTCTAGTTTGGCACAAAAAGCACATCATCTTTCTTTCGAAAAACCAATAAAACGCGAAAATATTAACATGACGATGCAGTCAAAAGGCAGTTCTATAAACAAACAAGAATGTACATTTTGTAAAAATAAGCACCACATTAAGGCGTGTTCAGAATTTCAATCTTTGACTATTGACGATAGGTGGCAGTGGTTACGTGGAGCAAAAGTGTGCTACCGGTGTCTTAGGGGTAGTTCACATCAATGGAAGACGTGCAAAGTCAATCCATGCGGTATTGACGGATGCCCTTTACGTCACCATCCATTACTTCATCAGAAACCAACTGTTTCTCCTCTTGTTAATACTTTCGAGACACATGATATGAACACAAATATTTCTAAATCAGTGGAACAAAAAGAGGTCGTATCCACTACTTCTACAGGCATTCATAAATCACGTAATACCTATTTGAAAATCATTCCAGTCACCGTGTCCGGCCCTGCAGGGACATGCAACGTATATGCACTGCTTGACGACGGAAGCACTGCGACGTTGATCGACAATAGTATCGCTGCAAGCATAGGAGCGTCAGGGCCACGACAAACCATAACGGTAAATGGTATTGGAGGTCTTGAGCGGAAAACCACGGTATCATATGTTGATTTTCACATTAAAGGCAGGTACACACAGGAAACATTTTTAGTGAAAAACGCTAGAGCTATGGAATGTTTGTCCTTACGCCCACAAACGATTCAACAAGAGTCTATAAAGTCCTTTACGCATTTAGTTGACTTGGTTGAAGTTTTAACGTTAGAAGATGCCACTCCTACTATTTTGATAGGAGCCGAACATTGGCATTTATCAATTAATCGTGAAGTACGCGTAGGTAGTAGGAACGATCCTGTAGCTTGTTTAACAGCATTAGGCTGGACTTTATACGGTGTTGCTTCCAGCAAAACAAAGTTGATTGAATTCGTGAATGTCGGCACTTTTAACGAGACATCCGAAGAAAATTTAGAGCTTCTCATTAAAGAACATTACAAAATTGATTCGATAGGGATCTCTAAAACACAAACACTAAACAGTAAGCAGGATCAGCGCGCTGTAGACATTATAGAAGCCACTTCACGACGCTTACCTACAGGTAGATTTGAGGTAGGTATGCCATGGCGCGATGAAATACAGCGAATTCCTGACAGTTATCCTCAGGCTATGTCACGTTTTTTAAGTCTGGAAAGACGAATGGTCAAGGATACTGAATTTGCTAAGGCTTACGCAGTCTTTATGACAAACATGATCACTAAAGGTTACGCTGAAGAATGCGCTTCTGATACGTACTACGCCAATCATAACCGTGACAAAAGTAATGAAAGTTTACGTCTTTACCTTCCACACTTTGGCGTGTATCATCCTCAGAAACGCAAAATTCGCGTTGTACATGATGCTGCGGCCACGAATGAGGGAGTTAGCCTAAATTCTTTATTGCTCTCTGGCCCCGATCTGCTTCAACCTTTATTAAAAGTTTTATTTCGTTTTCGTGAAGGTCGTATAGCCTTGATTGCGGATATTAAAGAAATGTTTCCACAGATCCGAATCAGAGAGCAAGACCGAGATGCACACCGATACTTATGGAGGCCTACAAAAGAGCATCCCATAAGGGAGTTTAGGATGACGGCCGTCATATTTGGTGCGTGCTGTAGTCCGTTTGTCGCACAATATATAAAAAACAAAAACGCCAAAGAACATGCGCTTTCGTTTCCCAAAGCCGTGGACGCCATACTATTCAGCCATTATATGGATGATTACATAGACTCACTAGATGGCGTTGACGAGGCCGCCCAGTTAGCGGCGGATATTATTAATGTTCACAGTGCTGCTTGCTTCGAAATGCGAGGTTGGATTTCTAACGAGCCGGCCGCATTAAGCCTCATCCCAATTGACTTACGAGCCTCGCAGTCGTCGGAAATCGACCTTGGCCCCTCGACTAATAATATCCAAGCCCTAGGAATTTCATGGAGCCCCACCACCGACAGTTTAGGTTTCCGTACCGGTTTACCTGGCACAATTCCCAGTCCACTCACAAAACGTAAAGTTTTATCACACCTGATGCGAGTGTATGACCCTTTAGGTCTATTAGGACTCATTGTAATTAAAGGTCGTATTTTATTCCAACAGGCGTGGAGTTTAAACATTGGGTGGGATTCTGAACTTCCAGAAACGGAAGCATTAAGGTGGTCAGACTGGTTTCGTGAACTGTCAACATTGTCGACGCTAAGAATTCCACGCTGGTACGCAAGGGCTCAAGACTTAGAGCCTTCGTACAGAGAACTACATGTCTTTGCAGATGCGAGTGAGCTTGCTTATGCTTGCGTTTCCTATTGGCGCTTAGTTTACCCAGACGGCAACATCAACCTCTCTCTCATCTCTAGCAAGGCGAGAGTTTCTCCTTTGAAGCCAATGTCGAACCCGCGTTTGGAACTGCAGGCCGCCTTAATAGCTGCCCGTCTAGCAGTCACAATTAAGGACAGTCATCGCAAAAAACCAATACGCACATTCTTTTGGACAGATTCGATGACTGTTCTCCAATGGTTACGAAGTGATGCACGTACTTTTAAGCCTTTTGTTGCCCATCGATTAGGTGAAATTTCGGAAATTTCATGTATTAAAGACTGGCATTGGGTACCAACAGACTTAAATGTAGCCGATGATGCAACTAGAATGCATCCAATTATTTTAGATCTCTCTCACAGATGGTTTCTCGGACCATCGTTTCTTTTTAAGTCCCCGGAGGACTGGCCTACGGAGCCTGTAAATTTCGCACCAGTTCGCGAAGAGCGCAAATGTCAACTTACCGAATTGGTGGGACTTACCTCTGTTGGTTCGAATTTGCCGATTCCAGTCACTGCTAACTTTAGCCGCTTTGGTGACTGGCTACGTTTGTTGCGTGCTACAGCTCGGGTACACCAAGCTGCAGCAGTATTTGGTAATATT
Source organism: Allophyes oxyacanthae (assembly GCA_932294325.1). Classification (NCBI taxonomy): domain Eukaryota; kingdom Metazoa; phylum Arthropoda; class Insecta; order Lepidoptera; family Noctuidae; genus Allophyes; species Allophyes oxyacanthae. The sequence continues at coordinate 3,037,058 of OW028617.1, forward strand.
TTGCATTCCATTCGAAATTCTAAATCAACTGACGGTGTTGTTCACAGCCCCCGTCCATCTACGTCCACTACTCTCTTACCCTTAAATGCTGATCTGATCAGAACCGCTGAAAGGCACATCCTACAAAAAATACAGCTTGATAGCTTTTCCGAAGAATTTCAGTGCATAATGGACTCGAAACCAATCCCGAAGACTAGTCGCCTTGTGAAGTTGTCCCCTGTGATAGGAGAAGATAATCTGTTGCGCTTAGCTGGCAGAATTAAAGCTGTGCTGAATGTTGACACCGATGTCAGATCACCCATACTACTAGATGGTCGCCACTCCATTGTCCGCTTGTTGGTACAATACTATCACCGCAAGGCTGGTCACGCTAATAATGAGATGATTATTAACGAAATGAGACAGAAGTATTGGTTACTTTGCTTGCGCCATGCAGTACGAAGCGTAGCTAGTCGGTGCCTATTTTGTCGCATACGTAAAGCTAAGCCAATGAACCCCACAACCGGAGATCTTCCACCACAACGACTCGCTCACCATCGTCGCCCATTCACATTCACTGGTTTGGATTATTTCGGTCCGATAAACACCACTGTCGGTCGAAGAAAAGAAAAGCGATATGTAGCTCTGTTTACGTGCATGACATCGAGAGCAGTTCACTTGGAGCTCGTTCATTCTCTCTCTGCTGATTCTGCGATAATGGGTATACGCCGCTTTATAGCCAGGAGAGGTACCCCTGAAACAGTATACTCCGATAATGGCACGTGCTTTGTTGGTGCAAACAGATTACTCAAAGAGTTCTACCAACCTGAAGTTCAGGATTTTGCTGCAAACAAAGGAATACGTTGGAGTTTCATCCCTGCCGCTGCACCATTTTTTGGAGGCTGTTGGGAGAGACTGGTTCGCAGTGTCAAAGTTGCCCTACATGCCACTTTAAAAGAAAAGGCACCTAAAGAGGAGATTCTCACAACGCTCTTGCTTGAAGCCGAAGCGATCGTTAACTCTCGACCCCTCAGCCACGTCTCTGTTGAAAGTGATGACCAAGAGACCCTGACGCCATTTCATTTTCTGATTGGTTCATCATCCAACCAAGCTCTACCTGGATCAACTTTAGATGATCAAGACCTTCTTCGAAGAGCAGATTGGAAGAAGGCATTGAGATTGGCGGACCATTTTTGGAATCGATGGGTGAAGGAAATTCTGCCAACCATGCAACCCCGTCAGGTGAACAATAATTCTCCACGAAGTCTCAATATTGGGGATTTGGTTATAATAGTCGATGAGAACTTACCAAGAGACACTTGGCCCCGTGGTCGCATTGCAGCCATCTTCCCTGGGAAGGACGGGGTAGTGAGGGTGGTAGACGTAGCCACTACAGGAGGTTTGCTTCGTCGACCCTCGAAGAAATTGGTCAAGTTGGACATTTAAGGCGATGCCTCCAACTTGGCTAATTTGTGCATTCATGCACAAGGGGTTGGAATGTTGCAAACTCCTTGCGAATTAATATTTTTATAGTCTATTTTTTAAATTCCTTTTATATTTTTTTAACATATGTCATTGTAAAATAATTATTGTCTGACAGCAGGTGCTTTGGTTCGGTTCGATCCTATTTTTGTTCCCATTTCATTATTATATTATTAAACCATTTTAAAAACACTTTCAATCACGTTTTCATACAGTCCATTTTCGATCCCATACAATACCATTCTCGGAGCTGTGAATTATGTCTATGTGTGTGAATTATGACTAGTGACAGTGAAACTCCAGTGCGCGTACGGCATGTTGTACAGCGTGCCAGCCTCTGTGTCCAACAGCAGGGTGGATTATGTCCAACAATTTGTGTAGATAAAAAAACTATTATTAGGTAAGTGTGTACATTTCAAATCATAGTAAATAAGACTGATTCAAACTTCTAAACATGCCAAGTTATTGTTACGGTACCTAATATGAAAGCGTAGATACGTAACCTATGTGTAAGTACCTACTATGCAAGCAAACCTGCAAAATCGGCAGTCCTAACGGGGCTTACAAAGTAGGTACCTGCGTAGTAATGTAATACGATAGATAGGTAGGTAATTAAATTAAATTATTCCAGTCCCAAGCCTGATAAAATGTGATGGGAAATTAGAATCACATAGTAGTTGCAGTAGATTAATCGTTAGAATGTCTTAATTTATGAATTAAGTAGGCATTGACCGGGCGGCGACGCGATGTGTGTGTGTGTGAGAGTACTGCAGCCGAGCCGCCAGTCATGTGATCGAGTTCATGACCTTAGTGCCATTCACAATCATAGAGGAATGAAGGTTTTATGCAAACGGAAACATCAATTATTTTAATTAATTTTGAAAACGTATAAAAAAATGTTGATATTATTTTAATATTTTTTTGCTAAAAAGAGTCTTTGTAACCTATAGATTTACCACCTAAAATATTTTGGATTATTAAAATAAGACCTTATATAAAAAAAAAAAAAAAAAACGATCTGGCCAGCCGTGTCCCACTTTAACTTTGCAGCTTTATGAGCTACGTTGGTAATTTATGTTTTGGACCACAGTGTAGTGTTTCAAACACAGTCTGTATGATATCATGAAGATCTAACAAATCTCGAAAATATCTGATGGTTAAAAACTGCAAGATTTACCCCTATATCATATTCTTACGACCCACAAATATCTAGATATAGGCAACTCCTATAAGTGCTGAACAAAATTGTAGGCAGCACGTTCGCGTCATAAATACGAAACTCAGATTTAGTAGGCTTTCATCGTGGAATGTACGGGAAATCCAATAATAAATATTAGTGAGAGAAATCGGTCGCGTGCGATGCTAAAAGTACGAGTACTTATTGCTAGATGTGTTATTTCTTCAATAAAATATATTTTCAAAGATAGTATAGTTGTGCAAACAGAATTTGTTACTCGAGCAATAGGTAATGACGACCCTAGACATAAACTAGACTTAGACGAAGTGAAGGAGAAAGTAGGAGTTGAGTCATATCGAGAGGCCAAAAATGATGCAGAGGATAGAGAGCAGTACCGAGAAGAACTATGCTATTAAAATGAAAAAGAGATGTTGTGTGATGTAATACCTATATAATATTTTCAGTAAGTAATCCATACTATTAATATAAATACGAAATTAAGTTTTCTTCTAGTCTATCCCTCTGTTACTTCTTCACGGCGAATCTACCAAATCGATTATGATAAAGTTTGGCAGATAAATAACTTGAAAAATTGGAAAATTAAAAAAAAATCGTGATGTGCGGATGTTGCTAATTTAACTGTGAATGTATTTGAAAACCATTTCGTATCAAATACATTATCAATAACAAACCGTCATATATCTATAGAACACCTGGAATATTATATAAATCACAAACGTTACCAATCAGAATAACTGTTACAATCACAATCAGAATCCACGAATCAAAGCTTTATACAATCCGAAGCCGTCATCTAGTATTCAGTATTAGACAATGTCTCACCGAATTAACAAGACTAATGCCAATTCTAGACGTCTTGCCTCTAGTGCCATAAGTAGGTGGCCTTCTATATTCCTATCACGCACGGTTCCATCGTAATTGGAATTCTCTGGGAGATTGTGATCTTATGAACGCAGATCTGCGTCAAATAAATCACGATGAAGATGCCTTTAAAATGATAATAACAGTAATGCTTGATTATAAGTTTTAGTAGCATGAATTTTTATTTTCATCTCACCAGCTTGGAAAGGCCATCTTTATTCTTCGAAATCTGAGCGCAAAAAACTATTTTATCCGCTAGCGTGGAAAAGTTATTGGAAATTTGAACGTGACGTACTATAGTGTAGTAAAGCACAGACCTGGCCCCCAAGTCTACTAATTTCTGTTAATTGTAATCACGACAGCATTCTGCCACGAGCGAGATAGCAGGAGTTAGCAGACGCTGGACCCTGGACAAGTGTAGAAAATCAATTCTAATATAATTAGGCATCTAACATTTTCCTCGCTTTAGTGAGATGAAAAGTTGTGTGTTTCGCACGGCTGCAAAATGATTTGCGTCTCGTGCCTTTGAATACCTCGCTACGCTCAGGATTCTATTTTTGAACCACTCGATTCGCTCGCGGTTCACTCTTAGAATCCTTCGCTTGCTCAGTATTCAACACAAGCACTTGCACCAAATAACAACTTTGCAGCCTTGCATAACAAATAACTATTGTTCTCTCTTCTATTGGTAATTTTGCTTTAGGATAAATATAGCGTGAATTAAAAATTATCAGCCATATTTTAGGAGGTAATCAGGTCCATTAATCCGAACAACTTTCCCCACGAAACATAGATCGAAATCTCAAAATTAAAAATCGACTTTTCATACTAAGTAACGTGTCTCTCGTTTGTATGAGAAGTTAAATGTTCATTTTCAGATTTCTACCTATGTTCCTTGGGGAAATTTGTTCAGTTTCATGGACCTGATTACCTCCTAAAATGTGTCTAAACATTTTTATTTTACCCAGTATAACTTGGTATGTCAATCTTCTTTCGTTTTTCTTTACCTTTTATGTCTATCCGAATACGACCATCGCATCTTTTACGCCATCTATCTTGAACCTCAAAAGTAACTGATTGGAGTTATACCTTGGCTAGCCATCATTTATTATTATTCATAGTCTCACATTATTTACCTACTCTTCTCTCTTCATGTAGTAGTTACTTCATGGCATAACGAGTAGTCTTCATATTTTAAGTCGGCTTAAGCTCTTACTTAGAACTTACTCAATCAGTGGCATAAGTTTATAGAAATAGTAAATGCTGCATACATAATCCTACACTGGAGATGCAAGTTATTGTAGGTACTAATGCTATATCTCGTATTCCTATTAGTTAATAAGTTTAGTTAAAATTTGCGAAATATTATTTGCGCCGATGATGATTGAACGGCTTATTTTTATTTCATTCTGGTCGGTTATTTTTCGCTTTGGTTATGGCAGTCGATTGCTTTAGTGTGAGAAGCGATTAGAAAGTTGGAGGTATAACAGTAGTAGAATGTACCTATTATAATGGAGCAAAATTATATTTAGGATTCAATAGGTATAGGACCTACGAGTATATCACCCGAGGAAAAATAATTTTGCGGCCGAGTTATCGATATACTCTGCTTTATATTCCCCTCTATGAAAAAGATGTAAATCGCACGTTTTTAATTTTTTTTTCTTAATACCTCCCTCGTGCCTCCCCCTCTCTCCGGCCAGTAATTTGTTTCGTACAATATTTTCTTTCGATCTCTTTGATCGCGTACCATTAGGGAACAATATTCCTGTTCCTAATTCAAAACTCATTAATGCCCTCTATGAAAGTTACTTGGAGAAAAGACTTACTTTGCTCGCACTTATTGAAGAACCATTTTTCGAATAGATGGAATCAAAAAGATTTATATCGATTCGTTCGATGTCTCTCTTACACAATTTTCATGGAAAAATAATAAATTTCCAGTATTTACACGTTGACTCCATACAAATTTATTTTCCATAAAATCGAAAATGTATTTTAGTAAGCTTGTACCGAAATCAAAGTCATTTTGGTGCTACCGGGAATTGCCAATTCCCGTAGCAGATATTTTATTTTCATTTTCTTATTCTTGGTCGGAGAGGGAAGATTCTAATATAATAAATATAATATTATGGTTTTAAAAAATACTATAGAATACGCTTTAGTCATCCAAACTGAACGTGTATGCAAAATTTCAGCTCAATCGGAAACTGGGAACGGGGTCAAATTTAACTTCCAAGATTTTCTTACATAGTTAGTTACAGGTGAAGCTAATAATAAAAGTGTGTTAAAAATAATGATAGATTTCATCAGTGTCACACTAAGAAGTTATTATAATATTGTTGACTGTTATTCCAGAGTAACCTGTCGTGATACTTTAAAAATATGCCCTTGAATTAACATCAGCCTTTCTTCTATTTGAATATAGAAAGCTAATTATGTTCAAGATAACGTCATTGTAAATCAAACAAAAGAATGTCAGATATTTTATAATTATTTTTTACAGCAAAAATAGACCTTATCAAGTTTTATTAAAAATGTAGATATCAGATGAAATTATGGTAATGAATTCATAATTTATCCTTAATACAAAATTCACGATCTTCAAAACTTTATGAATAATGGTACGAATTTCATTAAAACAATGCTTGTGTATAATCTTCTTTATTTTATTACCCAAGAGAAATATAAACAGTTCCTTCAATAACATTACACATTTGAATTAAAACAATATAAATTTAAAGATGTTCGAAAAACTAAACGTAACGAGATCGACTGGCTAAATATAATTCATAATGTAAACAATAAAAAATCTCCTAACATTATTTTAATTACAATTATTGAATTCTCTATCAAAGAAGTTATTTACATATTTAGGCCAGCTAATGTAAGAAACGCTATTATCTCAAATGCTATTCTATTACAATATAGTATTTCAATATCATATCGTGTTGTCAAAATTATAATGTACTTTACAATCGTATATTCGAGAATTACGTAATACATACATAATTATATTTATAATACTACATGTAGGTACTGTCTTCTTCATCTCTCCAAGAATAAATAAGGATAAATTTTCTCCTATGCATCAATTGAATAATAAAAAAGAAAGGAATTATATACCAAAGCAAATCACAGTAGATAACATTGCAACGTAGAGAGTTTTGATCATTAGAGATTCAAATGAAGTAGCGTGATCCGATTGATATAGTGATGTAATGATAACTGTTTCTGAGAACTTCTATAGTGTCTAAAATATCATTAAATAACATTTTACCATTAATTAATTCTCCGTAAATCTGTATAATGATGAAGTCAGTACAATTCTACTTTCAGTCCTGGCAAAAAAGTCTAAGATACTTATTATTTTACTGAATAGAAAACATTTTTACTTTTGTCAAAATACAATTAACTTTCTTTTGATCTAGTATGTCTTTGTCTTTATTATTATAGTTCACATGTAATCTATTTAGTCTATACAGCATTATGGTCCTAATTTATACAATATTTTATTCCATATTTATTGAGCTTACGATATTATTGATTTTTGTTATATCCAAAATCATTATTACATTTAATTTAATCTTCATAAAAATTTCGACGCTCTTCTTCTATGTTTAAAGGGAAATTCAATGTTCATGTATATGCTCATGGAAACGACCGAACACGTATCAGAAAATTAAGACAGTAAATTTTAATAAGGATCCATTTGATCAACGCGCTCATTGGATGAATGTTTTGCAATACCGTCGGCCGTTACCATAATTTTTGCGCACGGAAATGAAGACCTACCCTTATTCGGTACGACGGTTTTATTGGTAATTTTTTTATCGGGTACTTCCCAAACCGTATCTAACGATTTATAGGAATTTTAATTATGAAGTCCTTCATATTTCTTTGTCCGTTACATTTCTAAAGTAACTTTACTTTTACCACATATTAGATCTTTCATCAAAACATTTCGTTGAGATGTAGGTACACCAAAATACTCCGAAATCTCCATCAGGTCCTTTGTCATAGTTTATAACATTGTTATATGTTCCACTATTCTAACTTGCTCCAATTTCCACGTTGATATAATCTTCTAAATCCCAGTTACGTTTCATGTATTGTGACATAAGGCGTAGAGATGCCAACTGCTTGGCTGGAACACTGCTTCTGAGCCTGTCCCGCTTTTGGCACCAACACCAGCTGCTCGAGATCGCCCTGTCAGCAGAACAATTGTCTTATAATCAGATAAGGAATAGCTTGAAGTTAGAGATGCGAAATTCGGTTGAATTGTCGTTAGCTTTGCAGATACAGAAATCGTAAGTATTCTCAAAATAGTTATAGTCTTACGTGTTGTTTCCTACCTATATATTAGAAATGATACAATTAAGTATTATATTTCCAATACAGTACTATACCTGCGACGGTATTTTCTTTTTATTGTACCTAAATACGAAGAAACGAAAAATACATTTGATTCAAATATTGAAACAGAGGTTGAAATAATCTTCAACGATCAAAGGGATTTGAGAAATCTAGAATTTTAAAGCCACAATAAAAGTATGCGTATGTATGTGGAAAGCGAAAAAAATCCTTTAATAAAAATCTAGACTAGACACAAAGAGAATTGCAACACGCCTCTGTAGTTTTAAATATTCAAATGAGAATTCACCCATACCTCATATTAAAAGACAAACATTTGGAAATTATTTTAAACCATTTCAGTTTAGACTCAACCTCAATAAAATTAAGTTTTACTTCAGTAAATTATGCTTCATTTACTAAAGTAAAGCATATTATTACATCTTATTATTTACTTTCTTGTACACTGGGTATCTCAATCATATATTATAGATAATATGTCCGATGTCCGGCCTTAGGCGAATTGAAATTACAAATCCTATGTAAATATTTACCGTGTCCCTTTCTCACGGTCCGCTTACGATTTCATTTAATAAACCGTATGTACTTACTGAGAAGAGATAGCCTATAATGAGATCAGCATCCCTCGGTGTATCGAGGGCATCTTTTTCGAGGACATCGGTCCTGAGCCAGCGGCAGTCAACGTAGGCGCGGACTGTGTTGTCGTCATGGACACTGAGGACAAAAATGGAATTAGTATCTATGGATAATGGAGGTTTCTTTTTCCATAACAAATTAATACTTGGTACCGCACCAAACTATTAAGAGGAAGTTTGGTAATGGATCCTTCGGAGGTTGATGTGATTTTTAAGTTTAATTTTATTATCAATTTCTAAATTTAACATTCAAATTGTATTTTCAATTGAAAACTTTATTCAATCATAATGCCAGGCTAGAAAAACAGAAATTCCATAATTTTGGGAACAAACTATATTTGAGATGCTTTATTTCATTATGAAGTCGTAGTATTGTATACTAGAAAAACGCTGAAATAGGTCTTGGATAAAGCGTTCCAGAACTATTTTCTTCAACATAACCATTTAAAAAAAACCTGTAAAATTAATGGTAAGTAGGTTAAGTATCTTATTGACGTACATCGATACCAATAAAACCCAAGACGAAACAAATTTCTCAACTAAAACATTTACCCATTTATTACGAAGCCTATAACACAGCGAACAAAACTAAGTAATTCGATTCCTCTGAAACCCTTATCGAACTATTCCTGTTACCAACGTTATAGCTGATAGGGTTATATCTCCCTTGAGACTGATAGCTTCGCTGTTCAGTTCCCTGTAGTGTGATTCTATCTATGTACTATCTCGAGTGTGATTCGGGACTTTTTTATAGAAACAAGATGCTCGTAGTTCGGTTTTGACATTAAAAGTATTTTCTTGTTTGTATTCTCTTGAGAAGAGTTTGTAATTCGTATTTACCTACATCAATAATGAATAAAAGCATTTGAAATTCTAATATCTGGAAAATTATGAATAAATATTTTATAGATATCTAGACCATTATTGAATACGAAACTGTTTTAGATTTTAATTTTACTAATAACCTAGAAATTATTTTATAAATTACAGTATGAATAAAGTCTTTGTCTCAGTAACACATTTATGAATAGAATAGAATATCTAGTGGTTTTTGATTTCAGTGTTACAACAATTAGTAAATAATATACAAAAAAAAACTATAATATCGAAAGCAAAAGGTTCAAAGCATCGGCTTATGCTAAGGCCCGAAGGGGGTTGCCAAGCGCTGCTTTTTACCTTAAACCCTTGACTCCCGTTTAAAATGAAAATAATTAGTTGATAATAAGATGTTTTACGTTACGATCTTACATTATAAAAAAAAGGATCGATACATTAGGTTGTGTTAAAAATTGGACGTGGCTATAATGTAGCTTACATTTATGAATAAAATTATATACACAAAATCTTTAATTTTCAGCAGAATCTGTAGCTTCAATAATTACAAAGTCAATTAAAAACCGTTAACTAAATGGAAATGAAATAATAATTAGAAATTCTGCTAAAAGAATAAATCACCGAATAAATATTGTACCTACGTAATTCACATCCAATTAGTACCGCCAATTTTAAAGAACAATCATTTATATCCAGATTTAATTTTACCGTATTATAAAAGCGGATTTGAATATTTTTCATTTCACACAATACATTTAAATTTTCATTTTTTTGTGAAATGGAAACTGTCCTTATTTTTCATTGGATAAATAATTTTGCCTTTTCTCATAATAATTACGGGAGAATTCATGGTTGTTAAATAAGAAAACAATGGTTGCCTACTTAGTTAAATTAGTTGAGAATTATAGAGATCAATTGAAGTCTAAACCAGTCAGGTTTAGACTTTCCTATTTTTCCAATAAATAAACTAAAAATCTAAAAAATATTTAATCGTATTTAGAGAAGACGTGCATGTTTTAATATATCTCTACTAGGGACCACAAGTACAACGCGTGCTAGCTAGGATTACATTGTTTGTTCATTCGCTGAAGAAGCGACTGTTGGTCATAGCTGTACGCAAACATAAATTAATATGCACACGACGAGACTTACACCCAGCATTGGGTAAAGAATGACTGACGAAGAAGAAGAAGTAACACAGTATAAATTGAGTAATTTAAATAATGAACTCCAATTTTTCATTTACAATTTCAAACGAATAGCTCATAAAATCAATTTTGACTTGTAAATGAACGTAAATAATTCTATAGTAATTAGTCGTTTCTCTTACTATTACCAAAACGAAAACCTTTTGACCTAATACTTGAACTTTTTCATTAAGTCGGCCCTTATGCTCTGGACTGTTATTATCTAGGTTATTAAAAAACGGGGGATTCTTTAATTAAATGTCTGTAACAGTTAATATAGCTTGAAGTTTTCATTTCGTTGCTCCACACAAAATTAAATTAGTCTCATGGCTGCTCCGTAATGGGAAAACGAGATTTTCTAACGGTGGCTCTGTTTATTTAAACTATGCTGTCGTCGCCATATTTGAGTGGTATTTTTGTGCGTGTATTTATTTTTTTGCTTTTGGTAGAGTCGAATATTTTAATATCACTATTTATTAATGACTCGATTTTAAGACCTACTTTGAATAAAAAGCTTTCCTTATTAATTACAGTCTTACTCTAATTATAACATTTCGCTAAAAAAACACGGAGAAACAACTTACCATAATTTCTCTTCAGAATTTAAATGAACTATTCTATTAATAGATATTATTAGAAGGCGTAGAATCTCTTAGAATATAATAAATTATAAGGTTCTAAAAACAAAACAACCCAAACAAAATTAGATATATTCCATTCAAGACTTTCATTTTTATAGAACAAATTGACTTGAAAATTGAAAATATAAGACAAAGAATTGGTTGGCGAATTGGAGAGAGCAGTATAAATATTGCCAATGTATGGGCGATGTTGTTGCAATACAGAAATACATTTTACTTGTTTTATGACGAAGTGGTCGTAGCAGATTCGAATGAAATCTAATGTATACTTCATTACGTAACATGAAATACATCTCATCGACCCGTAAAATTACCCGACCCTTGATTGTCAGCCCACGCTTAGTCAAAAGTCTAAAACAAGCTCATAATAACTATAACCAGACCCAGCAAGTCTCCTCTGGACAACAAGAGGAGACTTGCTGGGTCTGGCAACGCCCTAAGCCGAGGTCCGAGTCCCACTATGGGGCGTCCTTAGCCGTGTTGTTGCTTTAAGTCTCCCCACATGACTGATTAAGCCTACATATTTGTATGAAATAAATAAATAAATTAAGCACGGAAGGCTCCCTGAGCCACCCGGGAGAGACATGAATCAAAAGAAAAAGACCCGTAAAGTTCATCTCTTGAAATGAGCCCCATTGACCGCTCAACAGACAGTCATGATGGAAACAATCGGTTTGATGGTGATCGAAGTATGTTGCTATAAGTACAAAGGATAAATATGCTGTCTATCCTTTTATATTTGCTTATCATAGAAAACATACCTGATAGCAATATGATGCCAACGGAAGTCGTACAAAGGTACAGCTAAGTAGATAGAGCGGGATGCCCCTGAGCCCGCATGGACCAGTCTCGCGGCACCTCGGCCTGCCAGCTCCAAGGATAGGAAGGAACCGGTGCGCCTTCGTGACCGCAAGGAGAATAAGGTCCCTTGACCATAGCCACCGCTCTGTGAAAATAATCGAAAATTAAAGGAGGATACGATAAAATTGTAGCATACATAAGTCATTGCACAGATTTATTAAGTCCTTATGATAGGTCATTATTGTTAGTACGTCCATCAGTCTCAAGTCGTTGTGAGTAAAATAGATAGATATATGATGGTCAACCCCGGATGTCAATATTTTTTCAAGTATTTTGGTAAAAGGTCTCCTTTATATTTTATTGTAGATTTTATATGTATCTATGTTATTAGTTATTCAAATTTTGTTTCGATTATCTGTTTAAATTAATGGTCGCCCAGTGGTAGAAATTCGACGTCGCTTTATTTAGCTTTTTGCACTCCATAACCATTATAAACTAACTATGTCGAATCTCACACTCCTCCATGCGCGCAATATGCTTAAAAAGGGGAACGAAATTTTCTCCTCATGTATTTTTAAATAGATTATTTTTTCAAACTATAAGCCGGTGTCCATTTTGATTCGAGATCTTTTATTAACGTTGTTGAGCCAAATTTGTTACGTAAAGAGGTGGGATTATTGTAAATACTTGAGTAATTTACGGCGATTCTAGCTAATAATCAGAGTATTTTATTAGGATCTCAAGAAAACTTTTCCATCAAAAATTCAGATTTTACCGCCTACATTTTCATTTTGTAGCATTATCACGACCGAGCCTAATCCAGTCAACCTAAATAACTTTTTCTCAAGAAATAAGGCTTTATTCAGAGTTGGCTTTCAGACACTCAACCTGAAAACATAATTAGACACCAGCTTCACGAATTACTGAAAATGAAGTGTTTAATGGTAAATTCAATTTCTTTAACTTTGTCTTACATTTTATTTATTTTGTTTGAAAGTATAACTAGATAATCATTATCCATTATATATCAAAGAGTAAGCCATTAGAATAAACTTTAAAGTCTTTTTGCATTATTGCTGATTCTACACATTATGAAATACCTATGTTAAGAAAATATTATATTAATATTCCAATCTTTATGAAAAGTCTACTTGGGAGTCAATAAAGCTATTTATCATAAAGCATTTGCCCCACAAAAGATACAGTTGTATCTCCCTCAAATCAATAACGTTCATTTCTTCATTCCTTTAGTCCTAGTACAAAAGCGAATTTACATCAAATACGTCATTTATTTTCATCAATACAATTCAGTCCGTTTCGAAATTGAATATTATTATTATTTTTACGTTCATTAATGCAAATGTTACGAAATATTGAAGAATGGAAGTCATCCATTCATCAATTCAATTCCATTGTTTGACATGAATATGATAATTAAAATTATCATCTAAAAACAGCTGGATCCCTTTTACATTTCCGTCTCCGTAATTAAATTCATCTTCATCAGACTTACCTCTGGCCGTAATCTCAGTGAGATGAATAGTGTGAATTCCCGGGGAAAAGTCTTCCCTGCTGAAAATAGTTCTGAGGACGCGATCCAGATGTAGGAGTTGGGCCTTAGGCTAAAGGCATGCGGTCGATCTGCCACGGGCCCCCACCTCGCCTGTGCTGGGTGGAAATTACGCCTAGCGCCTGGCGCCAGCGGGTTTATTGTACCTGTGAAGAATTAAATTATAATGTATGTTGACGTTATTACTCTACGCGAAATATTACGACGTGGTGAATTAAATTTTAATTTAATGCTGTTTTGTATGTAAACTGTTAGTGTACCTCGATGATATAATTTTTATTTATAAGACTAATAATTTGGAAAGTTGTTACGTTGTTCAATGAATATGAATTATCTAAGGATTTCAAAATGAATGGATTCTTTGAAATAGATTTCTAACAGATTTACTACAGTTCTATGCAGTATTACATATAGCGTAGGCGGGTTCTTCATCTGAGATTACATCGCTTTTTAATATTGATAGTCCTTGACATTTCCACAGATAATAAATTAAAAAGATCCCAAATGTCAAAGGTTTGACTTCGTTCAAAATCAGAACCCACAGGCTGAATTAAGTCAGATTTATTTTCGGAAGAAAATTAGCACTCTACATTACCTTCATAGTACAAAAAAATTGCTAAGTGTCTAAGCATGTCAATTTGCACACACTCGTTAACCTTGTCAATCACATGTACCAAGTCAAAGTCTATTAAAAAATAATTCTGCAACAAGCTGTTTTGACGCTAAACTCGCTTTATCAAAATGTCACCTACATACTGCATGCTTGATCGGAGTAGTTGGGCAACTTCCAGTCGACCTATCGATTTCATGCTGTTACGATGCCAGTTAACGAGCTAGCCGGGAAATAATTTAAAATCCAATATTCGTTTAGGTTTAGACGGGAAACAGTTTTGAAGTGACGTGAACTATTTACTTAAACATTTGGTTTAATGGTTTCCAAATTGAGTGGTTGTTTATGGATCATATCAACCAGCTGCAAGTAACCCAGAGAAAGATGGAAAGAGCTATGCTGGGAATTACACTACGTGATAGGGTCAGGAACACTGAGATCCGTGAGCGAACCAAGGTTATAGATGTGGCCCGTGTCATAACACCACGCAAATGGAGATGGGCGAGCCACATAAGCTGCCGAACCGATGACAGGTGTGGCAGCAAGGTGCTAGAGTGGAGACCCAAGACCGGGTGAAGAGGAGTCGGTCGTCACATCGTGAAAATAGCTGGAAAAAACTAGATGAGGAAGGCTAAACACCGGGAAGAATGGCGTGCAAAGGAGGAGGCCTACACCCAGCATTGGGTAAACAATCGCTGATGAAGAAGATGCATCATTATTTAATTTGAATTACGTCTTAATAGTGCATGTGTGGTTTCGAAAGTAGATGGAAAGGTCTACCTGTCATCATTTATTCATGATGCATTACGGATTTTTTCATGTCGGCTTCAAGCTTCATTGAGTAATTATGTATCGAGTTTAAATAATAGCAGATGTCCCAAAAGGGTTCACAAAGCGAAATGAAACAATAAACGCGATTTAATCCGTAAAGTTCTGTTTCAAAGTAAGTTCGCATTCCGTTCGTGCTTTAATTACAGCGAAAATCCACTTACCTTCACAGACGAAGGAATTACATGACCTTCCTTGCTCCCCGTACCCCTCGCAGATGGGTTTTGAGCAATATCTTCTACGGGTCTGCTGCCCCCCTCCACAGGTCCTGCTGCAGGCCCCCCATTCCCCCCACCCAGCCCAGCCTGCAATATTGATAGATGAACTCTCCTCCGGGAGTTATTGCAATAGTTTTACCTAGGTTTGTTTGTGGAAAACTTTCGTGACGGGTGCTATGAAATTTCGTTTGTTATATGCTATCAGATGGAGTTTATTCTGTTTTTGATAGGTGGGTTGAAGTTGGGTAGTGAAATGTTGGGTCAGTTCTACTTTTAAGTCGTGTTTTGGAGCGGATTAAATTAGTTTGTGAATGTTGACTGACTTTGCGTACCTAGTTCACGGGAATATTATGTAAATTTAAAATGACGTAAAAGGTGAATTTGATACGATTCAATATTCTACAGTTCAGCAATCTAGCGATGTTGCAAATTGCATCTCTACGTTTTATCTTCTATTTTGTTTTCCAACTAAACAAAACATTCAACTTTTTCTAGATCCTTCACTTCATCATTAAAAGTTTTCTTTACATTCCGAGTTTCATAAATTTTCGCAGTGTTTGTTAAAAATAGCAATTCAGATCAGAAAATATATAAATCATTCTTAGTTTCCTCTTCAAACTTTTACTGTAAAATGCGAAGTTCATTCATTTTCTTATTTTGCGAGGCAATTAACAATTGCTTAAGTATCTAACCGTTATCGAAAAGGTAATACCATGTTGCCTCAGGTAAAGAATTAGTATCTGGTAAATAACATCAGTTACACTGAAAAGAACGAAACGGCTACAAATAAACAAGTTTTTGCTATTTACAACCCAGAACTTGGTTCGGGAACCAAGTTCTGGGTTGTTCTTCATTGCTAAAATTAAACAAGTCAACTACTTTTAATAATAAGAAAGCTGTATTGCTGTACTTATTTAAAATAATCTTGGTTGTATGTAGCCTAGAATTTTTAACTATGCCAAATTGACAACAGGCTATAGCTACGTTTTACCGTGTAGATGGGCCAAAACGTCCAGTAGTTCAGTAAATTAATAACATCATGCCACGAAAGTTTGGTGCCCTAAGGATTGCAGAAGACAGACGACAGTCATTTGGCGTACAACTACAACCAGAAACTTGCTTTGTCATGAATGACGGAACTCGTCGTTAGCTTAGTAATGAAGGGACACAGTAGGTATGTATCATGTAATATTTGATACAGTCAGTGTCAGATAAACTGAAACAGCCAGTCTTCATAATGATGGTAACAGAAATAGGCTTTTTTGTTACTGTTTTAAAATATGTAGGCGTAAACATAACATAATGCGACAACGCTATAACAGAACTTTTGACAATGGAATAAAGCATTGTTTCCTAACTATTACCATGTTTATGACCACTTTGGCTGTTTCAATGTATATATTATATAATGCTCCCTGTACAGTTTAAAGAAGTGTTTAATATACACCCGACATTGTAAAAGATACTAGGATGGAAATGAACCACATGTTAATAGAGAATTATTTAAATAACTCACCAACAGCGTTCCATATAGCTATATCGACGCCCAGGCTCCAAGGTACTGCAGCAGCCGTTGCCTCCAGCCACGGACCGTCAGGCGGCGTGGTCTCCAAGTCTACAGCAGGATCGCTGATCCTCGCAAAGACCACCAGCTCGCTTTGTGAAGGCGTCATGCTCCAGTTGAAGCAGTCGCCAAGTTGTGGACTAATTTTGAGATTCACCTGTCTGTTGACAAAAAATAAAATATGTGATCTTTTACTTAATATCTATAAAAGGTGAATTGTATTTTCTTTCTTGTAAAAAAATCCTGCCAATATTTATGGATTGTGTGAAAATTGATACCTATGGCATCTAATAAAGTAAACTCAAAAATGACGTCTGATTGCGTTTAGTGAAAGAAGAAGACATATTGCGTAGACCCCAAATAAAAATAAATGTTATAAGAGATTAAAAACACAATTTGAAAAATTCAGAGGTTGAAATAGCGATAGTTAAAAAAGTTCAGACGATTATTCTAGATCTAGATCATTTACCTCCTTTTTATTTTTAAAACAAAACGGTATAGGTATGTTAAAAATATACTTAATCATATTCTTTTTTGTAATGAAATAATGTAGGGCGCAAAGGAGCTTGCAGTTCACCTGATGGTAAGTGAACACTGCCGCCCATGAATATTCGCAACACCAGAGGAGCCACCGATGCGTTGTCAACCTTTTAGCATGATGTAGGCTCTTTTCTTGAAGGTCCCCATGTCGTATATGTTCAGAAAAACCGCTGATGATTGATTCCACGGTTTCGTAGTACGTGGCAAAAACTGGCGCCTGAATCGTACGGTAGCGGACTGCATACCGTCAAGATGGTGGGGGTGGATTTTAGACGGATGGTACGGTAGTGAAAATCAGCGACTGGAATTAAATCGAACAATCCCACGGAGCACTCCCCATTATAGACGCGATAGAAGATGCAAAGAGAATCTATGTCTCTTCGCAAAGCCAAAGGGTCTAGTCGATCGGAAAGCGCAAGGCTACCAACAATTCGAGCCGCTCTACGTGGAATGCGGTCAAGTGGAAGGAATAGGTACCTTAGAAGGTAAGGTTAACTTCCGGCATCCTTTGTGTGTAAGATAGGCGAGTTGTGGCTACAACTTTCAACTAACACCACAACATTAGTTTCAAGTCCGATATCGATATTCCCAAACTGCTTATTTTACATTCAGATTAAAATTATTTCAAGAATAATTATTTTTTGGTTCATTTCAACGAAAGAGTGCTAAATTAATCTTGAAAATAAAAACGAAATCAGATTTAGTAATGATACTAAATTTAACAAACAAGGACTTACTCATGTTGTTTTTGCTTTCAACATCACTACCTACTACTTTAGATTTTATTCTAAAGAATTTTTTTAAACGCGTATTTTTCTCTTGAATAAAGAAAAATGTATTATTTATGTGGGTGCACGACAGTGTTTATACATAAAACTTAAACAATATGATTTTCGTAAATAAACTTGCTCCGAAAGAAATACATTTTAGTCTAGGATTTACATTTTATAAAACATAAAAAATGTGTAAAATAATAATTTCACCCATTTTTTTAACCCCTTGCGCGCCTAATGGCCACCGTTGGCATAGCACAATCTTCTATAAATATAAACGGAATTTCTTTTATTGGATATAAAGGCTCCAAGATAGAAGTCCAATTGATAACAAAACATTATCCTATAACAAGCAACAAGTTAAGTTTCGCTTTTCTGTTAAATAGAAGAAATAAAAGAACAATTTCTGTTTTACTGCTTTCACGTTATTTGCATGAACGCAAACAGAAAATGAACGCAAAACTTTTATTCGCAACAATCGCGTCCAAGTAGTCCATTGTTTTATTTATTTCACCCGTAAGTTAGAAAAGTAAAAAAATAATTCAAGAATACGAACAAATGAAAGAATTTTACTTTTATACTACGGCTATACAATAATTCAGACATGAATAAAGTAAATCCTTCACAGAAAATTTAATAAATGAAATAAAAAATAGTCTAACATATTAACGCCCAGGGCTAACGGCTCAAAACTAAGAATGTAATGAACCTATAAATGTAAACAGTACATCAGTTTTATGATGTGAGTACAGCTAAGAACGAATTTCTGAAATTGAACGTGGAATGGAATGAAAGGCCGACTAACGCACTTACGATGCAGACGAACTAGGGGCAAAAGCTAGTCCTCTCATTTTTTTTTTATCCATAGATAATCGTTGAACTGGTTCAATTAGAAGAACCAACAAGAAAATCCATGGTTACTATTTTAAAATATCGTTCGAAACTAGGTCATTCGTGATTATGATAAAGTTACTCTAATAAACCGTTTCATAGAAGTACAAGAATCTTTGGATAAGCCTGTATTCAGCCAAGGATATTAATTACAGTGGATGATTACGATAATGATCTGTAAAGATAATGATGTCATCAACATAAATTAATGTATTTTTTATAACAGTGACAGTCATTTATACATCGCTCTCTATTACACAAAGGATGATTTCACAAAGCAATTTAGTAAAGCTAGGTATAATGTTCGTTTACTTTGTTTTTTGTTGCCACCTACCTTACACGTCGTTAATATGTTACTTTCAGAGAAACTTGCGGTTATCCGCGACGTCGATCCAAACGAAAGGTAGTTGGCAAAAACTTTTTACGAGCAGCTTACGTGACTTCTTTCCGTGATACGAGCCCAAACATGTACTAAATTGAGTGGGAATCCGGCTAAATGGCCTGTCAGAGCGAAGCTTAGATGTACGGCTGTAGAAAATTGAATCTTTAGTTACTGTTTGTAGATGATTGGACATGAATAGCGGAATTTTAAATGATAATAGTGTACTGCTAGATTATATTTCAAAATACAATGCGCGTTAAAAAAATTATACCTAAGTATTATGTCCAATATTTTTCATAACTGGTATGAACAAGAGTAGCCAGTTGTTAAATTAAACACATTTTTAGAATACCTTACTTTTTCAATGATTAAAAAGGAATGTGGTTGACGAAATACGTTACACGTAGCTGTTTTAATTAAATTTTACGTTATGTTTTTATTTCACCGTTTTAAATAAAATATTGAAGCTAACTTTTTGTAAAAAATCGATAAAGCTTTCATAGCTAGAAAAATAGAAAACCTCTTTAACAATTTCTTTTACAATTTCCTTCGTGTCATCATTCAGTTATGTCAGGTGTTGGTTATCTCTTATTAAAATGAAGGCAGACAACAATGTTCTCAATTATTTAAAGAAAAATATCTTCCACTGACGAGAGGTAATAAAAGAAATCACCTAATCTAACTGTCAAAAACCCCCGACTACAAATAGAAATAGAGCTGTAACCTTTGAACGGCTGAACAGATTTACATAAAACGTAGATAAGATGATACCCGTAACCCGATTAAATTAACTATCAATAAAAAAACTAAATTCAAATCGGTCCACCCGTTTTGGAGCTACGATGCCACAGACAGATACACATATACACAAATACACACTACAAATTTATAAA
The DNA here is from genome assembly GCA_932294325.1 of Allophyes oxyacanthae. Lineage (NCBI taxonomy): Eukaryota > Metazoa > Arthropoda > Insecta > Lepidoptera > Noctuidae > Allophyes > Allophyes oxyacanthae. The sequence goes on from OW028617.1 coordinate 3,057,319, forward strand.
ACCCCTCTTTTTTGTCGGGGGTTAAAAAACAGAACTTCAACCCAATCGTTTTCCTCAAAGGATTCGCTAAGAAACTGCTTTACATTTCCTTGTATCTTCAACCTTATTTCAATAAAGCTGGGTTTGCGAGCGATAAACACCGACGCCTGCATCCGAAGTACATTCCGATCACGCAGCACTTTTGCTGAGAAAATTTAATTATACGGATCGCGATCTCTCAGAAACTTCGTTGCTTTAATTGAGTTCCGCACTAATCTTTAACTTGCTTCTTCTGTGTGGCAAGATGCAAGCGATTAGCGTTACGTACGTGGTTTAAAGGTTTAAATGTTTTCCAGGATATTCAGTATTTAACGATTTACAAGAAATGTGGTTTTCGAGTAACTTCACTTTGTATCCACTGGTATTATCAGGGCTTACGCTGGAGCAGACAACTCCTTGAGTGGAGACCGCGAATTGGCAAACGTAGTGTGGGACGTCCCACAGTCAGGTGGATTGACGACCTGGGGAGGGTAGCTGGGTCATACTGGATGCGGAAGGCGGAAAACCGAATGTTATAGCGTAACCTGGGAGACACCTACGTCCAGCAGTAGACTGCGATGGGTTGAATTGATGTTAAAATGATGATGGCGTAATACTCAAGATATAGGTTGTCCTATAGCTTGAGTGGTCTGAATGACATTTCTTTTTGTTGTGACCATAGTTAGTGAGAGGATTTGTGACGTGCAGGTAGTGGAGACCAAGAAAAGTAAACACTGAATTACAATAAAGTAATATATTCTAATAAAACACATAATATCGTCATAGTAGAACAAGATCGGAAAGGAGAGAGAGTAGTATTGCCAGACATAAACAATAATAGACTAATATTTCTTTTAATATTGTAACTTAACAATTTTGTTGGAGTATCATAAATATTTGTAACTGCAGGATGAAAAATCTTTATTTTCTTAGTCTTAGTAACAGCTAACTGTAATTGTATTGCGTCTGCAACACAAACCAAGTCACTTGTTCCAATTATAACAACTTCTTACTTAAAGTATCTGTCACTACGCTTATAATTTACCCCATACTGCTGAACTTGTGCGTGTTTGCCCCGGTCTTCTTGGGCAAACTTCAGTACTTTCAATACCGCCGCGGTGGCTTTCACTTAGTTTGTTCTGTTAACCGTTTTATTACGCTACACGGTGGGATTGAGGTCTTATATGGTAGCTCGCTCTCTTTGATTGTAAGCGAGATGATTTGTGACGAGTTTGTGGTAAAGGATTACGTTGAGAAACATATGGGTAAAGTTTCAAGGCACATATTATTTGAAGAGAAAAGGTATTTTCGAAATGTTGTTTATTTGAAAGTTTGTAGGCGTAGTAGGTTTAGTCATATAGCATCACACCTATATTCCCCTAAGGGCTACGGGGAGGTGTACTGAGTTGTACTCCACATGTCACTGATGCCGTCATTGAGTCCCGTTTACTAGACACAATTTGGAACTCCGAGCTACTACTTACGAGAATTTTCATACAGAAGATCCCAATAACACTTTGCCTGACCCGGGAATTGAGCCCAACACCTTATGTTCAGCAGTCGCAATTGAGACCACTAGACCGATGAGGCAGTCGAAGCAAAATTAGTACCTAATATTCCATAATATTTAAGCTGTCTTGAAAATATGTTAATTATCTAATCAACTAGCTTCTTGATCATAACTGTTCTGTGTAAAGATCAAAAGATTTTACTATCATAATTCCAATTTTAACTAAGAGTTTCGGGAAACATCAAGATGTTCGGGCTTACCGTAATATTACGTAATAGGACAAATAACAATTACGGCGCTTACCTTAGAGAGAGACAAGAGTCTTATATTAATGTGTAATTTGTATGGCGGTAATGTTAGAACCATGATTAAAATCCACTTTGACGCTTCCGGTAAGTTTCTCCATTACTGGAGAAATAATGATAATGATAAAATAAGGAAGTAAAACGCTATGAAATTAAATCAGTAAGTAATTCTTAAGGCAAATTGAAAGAAAGAAAAGCTTACGACAATTACATAATATACAACACAATAAACAAAATCATGAAGATGTCAGCAATGAGATAAAAATGAGAAGCAAACGAAATAATTATGTTGTTAAGAATAACGCTAGCGATTTAAACATATAACAATATTAAGGGACACATAAATAAGATACCTAAGGTTTGGTACTATAACCTGAAGCTAAACAAAACATAAATTGAGCAGCTAAAAGTAAAAGATAAAATAGGAACTTTACAGATTCAGTCTTTGAAAGAAATCACAGACTGCCAATCTGTAACATTAGGTCGGTAATTGGAAAAAGGCCTTTGATAGATTGACTAAAATCTTCCGTGGTAGAAGCTCTTTCGGTAAAGTTTTTTTGGATATCCGGAGGGTATTCTAAAACCGCAGTAGGGTTTACATTGAAAGTGGTTCTTGTAATTTTGATTTAAAATACTATTCATGGTTCAATGTACAACATCCAAATTTATTTCAGCATAGATACGTACAAATGCATGACTCTATAAAGATGTTTTCAGGACAATTATCTTTCTTGTTGATACTCCATCACATTGAACTATCATCATGCCAAATCGGAGATAAAAACCCGTCTATTAACTGAATGATCATGTAATAAAAGGAAATAGTTATTAACTTGAAATGCATTCTTACCTATCTGTTGTATTGTATGGTGACCCAGCATACTGGCTGATAGAAGCCAACTCTACGCCGCCTCTGTATATCGACACTAGAGCTAAGTCTAGTGTCTTGCTCTGAAACAAAGAAAAAATATTATAGTAAGTCCACCATGTCCTTTATCTTAAGTTTTCCTACTATTTACTTATCGTTTGCCAACGGTAATAATATATTTATATTTTTTCTGACTCCATAATCAATTTTAGAAGATCCTATAATTGAAAGGAATGTTGACGTTGCTGCTAGTAAAGAAAATATGAATAATACTACTGTACTAGAATTTTCAGATGCCTTGAAAGTCAAAGAAGCAAGTCTTAGTAACTAAGTTACGCCTTACAAGATGAATTACTTTTTAAACCATCTCGAACAGTGACACAGTGTAATTAAACAAAGGTAGAATAATTACATTTTACTGCTGGCTAAGTATACCCACATATTATGTGGTTCAAGTTATATTAGCTGCTACAGAGAGAAAACTTACACCGATACTATGTTACCGACACTATTTGCTATAAGTATTTTAATAAAACATCTGAAGGGATGCGTGATAATTTTGGGTATTATAATTTTTGTATTTTTATTATAATACCCAAAGGAATTTATATACTTATTTAAAAAAAGTAAAAATAGTATCATGTTTAATGGTTTAAACATGATACTTTTTCTGCTTTGAGAGTCTGCAAGAATCAGTTTATTTGATTTACTACCTATCTACCTTAAAAATAATATCCAATGGACTAACACAATCATAGTCCAATCAATTATTTTTTTCGCGGTAATGTAATTTCACGAATCCCGCAAAAAAAAAACTAAACTTTCATAAATATAATATTATTCTTAAATTAATTATGATAAAATGAAAAAGGAATGATACTTTTTCTGCTTTGAGAGTCTGCAAGAATCAGTTTATTTGATTTACTACCTATCTTCCTTAAAAATAATATCCAATGGACTAACACAATCATAGTCCAATCTTTCATAAATATAATATTATTCTTAAATTAATTATGATAAAATAAAAATTTTCTCTATGGAACATTATGACATAGAAATCGCGAAAAAATTATCAGCTGTCTCATACGTTTGGGTCGAGTAGGTATTGAAGTTTTGTATGGAACAGCTGATTATTTTTGCACGATTACGATGTTGGTCCCATCACCTCGAAAAAGCATCATGTTCGGTGAATATTGAATAAAGAACGTTCATATTTTTTTTTTTTAGTCTTGTAACATTACAAATATTCTTGAAGTAACATTACTCCAAATTAAACATTAAACCAAATCGGTCTTATTACAAAAGATGGTTTTAAGATAGCCTTGTCTCTTTTTGTTATATGAAGTTAGAAAGTGACGGACATATTTAAAACCTGGGTTTTACTAGGCAATCTTTTGTAATAAGGGTTTTTAGAGTTTACATTCGTCAACAATATCTATTAAAGTGCGTTCATCTCTTTAAGAACAAAAAATTCATACCTACCATTATTTATCGTAGCTTAGTGGTACAAAGAAACAAAATACGGATTTACCGGAATGACTGTGACATATCCATAAAACGTGAAGATAATCGCCCGACGGGTAATAAAACTTCTAACACAAAAAACCTACCTTAGAACACGGTAATAAAGTTCAATTTTCTTTGGAGACAAAGGAAGAACTTGTAAGTTCGGTAGGTATCTGTCTTTTCTCATACGGCTGTATGGATGGTAGGAAATATTAATATTTTCGCTTGTCTCTGGCATATTTCTTTACCGTGTAAAACTAAGTAGACAAGTTCTTATTCTGAAACATGCTGGTCTTTGGGCGGTACAGTTACAGACAGAAGATCTTTAAAAATACATGATAATAGACTTTTCTATGGAAGTAATAGAGGTCAAAACTTATTGTAGTGGACTAATAAATAAAAACTTTAAAATAAGAAGCTAAATAATTATAAAATTATGTTTACCTTTTTTTGCCATAGCATTTTGAACTTATCTTTGAATCCTACTTTAAAGTATAGGAAGAAAGAAGACATTTATTTCTCACAGAGGCATGAGACAGCATCTTGAAATGATTTAGGTACCTATAACACAAATAAAAAGTATTCTGCTCAGCATTATGCCGGGCATCAAACTTACCGAGCGCTGATTATCAGTCGAAGCTCTTATACAGTGACACGCGGATATCAAATCGAGTAATACATAAATTTAAAAATAACAAGTATAGTGCGCATAATTTGTCGAGTGAGTCTTTGTTCCTAAATGCAACCGCAGTATTGGGATACACTTTAAAACAAAACGAAAATTCGACTTAGTTTGGGGGACACGCATAATTTACTAGTGCAAGTCACACAAAATTAAGTTTTTATTTTGTTTTGGAGTGAATTTTAGTACTGCGGTTGCATTTGGGGTCGGACACTGAATCACTCTCCTATTATCCCGTATAAATTTTGAATAAAGTAATAAATTAAATTAGAGCATTTTTATATAAACCTAAAATTCATTATTCATTATTTTTATAACATTGTTTGATGCTGTTTACCTTTTCGGTACGGGCATGCTCGACGGCATGTTTTCAATTTTTTATTAGAATTAGTGTTAGTAGTTAGTGTTAGTGTGTGTAGTGAATTAGTGTATTGTGAATGTGGCGCCGTCATTATCCCGTACGTACGGAATAAAATTATTTTTCTTTCTTTCTTTCTTTCTTTCTATTTATTACATTACAATATAGGCATAAGTTTTCCATAAATAAGTGGTTGTAACACGTATGTCACAACTCACAAAGTGCGCTGTAAAGTTTGTGTCCTAAGTAGCTGAAACTTTAGTTATCGAGTTATGGAAAAGTTTCTACTTGATGGCTGGTACAATATTAAAATTAATAATTATTGTTATTATAGTAATCAGTTAGATATTATTATGATACGTAAAACATTTGAACTCGTGAATGAAATTGGATTAAATAACAAAAGTCAAAAAAGTCAAAGTCAAAGATTTTTATTTCAACTGGGCCTTTGCAGGCACTTTCAAAACGTCGTGATTCTAGGCGCACGGTTCCAAGTGGGTTGGTCCTGGAGAAGATACCGGCAAGAAACTCCATGGATACTCTTTTCATAAATCAAGCTTAGGTACTACACAACAAATGTGGGGCCGCAGGAGCGGCCCCGGCTAAAATTCGACCTCAATTTACACAATATTACAATAAAAAAAATAAAAAAAGAACAGCAAAGATCATAAGTACCACTATAATATTATAATTATACAATACTAGTAGGTGCGTACTTACAAACAGTAAGAAAACAAAAACAGAAAGAAAGAAGAAAGAAAAAGTATTTATTTGATACAGCACAAAAACGATTTTAAAGATAATATAACAAAAATAAAAGAATAAAACAAAAAAAAAACAAAAAAAAATATCCTAAATAAAAAATGGATTGTACGTCGCAGCTGTGTCAAAAAGGCTTCCGCTCAGCTTAAGCTGTCGCGCTGCGAGCAGCCCGACAGCGCTGGATCTCAGTGGGAGCCACATCGAGTGACGTTATGTGAGCCTACGTGTACAGAAAATATATTAATTAAATATGAATTAATTATATAATAATTACTAGAGGTCGCGCGGGTGCGCGGGCCGCATGCGGCCCGCGAGGGCTTTTTAGGTGGAGCTTGTAACATCTCTCAAAATAAATATGATATTTGATTTTGTATGGCAGCCATTTTTTTTTGTATGGAAACCATCTTTTTTTCACCGGCTTGTCAATTGTCCCAAGGTCCTTGACATTTTTAGTTCCGGCGCTATGGGTGTGCGACTTCTCATTTTCGAGATCCGTAGGGCAGTTCTGGTCAGCGTTCCACTTTCAGGTCATTTCGGACTTTTCCTAAACTCACAGGACCCCCCTCTATACGACTCCCATACATCACTTTTACCCACCACGGCTCCTTCTGGGAGAACAATTGGGTCAAAATCCAAAATGAACACTTATATGGCGGCCATCTTGAAAAATGGCGGAAAAAAATAATTGACCCCGGATTATGAATCGGTGTCCCCGAAATCCCCCGGAAGCCAATTTTCAGCCGGATCGAGACAAAAAAAAGTTGGCCGCCATTTTGAATCCGCCATCTTGGATTTTTATGACCACCACCGGAAAGCTCCCTTCATCTTCTATGACATTAGTTCGACCACCCCCCCGCTATCTCTAACGGTTTCGGAACGGTGAGCGTTTCTATTTTGTATGGTGGCCATGTTTTTTTGTATGGAAGCCATCTTTTTTTCACCGGCTCGTCCATCGGCCCAGGGTCCTTGACATTTTTAGTTCTGTCGGTATAGGTTTGCGACTTGTAATTTTCGAGATCCGTAGGGCAGTTCCGGTCAGTGTTCCACTTTCAGGTCATTTCGGACTTTTCCTAAACTCACAGGACCCCCTTCTATACGACTCCCATACATCCCTTTTATCCCCCACGGCTCCTTCTGGGAGAACAATTGGGTGAAAATCCGAAATGAACACTTGTATGGCGGCCATCTTGAAAAATGGCGGAAAGAAAAATTTGATCCCGGATTATGAATCGGTGCCCCCGAAAACCCCCGGATGCCAATTTTCAGCCGGCTCGGACCATTTTTTTTTATGGCCGCCATTTTGAGTCCGCCATCTTGGATTTTTATGACCCCCACCGAAAAGCCCCCGTCGTCCTCTATGACATTTGGTCGAGCACCCCCCCGCTATCTCCAACGGTTTCGGAACGGTGAGCGTTTCAATTTTGTATGGCCGCCATCTTTTTTTGTATGGACGCCATCTTTTTTTCACCGGCTCGTCAAACGGCCCAGGGTTCTTGACATTTTTAGTTCTGGCGGTGTGGGTGTCCGACTTGCCATTTTCGAGATCCGTAGGGCAGTTCCGGTCAGCGTTCCACTTTCAGGTCATTTCGGATTTTTCCCGGACTCACTGGACCTCGAGGTGTATGACTCTTATACATGACTTTAACCCCCCACGGCTCCATCTGGGAGAACAATTATGTCAATCAGTGAGTCAGTCAGTCAGTCAGTGGTAATCGAGCTTTATATATATAGTCAATAAAAGAACTTGTGAACAGGACTACTGGACGAAACAGTAGAAATAAGTAGTTCCATTGTGTTCATATGTCTGTAACATTTTTATTACCATGTTTCCTTGTGTGTACATAAATAAATGAAATAATAATAAAAAAAAATACTTAAAAAAAACCGACTTCAAAAAACTAAAACGCATAAATAATTTTTATAAAAAAATTAACAGCTTCTGAAGTCGTGGCCTTTAATTCTTCAATGCACCTTAGCTTGGCTTCACAAGCTGTGAAGATTTTTATGATAATTTTATACGTTTTGTGAATTGCTACTATCCAGTGACGAGTTCCATTGTGTATCTCCGAAGGTCTTCATCGGATCTTCACTAAATTTAATTAAGACCACCTTGAGAGACTACTATTTCAAACAAATAAAGAATCATTAAAATCGGTTCACAATACAGAACAATCGCTGAAGAACCATCCAAAAAAAAATACAGTCGAATTGAAAGCTTTTACTTTTTTTGAAGTCGGTTAAAAAATTTCACACTACATACACTACACTATTTCTTGTACAATAACCTAACCGTCAAAAACCCCCGACTCCAACTAGAAAAAGAGCTGTAACTTTTGAACGACTGAACAGATTTCTACAAAACATAGCTAATATGATTCCTAATTAAATTAGCTTTCAACTAAAAGAAACTGCATTGAAATCCGTCTATCTATTTTGGAGCTAAGACGCCACAGACATATACACAGATACATACTACAAACTTATAATACCCCTGTTATTTGTCGGGGGTTAAAAACACCTAAATTACTATCAAAAACCATTGAAACTAAATCTAACCCCTATATACCTATAGGAATACCATCCATAGGTCATAACACCATCGATAACTTAAGATTACTCATAACATCTTTTACGATCCAATCCATACCTTTATCGAAGTTAGAATAATAAGAACATAGTGCCCCATAAAATTATACGACGGGTAACACCTGTGTAATAATGATAAGGCAATATTAACCTTACGACCTTTATCACAAGGTCGTTATCTGATATTCAGGGGTAATATTCGGTTCAGAATTAGGTGAAAATCTCCACACGTTTACGCTTGCAATCTGATTGAAATACACGTTAATATTATTAGCAAAGTCGGGTATACTGTGTTTTTACCCCACTGCGCCAGAAGAAGGGTTATGTTTTTCGAGTGTATGTATGTATATTGCTTTGGCACGCTCTGTAGCCTAAATGGCTTGGTAGATTTTAGCTTGAGAGTTGTCGTTAGACTCGTCTTACCTAAGTGTCAATGGCTATATGAAAAATATAAAAATTAATATGGCCAATATTTGGCGCCATAGTATTGTCTCCAATTTTTATTTTTTCCTCGATGTCTATGGATTGTGTGGTATCAAAATTTCAAAATAAAGGGTTTTATAAATGGCTTACATAATGCTTACTAAAAATGTAAAATTACTGAAAAAAGTGTAAAATAAAAAAGTTAATTTAAAAAATCAAAGAACCCGCTCCTTAAATAGTGAAAATAAAAAATCACTTTACATAAAAAATCAAGTATAATAGAATTCTAATGTGGAACATAGCGAATTTAACAGTCGGGACCCATTATAAAATCGAGACCGGCTCAAAGCTTCTCAATAAGCGTCACCTTGTATTGTATAATTATGAACAACATTTACTATGGAACTAAAGCTGAAATCACTAATGATAATATTGAATCATTTGTATGGAAACGCAGATTTTTTTTCACGATTTCTGGTTTTATCCCATAGTAAAATTTGTTCATAATGATGAGTACAAACCCTACGAGTACTTCAATGTCTAGCATTCAACTAGGTACCTTGTATATTCCATTTGCCCTTCATTCGTAAATTGAGTCAAAATGGGTGACACATGACACACAAACTTTTGAACAGATTTTAGAAACAATTTTGTTTCTTTCCACGAATTCGTTTACCCGTCGCGTTAGTTTAACTATAATAGATACATTTAAGAAGCTCGTTGGTAACTCAATAAAATCAGTTCAGAGAATTAGTTAGTAAGGTTAGGTCAAAGTTATAGTTAAGGTGACGTGAAGGTTATCACTTCTATAAAATAATTATCGAGTTCGGATTGTACGCGTACGGTGTCTAGATATTTGTGCTTAGTCGGACAGTTCAATACCTAGTTCATTAATTTGTATTTTTTTACACAAGAACACTCTTCCCGAGTCGTCTCTACCAGAGTTACAGCAAGGCAATTTCCTTACAAAAACATGTACTAGACGCACTTAAACATCGTCATACGTGACGTCTGGTCCGATTACATTGCGAACATAATAATAGATTTCTCTCAGAATTGGAGCTAAAAGGGGGCACGCAACTAAAAATATCGCCATGCATAGTTATGTAGGTAAGTATGACAAAATTTAAGTGCGTTCGGTTTCACATTCAGTGATTGTGAATACCCAGAATGTGCCGAATTCACTTGAGTTTGGCATACTCAGGGAAGTCAGCCCACGAAGCTTGTTAACTGGCAAATCTTTTACCAAGACATGAAAAAAGCTAACTCCATGTCATTAAAAAATAAATGATTGGTCCCCGCACTGGGATTGTTCTTGTATCCTGAGAACAGTTTACAGACATAATTCTCAGATACACATACACACACACCCGAAACAACTATCTGCAGGTTATACTAATACTTGTTTCGTGCGGGAAACGAACCTGCAACACGTAGCGCAGAAAGCCAATCTCTTAGCCACTGCGCCAAACATCCATAAAGCATTATAATTATTAAAAGTCATAATTATCATGTGACAGCTCACACACTGAAAAAACTTAGGTATAGGCTAGAAAAATAACTAGTTATTTATATATTATTACGTGAAGAGAAAACTTTGCGCGCACGAAAGAGCGTGGGATTTAGTATAGAATTACGGTCGAATTTCGACCATTGTACGACCACTAGTTGCTATTTATAACCGAGTACTTGGTTCGGATGGAGCCTACAAAGTTAACTATCTATACTGAAATAATACAGCTAGTAATAAATAAGTTAATGCTATTTAGAAACAAGTTATTGGTTTTTTCCATGTACCGGGACGGCAGAATAAACATGACGATTCTAAACATAAATAGAAGGTACGGCTTCAAAGTATAAACACATTTTGTAATTTAATATACTTTCATCTCTGTCCCAAAATACTAAACAGATGCTTAGCCACCCGACTCGCATAAAGCAATTTGGTGAAATTAAACAATAAAAAGTTACTCTCGAAAATTGCGCTATGACTTTCTCTTTGTGTTAAACGTACGAAACTTGTACATAATTTTGTTTGTTTAGTTTTAATACTATTTTTATTTACAAACTGTTTCATTAGTCTAGTTCTAACTTAGTTAAACAAAGAACTTGAGTTTTCTAGAGGCAAGTTTTCTGTGCATATTTGTTTTCCACGCTAAATGTTTGAAATCAAATCATTTTTAGGCCAACATGAACGGGTATGGGCAAAAATAATCATACAGTGGGCTCTAAACAGCTGAAAACGGCATCGCGGCAGGCCCAGAAGGAGGTGGCGGGACGAGTTAGACTCATATTTAAAGGATTGGCCCCTAACAGCAGCAGACAGGGAAAAGTGGAAAGAGGGGAGGGAGGCCTTTGCCCTACAGTGGGACACCGTAGGCTGATAATAATAATAAAAATACAATAGCCGAAAAACTTTCAAAATATACAGACCTTATAATTGAAATCAGCCGAATGCAAATTTGGTGATTAAGCAATGTTACAATAGTTCCAATTGTATTATCCACAACAGGTGTAAGGCCTAAATAACTTCAAAACACTAGATTTAGCACCCTACACCTAACTAAACCTACAGAAAGCTGCTATACTGAATACATGCAGAATTGTCAGGAAATTCCTGCAAATTGATACAGACATGAAAACCTCCCACACACAAATATCAGTCATTGGACAAACATCACACGATCAGAATAACTCATCTCATCATCACGTTATCACCAATTCTCTGGGTTAGCACTTGGCTTCGGCCCGTGCTATCTCATACGCCCGGCAATTTTCTGCCGAGATATAAAAATGTATACCAATAATAATAATAATGAACGGCTATGGGCTCATAGGCAAAGCTGTATATGCTCCTAATTTCTATATACATAATCGAATAGTATAACCACGTATATGCATGCAAAGTGTCCTTGCGCCTGAGCCAAATAGTGTTCAGCATAACAGCGTCATTCACACAAATCTGGAATTACATTGACTTGGCAAAGTTCGGCTATTACCTATACCACTTGCTACATTTATCCATATCGTCAAACATTTTAATATTTTAAATTAAATTGTTTTTATAAAGAACTTTTGTATAAAGATACCTGAATTGAATCCGGTGATGAATTTCGAGGATGTGACGTGAAATGGGCATAAAACAGATATGAAAGAAAATATAGCGTAGGTATAGATAGAACCTCCTGGAGTGACCATACAGATGTGCGTCTGGCGCACCATAAGCTGTTAGCGCGGCCCTCCCGATGGTTTACGGTACGCGGGGCGGCCGGCAACACCCTACCTTATTAGTCGATCTTATTCCCCTCCCGCATCGCGCGCATTGTGCGGGTGGCACCAGACTAAGTTATTGGTTGACTATATGTTCCCCTCCAGCATCCCGCAGACTATCGAGAGAGCCGTGCTAATGGCAGTCAGTATATAGCCTTCACAAACCTTGCTGCTAGTCTAATCTTTCCACAATGGTATGAGCAGGAGTATTTTTCATGTGGCAGCTTAGAACCGATATAACAGAAGGAGAAAGGTACTGATTTTTATGCTACACAAGTGCATCTCGGGTCCGAGTTGACGTTTCTTCCGTGAAACACGAATATACAACTACCGCAGCTCGATGTAGCATGAACATTGAACAAGTCCATACGAAAAATTCATAATATTTTGGTCACGCCACACCGAGCCTAATTTAATGTCATAGCATAAATTTATGTGCCGAAGTAAGCCTGCTGCAATGTGAAATTATTGCTGTGTCACTCCCAGTTTTTGTGTTTCTGTATTGTATGGTGTGATTCAACTATGAATTGTGTTGAACAATAAACCTTATTTCTTTCTTTCTTTCTTCTTTACCTATTTCTTTGTATCAATGCAGCTGCAGTGCCTCATTCGCACCTCAATTCGGGTCCAGAGCGGAAGCCTTTTTGACACAGCTGTGACGTACAATCCATTTTTTATTTAAGATAAATATTATTATTTTTGTTTTACATGTTTTTATTCTTTTATTTTTCTGTTATGTTATATTTAAAATCGTTTTTATGCTGTGTCAAATAAATATTTTTTCTTTCTTTTTAATCCTTTATCCGTCGTCAAAGATATCTGTAGCCCGTCACTCTGTAGATTATTGTAGATATTTTGCATGAAATACCTACAAAGGATCCCACTGTTACACTTCAAAGGGGGAAGTCTTTTAATCTCTATGTAATTACGCCCCAGATACAATAACCCGTAATAGGTGAGTCGAATCGAATAAAAAATACCTACAAATACCTGTCGGTAAAACCTACAGTAATTAAAATAAAGCCCCGATGTCAGCGGCACTCGGAAAGGTAGATTTTGCATTTTTTGAACAACACATTTTATTTTTACTGTAGTGATTTGTGAGCGATGTACGTGGCTTTGTAAAAGGACGAATTGTGTGGACATGTTTAATACATTTACCACAAAAAAACAATAGTTAAATTTAAAAAATCTGGTACTTTTTTAACTATTTTGTTATTTTATTCATTCACATTATGACGTAGCATATTTTATTTGTTTTTTATTTATTTAAATAACCGTTGCCCCTCACTAGGATTTCTCTTGTATCGTGGTTTACAAACATACCTAACATGTCACATGCACACACCCATAGCTATAGGTACCCGGAACAACTAATTTTATAGACAATACAAATATTTGGTCCATTCGGGGATGGACCCCACGTCACATAGCGCAATAAACCAATCGCTAAGTCACTACTCCAAACGTGCCGTCAAATGTTTTCATAAAATATAACTAATTATGATGGAAAGAAAGAAAGAAAAAATATTTAAAATACTGAAAATGACTCTAAGGCTTACATTCAGAGACGACAGAAACGAGTCTAAGCGTGAACTTACGCTTCCATATGTCAATTCTACGAACAAATTTTGACAGATGGAAGCGTAAGTTCACGCTTAGACTCGTTTCTGTCGTCTCTGAATGTAAGCCTAACTTACTACATACTACTAACTAGGTACATACTTAATCCTAGAAAGGGCAGTCTACTTAAAATAATCTGGAATTCTCTACACTGGCAACATTTTAAATCAATGGAAAACAGAGAAACTGCATGCGAACAAAATAATCCGATACTGTCCGATACATAATTTTATTCTATGCTTTGATTGTTGATATCAAAGCAGTGCAGCCAACATAAAATACATTTAAAAAAAACCTGTTTGTTCAATACCGGCCGGTGGAAATTGGAATATAACTACCATTTTTTATATATTTTTTTTAATACTTTGCAAACTTTAAAAATATGTAAAAGTATGTCACAAAGTTGAATATGGCATAATAATTAAAAATCATATCCCTACTCCAAATCCACCACCTAACTAAATAAAGGGTCGAGTTGGGTTAAAACGAGGTCCTAATTACCACACCCTCCACTACCCGCTAGACAAATTGTCTCATTATTGTTTTTCATTTGTGATACGGACTTTTCAAGCGTCGCAAATAGCGGATCTTTGCCAAGCCAACGTTGGACCTAATTTGTGGGATTGTGGCCGCATACGACCTTAAAGATATCCCGGATGGTAAGGGAGGGTTAAATTTGAGTTTAGGCCCATTTTAACCTTTACGGAATATACAAAGGTAAAACTAAAACGGATATTCTGTGGGTTGTATGAAATTGTCCCAGTAAAAACTTTACGAAATTTAAAAGAAGAGATTTACTTCAAAACCTGGATCCAATTCTGTAAGACACTATTAATGGGAAACCAAAACAATATCTAAGTAAATTCTAAATTAATATTTTTCGTTATTAATGGAACAAAGCTACTTTGCCTCTCATTCCAAAATTTCCTCAGATTCGCATTTAGAAATCGGCGTCCCGAACTAAGCTCTTTGAACGTTTGTACAAGCATTAAAATGATTTATCAGTATCTATTGTTTAATTCGTATTGCTGGCTGGAATTTTCTTCTTAATTTTCCCGGCCAACTTTGCCAAAATTTATTTTGAATTAAGAACAAAATGGGCGCTCTTTACCATCCATGACATTACTATGATCGAATTTGACCTTTCATTTCCTTATTGCCAATTGGCATTGCGGTATTATAGTTAGTCGGAATTTGGCTCTTGGATCTCTTTTCAGACAATTTTTCAATTTCACTTTCGATTCCAATCTTTCAGCTGAAAATGAAGTCGTTTACATACCGGTAAACTTTCAAACTGGATTTAGTTAAATCTTTTGCGTTAAAAATTGCACATTTTGAACGAGTGGCAACAAGCTAAATCATCATTACTTGGATCGCTAATAACTTTGTCTAGTGTGGTGAATATGGTAATAATTGCTCAAATTCAAAGATTTAAAACACATGGCGCGAGTCCTCCAAATTTTGAGTGGCAGAAATTTCCCAATACTAAAATTCATATACATTGCTGATCCAAATTAATACGTGATACTTGAGTTTACAACCATCTAGTGCATACTATGTTTGGATGGTGAAATCCAGCACACGGGAATTTTTTGTAATTAGAAAGAGAAAGAAAGAAAGAAAACAGTTTTATTCTGGACTCGCCAGCAACAAATAAAATTACAAAATTACAAAAGTACAAAAATAAAACAAAAAATAATAATAACAAAAGAAAAAACAATAATTTAAGCAACCTGGACGAGACCAAAAATGGCCCCCATCTCAGCATAATGCTGTGACATTTAGAACTAGAAAATGTCACAGCGCTGGTATTCTGATGGGACCGTTGCAGTGATTATAGCTCTATGCAGTATCAACATTTAGAATTTTGAATACAGTATCAAGAAACTCCAACTATCCATTCTACTGTATGTCATAACGTTTGGAAGCTAAATGCTGAAGCATTCCTCACTTAAACGCGTTTATCAGGCGATCCGAACCGCACTTAATTAAGCTACAGCCAGCTATATCAGGTTATCGCCTCGATCCCTCATCGGGACGACCTTCGAAGAATTTGTTCGTAATAGGATGTATGTGTCGAGTCTCTTATTTGGGAAGGGAACGGAATTTATGTGTAATTAGAGTCAGCGGACTTCGTTCTTGTAAGTCATAGAATTAACCAGTATTAAGCTTCTGGATAGTGAAGCTAATTGTTCTATTTCTTGGTGATTTGAGATAGTCGTCTTATATTATGGCTACATTAACACCCTGGGCAGTCCATTACGTTACAAACTTTTCCCCACTTTAACCATCAAAGAAATAATTTTGCTCAAAAATGGTACCTAGTATTTGGTATATTCCTAACTGGTATCTTCTTCTTCATCGTTCCCTCACTGATGAGGA
Source organism: Allophyes oxyacanthae (assembly GCA_932294325.1). Classification (NCBI taxonomy): domain Eukaryota; kingdom Metazoa; phylum Arthropoda; class Insecta; order Lepidoptera; family Noctuidae; genus Allophyes; species Allophyes oxyacanthae. Next base: position 3,073,612 of record OW028617.1, read on the forward strand.
TCGCGACCACATACAACGCGCTTCCAAGCCATGCGGTCTTCCGTTGCGTGGACCGCCTTGTGCATGCTGCCTCCACCAACCCTCCTTATTACATCCGACCATCTTATCGGCGCTCTGCCCTGAGTGCGTTTCCCGTCCAGCCGGCCCACTATCATAAGTTTTTCCAGACTATGCTTAGATGACCGCATTATATGTCCGAAAAAACCGAGGGCACGCTCCCGGCAAACTGTGGAAAGTCGCTTGGTGATGTTGAGCTCCTTCAGAATGGAATCATTGGTTCTCATAGCTGTCCATGGTATACGAAGCAACCTACGCCAACACCACATCTCAAAAGCATCGATCTTACTGCTATCACGAACTGGTATAATGTCATGAAATTAAGTAGCATGATTATTATAGTTAATTTGAAATTGATCTCTAAGAAGAAATCTTCTTAGAGATCGATTTTTTTCTTTTAATAAAATAAGCATCCGAGTATTACTTCAACTTTGGCTAAAGGTTCTTGCAAATCCGTATTTATTTTTATACCACCAAGGTGGCAAAAAAGCATACGGCCTATCTGATGGGAAGTGGTTACCATAACCTATGGATGCTTGCAGTACCAGGGATATCACTCGCGCATTACCGACCTTTATACCCCCGAGTGCCAACACGACGCTTCCCCAAGCAGCACTGGCGACCTTGCTCACCGTTAGGAACAAAACACTGCAGAAGAGCAGTGTTCTTTGGCTATGATATTCTACCAGGTGGAGTTACTTCCACAGAATCCACAGTCAGGCAGCTCCAATCTTGAGCGGAAAGACCCCATATACCTCTCACAAGATCTCTTTACATCTAAGGTATTTACATTCACTTAACGAAGAATTTTACTTTCGATGTAGATTTGTATAAAGGTTTAGGTTTTTTGTATGCTTAAACGATATCGCAATTAATGATCTAAACTAACGTGGGTAGATTTATAAATATTTTGTAATCTACCCGCATTGGTTTTGATGTTTGGTACGGCTGAGTTGCGCTTCGCCAGACGTGGGTAATTCGTCGTTGGATGGATGTCTTGAATTGTCATCGCTCACTATCAGGCTCGGAGCGGGTTCATGTGTCCTTCGGTTATCGGTTTAGTATTTACACGCGGTGATTGTAGACTTTATATTGTTATCAGCTCACGCAAGTTTTCGGTTGCGCATAACCTTTAAAGTTAGTGACGACAAAGACAATCCCGCCTTAGTGATAAGAACGTGGAGGTAACAACACAGGTGGTCGCCGCGCGGTGGTTGCGTGGCGCACCTACTGATAAGTATTTCATATCCTTTTGTAATTATGTATAATTTAAGAATTTTATTCCGATCACAAAGTTTCGTTTTTATTTGATTATTGAATATTTATGTGTTTTTGAAGCTAGATATTATTATGCAGTATCAATATTTTGGTCTTATACTGTAATTTTCGATTCTCGATCTTTACTTGAGGACTCGTCTGCTTTAATGACTATCGATCCTTCCACAGATACAGCTAATCCACCACTGTACCTTTGCTGGCTATTATTGATATTATCTTTGTCATAAATTCAGTGATTACCTCGCCGAGTCGCCTTTAAATTTTTGGACAAGCCCAATCCAATTTTCACACGATTTTTTCCACGTAATGAGCAATTATTTATCCATTCATTATTAGCTTGCAGGCGTCCATTTCTGAATTTATTAACTGTAACAGGAAACAATTTTCCAAATGATAACATAAAATATTTCAAATGGCATTGATGGTTGAAGTGCCATTAATTTCATTGGTAATATTTCACGCGGCACTACAGTCAGGCTCTGATTACATTTGCATTTAATTAGGCACACCAATGAAGTTTGTTTTATTAATCAATGCTTAATTTTATGTGAATTTTGTAGTAATAAAAAGAGGCAATTATTTGAAAATTTTAAGTCCATCATCATGTCTTCAATACAGAAGAATATCTTGGTTTACTTTTTCTGGATCTGTTTGTTCTGGTACAAAGTATTCTACAGCGTTATGATGATCTGATAAACTACCAAAATCTAAGAAATAAGCTGTTTGATCATTTTCGGGTAAACATCCAGTCATCCATGATATCGTGGTCTCCCTTTACTTAAGAGGCCTGACGATTATTCATTCATATTGAAATTAAGCATAGATTATTATAAGCCAAAGATAAAATTTGATATCAGCTTTACAAAAGAGCATTGTTCTATTAAGTCAAGATACGTTCATTCGGTTTAATCTCAATGCTACTAAATTCATCTGAATAGGGTCTTTATTTCAGACCTCATCTTTGATGGAGGTCTCAAGTTGTAAAATTTTATGTTTTTGCTGATGACATACAGACTCATAAAAGGCAGCGCTTCTAAGAATTCTTGTTTGTAATTGGACGTAGAAGAAAAGGATCCAACCCGCATTCAGCTAGTTTTTATATAATTAAATAAGTTCAGCCCATTACTGTCCCACTGCTGGGCACGGGCCTCTCCTCAGAATGAGAAGGGTTAGGCCTTAGTCCACCACGCTGGCCTAGTGCGGGTTGGCGGACTACAGACACCATCGAGAAATTTATGAGGCCCTCTCAGATGTGCAGGTTTCCTCACGATGTTTTCCTTCACCGTTGTCGCAAGTGATAATCAAATTCTAATCCGCACATGAATCCGAAAAGTCAGAGGTGCGGGCCTATATAATTGTGTGCGTATATAATTATTTAATTTTATAACGACAGTGGATACAAAAAATTGACTAAGAGACACTATGGTCGATATTGAGTTATATGTTATTATTATTAATAGCCCGTAGTATCCCACTGCAGGGCAAAGGCCTCCCTTCCCTCCTTCCACTTTTCCCGGTCTAAAGCAATTTGGGGCCAATCCTTTAGACAGACATCCAGCTCATCACGCCATCTCCTTCTGGGCCTGCCGCGTTGCCGTTTCTTGCTATTAGGGACCCACTGTGTGGTTGTTTTTGCCCAAAGCTCCTCCGGCATGCGGCAGATGTGACCTGCCCAGTTCCATTTTAATTTGGCAGCTGTGTGGCCTGCATCAGCAATTTGTGTTTTGGAACGTAGTATCGAGTTCCTTATGCGGTCTGTAAGCTTGACCCCTAGGATACTACGTTCCATTGCTCTTTGGCAGACCCCGAGTGCGGACTTTTGACGTAAAGTTAACGACCACGTCTGCGCGCCATAGGTGAGGGTGGGGAGAATGCACATGTCCATTAGTTTTTGCTTTAATGATAGAGGGAGGGTCCCCTTCATTAAGTGTTTCATCGACCAATAGCTCTTCCAGGCGTTTTGGGTGCGTCGAGCAACTTCTCTATCTTGTCTCGCCTGGAAGGAGACTATTTGGCCGAGGTATACGTATTCATGGACATATTCAATCCCCACACCCCCAATTCCTATATTGCGTTTGGTGCTGTTCGTCATCAACTTTGTCTTCGTCATATTCATTGTGAGTCCGACCTCGAGGCTGGCAAAATCAATTATTATTTCGGATTATTATACCAACCTACCAATTTACAGATTTCAAGATCTAGCTTAGGGTTCTAGGTACAAATATCACTAAAGACATTGACATAACAGCATTGTTCTAAAACAAACTCGAGTAGAGACTCATTCTATTCAAAACCACAATGACAATATTACTATGCATAGCAAGTATTCCAGTATTTGTGGTTACCCCACTGCAAAGAACACTATTATTCTTGCTCGTATTATTATTATTATTATTTTGCAACGTGCGTAAAAGACAAGCAACATGTTATGCTTTGTTGTTCTTTAATTCCAGACGAGAATCGAATTAAGGGAGAAATACACGATTTAAGTAATACATAATTATGTGGAGGAACGAGATAAGGTGTTCCTCCATTGAAAAGGGAGGATCCTCCGACCAGGCAAGGTTATTTTGCCTGTCGGGTCGAAGCCCCACAGTTGATGTCGGATAGTTGTATATATGATATGTAGTAGATACGAAAATCTTTTTCGCTGCGCGATGCAGGCCTCTTAATCTAATTGGTCGAACTCATATTTACGCTCCACTGTAGTTAGCTTGCTACCTTGCTAAGTAGTAATTTCTTGTTGTTATTGTCTTCTGCTGTGTATAAGAGCTTTCATACGGAAATTCCTCATCATGCAATCGTGTTAAAAGGTCTGCCAAGTGGCAATTATTAGAGTTCTGGAAATTGGAGCACACGGAAAGAGGCTCTTATATAGACGACAACTAAGTTCGTCTGTCTCACTCTGGGCAGTTTACCTTAGTTAAGTGCTTTCTTGACTTGCTAATCTTTCTGCTATGATACAACAGCAATTTCCACGTCGAAAATCGGACTTGACCAATAAAGAAATGATCGTGAAATTCTTAATGTTATCAAAATCAAAATCAAAATAATTTATTTATAAAAAACATAGGTAAAAGCTAGAAACTTGATGGAAAATTAAAAGTATTCATGTACCTCTATGGTTAACCTTGCAACGCATAGAAATATTTAGTGTCTAATAAATTATAGAATTTTTGAATAATTACTATAAAAAATAATATTTAGTATGTAATACTCCATAACTCATAGATAAAAACACTACATTAAAACAACATTAACTATTAATTTTAATATCAAAATATTCCTTGATAGAGTAGTATGCTTTTTTAAGTAAAAAATCAGAAATCAGTTACTTAAATTTATTTAAATTATCTTGTGCTTTGATGTTTTTGGGTAGCTTATTAAATATTTTTGGTGCCTTACCCAGGAAACTCTTTTAATATAGGGCTGTTTTATACGGTTTAATATTAAGTGTATTCTTATGACGTTTATTATTGATGGTTTCAAATATGTTAAAGTGTTTCCTCACAGACATAGCTTATAAAACAATTAATACTATCTATAACTCACCTGATAATGTGTTTGTACGACCACCGCTCTAAAAACTATGGACGCATCTTGTACTCTCGTCTCGAGTGGCTTTTCCGCGAACTTTGGACACTGACTGTCACAAACTATTGTCCTACACAAGAACAAAACAACCACCAACAGATCTCTGTTCGTGAATCTGCCCATTGTTGGCCAGAGCATTGCTGAACCCATTTTGAACTTTAAGTTTTTAAGAATAAATTACATTTTTCTATGGCACGTCCATCGCACGACACTAATTCTCTTCACTCGCCTCTTCCTCTGACGTTTCTTGGCTTGCATTTTTTATCTGTAACAAGGAATAATAAATGTATTATAATTTGAGTTGTTTTGTTTCATTTACGTAATTATTTTACGAGAGTAAATTAGGGCGTCATTCCACGAACTGTCTGCAGTGTTCTTTTGTGGGTTTTTGTTTTGCCACGACATTTACGTTTTGTTTATGATTTATTAATTCAAAAGGTTCTTGAATATCTTATATCTGAGTAAAATTACATAACAGACATTCCAACAAAGTTATTTCGTTAACAAAATTTGTTCTATGTTCAGTGGAACCTCAGAATTCAAGAAAATTTCAAATAAGCTGAAAAGCAAAATTCTTGCCAACGTTGAATGACGTCAAACAATATTACAAAAAACATTAATTACATGCTAAGTAAACCGAAGTACCAAACAAAAACCGAACTACGTTTAAAATAATTGGGTGCTCAAACTCCGATGTCGATAAGCAAAGAATCTATAATTATTTTTCACGTAGACTGTAATTTTAACTTTGTTTTAATATCAAATTAAACTGCTGAACGTTGTTTTGCCGTAAAAACTTACTATTAACGCTTGATAATTAATATACTAGAAATTGCTGGTTTTTTATGAATACTTAACGAATTTAAGCCCGGTTGTGACTAGAGATGTAAATAGAAAAAAAAAACAACAAAAATTTTCATTTAACGATCTCGAAAAAATACATCAAAATAAATTTTGGGTACCATAATTATTTTTTTTTTCATAAAAATCGAAATACTATAACTACTGTGGAATAAAACATCAAATGTGATGAATGTCAAATTATGTTTAAATTAATTAAATTAGACTCAATGAATAATGTTTCAAAAAAATACTATATCCTTTATACCTTGTGTTAGAATCACCTTTATAAATATCAATACACCTTGCTCTATCGACATTGGAATAATTGTCATTTATGTAAACTTCAGTGAGTGTTGTCAATCTTACATTCACGCTATGGCTTGAATGAAAATACATACATTATAGGTTTAAAAAGTTAATAAGTACTACAATCTCTCCTTTATTTGTACGGACATTTTAATGAATTTACGTTCCCATAAATTATTATCAGATGCAAATGAAAATTAATAGGCTATGATCAAAATAAACAAATAATCAATGCGAATACGTATGAAAGTACCCATTACCACTGGAGCAGATAATTAATTATTGATTTGGTACACACATAGTAAAAGCATCGAATCCTTCATACATGATAGACTACTATTGAAAATGCATTTTTTTTTATCTTTTTTTATTAATGGAGGTTTGTTCATATTTGAACATGTCAGCCCCGTAAGGAAAACATACAATTTCAATAAAAATAAAAAGCACAAATATTTTATAGTCCCAGTAGACAGATAAAGAAAACCACAGTCGAAAAAAATATTTAAAATTAGTGAATAATTTCTGGAGACATAAGCTTTTGAAATTTCTTATAGTATGACGCACTATCCATCTTTTACTCGCAAAATGGTATCTATGTCCTGTCACAATTCACTAAGTCATTTCTTACTTAAGACGTCACAAGCTAGTAGTGCCGTCTCTGTCTATTATGCAATTTAAAATACTAACTTAGGCATATTTTTTAATATTTAATTTATTTTTATACTATTGCTTAAGTTTTTAGTAAAACCTCTAAATCTTAACTCGTATCGTAAATCTTGCTAATAATAAAGTCTAATACCCTATTGTAATGATACGCTGTTAACCTAATTTAAATATTTATGACTACCCCTTTATTTAACTTTAGGTACTTTAATTAGTTTTTATAGTTAAATGGGTACCTAGTCATACAATAAACTGTCATAATCAAATGTACAATTATTGAGTGGCCACCCTTTACTTAGTGCTGTCTCGTTCGCATAGATCTATTTCCTAACGGTTCTCTCTGCCCAAACCTGTCAACTTGCATCGTTGCTCATACACATTGCTCTGTATTTAATTTATATTAATAATTCTAAAATACGTGCTTACGCTTGCGAATGTTTGGCGAATAAACTTCATATAGTGATAACTCCGTGTTTCAATCAATCGCCGGCTCCCGACCAATCTAATAGATGATACACTTAATCCAAACTTAATTATGAATTCGGAGTAAGGTCTTATTCAAGTATCTCGTGTTTGATATTGGGCACATAAACTCTGTCTCAAAAACAAGGTGTAATTATAACAAGAACGAGTTTAAATGAAAAACACGACTTTGTTGACATAAACGCTTTTGATAATAAGCAAAAAAACTGTCGCAAGATTTGATACAAACAAAATTACAAAATGAAGATAAATAAAACCGTTAAAACGAGAATGAAGCTCTAAATAGATAATGTTTGGGCTCTTCATTTATAAAGCCTCTATTCTATTGTATATCTACATCTAAAAACGAACCATACAATCACGACCTAAAATTAGAATTCTATTCATCCGCCCACTTACAATACAATTATAACTTGCTCGTATTTCCATATCGGACCAATTTATTAATAAGTACAAAGGGTTACGGCAAAAAAGATGTATTTAGGACACTTCGCGGCTGTCAACAATTGAAAAGGGTATTGTTAATTGTTTTCGTGTTATATGGAGATTGTTACATAATAATTAAGAGCATTATTTCGACGGTAGGAAGGAAAATGAAATTGGGTCAAGGTGAACATAAGGTTATCTTGAGGTTGATGCTGCTCGTTTTATTTACTTATCTTCATCTCGCAGGGGAATGTAAAGTTTAAGACGTTGCTCATCTTTATTTTAGTAGACTTTGTGTGTAACAGGAAGTTTATATCTAATTGATGAGTTCTTTCAGCAGCATCCTCTGCGCCTGTCAAAGTTATTTTAGCAGAATTATCCAAAATCATTCATTATAGTGGTTATTTAGGATGGAAATATTGCAGTAATGGACGATAATGAGACATCCAATTATGATGATAGACAAGACAATAACTCAGATAATGATACAATACTGCGAAAATCTAATTTTAATTGAGGTTTGCAAATCTCAGAAAAGACTGAGAGAGCCTAGAAACATCCAAGGCTTACTTACGAACAAAGCGAACTGCAAAAATAACAAAAATATGTCATAAAACATAAACTTGTAAAATCTAATATTAGCCGAGGTATGCAAAACCCACGTAATACAGAGAGCCTAATCACAATGTCATGAATTAATTATGAAATATGTTAGACTTATGTATGAACGAAGAAAACAGCAAAAAAAAACCATATTTATCACAAAACCAAAACTTGTAAAATCTAATATTAACTGAATTTTGCAAAACCTAGAATAGACAAAGATGCTAATGATAAAAGCCATTATCATGAGTTAAATATCAAACATCTTAAACTTACGAACGACGCAAAAATGCAAAAAAACAAAATGATACCGTATGTCATAAAACAAAACCTTGTACGACAAATACGCGAGCAAAAGCTAGTACATACAGCCAAATTCCTTCCAAGTAAGTACAATTTGTTGTCAAAGGTATTACCGCCAATCATTATATGGGATGAACTCAATCTGTAAAGGAGGAATAATCCCTCAAACACGGCCTACTTAAGGTTCTGTATCCTGTTATATGAGCCCTTAAGCCTCGAAGAGTGGCACTCCTTCCCTTCTCATATTCAAAAACGAACCAAAGCCTTCTTACATCCGTGTTAATAATATACTAGAGGTTTTGTGTTTCGGCATTTTGAGAATGTATGTTAAGTATGCTTAAGATTTTAGGTATTTGTTACTTGAGTGCACATGAAAAGTTGAAGGAGGTAAAATCACTGAGTGTAAAATTTATTGCCAAATTTGGATTGATACTCAATTAGGTACAATAATTTTAGATGATTGTCGGCATCTTCATCTTTTTCATATTGTTTTACATGTTTCTAGTCATTGGTTTGCATTGTTTACAGTACGTTACTGATCGTGCAAGCCTCCATTTTCAGAAGTGACAATGGACGTCATCCACCAATTATTATTACTATATCTTCGCAATGGTTAGGACGTTACTTTAGTAGAATAAATTATTCTGTTGTCACCTCAAACACAAATTAATACTATTTGTGCTAACATCTTAAAGGACATTGCTTTCCGTCCATACATTTCCATCCTAACAACTAAAAGGAAATTTATAGAACTCGAGATGCTTCATAAATCAATACTATCCATGTAAGTCATATGCTTATCGAGTCTTAGGATGATTTCAGCAATGTCCTTTATTTATAACGGAAATAATGTTTTATTGTATGTAGATCATAAAATTTTATTATACTTGCCACTTCAACAATCTAAACAACCCCAATATCAAGTCTAAGTAGTCCAGAAATAGTGAACATTTTCACAAAATGTAGTCACACATTAATTTTCACTTTTGTCGTTATATTCCATCTTAAATCAACGTTCGTATCAAAGGAACAAGAGACATGGTCCAATATATCAGCATTATTACTTTAACAAAGGTTGGGGACGTCATTTACCGATTCTGTTTCACTAGACAAGGTAAATTGATTTATTGCGTGATACGAGTGGCTTGCGGTATCTAGAATCAGGTTCGCTCTTTTGAGTGTATCGTTCGTTTTTCTTTTGGAAGCTCCGAGTGATAAAGTGGTACTTAGGGCTGAGCAATTGAGGCTTCATACATTCCAATTTATATTAGGACCAAAATAACTAGTTATATTGTTGAGTACCTAAATGAAGCAACTGTAACGGCAAACCAGACTTTTTGAATTAGCAAAACGTGCACGCAGTGGTATTAATTATGAATAATAATTATGACGCAGGAAGATGACAAAATCAGGGATTTCATGAAATCCTTAAGTATGGAACGACATCACGGATGATATCGAATAGATATATATTATCAAATAACAAAAGTTGTTCCTATTTTTGATATTAATCTTGAAAATATAACGTAGTAAATATGATGAAATCGAATTGTTTCGATAGAATAGAATACAAAAGCTTTTTATTCCAAATATTTGGCACTTTTGAAACGTTAAAGACTTTAGCTGATCCAAAAAAAGTAGGTCCTATGATGACAAACTCGAAATCACAATCAACAGAAACAAAAGGGTTACCTATTTGTGGACCGAAATTCAAGTCCTTTGGTACGCGACCGACGTAGGAGGATACTTCATAATGATAAGAGTTGTTTTACTCTCATTTCCATGTAGGTAAGTAACTTAATCTATAATTCTAAAAACAGCTCATAATATACGTGCCTGCTTTGTTTACTTATAAAATGAATCAAGAAACGTAATATCCTGATTTATTGTTGAACGATGAGGTAATAATAGTTACTTATTGACGAAACCATAAAAATGTAAGCGAGAATTTTGCTGTGTTATATTACATTGGCGTTCTCGGAAACCATAGGAATACTAAATATACTATTTCCTTCAAATTGTTTGATTGATAATGTTTTGGGTAAAGGAAATTATTGGAATGAGATTGGTAAAAACCAATTTCATGGAACTATTTTCGAAAAGCTTTTAAGGATTCCAATAGGTAACGAAAAAGAACTGTATAAACATCTTCAGATCATTTTAAATAGTACTGGAAAAATTGAAATCTTTTTTTTTGGAATATAATTTATTAATTATTAAGCTGGTTATTCAAACCATAAACAGTAATAGACAATTACAGTCTATTAAGTAGTTAGTCAATTTAAGTCTATAGAATAGAAGTAACCGTTTGTCGTGGTATGGGCATGTGATGAGAAGGGGTGAAAATCATGTAACGAGAAGAGTTTAAGTATGTATGTGGATGGATGTAAGAGAAGATGTAGACCCAAGTAAAGATGGATGGATTGTGTGAAATTTGACATGGATTATAAGAACGTAAACTCTGAGATGACGTCTAATAGAGATGAATGGAAGAAGAAGACATATTATTGCGCCGACCTCAAATAAAATGGGATAAGGGCAGGACAATGATGAATGAATGATGAAACAGTAATAGACAATTACAGGACCTAGAAAGTGGAAAAAGACCTTAGTCAGAAAGGACTAACGATAAGTTGAGGCAGATTTGGTCGAAACTACTCAAATCCACAAAACATTCGATAACAATACGAAACACGGCCATATTTCGAGAACAAATGAGGAGCAAAAATGTACCTATAGACAGATATTCTCGTCGAAAACGGTCATGTAACAACACAGCTCAGCATATTTTTCGGTACATTAAGCACTTGAGTTATATCCAAACAAATCGTCTGACGTAGGCATATGGAAGGAAATTAAACTAACATTTTTCAACATTAGGACGAGTTCAGAGGTTGACAGTTGTGGGAAAAGAGGGTCGGTATGTCATGGTAGTAATTTGATATGAGTAACGACGGGCTTTGTTGTTTTGGTTTTAAATTTAAATATTATAATTTTCTCTATAAATGACTTTACTGTGGGACTAAACCTAAAATCACGAATAAAATCTCCTGTTCCATACATTTTGTGAAGTAATATTGAATTATTTGTATGGAACAGCTGTTATTTTTTACGCGATTTCAGATTGGTCCCATAAAAGTTGTTCATAATGATGACTACAATAATCCCTTAAAGGATCGGGATTAGAATAGCAGGACCTTATTTAAACCTCAGATCACATTGTTTCTGTGAACTGAGTTATAAACTTATTAACCTAAGACATGATACTATTACTGACATAATAACGAATCACTGCAAAAGCTGTAAATTTTGAGAATAAAACGAAATATTAATTGAAACACTAAAACGATTCGGATTGTCAATTTAGAACAATATCTACTTCGAAATCCTCTTGAGATTAGTCTAGAAATTTATTCTAGACTAGAATCTCGAGAGAGGAATGAAAACGCAAAATGAACCTGTAAAATACCCTGGCTTTTTCATATATAATTCTACATTTTTCCTCACACCTACTTAAAAAACGATGCGTCGTGTAGTACACATGAAATTAAGCCCGCTAATTCTCAAACGCTGACTTGACGCGTCTGAACACGCCGTTATAAATGGAGTGATTTAACTGGATAACGGACCTTTTCAGTGTAAATGTGAAAAGGGTTTTTGAGTTGGCAGTTTTCGTAACACACATATGGTTTTGGCGCAAAAAAAGGATGTGGAATTAGTTGAAATTGGTCTTCCAGAAGTTATTTCGCAGTGAATAGAGGTCACTTTTATCTTGTGATGAGATGGGGACTAAAAGCGAGGATAATAATTATATTTAACAGTCATTTATTTCTATATAGGGTGTATCTTTAGATAATTACCTATTAGGAGGGAATAATGGAAGTTTTTACAGAAAATAGGATTTTATTATTCAGAAGGTTATTACGGTAAGTAATTTAGGAATTTTATTTTTACACCCTAGTCCATTAGCTTATTTCTTTGTTATCCTAGTCTTACTTGTTATACAGAAGAAAGTTTGTGAAGATGTTTAGATCTTTGGATGTTACTGAATCACGTGTAAACAACGGAACAGATTTGAAGCTTTGGCACACAGACCACCATGTCTTGGTTAACACATATAATGCTTCTTATCCGGGTACAATGATATTTGAAGGCATCCCTTTTCTACATTTCGATACATTGCAAAAGAAGCTGTTGTTTGTCTGGACGGAGGAGTTTTCTAGATAACATAGACCCATAGAGATAATATATAGTACCTAATACCTATAATATTTCTATGCATAGACCACACTTAAGGTAAATAGTCTTGATGTTAGCTCTTCAGAGAATAATATGTTAATGCGCTCACGACAGGTGGCGTTACCTCTGTCAGCTCTTAGAGCATTACACAGCTCTGAGATGTAGAATTTATATTTCAGCATGCGGCTTTTCGTAAGGCGTTTCTCTTCGCCATTTGTAATTGCTTGTTTTTATTTAAGTGTTTGCGTAGGTGTCTTTGTGTAAATTTTGTTAATGAGGTCAGTTTATACTTTAATAGTATTTGTTTCAATGTTATTCGTGTTATATCTTCCAGTTTCAGTTTTCATCTTGTTTGATTTGCAAGTGTGCTTACAAAATTCCACTTGACTTGTTTTTACTGTATCACGGTTTAAATAAAACCTACCGATGTAAAGAACGTTCCAACTTATTAAGTGACGTCATGATTTTTAGCTGCTTTCAAGATTGCGAAGTAAGTCATGCTATGACGTAAATTAGGGCCACAGCACACACGATAGATACTTTTAGCATCAGCGATCAGCGATTACTCGGAAGTTCGATACTGGGACTGAACACTACACTCCGCACACATTTGGATGCTATTCCCAGCGATTTAGTGAGGCTTTGGCATTTGCAGAACGCGGCTCAGTATTGTACTGGATCTTAACCAAGCTACACTATTACCATGGATAGATGATAGTATCAATCGCGCTAAAGGCGGTATTGGTTACATCTAATTATCAACTCAAATACCTCGATCAAACGGAGCGATTTTCAAAAATGCTATGCAGCATCGAACGCTAGTAGCTGATGGCAAAAGTATCGAGTATATTTAAAAAGACATAAAGACTAACTAGTGTTGACATATTCAAAAGACATCTTTTAACTAAATACCCAATGAAGAATTAAAAATAAATAGGTGAAGGTTACTGCTGTAAAGCTATCTAGCTAACTACGCAAGCGCATGACCTAGTATCGACCCAAATCAAAATCCAACTTACAAACATAAGTCCCGAACCTAATTGATGCATGTAATCTTGGCAAGTGTTCTGTTATCGCATTAATTGCTCCCAAGACTACGTTTATCAGATCGTGAATAAGTGATCATCTCCTATTATAGGTCTGCTCCTATAGGACTATTATCCGATGGGCGATACCTATAGTCGATAGATAAGGATCGTTTACAGCGCAAACTTTGTAAGGTGCTGCTTAAATGGGGTGAAGATTTTCAACTTAAAGTTTTGTCTTGTGGTCGTTTAGCTAAAATAAAGACACGTCTTCTTATTGAGACGAAGGATACTATTGTTTTTTGGAACAAACGAGGGAGAGACTATTGTTTTTAATTTTACAACTACAAATGTATTATTTTTATGAACCATTTTACTGCTAACTTGAAACATTTATAACTGATGATTTTTATGAATGAATTGTTGCATGGGTTATTATGCCTGAAGTAAATTTGATTATTATTTCCTTTATTAATCTTAAAATATATTTATTATTTTTACTTACTTTCTTAATTCTTTATTGTACACGAAAATGATATAAAAGACAAATACAATTGAGATGGTATGTACACAGGCGAGCTTAACCCAAATTTGAGTTTTCCACCAGCAAACCTTTGAGTGATAGAGAAAGCACAATGGTAAATGAGGGTACAGTCAAGTGCACAACTATAAATACCTATTACAAATTAAAATATAATACCTACTACTAATATTTTATATATAATAAATAAAACCTAAATATAAATACAATGATTATGTTTGATACAATATAATACTTTTAGCATATCAACAAGCAAATCTGAATCTAAAAATTTACTTGAATCCAGTAGACCTCCGTTTAGAAACAATAATAAGTACATGTTATCTTTATTTAAAGTTCGAAGCTGTTTTCACCTTGTAATATATTTTACCAAAAACAATGTTAAATACTCAATTTAGAAAATTCCTTCAAACCGAGTCTGTAATTGGAGGGTATGCGCTGAGGGCCGAAACCTGACCGCGCTCAGTTTTCTGTTCCGCATCTTAATTATTATTCATTTTATCTTTGACCCCGTTTTCTGAGGTATTCCACGAATAGCACCGATCTGAACGGCACTAAAACGAATAGCACCAACGCTATTCCACGAACGGCACCGATCCAAATTTTGGTTTGGTGCGATTCGTGGAATAGTAAAATAATATTAATTTTATTCCACGAACGGCACCAATGTAAAATTTTCTTCTAGTGATGGGAACTATTTTTTGTTCACAACATTATTAAATAAAACATATCGATATAAATCAGCAGGAAGTACGTTTATTGATCATATTATTTTTTTACGTTATTTTTTTTTATTAATAGATCTAACAATCAGTTTTCTTAACTATTTGGGTCACTTGCAAAAACAGCCTTAAGTTATTTATTACCTACTTACTATAAATACCTAAAATCAAATCACATTCTTTTATCACAATTTCTCTTAGTATCACATTTTTTTCATATAAATAAACTTTTTTCTACTTATAATTTTGTATATATTTTTTTACTTTCTACTGTATAATAATTATTATTATCATATGTTAAAGTATTTCAATTACTAAAATCATCAATACCAGCCTTGCATTTGGATTATTTCTCAAGTGACTTTGAAGAAGCCGCTGTTAGAGGAGTGCTGGCAGTGTTTCCCAATGTTTTAGTAAAAGGATGCTATTTCCATTTTAAAAAGGCGTTGAAAAAGAAGGGGAAGGATCTAGGTCTCCATAAGAATAGCATAGTCAGGAAGCACGTTGCTTTGTGCACCGTCCTACCCCATCTGCCACCCGAGGTGCTGGATGATGCATGGCTTTACTTCATGAGTGAAAGTCCACGACAGGAAAACGTGACAAAGTTTAACGGTTATTTATGGTCACACAGTGGATCGAACACAGACTGTGGTCGAATAAATGGTCTTGTAAAAGATGCTATTTTAAAACTGAGTTGGTTTGCAAGAGGAATACTAATGGCAATAAAAAAAAACAGTAAAATGTTGTATAGGTAGATAATACTAAGAAAGACTGATATTGTAAACGTTAATTGTGATAATAATAATTATTATACAGCAGAATGTAAAAAAAGAAATATACAAAATTATAAGTAGCAAAAAGTTTATAGGTAGATAATACTAAAAATGACTCATATTATAATCGTTAATTGTGATAGTTACAGGAGCCGAATTAGGATCTTGACAAGAACCCTCACTGGGCACTGCAAACTAAACAAGCATCTACAAAAAATGGGCCTTAGTGACACCACAATTTGCAGATTCTGTCGCGAGAAGGATGAGACGCCCATACATATCCTATGCGAGTGTGACGTAGTACACCACACTAGAAGCCAGCACCTGGGGGGCCACCTAATCTCACCAGATGAGATTAAATCCCTCCACCCCAAGAATATAGTCAATTTTATTATTGACTTACGGCTAGAGGGAGTGCTGTAATAATACAAGAGGCGTCACAATAGATCTTCGCAGGTCGCAGTGCCAAAGGGGCTTAGTACCCTACCTCTTCAAACAAATAATAAATAATAATGTGATAATAATTATTATTATACAATATAATGTAAAAAAAAATACAAAATTATAAGTAGGTAGCAAAAAGTTTATAGGTAGTTAATACTAAGAATGACTGATTTTGTAATCGTTAATAGTGATAATAATAATTATTATACAGTAGAATGTAAAAAAGTCGTATAATTATTATACAGTAGAAAGTATTAAAAAAATACAAATTTATAAGTAGAGTAAAGTTTATTTATATGAAAAAAATGTGATACTAAGAGAAATTGTGATAAAAGAATGTGATTTGATTTTAGGTATTTATAGTAAGTAAGTAATAAATAACTTAAGGCTGTTTTTGCAAGTGACCCAAATAGTTAAGAAAACTGATTGTTAGATCTATTAATAAAAAAAAAAAATCAATAAACGTACTTCCTGCTGATTTATATCGATATGTTTTATTTAATAATGTTGTGAACAAAAAATAGTTCCCATCACTAGAAGAAAATTTTAAATTGGTGCCCTTCGTGGAATAAAATTAATATTATTTTACTATTCCACGAATCGCACCAAACCAAAATTTGGATCGGTGCCGTTCGTGGAATAGCGTTGGTGCTATTCGTTTTAGTGCCGTTCAGATCGGTGCTATTCGTGGAATACCTCCGTTTTCTTATGCATAACAAAACGTTAAGACCAATCAATATTAATAATTGCTACTGCTATTGATTCAATAAGTTCAATACTAACAATATACAAGGGAAAATAGAGGCAAAAAGATAAAGAGGAAGACCAAGAAGAAACTACATTAACCAACTATTTAAGTAAATATTATATAACTTGGGTACCTACTTACTATGTTTCTCAACAGTGCTTCAACATCCAGACAAACCTATTTAGGTTTTTGTGATGTTCTTTTGTTAATTTGTGTGTTTATCTTATATTAAATAAAGAGAAAAAAAAAAGCAAATATAAATAATTAAAAGATTTAGCATTGGATAGGACTAGATGGAGAGACGAGCTAGATAGAACTAATAAAGAATGGTCCACACTGGCTCTGGACCGGAAGACCTGGAAGTCATGGGGGGAGGCCTTTGCTCAGCAGTGGGATGATATAGGCTAACATCATCATCATCAGGACTAGATGAAAATTGCTACACCAACAACTGCCTAGCACTTAAATTTTGGGTGGATGATTGATTTCTTAGTCACCTTAGTTTTACAGAAAATAATAGATAGAAAATTATTGGAAGATTATAAATTTTGTGAGACAGAAGTTAGAAGGAAAAATATTGAGACCATTAAACATAGAATCGAAGAAGTCAGCTATAAACAACCTGACGAATTTAATATGTGATTATAAGTAGAACAAAAATATAGTAGAAGAAACCGAGCGAGGTAGCAATGGAACTAAAGAATGTGAAGATTGAGGTATAATTATAAGGTTCTACTTTTCTAGTACTGATGGTAAAGGGGTTATTGAACCCTATAAACAACTTTAACCAAAGGACTAACACTGAAATCGTGAAAGAAGAATCAGCTGTTCTATAAAAGTCGAATAATATTGAATTATTTAAATAGAACAGCTGATTTGTTTTCGTAATTTCAAGGTTGGTCCCAAGTAAAAGTTGTTCATAGTGATGACTACAATACCCCGTTAAAGGGATCAGTACTAGAAAGGTAGGACCATTATAGACATTTGAAATAGGTATTAAATAATTATGATTTTCTGAACTAACAAAGGTATTAAGAGTAGAGAAGCTGCTTCTTACATCTGTCTTTAATATCATCTTTTTAAGCTATCTTCTCACACAAACACTTCAAATAAAATTGCTTTAATAAAAAACTCATGAAACTTACCGTTTCTAGTAATATGAGTGCTCGTTTTGCATTTTATTCTAATATTTTGTTTGTTAGTGACATTTTTATTCATATGCACGCATGAATATTTGTGATTGCTCTAACTGCGTTGAAATAATTCATCTAGAATACAATAAAACGTATTTCAAAACGGATTTATGCTTGAAATGAAACACGTAGCTACACAAAACGTAATAAATGTTTTAGCAAATAGTTATTCCATACGAAGGAGGTGAAAATATATTTTTTGCTATTTGTAATATCTGTTTTAATAACAATCATAATAATAATATTGACACAGCAGTAGCACACAGCAGCAGCAGTAGCACCAGTTGCAGTAGGTACTCCTTGACACTGCGCACAATGTAACGAGGTTCCTCTTTCTAGAGCCATTCTTAACTTGGACCATATTCCCGATGCTAGTCGGCTACTATTGTTTTAAAAAAATTTACTAAAACATTTAAAAACCATTTAAACAAAGTTATTTAAAAATATAAACGTATGTTGTAAAGTTGAATAAAGGGAATATTGATACAAAGGTCCAGGTCCTCGACACGGGAGTTTCTTCTCTCTGGAGCTATACCCTGGCGTCGACTCTGTTCCCAATTACGGGGGTTCATATTTTTAAAAAAATGTGTTTATTATCATTCTTTCTAACCGACTTCAAAAAGGAGGAGGATTCAACTGTATTTTTTTAATGTTTGTTACCTCTGTACTTTCGACTGGGTGAACCGGTTTTAATTATTCTTTTTTTATTTGAATTCTAGTGCTTTCCGTGTGGTACATTTAAAGCTGAAGATCTGATGAAGAATTTCGGAGATATGCAATGGAACTCTTTTTTTTTTTTTATCGTGGTAGAATCATCAAATGAGTCCTCCCACCCCGGGCAGGGCGGGAGGGACTGTCAGACTTGTACTGACTAAAATCCACGGAGTTCCTTCAATAGCCCTTTACGTTCCGGGGTCACGGTAATGAGATAAGTCCCGCGACCCCGGCAGGCTTCGGCCCTCTACAGCCCCGTCATCTTGCTGACGTTCTTTGAGGCGCGCGTGGAACTCAACGCGCCGTCGACCCGGGCATGGTCCATGGTCGGACAGCGAGTTGAAACTCTTGAAATAATAACAGCATATTACTTGCGATTACTGTAATCGCATGTTTATGTATTATTTAAACCACTCAAAATAGAAAAATAAAATAAACATTAAAAAAAAAGTATAGACCGACTTCAAAAAACTAAAAAGTATTTATAAAATAATTTTGTAAAAATCTTAACAGCTTCTGAAGTCGGGGCCTTTTAATTCTTCAATGCACCTAGCATGGCACAGAAACGGAATTTATTTAAATTATAACGTTAATAAAATTATCGTCATTGTGAACTTAAACTTTCGTAATAATAATTGACGTTTTAAACCTTTTTTGCGAATCTCATTTATCTTTATTGATGATAATAAATAATATTAAATTGCGCAAAATAACGATCCTTTTTTTGTTTTAATTGCTAAATCAATAGCAGTATCGGATTTGGCAAATAATTTACAAACGTTATCTCTGTACTTATTTGGTTTGATATAATGCCGAAATAATTATACTGTTGATTATAAATGAATTAATTTCTCTTTTTTTATAGGTAATTTTAGTTACGCTTACTTAAAAATTATTTATTTTTAGAATTGACAGAGATCTTTTTATATTAAAGCTATCGATTAACGTCTGGTTATGGATTACTATAATAATTTGGATATGCTACTTTACTTAGTTCCATCTTTCCGTTTATATTAATATTCGCAGTATTTTTCTATTTAGGTACTTCTGTATCAAAATATTACTATCACTCCAAAAAATACCATGAATCTGGTCATTTTTATGGCTTTCAATGTAAAACTTCACAAAAAACATGATTTACAATTTTCAGCTCATCGTTTACTCAGCGAGCGTCCAATAATCGATTTCTCCCAGTTAAATTCAAATTCTGCGGAACAAAAAGCCGTAGATACGCCACGTTTCTCTTTAATTCGCAGAGAACACGAAAATTTAAATTCTTGGTGAATACTTTTACTGTACTGCTTAAAAACAGGCATCAAAGCGACCTTATACACAATACGATGAAAATTGTAATTTATATCG
Source organism: Allophyes oxyacanthae (assembly GCA_932294325.1). Classification (NCBI taxonomy): domain Eukaryota; kingdom Metazoa; phylum Arthropoda; class Insecta; order Lepidoptera; family Noctuidae; genus Allophyes; species Allophyes oxyacanthae. The sequence continues at coordinate 3,093,929 of OW028617.1, forward strand.
CAAAGTCAGGAATAAATATTACTCACAAAGCCTTTTAGAGCTTTCAATAACTTTTTCAATTATTATCAGCTTAACTTTTACAATGGTTTATGGATAAACGTTTTGTGCTTAGAATACGGCGCTGGATTCAGTTTTGTTTTGCAAATGACGCTGTTGAGGATAAAGGGCACGGAGTTTTGTGTATTAAAAAGTGTTAAAGGCTAGCACGATTGTTGTTATTCATTCAATTTTTTTTATTTGACGTTTGATGTCAAATTCTATGTTAATCGCTTTTACGAAAACTGAGTGAGCATGGTTTTTGTTTTTTAATTTTATCAACAGAATAGAATAGATCATTATTTCATGTAAACCAGATACAGGCACTTATGAAATGACGAGACTCTAGGTGCACGGTTCCAAATAGTAGGTCCTATGGAGAAGATCCGACAAGAAACTCCATGAAAAAAATAATAGATTACAATCTTTTTGTGGTAAGAGCTGCGAGAATAATGTTATAATAGGATAATAATGATTTGCCTCTGAATAAGATTGCCATGGTGGCCATGGCAGTTACAAGCTGACCAGTTCTGACAGACGGCACCGGTTCTCAAGCATGACGCATGCCAGCATGCATCAATGCCGTTTCTTAACTAAGTCTCAATATTTTAGTCATAAATGGATGTTTTGTTTAGTCTATTGAAAAGTTCATTTCAAATCAAGTAGGTAACAGGCAGACAGTAAATCAAGAGATTACAGTTATAATAAACCTACAAACTTTAAAAGAGTCTAACACGAAGGGGTAGGCATAAAGGGTTCACAGGTGGCAAGTCAGGTCCATGGGAGGTAGCTGCCACCCCCCTCGATACGCCCATGACACTTAGCAAATAAATAATATATTGGGCAAGTTCCTTCTCTTCGAATTTATTTGCAAATCCGAATTTTACTAACACTTGCGTTGAAGGAAAACAAAGTGAGGAAACCTGCAAACTTGACAGAGCTTCATAATGTTTTCGATGGTGTGTGTAGTCCACCAACCCGCACCAGGCCAGCGTGGTGGACTAAGCTAATCCTTCTCATTCTGAGAAGTTGTTCATGCCCAACAGTGGGACATTAAAGTCCCCAGGCTATATCTGACACTAAAAAGTTATCTAATTCATCGTCCACGAGCAACCTTATATTTCAAATAATTCTTACAACTTACTTTATAGTACCACTTCATAAAATGTATTACTTTTGCCAAAATCCAAACGACTTAACGACAAAAAGTCGCGAGTGTGCAACATTAGCGTCGAACCCTTACACCGTACCGAACTTTCAATATTACAGTTATTGCGCTTCGAAATTCTCCCGATCTGTTTTACTCAAGTTATATAAAGTTTGATGGAAAAGGTGCTGCAATAAAAAAATCATAAAACCCTTTCTGCTAACTCGGTAGATTACGGTTCGCAGCACTAAAGTTGGTTCTGTGGAAATACGAAAGCAGTAATCAGTCAGTAGATACGTAAGAATTTCTGAGCATTTCACTGGCTATTCGTATTTATATCTTGATTCGGCTGTGTTTTGAAAAGTCGTAAAAGATTGAACGTCATTTGGGTTCACCTTTTGCTGTATGTGAGATGAATTCCAATCATGAACTGAGTTGAAGTTTCAATTAAATAGAAAGTAGCGTTAAATGAAATATAAAAAATTAAGAAAAGTATAATCTTCTGCTTATTTTTCGTGTTCATAGGTAACGGGCTATTAAAGTGAATGTGTTTCACATTTTTTCAATAAGTCAATCATGTAGATGATTTTAGTCTGATGTTCTACCAGCATACATATGATCATCATTCTCTTCATTTATCCCATTTTATTTGGGGTCAGCGCAATATGTCTATTTCTTCCATTCATCTCTATTAGAAGTCATCACAAATTTTACGTTCATAAAAGCCATGTCAAATACCACCAGTATACACTTAAGTTTAATTAAATAAATATAATAATAAATATTTTGTTGTCTTTCTTTATGTAAAATTTATTTAAATGTGAGCACATTTTATTTTATATCTGATTAAAACAAGGCCTTTTGTTTTCTAGCCAATAATATAAAAGAGAATATTCCACCTTATTTCACTATTCATTACAAGAAAGACAAAATAGCACAATCCATTGAAAAAGAAACATTAAAACCAAATCTTCTGATAACGCGACAGTCTAAAAACATTCCAACATAGATTAATGAATTAGGCATTGTAGCAGCAATAGGGGGCGCCACGTTAACATTACCAATGAAAGTTATTATGTTCACCATTCAGAATTCCAATTTATTATACCAAAAGCACTCTCGACTATTGTTTCGAAAGCGGGGAGCGAATCAGATGGGACAATGCTTGAATTTCTGTACCACATCTTTGAATGAGCGACTTTAATATTTGTTGCTCGAATCAATTAGCATGGATTGAGTGTGACTTTAATTTTATAGGGTTAATTTCTGTTAATGTATATTGAATTAGGGAATTTATTAGAATAAATAGGTCTCCAATTAGTGTTTGGTATTGACATGTTCTTACTATGTTGTTAGTAATAAGGGGATCAATCGTTATCTTCTCATTGTTTATGATTATAATAATATATACTCTTGTATGTGCGTTGAATGTTATTAATCCAATGCTATTACTAGCAATGATCCCTCCAACTACGCTTATGCTTGTGCTAGCAGTGTGTTGTCATCAATAGCTCAACGGATGAGATAGTTGTTACACGATGTGAGATTCAAACTCATGAGTTCATAAATAATCATTTTATGTCAGTTACGGCTGTGGTGTCATCTCTTTTCAGTTCAACATTATACTCTTCTTTTTTGAATGATAACAATTCATCATACTAAGTTTACCTTACTCAAGTGATTATCTATTCCGTTAATAACGTTATCCTCTTTTATAAATTTCTATAGGGATGTTTATTAAGATTTAGCTCACACCTACCCTTCATATCACCTTTCTAGGTAAATAATAATCAAATAATAATGCAAATCCTATTAATTTAGACAAATGGTGAGCCAATGGTAAAAAATCACATCACAACAATTTAGTAAGAACATACAATAATACCCACACAACTATAATATTACGTATTCAAATCGAGGTTATAAACAAGAAACCTTATGGGGCAAATAGGGAACCGAACGCCAGGGGCTACAATTTCAAACCACAGTGTAATAGGAAAGCATTATCTCTCCCACTTTGATTTCATGGTTTTCCTTCTTTATGAAGTCTTTCTGGTGAGATAGCGGATGTTTGGGTTTATTTTTACTTTTTTAAATGATTATCCAATGTTAATATTTTGCCTTTCTAATTACAATCGGCTACATGAGGCCTTCTTCTTCTTCGTCAGCTATTCTTTATCCAATGCTAGGCCTCCTTCTTTGCACGCCATTCTTTCCAGTGTTTAGCCTTCCTCATGAGGCCTTAAACAATACTAATGTCTGCCCTTCATGATTTGATGAGATAAAATATTACAAACATTTAACATTGTAATGTAAGAAATATCTACTACTACTACTTATAATATTGTAGTATAGTAAAATTGCTGTCATGTGCCCTAACAGGGTTTCATATTGATACGCACCAAACCTTTTGTCAACCAATGAACATGATCGCAATAAAGATTTTGAGTTTGAGATAGTATCATCTGGTTTCTGGATAGTGTGACATTCTTTCAACATTGTCTCTCTTTGATCATTGACCCTGGTTATAATCACAAAGTGTGTGTCAAGTGGAAGGTTGAAGTGTAAATAACATTTTCATATCACGCACCATTGAAACTTGACCTACATACAATTGATCTCATATTATTATAATGTCCGATTGTAACCCTTTACTTAAAAACATTTCATTCATATTCGATGATAATATATATTTATTTTATCATTTAAAGTAAACTTTAAGTTATCTTTACAAACCTATCAAATTCAACACAATAAGATCAAACAACGCCAATAAATCATTTTAATACCCGTAATGTGTTCAAACGTTTTGCCAGAGCTTAGTTCACGAAACCATTCCATAAATGCGATTCTGTTCAAATTGTAAGCAAATGGAAGGAAAGTAGCTTTGTTCTGATAACAACGAAGATTATTATTTGATTTATTAATTCTTGATTCCACTTAGAGTTTCGTCGAGGTGTTTTTGACAGATATTTTAACTTCGGAAAATTCGATTTCGAATTTTAAGGAGGCGGTATTTCGGAAAATGGTTATCTTCCCATTGTTTATTTCGTAGCTGTTCTCAAGTTATAAAGTAATTGTCCACTGCAAGTTTTAAGTGCTTTGTATTTTACTTTGCTAAGAATTATCAGGCGTGATGGAAGTTATTTTGTATAACCATTGGTTTAGGATGTTTTGCCACAACATATTTTTTTGCTCTTATAATCCAGATTTTATTTTTCATGCCAGATGCTTTCTGTAGTATTGAGTATTTTACATTCACAAGGCCTTATACCCAAAATATGCACATATTTAAGTAATATTTTTCTACATATTAGGTACAAAAATTTTTGACGACACGGTTGGCGCAGTGGCTATGCGATTAGCCTTCTACGCTACGTGCCGCGGGTTCAATCCCCGCACGGAGCAAGTATTTGTATGATCTACAGATAGTTGTTTCGGGTCTGGGTGGTGTGTGCATGTGACATGTATGTTTGTGAACTGTACCCTCGATACAGGAGAAATCCTAGTGAGGGGCAAAGTTTTTTTTTTTAATAATAATTATAACCCAGCTAGGATTTCCTTGGGTATAACAAAACCAATTCCAACTTCTTCAATTTCATGTCTTCTTTATTTATTTACTTTATGTATACACATCTATAATTATACGCAAGTAAAGTATAAAGACACTCTCATAATTATGAATCTCTTTCAAGAGATTTAGCCTATAATAGACCGTAACCGTCCATTGCTGAATTTGGGACAACTAGTACAACAATCTTGCAAGTGGACTGTCAAAAGAACTGAAATAAACCAAAATTCAACTCATTTCACGTTAATTCAAATTTATGAGTTAAATTTAGAACACATTGTATACTATAATTATAACCAGACATATATGTACATAGTACACCATTTTTCCTAATCATAATCAACAACGATCGTATCGTCTATATAAATTATAGCTATAATTACAAGGTATCAATTCAGTAAATAGTACAAACTACTGATCACTTGTTTGCATGACTGGAAAAATTATGGACATCGATACCTCAATACAAAATCTGTTTGAAACTACAAACAGTAATTTTACATTGTAATTATCATTAGCGTTTCGTACTCGCATTATTTGAACCTACATTTACTTGTGTTCATATCTACATCTACACTTATATTTATAAAGAGAAAATTTTTGTATTTTTGGTTGTAGCTCAAGAACTACTGGACCGATTTTAAAAATTCTTTCACCATTAACATGATATATTAACACTGAGAAATATAGGCTATATTATATATTTTTTTAATTGTGATCCCTACGGAAACTCCAATCACCCGTGCGAAGTCCGAACGGACCGCTAGTAATATGTACAGTCGTAACATAAAATCATCACATTATTATTCTCCAAAGAGTTAAGCATGTGTCCATCAATACACCTCGTATTGATGGACACACAATTCGCTGATGTCGTTATTAAGTCCCTTGTTTTACGGAGCAGCCCTATGGAGCGGCCCTACTCCGGTAATAATTCCATACTTTGAACTGCTACTGAGAATTTCCATACAGAAAAACCCAATAACACTTTGTCCGACCCGGGAAATGGACCTAGGACCTCAAGTTCAGCAGTCACGCTAACAACGACTAGACCAATAGAGCAGTCAGATCGTAATTTCGGTAGAAATCCCAATGCAGACATACCAATTTATTATTTGATTTCAGAGAAGGAAAACATGAGGGAGCCCAAAGGTCTAATATAATGAATAACGTGCTTAAATACTCGGGAGTCAGTGGTTTAACACCTGCCACCTTTACGTGCCAAATATGGATTCTTTATTACATATTTTGGATAAACCCCAGAAAAGAGTACGAAAAGAGAAAATATTATTATCTAGCTTCTAGCCGCGGCTTCGTCAACGTGGATCGTTTCTGTGATAAAGAGTATCCTGTCCTTCCTCAGGCTGTACATATATAAGTAGTATGCATAATGCATGTTGAAATAGGTTCAGTAGTTGAGGCATCAAGAAGAAGCAAACGAACAGCCAGACACACTTATAAAGTTATAACATTAGTAAGTATGGATTGATTTAATAAAATTTGGTATATAAGCATCGAAGATATAAATAAATAAAGCGTTTTAGAAGCCACAAGTACCTACAGATAATTATAGTGGACAAGAAGTTGATACCTTTGCGTTTTTTAGTACTACGATTTAATTTATGCGTTTCGGAAATAATAATAATAACTTAATTTTTAAAAAAGAAGAGAAAAACACAATTTGCTTTTGTTGAGATAAATGCTATTAATTGTGGAAATTACAGACAAGGAACTGAGGTTATCGATTGACTAGTTACACCATTTACCTAAACCACACAGTATAATTAAAAATGTATGTTAATTATGTACTACTGTTCAAGAGGGTTGATGACGAAGGACGTCGCCACGTCGGCATTTATTGATTTATTTTCTTTAAAGGTTTTGTTTATTTCATGACATAGGTTTACAGAATGATTGTTTTGTGAATATTTATCAAGTACCTAGGTAATATGTTTCTATACAATTACAGATTCAATAGCAAAAACTGTCAAAAAGAAACCATTACGAACTTTTTATTTATAGAAATTTTATTAGGTATAATCCAATTAACCAAACGGATGGTCAAGGTTTAAAAGCCAGCACGCAAATATTGCTACCGTGATGCATAAATAATTATTGCTCAAACAATATTGATCGTGCTAGCTTTAGAACTATAACCCATGTTTAGGCACTATGGGTATACCTACTCTAAATAATATTCCAAAAAAAAAGGCACCTTTCATATTTTTATGTGACGTGTAAAGGATATGCTTCTAACATGGTAATACCAGATAAGATTTTAAAACGTAAAACAAAACTGATACAAATGGTAAAAGAATTCCAGTGAACCACATACGCCTATTATTTTTATGCGCTACCAAGGGAAAAAGAACATGAACATAGAGGCAAATTGATGTTGAAATACTAAACTTGCATGGAAAACATTCCATACGCAAAAATGCAGTCTAGTTTGCAGTTGAAAAGTTCATGTTTGCGATTTTTTGATCCATTGCGTTCTTTTTCATTTTTGCATAAAATATGCTATAAGTTTTCTCTAAATATAGAATATGTTCTAAACGATGATTTTGAACTAAATCAATCCCATGATTAACTTGGATATTAATATTATTATTCATTATAAGTTCATGTTGATAGTACTGGATAAATTAAACAAATATATTCTGAAGAAAAAAGATCCTTTTTGCCTTAAAGTAAAAGCACAAAAGAATGAAACTTACTATCGCGTACAGTAAATTCGGGTCTTAAAAACTAGTTTTCTCTAAAGCAGCAACAAAATGTGTGACTAACTTATGCATAATATGAAAAGGAGCTTATAACAAGAACTGTGAACTTCATTAAAGCTCAGCGCAAAGTCAGCTAACTAAGTGAAACAGTACCTGGTCTGAATGTGATTTACATAGTTCGTTAATTAAATTGTTGTATTAAAGACTCGGCTGATGTGTAGAAGTTCGAGTGGAAACAGCGTATGTTTAGTCTGCATAATTACTTTGTAAAATTTCCAGTTGGGTTGGTCATCCATCATACCTAATTTGGAACAGGATTAAGGTTGTTAGCAAATAGTTATTGCTCTTGGGGGTTAAGTTGATGAATTCATTAAGTAGGGCCATCTATTGATTTACATTATTATTTTGACTGATAGGATTATGACGTAAAACTGTTTCATATATTAAAGCTTTCCAGTATTGATTTAATTTGACGTCACTAACATTAAGTCATCTACATATACTTCTATAGTGTTTGAAACCTTAGTAAGTTTATTTATTTATTTAAACTTAGATGTACAATGTTGTACATATTATGGATTTATGGCAGACTTAATGCATCCGCATTAAGTTCACTTTAATTTTTTAATGTAGCAATAAATACATCATCAACATAACACGATACGATTAACTAATACAAAAGACTACCAATTTTATTAAAAGGAAAAGCAATGTTATTCCTAATGAAATTATTCTTCTTGAGTTACGTACGTATACATATTTAAATCAAAATAACAATGCTGTCCCTAAATAATGTTGATTGTTATTTGTTAAAACGCACTGTTTAGTTCCACAGTAAATTAAACTAATTTATTCATCAATACTTAGATGAATACTAATTTGTGTAAAATGAAAGCCAAAGTAGTTCAATTCCATTAGCACTAGTTGCCTACTTTAACAGCTGTCTGTTTTTTATGTGGCTATCTAGATTTAAATTGAACTAACAAAAATGTTCTTTGTATTTGCTTTGTTCGTTTACGATATTACTAAACTTTATAGCAACATAAACAAAGAGTCTATTGATATAGCTCTTTATTCAATCTATTAATTATCTTTTAGATTTTCCATATCCCTATTATATTTATCATTTTCTGGAGATATATCTGCGACTTCTTCTTTTCTTCTTTCTCAGTCAGTGTTTACCTAATGCGGGATGTAGGCTTCCTTCTTTGCACGCCATTCTTCTGTTTTCATTCTACGGAGTGTAAACAGAATACCTGCTTGAAGAGGTTCTTGTAATCATCATTATGAAAAAAATTTATTGAGGGACAAAACCTGAAATCGTAAAATAATTAGGTATCTGCTGTTCCATACATTTAGTCGAACAGATAATATTGAATTGTAAAAATGGAACTACAGATTTTATATTGATGATTTCAGTGTTGGCCCCATAGTAAAAGTTGTTCATAATGAGCAGTATAAACCCCTTATAGTAGTTGTCCTGTTTGAATATACAGTCTAATACGACTAATCTAACATTATTGATATTTGGATTTGTAAATCATAATACGTTTCAGGATTCAGTTTCTATCCAATATACTAATGGAGAACTAAACAAGCAATTTCCTATTAACCATTACTATTTCGTCGGATGTTGGTACACGTCTTTCTTGTATCCCAAATCAGTATAGAAATTCCAATATCCGGATAAACATACTATACTAGTCGCAATTACTTGTAATTGTTATATTTATTGGAGCCTGGCTGTAGACAGACAGCCTTGCTGGTAACCACTATCTCACCTGATGTTTACTGGCAATATTGTCTACGAGAAAGCACGTCTGTGTAAAAGATACCAATTTACTCATGACTGGAAGTCTTCGAGATTTAAGTGGTCAAGAAACACAGATTCTGGCATCTTCTCCCAAGGCAAAACAAAGAGTTACGCCCTTGTCGTATTTGCTCATAGACAAAAAAAATTGCATCTAATTCATCACGTCTGAGTCAGAACTTCGATTGCTTAGCAGATTGAGAGTATAAGAGTCGGTACATATCTAATGGAAAATGCTTCGTGCGTATCATCATCGGTTAAGAGACGCACTGACGCTTCATCGGTTGATTGTGAAAGGTTGAATGTTGTATCATAATATAATTGTCTGTACTGGCGTTACGCGACCGGTAATACGCGACGCATTTTCCGTCAGATATGTACCAACCCTAAATCTTCCTTTTAGGCAAAGGTCTATGACCAAATGCCAGTAAATACTAAGCATTAGATCCAAATGGTAGTGATAAGAGTCTTGAGGCCTTATCAGAATATAAACCTGCCAATTTAGTACCATTCTTCCGCTTCCAAATCATCATAAAGATAAATCAAAATTACTGTTGCAAGGCTATCTAAATAGGCGCTTCAAACGCAAATATTGGTTTTGATACTAAATATTGGGAGTACGTAAACATTCAGTCAATTTATTTCAAATTCGTTTTCGAAGTTGAGGGAATATAAATTGTTATATTTTTATCATGGAGCGATCGATGGTTTTGGATGAGCACGTTTGTTGGCTGTTATATCGCTTACTTCTGTTTTTGTTATTTGCTTGAAACGAAAATCCAATATTGAATTAATTTAGGGAGGATCTAAAACCAATAACGTCAAATAATTTTCTTTTTGAATAAAAATATCCTATCTTAATATTTTAATACTGCGCCAGTTAAAAATGGCGGTAGATATGTTGAAATATAATTATGTATCTTACATTTCCTTAATACATTTTAAATACTAGTACATAAAGCTTTTTTTTAAATACCTAGTGAGTCAATAGTGTTCAATTGTAAATGCTCGAAACTTAATATAGAACCAATCAAGAGAGATTAAATGAAACGTTGTCCGTTTAATCTGGAATCCATAAAATTCCGTTTGTAAAGCTTCTTCAGCACTAAAATGATGAACCGCAAAATGATTATTAATATTAAAATATGCACAAAATTTACGTGTATTTCCCACCGCAATTTAAAACACATTAAAAATATACAGCCGTTATGAATTACCGATTCAAGTAAATTAGCCGGAAAAACAACAACTTTACTTACATTAATGAAAAAGTATAGAATCCCCGTTTTTATCACTTATTACACAGAAAAGTTATAACACCGAATTTTCTCACAGTGCCACGCTCCCGGTGAAGTTATTACAAAAGGGCGGGCGATCGCTCGGGACGTGCGACCTCCCCGACGCCTGAACCACGACTGAAGCTCGCACGGTACAATCTAGATACGAAAGGGTGTGAAGTAATGTTCTATCAACCCCTACGTTATAGGGATATTAGTGACTCCCTGATCAGTTAATTAACTTAAACTTTATAGTTAGTGTAACGATAATTTTGTAGGAAATTACGTTATCGGTATTCGGGTTAATTTTCAGATTTTCGACGGGTTAGATATCGAATGATGTATCTTCTATTGAGTAGAAATTCGATATGAATTCTGAATTGGCTATTTGATTCGCTTCAACGGCAACGGCAAGGCAGGGGTTCTAAATTTTTCTCAAGCTTCAAGTACTTTCAGAATACCTTCAGTTAGGTATTTGTTAAAATTCCGACTCAATTTTTTGAGGACACTCGTTTTATTTGGTCGTAACATTTTTACGTGACACGTTTCAATCTTCTTCAGTTCTTATTACATCGCATATACAAGTAAAATAAATAAGTATAGTATAAGTGACAAACGCAGAATGCTGAAATGACCAGAAGAGGGTAAAATGATAGGCTAGGTGGCCTACGTCCCGATACCTTTACAAATAACCTAACTGTCAAAAACCCCGGACTCCAACTAGAAAAAGAGCTGTAACTTTTGAACGGCTAAACAGATTTTCATGAAACATAGCTAAGATGATCCCCGATTAAACTAGCTTTCAATTAAAAAACACTGCATTGAAATCGGTCCTTCCATTTTGGAGCTACGACCACAGACAGATATACAGATCCACAGATACACACTACAAACTTATAGCAGCCTTCATTTTTGTCGGGGGTTAAAAATTGATTGAAATATTAATCAAGTGACCTACCACTGAAAATAAAATAGGACAATATTAAAATTTAATCTTATTATTATACAGATTCCAATACCATTAGGATGATCTGATTAATCTATACGATCTACACGGGATAAATTTCTATCCCAATTCATAAGCAAAAATAATTTTGTTGATTAAATTGATGGACACGAATCGTTTTGATAATTATTGGATTTTTAATAAGTGAACCGGTTTAAATTTGGGTTCGCTGGATTAATTTATTTGCTTTGATAAATTGATTGAATGTAAGAGATTACAGAAATATAAATAAAATAATTACTTCATTTTACGTTTTTGTTATTATGATTAATTAATTTAGGTTTGTTTTTCTAAATAACAAAATCAGTTTTTTATTTCAACTGGGCCTTTGCAGGCACTTTCAAAACGTCGGTGTCGTGATTCTAGATGCACGGTTCCAAGTGAAGTGAATTTCTGCATATATTTTTGTGTTTTAACACTTTCCTTCCCTCCTCAGGAGGCAGAGACAATTACAAGCAATTTCTCGAAAGTTTATATTATTTATTTATTATAATTATATATTATGTACTTACACAATGTTATCTTTATTACCTTCTATACCTACAATAATTATAATAATATCTTATATTCTTCTCATCATTACCTCTACCATGAGTTTTCCGTGCCGCGCCGTCTAACGCTATCGTTCACATTCAATATTTTTATAGTGACTTTAATTCACTATTTATACCGCTAGAGGCGCTGAAAAAATTCCTATACAAATATTGCATGTGAACGTGAACGTTAGACGGCACGGAAAACTCATGGTTGAGGTACAGATTCATAAAATCTTGAAGTTTATTCAAGTTAAAATAATCTTTTTTGAGTAAGCTTATTTATCTTTTTTTTTTTTTTTTTACACAGAATGTAATTTATATTTATATTCCTTGTTTTTTCCGCTCACACACAACAAGTAAGAGACGTGAAAAAAAAATGCTTATAAGAAAGAAATTGATAACGGGAAATGAGTCGTGCGTAGGCGTGAAAATTGAAGATAAAATAAGGCTAGGATCTCACGCGCGACTTACACCCACAATCACTACGACCGCGGTTGAGTATACGCAACACATTCACACCCTATCCGGCGGAAAGAAAGTAGGTGCGGTCGGACGCCGACAAATTCACTGAATCCTGATAGCTGCCTGAAATATATGGGGTAGTACAAAATCAATTTAAAAAATTGTAACCACAACAAATCATCACAACGTCTCAACGTCTGTCCTCCGCCTGGGGGGCGGACTCCTACCGGGTAACCTCACCACAGTGGTCCACTTCGGCACTTACAGGTGGGCTTCGGGTACTCTTAGAAGACCGCGCCGAAGCCCACCTTGGTGCCACGCCTGTTAGGGCACTTCTCGGGGAGGGAGACTGTAAAGAGGTCAGGCACGTCCCGGTGTAGATTTACTAGTACCTACGCTACGCCCATGCAGCGCTACATTAACTGCAAGATCTACGAAGCTTTCCAAGTACTTAAAATGCAAAGTGCAATGTATTTTCGCTACGCCTTTCACCAAGTCAAAAGTTTTTATCCATAAAGACTTTTTAAAAGCACAAAAAGTCAACCTACAGAGTTGACGATCCCGATCCCGGTATCGTATATCGGTGCGGATAAAAATTACTCAGTGTATCCTAAGCCTAACAATAGTCTTAACGAACACGTGTCAATTGACTTGGTTTAAAAATGGGGAAAATATCTTATTAATCTTCTTCTTGTCTTCTCTTTAGTTTCTTAATGTATACGTGGCCATGTTCTTGTCAAACCAGTGATATTATAATTTCACTAGTGAAATTATAACTGCACGAAACTTTGTCAACTCTCTCTCTCTCTCTCTTTGCCATTTCTCACAATTTCACGGGCTCATTTCAGTGACATTGCTAGTATAATTCCACTGGACCCACGCAGTGATATTGCAAGGCAGTAATATTTTGACAATTCCACTGTGTGTGCAAGGCCGTTAAATTGTGGGACGGTCAATGATTGGTCCATTTTCATGAATTCCATTCGAGGATCATACCATTGTGGGATCGAACCCACGACACGTAGCGTAGAAAGCCAATCACTTGATGACACAATTGGCGCACACACGATGTGATGACACAGTTGGCGCAGTGGCTACACTGCGCCAACTGTGTCATCACATCGTGTCGTTTTGATATTTAAGGTGTACCTATAAAGTCGACGACCCTATGCGCCTTAAGAATCTTAGGTCCTTCGAATCTAGGCGGTCGTCAGATTAATTCACACGTCACATCCACGACTCACATGTAAGGAAGACGCACACCTCATAAACTGATTGTTCAATCGTGTGGTCGTTTAAACTGTCGCCGGTAAATTCCGCTGAGCGGTTCATCGGGCGCCAATCACGGAGTTGAGATAGATTGCCAATACCGGTGCGGCCTGTGTGTTCCCTTTGCAACTTGTAAATACTCCCAATTTATATATTTATTTCGGTCTGTATTGTCCCATAACGAAGCAGTGAACGGATGCCGTCTGTCGGAACTGGTAATCTTACTCAGAGGCAAATCATCATTATCCTATTGTTATTTCTTATTCACATTAAATTTTATTATTTTCGCAGCTCTTACCACAACATTGTACTGATCAAGATTTTAATTTATTATTTTAGAAAGGTTTCCATGGAGGTTCTTGCCGGTTCTTCTCCATAGGACCTACTATTTGGAATCGCGCACCAAGAGTCTCGACATTTCATAAGTGCCTGTATCTGGTATACATGAAATAAAGATCTATTCTATTCTATTTAATACAAAACTTCAATACCTACCCGACCTAAACGTATGGGACAGCTGATATTTTTTCGCGATTACGATGTAGGTCCCATAGACAAAGTTGTTCAGATAGTCTGATCCACATCCTTAAATGTAAAAACGCATTTCATATATACATTGTATTATGTATAACTTTAGGTACATAATTTGTTTCAATTAATAATTTTAAAAAAAAGGAAAAAAAAAAAAAAAATGATCACCAATTTATGGATAGGTTTTTGTGCCTTTATAAAACTGAATCAACCCATATTCTTCCAAAAAAAAATTTTTTCTTTTCTTTTTTAGATATTAATTGGCAGATGAAGATAGATCCAGCTCTGATTTTGTCTACCACTAACACAAAAGTTTTGAATACCTTATAAAAAAATCATTATCAAAAAGTCTAATAATGAAAATAAAGTTACTAAGAATTTTGATATCAATTAATGCTTAATAACAGCGCTACTTAATTATTCTTCTCGGTAATTTGTAATTAAATTTTTATTGAGCTCTGATCATGACGATAAAATTATGAAAGTAAAAGTTTAGGTATAATAATAGGAATAAATTAAAAGCTTTCTTAGAATTTTAAGATGGAAAGTTAAACATTGGTAATAAAAGTTTATTGAACTCTTGAATTAATTTATAAAAACCATTTTTCTAAGAATTTTCGACTTTACTATTGGTACCTAATAACATAATACATAATAATATGTAGGCGTGCTTAGCAACTCTTGAGACCGAATACTATTTGTTTCAACAGTTGCTAAGGACTCATTCTTACTAACAAACTAAAATAAGATATCGTACAACAAATTGCGAAGTCTAGCTACGAAATCAAAAGCTTGAAAGCACTATAAAACTAAACCATTTTCACACTCGACATAGCATACCAAACCTAATTCATATTCTACCCGAATACAAAAAAAAAGCAGTCTAAAACAAATCCTACACAAAATCTAAAATAGAACAAACCGTACTACTAAAACAGAGCTTAGGCACGCTAGGTTTTGTTGGAAAAATAAAAAGAGCAAAAGGATCAAACCAAGAGTTAATAAAAGAACAAAATCCTACAATACCCGACTGGCTCCGATCAATCACCCGACAAGTTCGGATGAAGACGAAACGTGTGATTACGGCATAATGACGGTGGCATGGACCCTTGAAATGTGCCCACATATTTATAGAGTTGTCGCTTTTTGTAGTTCGTATCGGCGCACAGATTTGGTAGAATAAAGTGGTCATTTTGTCAAACGGATTTTTCTTTTACTAGATAAACTTGGATCGTGATTATGTTAGTATTTTGGACACAGTATACAGGATTTTTTTTTATGTAGTGCGCAAAATTTGTAGAGTGATTCAAGTATCCGTTCACTGCAACCGCAATACTAAAATTCACTGCAAAACAAAATAAAAATTTGATTTTGTATGGGTTGCGCTAGTAAATTATGTGTGTCCATACTAAGTCGAATTTTCGATTTGTTTTAAAGTGTATCCCAATACTGCGGTTGCATTTAGAAACAGAGACTGAATCACGCTACAATAATATGCGCACTACATAAAAATTATCTTGTACTACTTACTAGGTCGCAACTTTTGACTCGTTAAGCTATTGTTGGCTAGGTAGCAGTGGCGAAGAGTCCATACAACCCGATTCCCATCGGCTTCCCTTTAGGAATTGGTTAGTGCGTAGACCAACGTAATATGGCTTGTTATTCAGTTAAGTCGAACTCTTCCAGACATTACTATACATATAGATTACAAGAGACAGTATGGATTTTTGTCTCGCAGCATTAGTTGCAGCAACTTTTAGAGGGCATATTTGGGACGGCTTCCCCTTTTAAAACTGTCACCCTTCTTTTTCTTGTCATACTCTAATTAATGTTCCGTATTTAATATCGTCAGCTAGTGCGCAAAGCAAAGCAGCTACAATTGTAAAAGAGACGAAACTTCTTGCTTTGATACCTATAATCCACGTACTATTATAAAAGCAAGAAGTTTCGTCTCATATATACATACATTCTGAGAAAAGGAGACGACAGCATACTCGTAGTTATAACCACTTGGCAAATATAGTTGTAGGTATATATAATATTTACTTTTCGCCTTCGTACTCGTAGCAAAAATGTTTTTACTTTCACAAGCCATAAACAATCAACAATATTTATATTGTTCGTCATAACATTACCTGAACTAACCTAACCGTCAAAAACCCCCGACTCCAACTTGAAAAAGAACTGTAAATTTTGAACGGCTGAACAGATTTTCATGAAACAACTAAGATGATAGCCGATAAAACTAGCTTTCAATTAAAAAAATTGCATTGGAATTGGTCCATCCGTTTTGGAGCTACGATGCCACAGACAGATACACAGGTCCACAGATACACAGTACAAACTCATAACACCCTTTTTTTTGTCGAAGGTTAATATTGGAAGCCCAGACAATTTTTCTTCGAAACCTTTAAGATTTCTTATTGTATTGTTAGTAATGCCATTCAAAATTTCCGCATTGTCAGTGCGATCCCAACTCGAGCTTATTAACCGCATAGAAGGGATCTCTTCGAAGATATAGAGTGATCAGTACTAAGCTTCCTATTGAGAGCGTGTGATAAGTTATGCTCGTGTAGTCAGTGTAGTTAGTAGTCTAGGAGCAAGTCTCAGGCCCGGAATCCACCAAAGCCACCAATTTAATTTTACACTGTTGCCATCCTTAAAAAAATGTCTTCTGTCTATGCACCTGTCCTCTTCTTATTACCTATGTCTATCATTCTAGTGTGTCTTTTATTTGTGGCAATTTTTTTTTTCTTTCTTTTCTTTCAAAGCGGAGATGGGCGGAGAGAGAGGAGATGTGTCGTAAATAACCAACAGGGTTTCGTTATTTACACATCTTTCCTCTCAGCTTCAGTGGACACGGTTCAAGCGGAGAAAAGAGGAGATGTCTCATATTTTCTTGGCGATTTCAAAGCGGGCCCTTGAGCGGTGGCTCGCAAGCAGGCGCGCAGCAGAGATGAAGATATTATGAGCAATGTACGGCGAATTTCGACCGTAACTGCCCCCGCGCCCCTATTCCCGCCCCGCTACCCGCTCGCTTCTCCACTCAGCTCGGTGGATACACCCAAGCTACAAAGCTACTCTTCTTCTCTCCTCTCCGCCCATCTCCGCTTTGGTGGATACGAATTATCGTTGTGTATTCCCATCATAGGTGTATTGCGGATGCGATACATTTTTATATAATAAAACAATAATAAATAAAATTATAATTCAACATAATCTCTCTTCTACTCTCCTTCTAAGCTTAGCTGTACCCGACAGGGTCCATCTATTAATCTAATCTTTCTAACTGTGCATCTAGTGTCAACGTTAAAATATTGCCATGTTGGCTGCATTGGCGTAAGTGAAGAGGTGGGAAGAGAAGCGGGCGGGTGAGTTCAATCATGCCAATCTAATGACTGACAAACCCCAAGTGCATTTATACAAATCTAGATAAAACAAAGAACCTATTTGAGCATTACCTACAATAAGGAATGCAATAATTGAGTATTGAGTAAATAAAAAATCGTGAACAAAATTTCGGAATGATACCACTTCGAAATACTGTGGTGCAATGCAAAATTGCAAATGTTATATTTATACCGCGCCTAGTAATTTATATGGGCACATGTGTTCAAAGTATTGAAACAGCATTTTTAAAATATCGTCTTATTTCGGCATTCAATTTAAAACCTACATCCACATACATATTTATAATAAAGCCAAACACACACGAGTGTAAATAAAAATAATAAAATATTATAGTTTAAAAAAAACTATAGAACACGCTTTAGTCATCCAAACTGAACGTGTATGCAAAATTTCAGCTCAATCGGAAATCGGGAAGTAACTTCCAACATTTTCTTACATAGTTAGTTAGTTAGTTACAGGTGAAGCTAATGAAACCGAGTTAATAATAAAATGGACACACAAAAAATATTATGCTTCTTTCAAAATCATAAATCACGGCAAACCTAGTCGCATATCGATCACGAGTAAAATGAACTCGAAGTTATTGAAAGGCATTATAGTAATGACTAGGATTTGTCCGACTGTCCGTCTTTTCTACAAAGTATACCATCAGCATCATCATTAGATATTCAGCTCGTAAACGTCAAGTCCCAAACACTTGACGGCACTGTTGGCGCTTGGCTTTCTGCGCTACGTGCTGCGGGTTCGATCCCCGCACGGAACAAATATTTGATGATCTGCAGATAGTTGTTCCGGGTCTGGATGTTTGTGCATGTGAAGATTTGTGTTTGTAAACGCACCCAAGATTGATTAAAAAGTGGGCCAAAGTTTTAAAAAAAAAGTAGACGCTTTAAATTCCGAATTATATATAAAAAAAAAACTGATCTACACTATTACTATGTTGGTCCCTTAGAAAAAGTTGTATAGTTTGATGGTCTGATCAACACCCTTAAATATGAGAACGCATTTCTGATAGGCGTTGTTATACCCTTTCCGACTAATCGTCTTAAGATTAATTCTTGGAAAATATTTTTTATTATTCACCTACATACCCCAACATACAACACTGTTTTACAGTTTGGCGGAAGTACAGAATTAGGTGTAATAAAAAATAAAAAAATACAACACAACATCCTCATCCTTTCCAATTCTCTACACATCCTCTGCTACACAGATCCTTTACAATATTTATCCTTTATAATTTATAATACCAGATCCATGAAGCACTAAGATATTATATTCCAAGCAAGCCACAAACACGAAGATATCTGAACAAACACGTCAGAAGCTCGCGACTAATTAGTGCTCACCCCGATTCCTTTCCAGATCTTCACAGAGAGGACTTCACGTATGCGATGGTAATACATGAGAAGATCCAACTCTGATTAACAATAGAAATCTTGGTGTATGAATTATAAGGGGAAAGATTGGAGAAATTATTTAATAATAGACGTCCAGGTTGCTTTAATTATTGTTTTTCTTTTGTTATTATTTTTATGTTTTATTTTTGTAATTTTATTAATTGTTCCTGGCGTGTCCAGATAAGCGGACATCATTACTTGTCCCGCCATTCTCTCGCAAAGCCGATTTGAGCTCTAATGACTACATGGAGGAAAGATGATACAATTTGTGATAAACGAGATAATTTGTCTTATGAGAAAAGCTGACGTAAGTAATAGTGTGACGGTGGATATCCGAGAATATGAACAGAATTCAGAAATAAATCGCTGGCGCTGATTGACGGACTTTCCTTAATTTTAGGAGAGATAGTTTTTCACTGTATGGTATTATTATCGTGTGTGTGTATATTCTGCATGCGATCACATGATTCAAGACCAATATATTATGTATTATATTAGCTAGATTTGGTTTGGCTTTATTAGAAATCATATCAGATCACACGTCGAAAAATCATGTTATTTAGTCTCACATCAAATTTCACCGATACAAGTCATGTAATACAATATTCTCGACTTTTCCTTGTAAACCTCAGTTCAAATTACCCATACATTTGCATTACCCTCTCTGTGAATACTTCACACAAAGTAAACATGGAATAAAAGGGGATAAAAGTTTCAATAAAGTACGATTTTGTTTCGATCTCCACGCAATCCTGTTACGAAGCTGTTCGCTCGTGAAATGTACAGACACCCACGCA
The DNA here is from genome assembly GCA_932294325.1 of Allophyes oxyacanthae. Classification (NCBI taxonomy): domain Eukaryota; kingdom Metazoa; phylum Arthropoda; class Insecta; order Lepidoptera; family Noctuidae; genus Allophyes; species Allophyes oxyacanthae. Next base: position 3,113,905 of record OW028617.1, read on the forward strand.
AGTTATTGTGCCAAGTTATCCTATTTGCGTTGAGTTTGGCATGTTTATTGTTTATGTTGAGCTGTGTACCTTTGGAGACAATGTTATTTCGGATGCTGTCGATGTTTTGGAGTTATTTAAATGATTTGGGTATTATTTTTACATAGGTGCCTTTCGTGGAAAAAATATCATTTTACTATTTCACGAATAGCACCAAACTAAAATATGGATTGGTGCTGTTCGTGGAATAGCTTAGGTGCTATTCGTTTCAGTGCTGTTCAAATCAGTGCTCTTCATGGAATATCTCATAATTATTCCTGCATAAAAATGACAACAATGGACCGAAGTCTTAGCTAGTAGAGCCGCAAGCAAAAGCACATAATATACATATAGCGCAGAAAACCCGATATAAGCACCAAAACTCAACCCCGTTTACTCCACTCTTTGTCTACTTGATAGAAGACAAAACGAAAAAAGAAGAGAGAATTCGCAAAAAATTTGGTATTGTCCCCGATTTTTCTCTTCCAATTTTTTCTTTTGTTTTTTCTTCCCTGCTGATGGTATACGGTTACGGTAACCTATGGACGCTTGCAACACCAGAAAGAAAACAGTTTTATTCCATACCTCCCCCTCCTATAGCTATCTCGGGCTCCTTCATATAGTCTAAATCCTAGCAAAAGTAGTTATTAATGTACTTCATTAGAGCAACTTCATCTTCTATTAGTATTAAGGTGCGTTTACGCTAGACGAGCTGAGCACGAGCGATGTCGTTCGCGGCGTCAAGTGTGGACTTACCACGAATCTACAACGATCACTGTCCTCGGACGTAGTTCAATGCGATGCAAAATCTCATGGTTTTCGTCAAAAAACCGACAATTGGGGGAGCACAGTCGAGCATGAACCTAATGCTCGAACCGCGTTCGTCCACATTACATGGACTTGTGCTCGGCTCGTGCTCGAGTCGTCTAGCGTAGCCGCACCTTTAAAGTTAAGAACGGGGTATTTATCATGTTTTTATGTGTTTTCGAGCTTCCGATATTTCGGCACTGTTGCCATGGTCACGGATAAACTAAAAGTAAACAACACCCACAACCCCAACATGGTAAATACCCCGTTCTTAACTCTAATACTAATGTTAGTGATTAATCTTCTATTACCAAAATTATTTTTTGGGCAATATTCTTAGATAGAGAAAAATATTTTAAATCAGGTAGGTAGGAAGTATAAGGTATAAATTATCTAAGTATTTAATTTTAATGCTACTCAAAACCCTCCTTTTTATCAAGCCTTTCCAATCGTTTTATCTTTCATATCGTCCCTATTAACATTATTTAGATTTACCGATCACTCAGTCTAAACTCAGTCTAACCTTGCATATAAAAATTGTATATTTTAAGAAAGCCAAGAAGATTAATTAAGCCAAAACAAAAAATTTATTAATAAATAGGTACGTATCTACAATGATTTTTTTTTATTTGACTTGATAATCTGTCTCTCAATCTAATATTAGATCGCTGTGAATCAACTATAAAAACGAATCTGATCTAAAACTCATTAAAGTTTGCTCAAGTTAGTAAGTATACTTAACCCTATAAAATTCCAAATTCTCAACTGTCATCTATCAAAGACAGATGGAGCCGATAATTCTCTCATCCAACTTGAACTGCAAACCCAATTAGCAACTACACATATTAAACTAAAACACCGATAGATCATCTCAGCTTCAGCCATTATGCCTAAGAAACCCTAATAAATAATACTTATATGTCGTCTGAGTAATTAATCAAACTATCGGCTGTCCTAAGAGGGTAGTTCAGACTATGCTAGTAGTTAGGCAAGTAGCGGTTATTTTATGGCACACGATTTGAAATATGTTCGAAAATTTTAAAAACAAAACGGCAATAGGTACTTTTCTCTAAATTTGAAAGTAGGTACACGATTTGAAATATTGTTTGAAAATGGAAATAAAAAACAAAACGACAATTCGTTGTCCTAAATTTGAAAATAATGGCTCCTTTTACAGTACAACATGTACCTATACTTAGGCATGTGTTACAAAGGTGTTACATTAACTTTTAATGTATACTTCAGCTTTTGAAATTCGAATGATCATCACTTACTTTCGATGTTGACTGTACTTCTGACCGGGATAAATTATGACCGTTATTATTTTAATCTGGACCCATAAAAAATATCCTTGCAAAAGTCCCATCAAAATCTGGGCAACAGTTTGCAAAGTCATACAGACAGTCATTTTATTTTGTTCAAGGAAAAAATATATAATAATATACTGCTTTACGCTCTTCGCCATGAAGCAGTAAATTGAGTTTACAATTTGTAAACTCAAACTTGGTTAAATTATTTTATTCTGTTACTTAGCACTCCCCAGTTTAGCGAGAATAACTTCCACGTGGATTCACACGGATATCATAAAGGGCAACTAAAGGATTTATGCCAGGAGGCTGGGTATCAGCAGTCATCTGAATTTAATGCGATCATCAACTCGGTAGTATGATAGCAACGGTTTCATCTATGCGTTTTCTTTTTATTATAACCGTCAAAACCGCTCGACTCGAACTAGAAAAAGAGCTGTAACTTTTGAACGGCTGAACAGATTTTCATGAAACATAGCTAAGATGATACCCGATTAAACTAGCTTTCAATTAAAAACTACATTGAAATCGGTTCATCTGTTTTGGAGTTACGATGCCACAGACAAACTTATAACACCCTCTTTTTGTCGGGGGTTAAAAAAGAAAATATTTGATTTAAAGAATAATGCTCAAAATGTATGGATGAAATACCCAAAATTAATTGGCATCGATCACAACAATACTATGGCCAATCAATGAGTCATAATCAGTAATTAAATCAGTGTAAGTGGCACTGGCTAAATCCATGGGGTATAGGAGATATACAGGATGTAGTGCTCAAAATGTATTGACGATGTACCCTAAATCAATTAGCATCGATCACAACAATACTATGGCCAATCAATGGGTTATAATCAGTAATTAAATCACTGTAAGTGGCACTGGCTAAATCCATGGGGTATAGGAGATATACAGGGATGTAGTGCTCAAATGTATTGACGACTCAAAATGTAGTGCTCAAAATGTTCACGATGGGACGCTATTGCAGTTTTTCATCACTGAAAAGCTGCGTGGCTGGTCTCAGACCAAATGAAATTGGTTTGAGGGGTAAATAATGTAACACATTTTGTTATAATATGTACTTCGTTGAAGAATAGATAAAATGGAATTAGATTTTGATTTACCAGGCATTCTATGTAGGTTATTCTCATGTTTCTACTTGTCTCAAGTAACTATAAGACAGTAGGTATAAAACAATACACTCGATACAAATAAATAAAAATAGTAAAATGGTTTTATTGAGAGTATTAGCAAAAATAACATTTTAACATATTGTTAAATATCTCTTGGATTTAGCCAGTGCCACTTACACTGATTTAATTACTGATTATAACCCATTGATTGGCCATAGTATTGTTGTGATCGATGCTAATTGATTTAGGGTACATCGTCAATACATTTTGAGAACTGCATCCTGTATATCTCCTATACCCCATGGATTTAGCCAGTGCCACTTACACTGATTTAATTACTGATTATAACTCATTAATTGGCCATAGTATTGTAGTGATCGATGCTAATTGATTTATGGTACATCGTCAATATATTTTGAGAACTGCATGCTGTATATCTCCTATACCCCATGGATTTAGCCAGTGCCACTTACACTGATTTAATTACTGATTATAACCCATTGATTGGCCATAGTATTGTTGTGATTGATGCTAATCGATTTTGGGTATTTAGTCCATACATTTTGGGCAACCGTTTATCTCTTATACCCCATGGATTAAGCCAGTGCCACTTACACTGATTTAATTACTGATTATAACCCATTGATTGGCCATAGTATTGTTGTGATCGATGCTAATCGATTTTGGGTATTTAGTCCATACATTTTGGGCAACCGTTTATCTCCTATACCCCATGGATTAAGCCAGTGCCACTTACACTGATTTAATTACTGATTATAACCCATTGATTGGCCATAGTATTGTTGTGATCGATGCTAATTGATTTAGGGTACATCGTCAATACATTTTGAGAACTGCATCCTGTATATCTCCTATACCCCATGGATTTAGCCAGTGCCACTTACACTGATTTAATTACTGATTATAACTCATTAATTGGCCATAGTATTGTAGTGATCGATGCTAATTGATTTATGGTACATCGTCAATATATTTTGAGAACTGCATCCTGTATATCTCCTATACCCCATGGATTTAGCCAGTGCCACTTACACTGATTTAATTACTGATTATAACCCATTGATTGGCCATAGTATTGTTGTGATTGATGCTAATCGATTTTGGGTATTTAGTCCATACATTTTGGGCAACCGTTTATCTCTTATACCCCATGGATTAAGCCAGTGCCACTTACACTGATTTAATTACTGATTATAACCTATTGATTGGCCATAGTATTGTTGTGATCGATGCTAATCGATTTTGGGTATTTAGTCCATACATTTTGGGCAACCTTTTATCTCCTATACCCCATGGATTAAGCCAGTGCCACTTACACTGATTTAATTACTGATTATAACTCATTGATTGGCCATGGTATCGTCGTGATCGATGCTAATTGATTTAGGGTACATCGTCAATACATTTTGAGCACTACATCCTGTATATCTCCTATACCCCATGGATTTAGCCAGTGCCACTTACAGTGATTTAATTACTGATTATAACTCATTAATTGGCATAACTTTAAAATTGATCGAATAACATTGAATTTCTGGGTATTTTTTGAGCATTGTCCTTTAGATTTTATTCTATAGACTTTATTATATTTAACCGACTTCAAAAAAATGAGGCGGTTTTCAATTCGATGGCATGTTTTTTGTTAAGGTTAGAGGTGGTTCCGTTTAAATTTGGTGAAGATCTTATAAAGATCTTCGGAGATAGACAATGGAACTCTTGAATGAATAACAGCATATCACTCGCGATTACTGTAATCACATGTTTATGTATTGTTAATACCACTCAAAATAGAAAAATAAAATAAACTTTAAAAAAAACTAAAAACCGACTTCAAAAAACTAAAAAGTATAAAATAATTATCTTATAAAACATAACAGCTTCTGAAGTCGGGGCGTTTAATTCTTCAATGCACCTAGCTTGGCAGTGGCACCGACTTCAGAAGCTGTTAAGTTTTTTAAGAAAAATATTTTATACATTTTTATTTTCTCCATTAAAATGGTACACACAATTCACATCATACTAGAAAAGCCGCATATTCAGTATAAAATATTTGCTCTGCGATACGCCTTCAAGTTCGCGCAATGTAGACTGGGACGTGACTTCCTAATGCAAAATGCAGCGGAACGTATTCTCCTACAACTTTCCGCTGTATTGTAAATCGTTCAACAGGTCGAGCAATATATTGCTCAACAAATTTTGTACCACTGACTACATGGTTTTAATCAAGATCTAGCCGACAATATGGACTGACTCACATAATTAGCTATTATACTCCGTTCTCAGAATACAAATTCACATATTTCTCCATAGTGTAATATAGGCTTTAATATTATTATATCTAATTAATACGTGAAGAGAAAACTTTGTACCCCTTTTTAAGCATATTGCGCGCACGGAGGACTGTGAGATTTGGCATAGTTAAAGTTTATATGGAGAAGGAGTGCAGAAAGCTAAAATTACGGTCGAATTTCGACCACTAGCAATAATAATTTGACGACACGGCTGACGCAGTGGCTAAGGGATTAGCTTTTTGCGCTACGTGCCGCGTGTTCGATCCCCGCATAAAAAAAATATTTGTATGATCTACAGGTAGTTGTTTTGGGTCTGGATGTGTGTGCATGTGAGATGTATGTTTGTAAACTATACCCTCGATATAGGAGAAATACTAATGATTTAAAATAAATAAAATATTGTATTTAAAAAAAAATTAATCCAATAAATAGGTCAAAATAATCAATTTGTTCTAGCGACAAGACTTTAATTAAATATTGTGCTTGTAATTGATAGGGCTATGGCTTGGGGCTATGGGCTTGTTGCTTTTGTTTACCTCAACCTGTTCTTCTTCGGGTTGGTGTATTAAATCCCGGATATTGCCAAAGTTCACCTTCCAGTTTAATTCTCCATACATTTCCATCAAAATTCCATTTATCCTATTAAAATTCCGCATACAAAATAACTTCCTTCTCAATTATTCAGTAAATAATTAAAATTGTTTCATACACAATAAAACATCGTGACTTCTACCGGCGTTTTATTATTTTATTATCATCACTATTTACTATTCCTTATCACTATATCAAATTACTTCACTCACTCACTGTCACTTTTCAAATTCACGTGCGGATCAGCGGGTCTACCGCGTAACTAAAATTGTATGAACATCGACATCGGTATTAAACTTCAATACGATCGTGAGAGCCTAAACTTTTAGCTAACTTGTATTTTTTTTACCGATCATGAAGATACTCGTAAGTGTCCCAACTATATGATAGGTATTTTTTTTACAAGTTAGCTCAAAGTTTAGGCTCTCACTATCGTATTGAAGTTTAATACCGATGTCGATGTTCATACAATTTTAGTTACGCGGTAGGGGTGCAGATTTTTATTATCACTTTGCGTTAACGGTGAAGAAAAACATTGTGAAGTAACCTGCACACCTGAGAGACTCCATAAGGTCTCGAGCAACCCGCACCAGGCCAGGATGACGGATTAAAGCTTAGGCCTTAGTCTCATTCTCATACTGAGAAAAAGTCCATGCCCAGCAATGGGACAGTAATGGGCTGAATTATTATTACTAGTGATCGCCCAGTGGTCGAAATTCGACCTTAATTTTAGCTTTCTGCACTCCTTCTCCATATAAACTTTAACTATACCAAATCTCACACTCCTCCGTGCGCGCAATATGCTTAAAAAGGGGTACAAAGTTTTTTTTTCACGTATATATATATTATTTTCATATCGAATATCAATATATCATATAACTAGCTTCCGCCAGCGGCTTCGCCCGAGTGATAACTTTATAAATTATAGCCTATGTTACTCACTGATAATGTAGCATTCTGCAGCTGGTGAAAGAATTTTTAAAATCTGTCCAGTAGTTTTTGAGTTTATCCATTACAAACAAACAAACAAACATACAAAAAATAAAATCTTTTCTCTTTATAATATTAGTTTAATTATTATCAAATATCGATAACTCGACCGAATTGCTATCTTCGTCTGAACCAAGCTTTATTATCAATATAAATCAGTCATGTATCTAACAAGATAGATAGAGGAATATCGTGGGTCATCTTAATTGTCTCTAGAACCAATCAATCACTTATAAAAACAAGGTGGAGGGTTTTAGCAGCCCATCACAAGATTGAGGTGGATTGTGAATATTAAAACAGGATTTATGATGATAGCCTATTAATTTTTCCTAGGGATTTTTATTAAACTGTTGTTTGTGCTATAATGATACCTTTAAAGATTAAATTCTGAGCCTTTTAAAAATATTAGTTGTATAAACAGGATATTTTTTTATCAAATGAAGTGCGTAGTGATTCAGTGCCCGTTCTCAAATGCAACCGCAGTATTAAAATTCACTCCAAAACAAAATAAAATTAGATTTTGTATGACATGCGCTAGTAAATTATGTGTGTAGGTAGGTACTACACACAACATACTAAGTCGACTTTTCGTTTTGTTGTAAAGTGTATCCCAATTATACTGCGGTTGCATTTAGGAACAGAGACTGAATCACTCTACAAATTATGATAAAATTATCCTGTGTATATACAGATTATCTAATAAGTGACATGACTTTCCGATGATGTCTAGACACAACTACAGGATACCTCATAACTTATGGGGGCTCCCTAAAATAAATAATGATTAAAAAACATATATCATAACATTTTCATTATATTGATCACCTTATTATACCACCACATTATATTGATGACCAAACCTGGTCTACTGGTCTGACCAGGTTTGGTCACTTAATAAAATTATATCATTCTAACTGGGAAAATGTTTACGGATTTCACAGATGCGAGACATTATTAGCAACGCACAAACACTACGTCACGTCCTTTCCACGTCACGTCACACTCACACCACGTCCACGGCCACGCCACGTCTGTGGCCGTGTCTCATCCTCTTTATGTGAATTGCGCCTAATATCTATAATACCTGAAAACATCACTTGAAACCAACGATGTAACGCGAAGCGATGTGGATCGGTAGCGAATTGAGCCTTCACCATATTCCTATAAAGGTGAGAACACACTAGAGGTTTCATTTGTAACAGAACATCGAGCTAGTCTAATGTGTCATCCTTTCACGAACCAAACATCGAGCACCACGCTCGACATGTTGTTACAATTTGACTATAAAAACGAGCGAACTTGTGTAACATTTCATGGATGCAAGGCGAGCGAAACGTGCGACGAGGAGTTTATTATTGTTAATTTTATAAGTTATTATCTAATTTATTGTTTAATTAATATTATTAATTTATTAGTATTGTATGTAAAAATCGATCTTTTGCTGCACGAAATAAATAAATTTGAATACAATTCATCAAGATATTATACGCAGCACACGCGACCTGCAAATCCGACATATCAACGAAGAGTAAATATAAAACGGTAAGGAATGTTACAGGTAAATGCTCACTCGCCATGAACATTACGTCGAACACAGCGTCGAACATTTGCAGGAACGTTACATTACACGAAAATGTTTTTTTTTATTGGGCATTTGCTTATGTTGTACCGTCCGTAAGAACGTTACATTACATGGAAATGCTCTAGTGTGTACTCACCTCAACGCGAACCAGTCTAATAAAAAATAAAGGTGACAATACCATTTGGCAACTGTCAAAAAAGCTAAATTTATACCAGGTTGGTTATACACTGCCTACTTTCTATGCATTGTGTCGCCCGTGACTTATGGTCGCTAGAGACCTGTGAAGCTTTTATTTAAGCTTAATGGCTTTTTGAAATGTTACACCGTTAAACCTCGCTTAGATATTGGATTGGAAATCATGGGGCACTTGAAGAAATTGAACCATGTGAAAATGGGTACAAGGGAAATAGAATGCCCGAGTCACGATATCTAAGAACTTTATCAGAAAAACAATGGTCCTGATATCCTTGAGTTTCTGATATCCTTCGTACCTACTAGGAAGGCTAAGGCCGGCCGCGGTCAGGTTTTCGCGTCCGGTTCCCTGATACGGTTACCGGATCAGAGAACCGTACATGTGCACCGGCTTTAGCGTTATTACGGACTCTTACGGATAAAACAGCACGTTGTTCCTCGGAAGAACTACGGGGGTACAGGATTCACTATAGGGTATATGCTGAGCCACCAGTTGGCTTTGGTCCACCTCTTGACTGCGCAATCCTATAGAAAGATGCGCGTGGAACACAACGGGCCACTTTGTCAAGGCTGTTACTGATCAGGCGACGGACAGCCCGTCGCCCGTAGGCCGCAACTCACGGAGGCCGGGGATCGTTCAGCGTTCTGCGATAGTCAAACCATCTGACGACTCACAAATTTACACTTTAGATAGGTAATTATAATTATAAAATAATAATAATAAAATACCAGCCCATTAAAGTCCCACTGTTGGGCACGGGCCTCTTCTCGGAGTGAGAAGGTTTTAGGCCTTAGTCCACCACGCTGGCCTAGTGCGGGTTGCTGGACTACAGACACCATCGAGGACAAGCAAGCGTTCAACCGTTAAGCTATCACTGCTATAATGTAATTATTATAATTTTAAATCAAGGTCAAATTATTTTTTATATTTTATTTAGATTTTGAGGAAAAATATTAAACAAAATTGAATAAAGAATGTAGAGAATAATAGACATACCGACCGTACGAAAAGAATATTATTATATTAATCGTAAATTAAATATTGCAAGTTAGTTACGTAAACGTTCATTTAAACTAAAACAAAAATGTACCTACATATAGTTAGGTACATACATAAGTATTAATATAACTTTTTATTTAGTACATTTTCTAAAATATGGCTTAGAAATTTTAAAAATTATACTTCAAGAAATTGGAATCAAGTAAATAGTTATCAGTCCAAAGCCTTCAATTTGTAAGAATTTGAAGGTTCTTCAATTGAAAAAGTAACACACATCACTGAATAAGTAAAATTATTCTCATCATCATAATATTTTCTTTTCAGAACCGACTAGTCCTATTTACAGAATAAATAGAAATCTTTTATTAAACTTTTTTGATGTTTTTAGAAACATGCCAATTCTTCGATGATATTCTTTTACACTTTGACTATCTATATGGAAAAGTCAATTAATATGATGCCATGATATGTAGGTAAAAATAGAAACAAGATGTCATTTGAAATGTCGACATTTCAAATGACATCTTGACAGTCTCTGTTTGTTTTGTATACTGAAAGTAATTCTTGAAGACAAGAATAAAGTATAATAGCCTGACCGTTAAAAACCCCTGACTCAAACTAGAAATAGAGCTGTAAACTTTTGAACAGCTGAACAGATTTTCATGAAACATAGGTAAGATGATACCCGTTTGAACTAGCTTTCATTTTTTTTTTATTAAAACTGTTCTGAAATTAAATACAGGCGCTTATGAAATGTCGTGACTCTAGGTGCGCAGTTCCAAATAGTAGGTCCTATGGAGAAGAACCGGCAAGAAACTCCATGGAAACTCTTTTAAAATAATAGATTACAATCTTGATTACTACAAGGTTGTGGTAAGAGCTGCGAGAATAATGTAATTTAATGTGAATAAAAATAAATTAGAATAGAATATGATGGGAGCGAACCACAGACAACATCTAGTAAAAAATATATATTTTTGTCACTAGATCACTTTATGTCAATTCCAGTGAACTGCGTGTTTCGAGCACTGTATCAAATTGCGGTCACCCCTAAAATCCATGTGAGGTCGTATATTATGACACACTTATCTCACACCCACAAACGCCCTCTGGTGAAATAAAACGAAATAATTTAAAGATTAGATGTTGAATTTTTTATTATACTAACCTTTTTTATCGGTGATAATAAAATTTTGTCTTTTTGCATGCTACACGTGTCGGGTGATGGCAAGTGGTATTTACATTTATCTGGGAATAAAAAAACTAGATATTATATTATTTTATGTTAAATATTCCCCAATGGGTAAGTGTGATAATGACTTACTCGTACTTAGGTATTGTCACTTAGGGAGGCTCTTTTTATGCATAGATAAAATTGAGTACTTACCTAACCGAAAAAAAACCCGACTCCAACTAGAAAAAGAGCTGTAACTTTTTAACGACTAAACAGATTGTCATGAAACATAGATAAGATGATACCCGATCAAACTAGCTTTCAATTTAAAAAAATGGCATTGAAATCGGTCTATCCGTTTTGGAGCTACGATGTCATAGACAGATACACACTAAAAACTTATAACACCGCTCTTTTTTGCCGGCAGTTAAAAATGTCGTGCAGGCATCTTCTATACTTATAATAAAATCGTAACGAAGCGAAAAATGTACATTGAATATATCTTGAAAAAAAAAAAAGGCACGTGCTCTATATTCGACACTGATGCCAAAAATATAGTTTTTAGAATTTTTGTCTGTTTGTCTGTTTGTCTGTTTGTCTGTATCTCTGTCCGAGCTTCACGGCCAAACCGCCGAACAGATCGTCATGAAATTTAAAAGTAAAATCCGTTAATGGCCTGGTCAACATATAGGGTACAAATTATTACGCTATTGTCAAAGGGGGGTGAGCAATAAACCAATATGTCTGTGTACAATTATTAGTCGCTAACTATATGACGAATCCATTTGAAATATTGGATGATTGTAGTTAATAGATCCGATTAACATTTTGTAAGCAATAGAAATCATTTCGCATTTTTTTAAACGTACTTTTTCATTTATTCTTTAGCCTTATATATTTTAATTCGTCTGTTTATACCTAGATGGCATTAGTAGTAATTTATAGGCGAGTTTTTAATTTCCAATATTTTTATAAGCGATTTTTTTATTGATACGGCATCCAAACTCTGTAGGCCGAGTTCTATATAATAATTTAATTTGTAACGTTCAAATATCTATACTTATAATAAAATCTATACTGCTTATAATAAAATCATAACGAGGCGAAAACTGTACATTGAATATTTAAAAAAAAAAATGTTTGCTGCGTGTACTAGGAACGATCCTGAAGCCAAATCAGATGTTTTTAGAATTTTTGTCTGTTTGTCTGTATATCCGTTTGTCTGTTTATATGTCTGAGCTTCACGCCTATACTACTGGACAGATTTAGTTGAAATTTTGCAGTAATATCTGTCAAAGGGCTGGTCAACATATAGGCTATAAATTATCACGCTATTATCTAAGGGGGGTGAGCTAAAGTGCATTATGCCTGTGTACTATTATGAGCAACCACTTCATTATTAAGAGCCGAATCTTAATGAAATATTGTCTTGTTATAATTCATAGGTCCGGTCAAAATATGTAATATAAATCATCACCCTATTCGTCTAGGGGGCTAAGCAAAATTAATCTTCGTTTTAGTTTCACAGTTCCTGTGTTCATTTTAACTCCTCACTTGATCCCGTTCTTAAATTAGTAATTTGGTATATTTAGTAATGCCCAGTATTTATTTTTACTGATAAACGTTCTTTCTTTGGCATCTTACTTTAAGGTAGGTACGTATTTCACTGACTGCTATGTTCCAAAAGGTGAAGCGTGATGAAAGCATACGACATAATACCTTACCCACGAGATATTTACTTTTTTAAATGCGCTACCAGATATTTCGACGTAACTTTGATTTCATTATTATTTTATTACATTTTTCTGAAACTAGATGGCGTTAATAGACTTTTTAACCGAGACCGAGTTTTTGTATTTCCAGTAAATATTGAGGTAAGATCATTATTAAGACTTTATTAGGATTGGGTAGAATTTTTTTTTATCCATAGAAGTTATCGGAAACCTGTAGGATGGGCTTTTCGGAATCTAATAGGTAATTATGAATTTCAAAGCCTTATTGGCAGTACTATAATGACGTGAGCTTGCTGTTTACTGCGACCATTGCAAATTGATAAGAGCTAACATCGTTTGCATTCTGGAGAACAGCAAATTAGGTTCATAGAACATTCTTTTTACAACATAGCCTTTTGCCTGATACACGGCAGCTGAAAATTCATTGACTTGAGGATGACTATAATGATCTGTCGGCTACCAATTTCTCACTGAAAATAATAAAATAATTATTACCTTATGTTTCTTTAAATTTGTCTTCAGTCTCCCTAGATAGCGTTGGGATCGAAATATTTGTTCTTTTAATTGGGTTTATGTGTTTACGAAAATGTAAAGTTTATAATTTGGATGTTTTCTCCAAGTATTTTAAATAGCTACTTTTGTTAGATTCAAGACGATAAAATCATTACGAGGGGCAGTAACGGTTACCGAATTTTCACCGACTACGTCGTTGTCGTTGTTAGTCGTTAGTAGAGTGTAGGCAAAATAAAGGTATCGCTAGATCACCTGCTTTGTATTTATGGGATGAAAGTCTGAGAGCCAACAAAAAAAAAAGAAGTTACCCCACCTCGGGAAAACAGCGAAAAATATTTCAATGAAACTTTACGGTAATTGTATAGATAATAGTCTAACTTAACAACTTTTATTTGCAACAGTAATTGACTAGATCCTTAGATACAGCTTGATCGTTCTATTGTAAGCAGTCCCGTACAAAGCAGAGGTCACGATTGATTAGTTATACAAAATAATGTTGTATTGGACCTACTTTGATGCGACTTTCATTGTAGTATAATTTATTAGGGATCGAGGACTTATAGTAAACATATTTCATCGCACTATCACTCATAGGAGTCGAGCAATGTAACATATTTTGTGTATAATGTATGATGGTGATGAAACGTAAGAATTTAACAATTTCGATAGGACTTTCACAGTAGCGCTACTAAGGGGTCGACTTTTTAACATAAATATGTATCATCACGCTACGCTACGCTCACAGGAACTGAACAGTGTAACATTTTTTTTTTTGTACACACGGCTACTATTACGCTATACATTTCCAGTAAAAGCTGACCACGTATTGTATAGGCTTCCCTTACAATAAGAGGTCAGCTTATTATACTGAAAATTTATAGCTCAATATGTATCCGTGGGTACTAAGGTCGATAGTTAAGAAATTTGTGATTTAAACGAGTTTATTTAACATTTTCGGTAAAAAACCATCACGGAAAATTACTATACATATGAAGGAAACTAGATAGTTTTTCAACATTAGAAATGTTTATTTCGATACCCATCGTAACTAGCTAAGTGGAACGGTAAATAGTAGAATAGAAGCCGACAAATATCAGGTTCAAATCCGATCCCCGCGTTGTAACTATTTTTATTTAATACTAATTGATACAATTTTATATTATTAGAAACATGTATTTTCAAAACATAATTCGAGCACCCCTACACCACGCGAACGAAGTCGCGGGCACAGCTAGTCAGTAATAAGAACATTGCCGTAGTGCTTTAAGTTACCCCTACAGTAAAAAAAGTAGATCTTGTATCTAAAAAAGTTTTTAAATATTTAATTACCAATAAAGATTCCAAATAAACTAAAACTAAATATAATTTAAACAACTCTATTTTCCAAAACGATAATATGTATATTTAATAACATCCAAAAAGGTTTTTAAGCCTCAATTAAATTTTAAACCATTTTTATTTAACACCGCAAAATAGGCTGCATAATAGTAAAAATAAAATCTGGCACGAACTAAAATATTCTGTTTTTATGAAGAGATATAAAATAAAATCAGCGCTGTAATATTCTTCTTTTAGGTATAAAGGCGCGCTATTTTATTCTTTGGAGACCTATTTTTCATTTACTTAGTGTGGCTGTAGTAGTGTTTACATCTACAGAAATGGAAAAGGATAAAGCGGCTTTTGATACTTACGTAATATTACACGTTGTTTTATATTTACCTTTAAAGATAGTTTCATCTTTTACGGAAAATCGGTTGAAATAACAAATGCTGTGCCATCAATTTGATGATCTAACATTGCTTTTATAAAACGTCATCTAAGTAGAAGTAGATGAACAATGAACATTCTTTTCACATAACCTAACCGTCAAAAACCCCCGACTCTAACTAGAAAAAGAGCTGTAACTTTTGAACGGCTAAACAGATTTTCATGAAACATAGCTAAGATGATACCCGATCAAAATAGCTTTCAGTTAAAAAAAACTGCATTGAAATCGGTCTATCAGTTTTGGAGCTACGATGCCACAGACAGATACACTACAAATTTTTAACACTCCTCTTTTTTGTTTGGGTTTTCTAAGTAGAAGTAGATGAACATTCTTGTCACAAAATAATGGTTAAGCATCGTACAAAAAGTGGCTGAGTATTTTATTCCTGGTATTACAACATAATTTTCTGTCATATATTTTTATATCCAAGGACACTACAATAGCTGTAATAATGACAATCATTAGTAACGGTCACGTTTTTAAGGCGATTATATTCTGAACTATAAAGCCCTTAAAAGGACCATCGCTAATTAATTAGGACCTTATAATATAATCTATAATTACAAAACGGATCAATACATGTCATGTTCTAGCGTAATATAAGAGACTAGGTATAATAATAAATTAATTTAAAATTTTCAAGTAGTTACGGTTGTCACACTGCATGTTGCTAAATAATAATATTCTGTGATACGTGAGTGATACGTCATTTTGCAATTTAAACGAAATTCGTGAACGAAACTCGCCTGGTGGGCGGCTGAAACTTTACCCCCTCAAAAGTTTGAAAAATACAGCCTTAAATCAGACCTATTATATTATCTAAATATGATACACTGCAGTGGCAAAGAGTCCATAGAACCCGATTTTCATCGGCTTCTCTTTAGGAATTGGTTAGTGCGTAGACCAACGTAATAATATATTATTTATTCATCCAACTGACAAAAAAAGGCTTGTTATTCAGTTAGATCAGCTCATCCAGACATGACTATATATAGATTACAAGAGACGGTATGGAGTTTTGTCTTGCAGCATTAATTGCAGCAATTTTTTGAGGGCATTTTTGGGACGGCTTCCCCTTTTAAAACTGTCACCCTTCGCCACTGCTACACTGCCTACATTTACTACTTTATTATATCAAAAAACGCTATCACAAGTTACTTTTATCACTCCGCTTTCATATTTCTCAACTTTTTGCTGTATTATCTTTTCCAAAAACTTCAACGACTACGACTTCCATCTTATCGTGTCCTACAAATTATTCTTCAGTTCATGTCGTGCCACTTTCCGAAGCAACTTCAAGATTAAAAGTCTGTCTCTGTGTCGAGACAAAGCCTTACCCCTTGCCTTTTTAATCAAAGCCTTAGCAAAGTAGGGATGCTCTCAAAAACATCGATGTTTGTAAAGGATGATTTTGAATCGATAATTGTAATGTTTCGTTAATCAATCAAGTTGATGATCGCGATTTGATTCGATATGTTTTCAAATTCGATGGGTGTTTTAATTTTTAATGTTTCAGTTTCTTAAATAGGTGTACCTATATTATGGTTGTAAATCATTTTTTAATCACTACAAACTCCATTCATTTTGTAGAGCCATGAAAATTCAAAGGAAGAAATTAGAAAAAATAAACAAATCTATAATGTTGGTTTATTTTTTCGCCTCTCGACATTTTGATTATGACCAAATTGATCATCAAAAAATCTATATCTATTGTTGTGTACGATAGTGCATCAAAAATCGATGATTTTGAACCATAGCGCATTCCTATAGACGACGACGATGAAAGGCTGTGGCTCTTAGATAAAATTTCTAGTAGAAAGCCGTTTGAAGTTGAAAAATTTTGACCTCTCAAGGATTTTATTAAAGGTCTTTTACGATAAAATATGAAAATAAAATTACAATTTCGAGGTAGTGTGTTAATTTGTTTTATTTAAAATAATATTGCTTATTAATTTTATTTAAATAACAATTTTACTTTCGAAATTGATGTGATAAAATTATACTTTAGAAAAATAAAAATACCAAGGAATATGATATTTTAAAAAAAATATCATCCATTCTTGGTTCATAAACAATCACAAATTATTAAAAGAACAACCTACTCAAATTAATTACAATGTACTCTTTGAAACAAATGACATATTTAAGCTCCAGTAATAATAGATTTATTGAACTTTATATGCCCTACATCTAACCAATCTAATTCAAGTTCTAATTAATGAAAGCTTTTATAGATGGTCAAAGATAATTCAAAACATACATAGCCAGACAAAATCAATAGCCAACTATAAAGACAGATCTAAATCAAATTAGTAAGACTAATTTCGATGTCTAATATTGACAGAAATGTATTGAGAACATTATTTCGTACGCGCATTGAATATTAACAATGATACAGGTATAGGTCTGGAACTTAACTCCGCTATTACGTGACTAGATGAGAATGTTCAGAATTTAGGAGCTTATGACATAAATTTCTAACTGAGACAAGCAGGATTTTAAGTGGACTGCAGATGTGAATCAGTTCCGCACACAATGATGCACCTGGCGTTTCCAGACACGTCCTCCTAGCAGGATGAGCTAATAGATCGTACTACTGATGGTGCAGTTTTTTAGCTCAGTTCTGCGCTGGAGTACCTAGACTGCTATGGACTCGCTATGGATTTTTTTATGTAGTGCGCATTTGCAGAGTGATTCAGTGTCCGTTCCCAAATGTACCTAATCGCAGAACTAAAATTCACTCCAAAACAAAATAAAAATGTAATTTTGTATGGCTTGCGCTAGTAAATTATGCGTGTCCCCCATACTGAGTCGAATTTTCGTTTTGTTTTAAAGTGTATCCCAAAACTGCGGTTGCATTTAGGAATTTAGACTGAATAACTTAAATTTAGACTGAATAACTCGACAAATTATGCGCACTACATAAAAAAATATCTTGTATATTCTTTCTGTTAGTCTCTTCTTTTATTTTCCTGTCTTTACTTGTTTCTGCTTTCTTTCTTTCTTTTCTTTTAGTTGTTCCAGACAAACAAATGATGTTCAACCACATCTGGTTGGATTTGAAACGAATACTTACACAGTTGGGGAAAAACAAAGCTGATGATGATTAAGCTAGGATTTTTATCGAAAATAAAAACAATGGTACTAATTCAAATCACAACTATTATTACTATGAATATTACTTTAACAAAACAATTCCAAACAAATATCATAAATATGTATGTGTACAGACTACAGACAATCTCTTTACACATTTATGACAGTAGATATGCGCATAAAATACAAATAACTGAAAGCGCTCGCTTTATCAATGATAATGATATTCTAGATTTAACGTTATGCGTTTGTTTTGCTTAGGGTAAACAAAATTCTCATAGATTTGCACAGACTTCTTGGAGGAGCAATACTAAGTTCTTTGCAAATAATAAATACTGCTTGTAGACTTGAAATTTCTGGGTTTTTTTTAAAGGTGAATTCAGCTAGGCTTTCATGCGCGCCGCGACAAGGTTTTGTCGTCATGACAAGACGAGATAATGCCTTCTAAAACTTGTTTTTGCACGAGATAATGCGACGACAAAATTATGTCCCAGCGTTCATGTTAGCCCGGTAGGTTCACCTAGAGTCCTAGACATAAGGTTACCGGGTGATAGGAAATCAGAAAAAAATTGAATAGGTCAGGAATTTTTGAAAGACAATTAATATAAAGTTGAAGTGTATGAATAATAATGAATATATTTATTGAGTCACATTATTTTAGTTACAATTGTTTGTTATTTTTGTGGCAATTGATAATTTGAAGATAGGTAATGGTTGTATAAAGTTCTGAAATATAATCGTCCCAATATTTAAATGTTTTAATTATCTTATCGATCCTTCAGTATCTAAAGTACCCGACCTAGTAATATTCTTCAAACCTATCGCTGGTGTAGACAGGATCTAGTTTAAGACCCAGTTTGAGCTAGCATCCCATGAGACTTCTCATGGTTAAATGGAGCGATGCAGTTTACAAAATGACTGATAGTAGCTTGTTGAATGAAGTGCTCCTGTGGGATGTCTTTGTGTCTCAGGCTGATATGGTCTGGTAAAGTGGGTCCGTAGATGCAGTAGGTCGATCGGTATTGCGATGCGGATTTGGTTTGGGATCCGGGTACAAGAAATATTTCCCTGGAGATGCAAGTAAAACTGCGGTAACAGTTAGTACATAATAACCAAAAGCTGTTTGGTTCATTATTAGGAGTTATACCTTTCCCATCACCTCCCTCTCTTTCTCTTTCCCTTTTCTTTTTCCTTCTTTTTTAAATGTATTTTCTTTCTTTCTTATTACAATTGGATGCCTGCGTATGAGAACATTACTAATGCCTGCATTTCGTCACATAATTAATTTAAAAAATAGCTTGTCTAGGTATATATTTTCTTTAATATAGGTAAATGCATGTCATTCAACTATTCTAGACTTAAAGCCCTTTACTGTTGATAAAAGATTTAAAGTGTTTCTTTACTTGTATTACAACGTTGATTGAAAAAAAAGATTCTTTCTAAACGAAACATCTCTAACTTTCAGACACCGCAATAAATTCTGACAGAGCCGTGTGAAATCGATTAAGAAAATACGTTTTCTATTAAATCTTTTGAACCCCTCAAAGGATCTCACGAAAAAGAAAAACAAAACCCAATAAAAAATCACGACGAGAAAATTCGCAACTGAAAATCTTGATTTTCCCTTAAAAGTAACGGAAAAGGCGCATTTACCGGGCATAGGTCGGTGACTTTAGGTACCAGAAGCTCCAGCAGTCCCCAAAATCCTCTAAACTTATTCAAATGAACTAGAGCCACAGAACTCCGAATAAATGCATATTGAATTTGTTTACGTACGTCGAACCGGAATGTAGACTATACATCTTTATTTAGATTTATCGAATCTACATATTATTGCTGGTCCAAAACGATACCTGTCTCTTTGTTTAAATAGATACTGTCTTTTTTGTGCCTCATACAATTTTGTGACCGTAGTTTTGCTATCTATATACGGTGATAGCTGGATGATACTGAACCATCCAAATTGTACGTGTTTCGTATGAGTTTGATACACAATGTTATTTTAATATAACAGTAAATATTTAATTATTAAAAATATTATTATAATTATTATTTGTGTCTTTAGCAGCTAAAATTACTCAAAAATAACCGATTGTCACAGTACTGACCACGGATCTATGCGTCTGTGAAATTAGATTCAAATAATGAAACATCCCAACGCGTTAGAACGAGAGGCACGATAAAATTCACGATCCTGATACGACGCAAAAATCCGTGACGAGTAAGTACTGTAGTTGTTTTATTTTAAATAATAGTATCCAAAAACAAACATACAACTACCAATCATGTTATTTCATGAGTACCACTCTAGAAGGTCTAACTCTACTAGTACCAATCCCTAAAAGGGGTTATTGTACTCACCATTATGAACAACTTTAACTATGGAACCAACCGCAAAAGCACGAAAAAATAAATATGCTGTTACATACTTTAATACTCAACTAAATGTGCGGAAAAGCAAATTATTTTTTCGCGTTTTCATGGTTGGTCCTATAGTAAAAGTTGTTCATAATGATGAGTAGGTACAATAATAATATATAATAACGGGATCGAAACTAGAAAGATTGAACCTGAAAGAATATTTCAGTGGAAACTCGCACAGATCATCATCAGATCATTTCAAGATGTTGCTTCATTAATCTGTGACAAATAAACATCAAATAAATGATTTATTTCTTTCTTTTGCAGATCTAGTGATCAGTCTTTACGCGTCAGTAATTTGTTTCTATGAAGTTTCTATGTATTTCGACCATAAAGTTATTATTACTATTACCACTAGTAATAATAACTTTATGATTTCGACATAAGTTACGGGTTTCTTGTATCGATAAAAGCTTTTAATTATTTAGTGCCTTTTTGACACAGCTGCGACGTACAATTCATTTTTTAACCGACTTCAAAAAAAGGAGGAGGTTCTCAATTCGACGCGTATGTTTTTTTTTAAGTTTGTTACCTCATAACTCTTGACTGCGTGAACCGATTTTGATGATTCTTTTTTTATTTGAAAGCTGGTGCTTCCCGAATGGTCCCATTCCAATTTGGTCCAGTTCTGACAATGGGATCCATGAGAAAACCATATAAGTCTTAAATTTACATTAAGTATGTGCGCGACAAATGGTCGAATTACTCAATATCACGCGAACCGATTTCGATGATTCTTTTTTGTTTGAAAGGGTATACTTTAGAAGTGTTCCCATTTAAATTTGGTGAGTATCTGATGAAGATCTTCGGAGATAGACAGTGGAACTCTTGAATGAATAACAGCATATCACTCGCGATTGCTGTAATCTCATGTTTAAGTATTGTTTATGCCACTCAAAATTGAAAAATAAAATAAACTTTAAAAAAAAAGTAAAAACCGACTTCAAAAAACTAAAAACAAGTCGGTTAAAAAATTAACAGCTTCTGAAGTCGGGGTCACTGCCAAGCTAGGTGCATTGAAGAATTATAGGCCCCGACTTCAGAAGCTGTTAATTTTTTAACCGACTTCAAAAAAAGGAGGAGGTTCTCAATTCGACGCGTATGTTTTTTTTTTGTTTTTTTTTTCGCTTTTTTAAGAAAATTATTTTATAGGTACTTTTTATTATTTAAGATGAATATTTTTGTTTTTTTTTTTCATGTTTTATTCTTTTATTTTTGTTATATTGTCTTTAAAATTGTTTTTGTGCTGTGTCCAATAAATACTTTTTCTTTCTTTCGTTCTTCTAATGAATAAAGATTTCAGTTACGCCGGTTCCTTTTTTTTGAGCTATCTGAGCTTATTATTCTACGTTAACAAAACAGACTTACTTCCTTCCATTAAAATTACAAATTACTTTGCCGCAAGACTTCATTATTCTTTCAACAAAAGATGTTTATGTAAAAGAGATTTTTTTTATACACCCGCTTTACAGGAGTGGTCACGGGATCTCGGCTTTACGATATCATAAAGCCTCCAAGTCTATTCATTTTATGAGTTGAGTTTCATCACCGTTCTCCCCAATCCGACTTTCCAGTTATCTTTATTTTTGTTTTACGACACGCACAGATGAGATTTACAATATTAAATTCAATGAGATCGCTTAATGGGGAGTTTGTCAAAATATTTAGTGGAATAAAACAAATTCTTAGGTACCTTCACAGTAATTCTTGTTGTCTATTGTCATTCATCTGAGGCAGAAATTCAAAAAAGTATGAGTGTGACATTTACTATCTCGTACTTAGGATACTTGCAATGCCTAAAGAAATGTATTATTTCCACCTTGTTTTCAAGTTGTAGCTTTATTTTATTTCATTATTGTATAGGGGGCAAGCGAGCTTGCAGTTCATCTGACAGTAAGTGATCACCGCCCATGAACATCCCGAGTCACCGATGCGTTACCGACTTTATAAGACGGTGTCAGGAAAAAGCGAGGAAAAAGAGAAGGAAGGGGACTAAGGGAGGAATTGGGCCTCCGGCGCTCCACACTCACGGAACGAAACGCAACAGTATATACCTACATACTGCTACGTAACGTCGATATTCTGTTGGAGAGTAGTACTTCCCCGATCGTGCCGACCCATTCATGCTGGCATACCATACAGACAGCACTACTAGTAAAACCACTAGTAGTACCTAATAGTAAAACCACTAGTAGTACCTACTAGTAGTAGATTTAGTGTCGTTTGAAAATATTGTTCCTATTAGGGCCTATTCCTATTTCTCTGTGCCCTAAATGGAACTTGTGTCAGACATACCTACGGTCATAAGTGCCGTCGTAAGGTACGATTAGGATCCTTAAATGGGCCAAGTGGTACGTTTTACTAAAAGGGGCGAAATCTAAGGGGCGAGTCATGCGTACACCGTTTAAACCACTCTTAACAAACAGATTAGTAATTGCACTAAGTTGTAATAATGCTGCTGTTCCATCCTTTTATAATCTATACTTATTATAAAAAAGCGAAGTGCTGACTAATCATAAAATCTCAGGTAATATAATGCTTAAAAGCTTTGAATTTGGCAGATAGGTTACATAAGAATTTTAGGCATCCGCTAAGAAATAATTTTCCAAAACTCAACCGCTGGTGAAAAAAGAGTACCTATCTTAACATTATCATTCTCAGGAGAATAGGGATAAGGGCAGGCCCTTATCCCTATCTATAAGATATAAATATAATCTTATAGATATAAGATATTATATTTATAAGAAAAAAAATCTTATAAAGTACCATAGCATCATCACTCATAAAATAAATAAATAAATTCAGCCCATTACTGTCCCACTGCTGGGTACGGGCCTTTTCTAGAATGATTAGGCCTTAGTCCACCACGCTGGCCTGGTGCTGGTTGACGGACTACAAACACCGTGCAGGTTTCCTCAAGATGTTTTCTTCACCGTTAACGCAAGTGATAATCAAATTCTGATCCGCACATAAATTCGAAAAGTCAGAGGTGCGGGCCGGGTTCGAACTCAGACCCTCCTGCATGGAAGGCTAGCGTTTAACCGCTAGGCTATCACTGCTAAATCATTCATAACTTATAAAAAAAAAAATACGCAGACGGGGTCGCGGGCAGTGCTAGTATTTTAATAAAACATAGCTGATATTATCTGAAAACGCTATTCAACCTGTTGATTCCGTTCGACGGACGTGTTCGATAGATTTATAGTGCGAGCGGCTTTTAACGGCATTGCATAACTCTAAACTTTAGATGAAATACAGAAAATGAAATAAAATGGTCCCTACTATACCATTGAAATAAAGTTATCTTCCTGATACTGAAAGCTTAGTAGCAACTCGTAATTTTTACAGAGTGTTGTCAATTAAAAAATGTCGGCTATTTTTTAACTCTGGACGGAATACAGAAAATGAAATAAAATGGTCCTTAGTATACCATTGAAATAAAATTATCATCCTGATACTGAAACTCGTAAGTAATGATATTAAAAATATTGGCTAATAAGGAAAAAAAAACATTTTTGACAAGTGGAAATTGTGGATTCTTTTTTACTCTAGATGGAATACAGAATGTGAAATAAAATGGTCCCTAGTCTACCATTGAAATAAACTTATCTTCCTGATATTAAAAACATACTAGCAACTCGTAATGATATAAAAAATATTCCTAATCATATTTTTTCAAAGTGTTGTCAATTGGAAATTGTGAGCAATTTTTAACTCTAAACGGAACACAGAAAATGAAATAAACTTATCTTCCTGATATTATAAACTTCCAGCAACTTGTGCTGATATTTAAAATATACCTAATCACGAATTTTTTTTTTTTCATAATTTTGTCATTGTGTGAAATGGTGGACTTTCCAAGTTTCTCACTAGGTCCATCGTTAATTTGGTCCATAGAACTGGTGAGACTTTTGTTTTTCTCAGTAATTCTAAGGAACGTTTCAATGGAACTAGCGAGAACGATTTGTTCAGTAATCCCACTACCCAAAAACTTATTAAATAAAATATTGACGAATGAATGCGTATCGACGAATGATTTTCGAAATGTTGACTTACAATTCAAGAACCGTGTGTGATGTACTTGATATTTTGATCTTCCTAAATTATAATAATATTTCTCTGTTTCCATAATACCACAATAAACACCGCTGAAACTTAATACCTCCAAGGAATATCGTAACCAATATCCAGCATCTTAATAAGGCCGCCAATCCTACCCAACATGATGATTCCCCAAATTGCAAATCCAGTTGAGACACGTAACTTCTAATAAGGCTAAAGTTAGACGAAGTTTGCATACCTACCATAGTAGCCGGATTAATTAAGGGATTCCATAACAACAATTACTTGTAAGATGGCACATGGAACATGTAGGAGAATGGATTGTTGTGGTTTTGTACAAGATATTGTTGGTAAGGCTTTCGTATAATGTTTTGTTTGGATCATTCAAAAAAATTTGTTTCTAAAAGTCTGACTGATGTAATGAGTCTAGACTACGAAGGAGAGAAAAAAGGTCTAGATTCAAAAAGGTATGTTTAAGTTATCTTGAGTTCAAAGTGGTCCAGAAATGTGATGCTTTGAAACTTTTAACAAAAACGTAGGTAATGTTTGCGTTATGTTCACATTGTTTTGTGGAAAAATAATTTTATGTGTGAGCTGGACCCGAACTTGCGACTTTCTAGGTTTAGTAAAGAAAGAAAGAAAGAAAGAAAATCAATTTATTTTTTGCACACAGGACACCGAGCATGCACACATAACAAACATAAAAAATAAAAAAACCAGGAAATTACTTAAAATAAAAACAATGAAAAATAAAGCATGGAAGTGTGTGTCCCTCATGTGCAAGAAAATGGGCATCGATCAGCTTGTTGTCATTGGCAGCACCAATGACGCTGGTTTTCATCGATGACCGACGTCCGTGGGTGGTATGACGCAATCACGTAATGTCGTGTCCACCTTCTGGCGATATTAAAAAAACAAAAACATAGACAAAATGCAAGATTAAAAAAATAAAAATAAACATTACCCGGTTATATAAATAAATACATCATGTGAAATAGTAAATAAAAAGTGAAACATAAATAGATCATGAATATACATAATGAATACTATAAATAGATTGTAAACGTGTAGTATGTGGCGTGGTATGTCGAGCACGGTCGTGCAAGCGAAAATATCCTAAGTCTATGGTCGAGCATTAAAAATATAGTAGGTAGGTAGGTAGTTGGTAGGTAGGCACTCTGTGATCGACGTTACGCAATGTCATAAAGCTGAACAAAAAATAACAGGTACCCACCTTCACATGATGTGTGAGAATAATTATTATTTGATGTCAGAGAAATAAGTCAAGAAATGCAAGCGATGTCATTTGTTCCAGCAAAGGAATGTAGTGAAATTAGGACATGAGTGTCAACTAGCCATAACTTAATCGTTGTTAATGATGGATGATTAACGTTAAATTTATTCAACGTTATATTTATTCAACGACTCATGTCCCGATGTCCCATGTGAGTTCGGTCAGGAGGGACTCGACCTGAACTGATAAGGTATGTAAACAAATACATTTTACCAAAAACAAAACCTATAAAAACACTCAAAACCACCAGTCTAATCATAAGAGAAACTGCCTACAAAGATATGTAATGACAACCTCAAATAAAAAATCGATATGTGACTCTGTACAGGAAAGTTAAGAATAAATAAGAAAGTGGAGAAATGCAATCATGGAGGGAGCCCAGAATCCCAAACACTGGAGATCCCCACCCAGACCCTGCCAGCCATAACCCCAAGGTAATGAAACGGTTTATGTTGTAAATCAAAATTATAATAGATACTTATACAGGAATTATTTTTAAATTTATATTAGATGCCCTTTTTTTTAAAACGTTAATATTCCGTTTAAATTTAGAATTATGTACCTACCTTATTTTATTTTTATTAAATTATAGATAATTGCATACTCAAGAGTATTTTTTTTAGTACACAGAATGCAATTGTTCTTTAATATTTTAACCGTCTCATGGTGACGATGGTGATTGTTAGAGCCTATACACACGGCGTATTTTTAACGCGCCGACAGAATTATGAATTCGGGTTCTATAATTTGGTCATCTACAGCGCCGCCGTGAGCGCGCGTTCGTGAAACGTGCGTCGTCGCGTCGCGTCGGCGCGTTAATAATACGCCATGTGATAGGCCTTTAAATTCTCTACGCAGGTGAAATGCGTTCTCCCAATATACAGTAATGTCGTAAGAACATAACGAACATTTTTTACTTTGTCTTGTAGGAAGCTGATAATAATGTAAACGCAACCATATGGACACCATCCAGAGCCAAAATCTAGATCGATACTGATATTTAACCAAACTGAGGACTTTAAGTTAATAATATCAACATACCTACCTGGATAAAAACTAGTACCTACCTATCAAGATTTTTTAAAAGGTATTGTAATAAATAATCCGCTTATTGGCCTAGAACCTAATGACGCAGTAGTATGGTCTTTGATCTCTAGGTAAGGATAAAAATACAGCTCTTCAATACTGGAAGCTCTAAAATAATTAGAGAGAAAACTAGTTGTCCATTAGAAGCGACCACCACGCTACACCGCACATCATTCAGCCGAGCTTTTGAGCATAAAATATTCAGAACCAACCGCCTCGTTTTGCTAAAACTATCTTTGTTTGTACCTACCTGTCTATGATTTAGAACTATTTTCGTAATTATTTCGATAATGTTTTTTGGTACAGTACGCTGATTTATATTTACTAGTGGTTGCCCGGTGGTGGAACTTCGACCGTAATTTTAGCTTTCTGCACTCCTTTTCTTATAATCTTTATCTATGCCAAATCTCACTCTCCTACGTGCGCGCAATATTTTTAAAAAGGTGCACAAAGTTTTCTCTTCACGCATTAATACCTATATAGATTTCTACATTAAGCCGGTGCGAACAATTCTAACAATTAGTACAAAAATTATGGCTAAGAAGTTGATATTTATAGAAAAAATATAAAAGTACACAATAAACTTAGAATGCCATACTTTTACGTGTTTTCATTATCTAAAAGCTTTCTCAATAAATTATGGTCTTTGATACCATTACCTACATTTTCTGTTTTATAACCATTTGAATGAATTTTATTCAAACGTAATAGCAATGATCTAAGGAGCCTAAAAGGTCTCACTCACATTAAATAACATTTGCCCTTTGAGACATTTAATTAACATAATATCGCAATAAGCTCCATTTTCAAGGGCCAATAAAACATGAAAAAGTAGTTTTGAATTTCTGATATTACAAAAAGAAAACATAAATACGAAGAGAAATTAAATAAAACTATTTAAATATTAAATTACCTTTTGAAAACCACTTCATCTAAGTATGCGCTTGCGGTTACCAATTAAAATAATATCAGCATTACTGCACGAAAGTATAACGTTGTTGATACGAGAACTAGAAATCTTGTTAGCATCTTAGCAAGAATATAAACGTACCTTTTTGTACGTTTCCTTTGAAGAGCAAATAAGGATGCAGACAGAATGTACGTAGGAAATACCTTTGAGAAAGTGCTTGAAAAATATCTTAGTAATTCTTGGAATTGCCTGTTTGTAGATCTGAAATGGAAAAATGCTGTAAAAGATTTATTTGTCTGTTGAAGCATCGCTCTTAATTTATATATTATTGGTTACAAGAAGTATTTTTTTTGTTTTGGAACCTTCTAGTCGCTTCTGGTTTTCTTAAAGTAATTTTAAATTCAGTTCTAGTCCCAAATAAATGTATTTTACATATGTATGTCGCAATCCTCTGCTCGCCCTTCATAGAATTCTTCGAAGTTGGAACAAAACACTGTTCACAAGTTACAGTTACTGTCAGCTTGTCGCATCCCTCTGCTAGGTAAAGGCCTCCCCCTCGATTTCCATGCTGTTGGATCATGTGCCAATGATCACCAGTCTTTGTTGAATGTGTCTAGTTTGTCCCGCCATCTCTTTCGCGGTCTGCCACGACGCCGTTTTGCTGTGTCAAGGCTCCACTGCCCTATTTCGGGACACAGTTCAAACGGCATACAGCGGACTATTTTAGAATTAATTAAAAAAGTAAATACTTGAGTAATTGTTAAATTACGTCTGTCTTAGGTACGAATTAATGTAGCTATTGAAAAGCTTTGTCTATAAAATATCATCATAATGTTATGATCTCTTAATGAATACAATGACGCTGATAAATGATTGGACACAAGGCCGATTTTCACCTTGTAGCTATTATCTTAATTCCCAAACCAAACACTACATAATTCAGAAAACTCATTAGATAACCTAAACATACAATCAGTTAATGGGGTCCATACCACACATATTTTCTTCTTTTGTGCCTTCCAATATTTACTTAGGCAATATTGTTCAGACGATAAAAATAATCATTGTGTTATTTATTAGAGCACGGCTGCGGAACGAAGATCCGTAGAATCCGTAGTTATTTATAGGATGGTCCATTCATTGTACGTGATTACGGAAGTAAATGTTAGCACAATTAGGCACGTTAGGGAATTTGTCTTGGACACGCCGGCTGGAGTGGAGCTCAAGTGATGGCGGTGAATGGGAACTATTTGTTATATCTGTCTAATTCTTTTCCGGTATTTCTAAGGAGTGGAGAATCTGATAAATAGCAGTGAGGATATGGGTATGTCATTGCGCAGTTGCACAAGGGTTATGTTTGCGTGAAGAAATATTTGGTTTATTGCTTTTTATCTATGATTTATTAATATTAGCAGCTTCAGTTCCATTCGTATTTCCTTCAAGTAGATAACAAATATCAATATATGTGTACCTATATAGTTATTTTCCTATTTTAGATGAAATGAAAAACACATTGACGATTTTGAATAATGTTTTTTTTTTAATTGGCATCCATTTCTTTTGGATTTTGTGATACATAGGTACTACCATACTACTAAGAAGAAAGTGAAATCAAAGATGATGTGTAGATAGAATAAGAAATGGTATTAAATCGGAAATATGGTATAAAAGAGATGATATTTTAAGAAATCGATTTTTAGCAAGTAACTATAAATCGCTACAAGTGGGACCACATCTCGTAGTTCCTTAATGGGTGTTTACACTGCTAGGCACTATTCGATAAAATAGATTATGTACCTCATTTAGCTGTCTCTTTTATTTGTTCTGTTCCGTCTTTGTCTTGTTCTATCCATGGTTTTGCTTTTGAAAGCTTGTGGGGAGTAGTTTCGATTATAGAAATAAATAATTAAATTTTTAATGGTTTCTTGGCATTTCTATCTAGTCCATGATAATCTTCTTTTGAATATAATTATAATAATTATTATATTGATTTAAAATTCATAAAGCAAACATGCTGATGCTGAAATGAAGTTTATAACTATTTATTATTAAATTATAACTCATTAATATTTTCACCGTTTGCATATAAGTTTAATGTGTCAATTTTTTATCATCAATTTTGGTTTCTTACATGTTCTTTTTAATGGTAACCTTTGCCTTCAATGTGATACTCACATAACATTCTTCTTACGAGTCAATGGTTTATACTATATCAACATGACAATTAGCCACTTCTACATCATTGTCCGTGGCCTTGTTAAGATTGACACTTATTGAAATCACCATGTCAATTTCTATTAAAAAATATCTATGTCTGTAAAAGAGAAAATCGTTAGATATAATAACTCTCTACAAACAAATATTCCATTGCAATCGTAAGTTCCATCCCGTATTCATCAAGTTAACAGCTGCTTTCCAATGCAAACGAGTACAATTTCAGGTGTTTGTGTTCTTTGTGCAATCAGCTGAGGTAGTTCAGTAATGTGGAGTTGTTCTACATGTTGTTACTGCGATAGGGAATACTCATCTCTTCCGCTATCCTTAAAGGCCGCTTGATTGTTTGTAGTACAGTCCTTTGTTATTACATTGGTTCCAATGGTTTACACCGACTAGTTCTCAGTCTCAAATAGGAATGAGCTGTAGCATCTATGTTCAAACATTTGTGTTGGTATTTATAACACCATACTGGTCGACCAACTACCTATGGTTTGTAAAACGATGGAATTTGTTCAATATTTCATCGTGGCAGAAATAAGACCTAGATTTCCTTTCAGTTACTTCACAGTTCCTTTTTGGGTCTGTCGAAATTTAACAGGGAAATGGTATGGCTTTTCATCTTTGGACACCTCCAATTTTGGTAAAAATACTTATGTCTATCAATATTACAAATATTAGTTCCAAGTCTCAGGCTACATTTAATGTTTTCAATGGCACGTCCAACCCTTGCTAAAAACCATTAACTCCCTCATCAATATGAAACACTAAAGAATTTTAATTTAAAACATAATATAGGTTATCGCCTAGAAGGTGAATATTAAGTGGTAATTATTTAGTTAAAACATTAGCTGAGATTTAATAAAACGGGTGTGTAAAGTGTCTAGCTGATTTTAATTAAGATATCACAGTAACGTAAATCTTACTATCTTCTCATAACATGTTTTCTGGCTTTGTATACATCAACATAAATCCTTTGGATTTAGAATGAACTAACTTTAACCTGAAACTTATTTCTTGAGATAAAATCTACTCAACGGGATTTAAAGTAAAGTAGATGTAACTAAATTATAAAATTCAAAGATGCTAGTCGACAAGACATTGATCCATGTTACTTTTATAAACTGAAATTAAATTCCGTCTCAGAATAATTATATTAAAGCTTTAAAATAAAGTAGTGCTTGTAATAATCAAATCGGTCCAACACAACCAACTTGTTGAATCAAACTTGAATTTGGCAATATCCATAAAAAAATTAAAGATAAAGAAGAATAGGAATCAAAAGACGTTCTGCCATAAAATCCAAAAGTTACTAAAGTCACAAGTAATAATCACATAATATCGGTGCAAGAAATAGTAATACGCGGTACAGTGGTGGCGAGTAACAAGACCACATTTATTGTAACAACGAAGCGGAGTACAATCTTTAATCACTGGCTCGTGAGTCTTAGCACTACTTGGGGCTTAGTTACATGTTTTGTTAGAAATTGAATTGCTAAGAAATAAGTTCCTAGCAAATACTTTGGAAACGTGCTCTGGAAGCCTCACAGCTTCGAGAAAAGCAAAAGAAATCGTGAGTTTGGTTTTATGAAACCCGATATAGGAGCCAACAATATATGGATTACAAGATTGAGCAAATAAGGCTAATTTCAGTCAAAAAGCGGATCTTGGGTAAATCTTGGTTATTTAATAAATTACAAAATCTCAATTTGAATATTTAAAACTTCCCATATTCCTCTAGTCAAACCTTTGGTGCTCAGTATATTCACAAAATCATGACCTTCAATTTACCTCATTCAAACTCACTGTGGAGTTTCTTGTTGGTTCTTCTCCATAGGATCTACTATTTGGAACCGCGCACCTAGAGTCTCGACATTTCATAAGTGCCTGTATCTGGTTTATATGAAATTAAGATCTATTCTATTCTATTCACCTACTCGAGTACTAGATAAAGAATAATACCCATCACAAAATCTCTATCAACACGCAATACCTCTGCATCACAGTACTCCGGTGTCTGATTGTGACAGTAAATTACACGCTAACGACACAGCACTAATTGGTACAGCACTAATGTGTCGAAGCTGAAAATATTGCGCAGATTAAAGAGAGATGTAGTGGATTGATCTTGGTAAGTGTTTGTGATAGAATTTATTTTACTTTGAGAAATTCGTTAAAGCTTTCCGATACTCTGCAAACTATATACTTGTATCATTTTCTGTAGGTCTGCTGTAGGTGAATCTACTGGTAAACGAAAATATTTAAGAGCTTTGATATCGTGCAAATTATTAACCCGATTTTTTACTAGTGTACTTCATTTTATCCTTTTGATTTAAGACGATCTTTGCCTTAAACCGAATCCAATTGTATCCTATGACTAAGATTGGTTTAGTTTAAAAGGTGTGTAATAACACAATGAAAATTGTAAAATGCAGCTCACGTTAGTGGATGCGTGTCACCAGGTGCGATGCCTCACCTATCTAGGTTTGCCATCGCACCTTACGATTGTTGTCTTGTGTACATTTTTGTTCCTTTATTGTTTTGTGTCTTATCCTTTCTGTGTGCGTAATTGTAATGATGTTTTATTTTATTTTCGCGTGTGTTAGTTTTTGTGACGTCTAATAAGTGCATTTTCTTTTTCTTCTTTTTCATATACATACATTACATACATACATTGGGGTCACAAATCTCTTAGTAGATTAGATAAGAATAGTTTACTTTTATAGACTGATACGATGGATTTTTAATTACCAAAGTAGATTCAAGTGATGGTTATCCAAATATTACCTTCTATCCACGATTAGCTACATATTTATTATTATCCTACGTTTCTATTATTATCATTTCGCTCAAATGTGATTGTGATACAGTTGCAAAATACATGAACTAAAACTCAAAAATAATAGGACAAGATAAAATTATAACATAATGAATATCTACTGAGTTTGCAAGAACCGTTTTATTCTAACAATTTCTTTGCTTCTTATTTGCAATTTCTTTTCTAGATAATTGGTTTATGAAGCAATTTTTTTGCGCTTCAGTGACTTCAAATTAAGATTTATGTAACTGTTTAAAATACAATGTTTATCTTTTGTATTTCCCTTATTGCTATGCTGTATTTTTCGTTACCTTCAAAAATACAGTTTACAGTACAACACAGTACGCACAGCACAGTAAGCAGTAGTAGTTTAGTTTACAGTTGATGATACTATGGTCGCATTTGGAAACGCACTCTGGAATGGAACGGAATCGATCTGAAAATTATGCGCACTACATAAAAAATATTCTATATATTGAAATCAGCTACGGATACTGTTGCTTCACATTCGGGAAAAACAAAAGACAACTTCAACATAATCCATAATGTATTGGTCAAAACAACCGACTACCTCCCCGAACTAGAAACAGATGTTTATGCCGCCAGTGCACTTCGGATGAATAATTCCAACAAAATACGGGATTATGTTAATATTAGGAATCAGTGCGAGCTGTTTGCTGTCCGCTGCATATTTACAACGCAAAACAATGCAGTCCTGTTTGGTTAGTAGGGAGGAGACAACTATGGGTAATTTTCTTTTTCTGGGCTTAGATAAAAGTTCGTATAAAATTCAAGAGTAATAAGGCCGCTGAATGCGATCCAGTTTATAGCCTCGCCTGACTGGATGATTACATAACCTTATCATGTATGAAGGTCTGGGCGTACGGTGGCCGAAGCGATTCAAACGATACACATAACTAAAGTGATAGTTACACTACTATTTTTGTCTCCGTTGTCTATGTTTCCGTGGGTTTTTAATGTATGGCAGCCTATACAGGTGAGTTTCCTTTTAGAGAACTCTCTGACAGCTATTCTAACCGAAGGCAGGAAGATTTTTTCTTAGAATTCCATCTATAGTATTTCAAAAGGTTTTAAAGATTTTTTTATATATTATTATGTTTGTTTCTGTTTAAAAGCCAAAAGCGTTTTTTTTTTCACTAAAGTAGTAAGTTCTTTGTACTTACGAACGATATCTCTAGTGTCTCATAAAAGACTGGCTTACTTATACCTACAAGTACCTATTTGAAAACCATAAAAGCACTCACGTTATAAGTACCAATTCTGACGTGCCAAAATGTAAAGTCAAAACATATAAAAAACTAAAACACTAAGCAAACTATCGATACTAAAATTTCGCCAGCCCTAAAGTGCGAAGCCCGTCTAATATGGCGATATAAAGTCGGAAAGTCTCGCGTATCGCTATTCGCTAGCCAGCTGAATTGTACTGGAACACGAACCGTCATTTCGTATAGATGTCGCGAATTTAAATGACACTTCATTTGAAAGTTTAACAGATTAGATTTTACATTTTGTCGGATACTAGGGTAATTCTCACGTAGTCCTCACAGAATATAAAACAATTCGGTTTTGGGTCACCATATTTGGCTATTAGAGAGTATATTTTAAGAGGCAAAGTCTTGTAAGATGCGGCTTAGGCACTGAATTTAAACTGAATTAATATGGCCAACAGCTACATCGACTTATTTACATAAAGATGGATGACAGTCTATCTAAATCATTTCTTGAAGAACTAGTAGAGATCATTGTTTACGAGAATCGAAGTGAACAAAGCAACAAACAGATTGAGAAAATCATAGAACTAACAACAAGTGAAAACAATTGAAAATATGTTGGTTCACGATTGCAAAAGAGATAAGGAATGGAAATGCGAGAGCTCAATTCGTTTTAAAAGATTAGCGGAAAATACGGAAGGATGTATTCAAATAGAAACGGTATAAAATGACAAAGGTAATAAAATAAAAGTATAATAGAAAATGAACTTTTTCTTCAACGCTGAACAAAGAAAAGAAGACACCGTCGCAAGTACTCATAAAGCCACGGAAGTCGTAATTTCTTAGAAGTCAACCGTTGACTGCTTTCTTGGTCTAATAGATCGGAAGCCCTTGCTGAGCGTGAGTTCCTGGATTCAATTTAAGGTCAGTTAAAATTTAGAGGTCGGAACCCAAAACAATGGATGGATGAGATATCCGTCAACTCTGCGCTTCATCATGTAGTTGATCACAATAAATCCAGATACAGTTAGCAAGCTAAAACGGAGTCAGCAGTGAGGCAACGATTAAGAAGAATATATTATTTTTTGTTGATTTTATTGTACCTGCCTTTAGCATCTCTGCACTACCCTAGGTTTAACTGGTAGAGAATGTCTAAAGCATTAAGTCCACCAATGTACATTATTAAAATAGCATAAAGTATAATCATTATAAATAAGACTTATAACGGTATCAGTGAAATGTGAATTTACTATACTCTTCCTTCGATGTTCTCGCCTTTTCCTATTGCATTCCATGCAGCGCCGTTTATCCCGCTGGTAGGCATGTAAGACCTAGCTTCTTTATATCGGCTTTGATATGCGCCAACCAGGTGGTTTCATGTCGTCCTCTCCCTCTCTTCTTTGTAGCTATCGAAAGGCTCTTGTTCATGACGTTGTCTTCTGGTCATCGTATTACATGGTCGTACCATCTCAGCCTGAATTGGTTCGTGAGTGTACTATACCACATGTCCGTAAACCCTTCGAGGGAATACAGGCTTGATACTCCGCTATATTCCGACTGAAGCATTAATACTGTATGTTTCCAACCACATATCAGCTTGAAAACGTCGATAGCAGTTATATTTGCCTCCAAATTTTAGACTATTACAATAAACGGTCGTGAAAATTTCCATAATTTACTCGTAACTACGCTTGGGAAATATATTAGTAATAGCAGTGGGATGCTGCTGCTGTTGAAATTACTTCAACGTCCTTAAAATCGTCTTTTGGAGTAAAAGATGATTTAAAGTGACACTGACGTCTATGGTAAGAGTAGAAGAGATTGGTCAGCTTGTAACTACCATGGCAATCTTATTCAGAGGCAAATCATTAGTATCCTATTCTTATTTTTTATTCACTTTAAATTACATTATTCTTGCAGCTCTTACCACAACATTATACTGATCAAGATTGTAATCTATTATTTTAAAAGAGATTCCATGGTGTTTTTTGCCGGTTCTTCTCCATAGGATCTACTATTTGGAACCGCGTGCCACGTAAGTGCCTGTATCTAGTTTACATGAAATAAAGATCCATTTTATTCTATTCTAGATGTGGCTATCATATGACCAAATAACGAGTAGGTATGGCACGTGTCTAACTCAAAGACAAGATACAGCATGATATTACTAGTAGATTTAAAAAGAGAATTAAAAAAAATAGAAATGGTACCTGTACGGACCATTTTAAGCCACATATTTCTGCACACAGACCTCAGTACAAAGGCGTCACAAATTTAACAGGACAGGACGTGTTGGGGACGGTCACAACGCGTTGACCGCAAAGTTGCAAATGTATGCAAGGATCTTCACGCTCTGTATAACTGAACGTCGAATTACCCTTCCATTGAAATGAAGGCGACTAAAACTTTGAAGCTAATGTGAAAACCGGGTGTGAGGAATGTGTCGGATTTTATGTTGGTTTAAATAATTAGTAAAATATTAATAAAATAAATAATTAAACATGTATTTATAAATTATTTAACAAAAGACAACTGCTTCTTGTTTATAATCGATATTTGAAGAAAATAATTAAAATTAACTAACTAACTAATAAAAATAAGAATGCCCTTTTCTAAAAAAATAACATCAAAGTAAAGAATGGATGAACTCCACTGGTTTTTTAAAAACATAGAAGTGATATAATAATAATAATGAACAAATCAAAATTTTTGTCTTTTAACCAATTTATTTGTTTCAATTGGCATCTTAAATGTCATTTCGCTCATAATCTTTACTTGTGCTTAGTAAAACATAAGCTGACCTAAATAAAGCGTGTAAAAAAAAAAACATTTTTGTTTGGTCACTATAAAGTCATCAATAAAATTCATTTTGTTTTTCATTACAAAGATGTTACCAATGCACTGACACATCACAGGATGCCTGCGGACGATCAGACGGGGCGGAATACGTAACCGCAGGACCGCAACCCGTCACCGAATGCATGCAAGGGTCGTATGCACGACCAAATAATGCATCGTTAGTGACTGGATTGATATTCTGTAACTGCTGAAGTAAGGCCTCTCAAATGGACCTAGAATCACAACATTATGGCGATAAGCTTACTCATCAAAATCCTAAACTGATTAGGAAAAAAAAATACTCAACTTAATTTTGCCTGACCTCATACAACTGAGCTATAGTCATAAGATTAGCTGGTAAACTTGGCAACTCAAACGACTTCAATAAGTTTAAAATAATATCGTCTATAAAGTTTACATTTGTTCGCAGTCATCAAATCAAATAGGTAATTTTTTATTCATGTAAACCAATTTAGGCACATAAGAATGATCAGATTCTAGTTGCCTGGTTACCTCAAAGTATTGATTTCTAACGGAGAAGAACGGGCAAGAAACTCGATGATTACAATATTAAGGGGGTATTTTACAGGAATGCCGCAAAAACCGATTTGTATTTACAATTTTTTGAATAGAAATTCTTATTTCTTTGTCCCGAAAAAAATATATATCAAACTTGAAGATGTGACAATCTCTGCACGGTTGTCCGATACATGATTGGATGAAGTTGGCTCGATAAAAAAAATTCGCAAAGTTACCCCTTTTAAAAAAGTGTTTACAAGATTATTTCTAAAAAATGATATTATTTCAAATAATTTTTACATCACAATATTGGTCGCAAATATACCAACGAAAATCGGTTGTTATTTTTTTATAATATTACGTATATTGGTCACAATTTGATAAAAACCACAAAATTCGTGATTTCTGTCATCTCTGCCATCAATCAGTCGCGTTTCGGCGCGCATCGAGGTCGGACCTGTGCAATTTTTTTTGACTTTCCTGCGCTTACACTTTATTCAAAACCAAAAGAAAGAATGACAGTAAAATCATTAAAAAATATATTAAAAAGCAACAGGAAGTATAAGTAACTTGCCTTTTATTCATAAAATCTAAGTATTTCGTTTATAAAAATCAATATGCTAAAATAATTTCTTGACATCTCCGTCAAGAATTCATTTTATAGGATGTAGTATAGAAAAATCAGTACGACAATTTGTAGTGTTGAGAACAAAGAGTATGAAGTTTTATATACACCATGTCCCAAAATTTAACGATAAGCGGGCACCAGAGGGTTGATCAGCTCATGACTACTCGAGAACAAAAAAATAAATAAAAAAAAACTCAATTTTTAAGAAGTTACATAAAAAAATTGAAATCCTTCAAAAATTTACACCCCTTAAGATATTTTTAATTACCATGACCACAATGTTTCAGATATTTCTGAATTTCTTTTTGTACCGGCAACCTAAGTAGCACTGCTATCCACCACAATCGTTAAAAATCCCAGAATGCCTGTAGATTTGACACAAAAATCAATCAAAATTATTTTTCACCCTAAAATTTTGAAAGATTTTTACTTTTGGTCCACATATCTTAAGGGGTGTAAAGGGTTCTTAAAATCTGTTCAGCTGTTCAAAAGTTACACCTCTTTTTCTAGTTAGAGTCGAGGGTTTTAGACGGTTAGGTTATTGTTATCATTATTTGAATTTTTTGTGTGTTTATGTAATTTCGTGTGCGAGTCTGATTTAAATGTTTTTTCTTTCTTTCTTTCAATTTTGAAGCTCTTCATCTGCATACATAGCGAGGAATCTGAACTAGGAATATGGTTTTGATCTATGAATATGCAATTTCTTTTTTGGTAAAAAAGCAACCCTGTGAACATACTTAAGTAGGCATGACTACGGAAACGGACGACTCCTACAGGTGTGGGTGAGAGTAGGTTATTATCTCAAGGCATGGATTTGAGTTGGCTTATTCTTCTAACATTACACACACATTGGCAGTGTCATCAAGTTTGTCATGCCGATATATCGGTTTCGTTACGGCATTATTGGCTTAGTGTGAAAATGCCCAATGTTGGTCGAGACAATTATGTGCACTTGCATAAACTCATACACAATAGGTATGACTGATAGTTTATAAGTAGATAGTTAAATAGGTATAAAATTTACAAATACAAAACGGAGGAACAGATTTTCTAGCGTAATATAGGACACTGGGTATACGATATTATGGGTTTATATTTTTCAAGTATTTGCTGGTGTCATACTGCATGTTGCTAATTAATATTGCTATTCTGTGACACGTGTGTCACACAGTCTGATACGTCAATTGCGTAATTGCGAGAACGGAGCTCCCCTAGTGGGTGGGGCTTAGGCTGATACTTCACCCCCTCAAAAGTAAGAAATCGTCGTAAAATACAACCTTAAGTTATACACTGATCTCGAACTACAGTTATGTGCGGATAATGTAAGACAAGAGAGTTGAAACTTATCGATGGACTGTAAACTAAACAAGACCGAAATGAAAAATAAAAAATATTCTTAAAATTGTTTTTACATTAGACGTAATAGTCCATAAGTTTTCCAAATACACCAGTCATCGTAAATCATCTTCTGAACATAAGCTGTCTCTATTCATTCGTATTTCGAATCAAAGCTAATAAAATGCAATAGGTCTGTTGCGCAAAATCGCTCAGCTATCGGAAATAGGTATTTAAACGAATATCCGTGGTGAATGTTTGGCTATCCATTTATTTACACTAAACCCGTTCGTGATACGAATTCACTGTTAAACGAGTACAGGCCTAAATATTGCGTATTCGTATTCGACAAAAAAAATACTTTTTGAGTCCACTGCTGGACAAACGTCGTCATTTTCCTGCCCGTATCTCGTTTTATTTCGGCGCAATATGCCTTAGAAAAATATAATAATTATGTTTTCTGCTGGAATTTTAAAAATTCGAAGATCGGTGTGTAACCGCTCTCGCTTCGGTGATGCTAGTTGCTGCCATTCACCTAGTTATTTTGGCTGTCATTTTAGATATTATTATTATTACGAGCCCGCAATGTCCCACTGCAGGGCAAAGCTCCCTCCCCTCTTTCCATTTCTCCCGGTCAGTTGCGATCTGGAGCCAATCCTTTATAATATATAATATGTCCAGCTCATCCCGCCATCTCCTTTTGGGCCTGCTGCGCTGACGTTTCCTGCCGTTCGGGACCCACTCTGTGGTTACTTTCTCCTCCGACATGCGGCTGCCAATTCCATTTCAATTTGGCAGCTGTTTGGCCTTCGTCAGCCATTTGCATTTTGGAACGGAGCATCGAGTTTCTTATGCGGTCCGTAAGTTGGACTTGGACGTAAGGATGCTTCGTTCCATAGCTCGTTGGCAAACCCCGAGTGCGGACTTCTGATGGAGCGTTAGTGACCACGTCTTTTAGATATAAAAGAAAAAATATATTATGATGCCCAAATATTGTTGAGTATTACTCCAACATACAGGTATTTTAAGACACATTATATTCCCACCTACATCCAAACTAAAGCCTTTGTAAGTACACCAAACCGCGATTATTTCCGATAAAAACGTGTTCACAGAATTTGTCTTTAATTTCCTCTACTAAATACTTTACTGGAGCTTCCTTTAA
The DNA here is from genome assembly GCA_932294325.1 of Allophyes oxyacanthae. Taxonomy (NCBI): domain Eukaryota; kingdom Metazoa; phylum Arthropoda; class Insecta; order Lepidoptera; family Noctuidae; genus Allophyes; species Allophyes oxyacanthae. The sequence goes on from OW028617.1 coordinate 3,154,643, forward strand.
GTTCCGTCGACAAAGATAAATGGTTGGTAGGGTTTGCATCCAGATAGTATATTAAACTTTTGTTCATGATGCTACCTCGAAGTTTCTCCGTGTTTTCTCAGTTCAGGTAAGGCTATATAAATTCTTAGTCTCCATGAATTTCCCCAAGCTTTTTCGGTCTTGTCAGCATTTTAATTCTTAAAGTAACATTTTCTCGGAGCTGTTTATCCTACGGCGTTTTATTGTAGTGTTTTTATTTGCTAGCTACTGGATACGGTTTTATTTTGAGCTACGAGTAGTTACGTGCGAGGTTCTTTGTTAAATAATGGTATTAAGGATGCAGTTAGGAAATTTTAATATTACTACACAGAGTAATCCTGCTACGCTTTTTAAGTTTAGCTATTTTAAATGAATAAATAAAAGTGATGTGAAGAATGGCATTAGAGGCCAATTTTATTTAAACACTCTACAAGATTGCTTTTTATGTAGTGCGCAAAATTTGCAAATGCAACCGCAGTATTAGCAACCCGAATTAAAATGCTCAATCATAGCCCATACTACATGGCAGTTAAAATCTTCAACAAATTACCGGAAAAAATTAAAGAAGAACACAAATTCATTGTATTCAATAAACTCTTAAAAGAATACCTAATACAAAACTGCTTTTACTCAGTCACAGAATATCTAACATAAAATCATTAGCAAAAGTGATAAGTACATCAGAGAAAATAATAATATCTGCTATAAAAATGCGTACACCAACCTATTATAAATATAACTTATGCCAATTAAAAAAACATGATTATAAAAAATACATTTTTCCTATAAATAAATATATATAACATAAACCAATTAAAATTACATTATACTTATAATCGAATAATACACATAATTACTATAAATCTATATACAAATATAACATAAAACTATTAAAATTAAAATACATGATACTTAAAATAAAATACATATTATATTTGCAATTCAATATAATTTAAATTTCACTAGTAATTAAAATTTATCGTTTGATCCTACTTATATTAATTATTATAGCTAAGTACATAGTTATAAGTTGCTGTACCCTTACGGGGTTTCATGTTGAAACCTATAAAAATATAACACCTGTAACTAGATACCTACACATGAAAGCAATAAAGAGTTTGAGTTTGAGTTTGAGTTTGAGTACTAAAATTCACTCCAAAACAAAATAAAAAAATGATTTTGTACGGCTTGCGCTAGTAAATTATACGTGTCCATACTAAGTCGAATTTTCGTTTTGTTTTAAAGTGAATCCCAATACTGCGGTTCCATTTATTGAATAAAGACTGAATCACATTACAAAATATGCGCACTACATGAAAAAATTACCCGTATAATACTTACGTTTAATATTACCTAGAAATGGAGTAACCCAACGTAGACTGCTAAAACCTTTATTGATTATAATAGTTGGTTGTAAACCTAAATGTATAAAGTTTTTAAGTATAGTAAGTAGATTATAATAATAAGATACGAGTACATTTGCGTCGAGTAGGTATTGAAGTTTTGTATGGGACAGCTGAAAATTTTCGCGATTACGATTGTGGTCCCATGGAGAAAGTTGTTCAGTTTAATGGTCTGATCCACACCCTTAAAATTATTTTAATATAACGTGTATCAACCTGTTACACGCTGTATGTAAGCACGTTTGGCACACCATGGACGTGGCTAAACATGCTACGTTATAAGCAAGATCCATGAGACTTCATACCAATAAGACAAAACGAACCAAGAAAATGAAATATTTATTCATTTCTTGTGTAATGTAATGTTAGATTTACTTCAACATAAAAACAAGAAACAGAAATAATATACTTAATGTTAGACCAACATTACACTGAAAAGAAAAATATACGCCTTCACAAAAAGTCTAATTTTAGTACCCATTTAAGTCTAGACATCGGAGTGGAATATAACAGCAAATAAACTTATTTCTACCACGATATTAAAACGGTTTAACTTAGGTATAACGACGTTCAGAAAAAGACATGTAATTGCCTAAACTTTTAGCTGTAGCAGGTGTATTAAAACAAGAAAAACATTTAAGTTTTTCTGTTCAGTATCAAAAATTATTATTATTATCAAGTTGGTCTGTTGCATTTAAAAAGTGCCGCTAGTTTCATTTTTAACCAACTTAAAAAAAAGAAGGAGGTTCTCAATTTCACGGTATGGTTTTGTTTTTGTATGTTTGTTCAGCGATAATTTCTTTAACCATATACGAGTATCTTCGCTATTTGTGAACCGATTTTAATGATTCTTTTTTGTTTGAAAGAGTTTTCTCCCAAGGTGGTTTTATTTAAATTTGGTGAAGATTTGATGAAGGTCTTCGAAGATAGACGAAATAACTCTTCAATGGATAACAGCTAATTAATCACAATTGCTGTAGTCATCAGTCTGTTTGTGCTTATGCTACTTAAAATATAATTATTTGATAGAAATATATTTTTAAGTTTATTTTATCAAGACTTAGATTGATATTACCCGCTACCGATTACTCAGGCAATATAAGTGATTTCCTAAACGTTGAGCTGCAGCCGTTTCATGTAAATCCAGAACTACTAAATATTTTAAAATATTATAAACTGGTCTCGTCTTTTCCTGTCCGTTTTGCATAATTATTTTCTTTATAACGGATTTAGAAACTAGGATTAAAGAGAAAACAATAAAAGATTTTTTTGTAAGTAAATAGGCAGATTCCATCTAGATTTATCTAGCGCTACTTAGAACAATGTTTGCGAAAGAGTTGTTATTTAAAAATATACTTTCCTCAAAAATACATACAAGAAGTTGAAATAACCCAACTTCCCCGTTCCAAAATCAAAGATCATAAATCTAATTTTAAAAAAAACTACACAAGAACTTTCAATAAACGACCAAACACAAGTATTCGTAACGTATACCTAAGAACGATATGTGTGCAGTAAGCCTAATAGGAAAAGTTAGAAATTGCTAAAGTTTAATGGGATCTTTAGCTATTGTGACACTTTACTAGCAGCGAAACTGTTAAAGTGCTTTTATTGCAATTATAGTAGCTTTACGTCTCGTCATTGGTCGTAAACGGTTCAAGAGTTTTAAGTGCTTGTTCGTTAGTTTGAGCCTTTATGACTTGTAAGAAAGTAAGGATATGTTGACAAAAAACGGCAATTTCAGGAGCATTTGAAGGTAATAAAATGAACGTTAATGAAATACAAAAGACTTAATTAAGCTCAACACTTAGAGTATAAAATTACCTTGTGCGAAACGTGAGCAGTTTGCACGTAGATGCATTTATAAATAGATATAGTGATCGCCCAGTGGTTGAAATTCGACCGTAATTTAAAATTCAAAAGCTCTATTTAAACTATAACTATGCCAAACCTCACACTCCTCCGTGTGCGCAATATGCTTAAGGTTGTATTTTACGACGATTTCTTACTTTTGAGGGGGTGAAGTATCAGCCTAAGCCCCACCCACTAGGGGAGCTCCGTTCACGCAATTGCGCAATTGACGTATCAGACCGTGTGACACACGTGTCACAGAATAGCAATATTAATTAGCAACATGCAGTATGACAGCAGCAAATACTTGAAAAATATAAATCCATAATATCATATACCCAGTGTCCTATATTACGCTAGAAAATCTGTTCGTCCGTTTTGTATTTGTAGATTTTAGACCTATTTAACTATCTACTTATAAACTATCGGTCATACCTATTGTGGATGAGTTTATGCAAGTGCACATAATTGTCTCGACCAACATTGGGCATTTTCACATTAAGCCGATAATGCCGTAACGAAACCGATATATCGGCACGACAAACCTGATGACACTGCCAATGTGTGTGTAATGTTAGAAGAATAGACCAACTCAAATCCATGCCTTGAGATAATAACCTACTCTCACCCATACCTGTAGTCGTCGTCCGTTTCCGTAGTCATACCTAATTAAGTTCGTTCACAGGGTTGCTATTTTACCAAAAAAGAAATTGCATATTCAAAGATCTAAACCATATTCCTCGCTATGTATGCAGGTGAAGAGCTTCAAAATTGAAAGAAAGAAAGAAAAAAATATTTATTTCGGACTCGCACACGAAATTAAATAAACACACAAAAAATTCAAATAATGATAACAATAACCTAACCGTCTAAAACCCCCGACTCTAACTAGAAAAAGAGGTGTAACTTTTGAACGGCTGAACAGATTTTAAGAACCATCCAGATTAAACTAGCTTTCAATTTAAAAAAAAACTGCATTGAAATCGGTCCATCCACTTTGGAGCTTCGATGCCACAGACAGACCCACAGATACATAGATACACAGATACACATTATAAACTTATAACACCCCTCTATTTTTTCGGGGGTTAAAAAAACCTGCAAGAGGCCAAAAAATGTCCCTATCTCAGCATATGCTGCGACAGATAAAATAAATACCGTAGCGCTGGATTTTGAACTCTAATACTAAAATCAAATAAATATACAAGAAGATAGAGATACATATTATGTGCTAGTTGTTATGTTGAATAATAAAATATGAAATTGTAAAAAATAAATAATTAAACGAATTTTATGAAGTAAAACTGAACTTATATTATTTAAAATAAAACAACACACATTCGTGATTCATAGAGTAGAGAGTAGTGAACCATAAAACAACTTTTTTTTTTTTTTTTTTTTTTTTAAACATTACCCCTCACTAGGATTTCTCCTGTATCGAGGGTACAGTTTACAAACATACATGTCACATGCACACACAACCAGACCCGAAACAACTATCTGTTGACATTGACACTGATAAAAAAAAAACAACGAGAAAGAAAGGCGGCAATTTTAAACTACCTTCAACAAAAATAACTTGAATAAAGTCTTTTGATTTACATGATTCGTTGTGTTCGATTACATTTTGCGTAATGGACTGTTGACAGACCAACGGTGCATGGAAAAACCTAACAAATGGTTATAGTTTATAAAATTTTATTTATATATTTTTTATTAGTCTGTATAAAAAAATTGTATGAGTAATAAATAATATATAATAAAGTATTCAAAAAATTACAATTAAACTGGTTGTCTTGGTAGACATGTCAATTACGAGGTTTACAAAAGTTGATAAAAATACGTTCATTAGTAGCGGGAATATTTGTCGAAGTTCCATCGCTATTTTTATATCAATATTGTTCTATAAGTAGGTAAATAGAATATATATAAAACTTCATACTCTTTGTTCTCAACACTACAAATTGTCATACTGATTTTTCTATACTACATCCTATAAAATGAATTCTTGACGGAGATGTCAAGAAATTATTTTAGCATATTGATTTTATAAACGAAATACTTAGTTTTTCTGAATAAAAGGCAAGTTACTTATAATTCCTGTTTCTTTTTAATATTTTTTTTAATGATTATACTGTCATTCTTTCTTTTGGTTTTTAATAAAGTGTAGAACAGGAACGTCAAAAAAATTTGCACAGGTCCGACCTCGATGCGCGCCGAAACGCGACTGATTGATGGCAGAGATGACAGAAATCACGAATTTTGTGGTTTTTATCAAATTGTGACCAATATACGTAATATTATGAAAAAATTACAACCGATTTTGGTTGGTATATTTGCTACCAATATTGTGATGTAAAAATTATTTGAAATAATATCATGTTTTAGAAATAATCTTGTAAACACTTTTTTAAAAGGGGTAACTTTGCGATTTTTTTTTATCGAGCCAACTTCATCCTATCATGTATCGGACAACCGTGCAAAGATTGTCACATCTTCAAGTTTGATATATATTTTTTTCGGGACAAAGAAATAAGAATTTCTATTCAAAAAATTGTAAATACAAATCGGTTTTTGCGGCATTCCTGTAAAATACCCCCTTAAAAAGGGGTACAAAGTTGTCCCTTCACGTATTAATATTATGGTACACTAGTGACTAACTTACAATCGTCGGTAAAAATGTCAATAAGAGTTGTTCGTTATTAGTTCTCGGTAAAAGTATCGATAAAGAAACGAAAAATTGGTGGACAGCTCTTTTTCTAGTTTGAGTCGAGGGTTTTTTTATGTATATATAATTCAGTTTAGTTGGCAACTAAAAGTAATTAATAAATCTAATCTTTTGCTCTTAGCTCACTCTTTCTCGTTTCTTAATTAAATGAAATCATAAAATGTTAATTACTTTCTTGCTTGTCTTTCGAAACAGACATGCTTACCTGCTCGTATTTCAAAAGTTCCACAACTTCCAGGACCGAGTTCTCTAACTTATTAATAAGTTGAAGTTCTACATTTCCGTGTTAAAATTTTGTACGTTTCATTAATTTTTTGTGTGTACTTAATACTTAGAAGGGGTTTGTCGTCTCTTTGTATCTTATGCCCGATTTATTTGTAGGATTAATGGTTGACAATTATTTTGGGGTTAGTTTACGTATATCTACGCTTTAAAATGACAAATGTATAAGTGACATCAATATCGATTCTGAAATAAAAAGAACAAAAACTTCATATCGACGATTGAAAAGTGACATTTATTTAATGTTACAGGAAAAATGTTTAAATATTAGTTTTTCGAAAATATAAAATATTATAATAAATAAATGTCGCTTAGTACAAATTTATAGTCTTTCAACCGTCAATATGTCTCAAAGTTGAACCAAATAGGTGTCCTAGCCCCCTGGACATTCACGTAATTTTATTACGCGCCGATCATTGCAGGGACGCTCGAACTTGACGTGAGCGTATCTCACTGAAGCTACGAGAATACCAAAAGTGTTGTTATGATCAAAATTTTACTGCAACTGCGCGGCAACCGCACTTTTATAGTGTCAATCACCAGAGAGTAATTGTACCAGCGTACTGAAGTTTCAGACGCCTCTAGCTATAGGCTTGTACAAGGAAGCCTTCAACAAATAATATTTTTATTTCTTGTAAATTGTTTTTCTAAGTTTACAAACTTCGTCTCCATAATTCTTTTATCCTGGATCAGCACGAAACTAACACAATATAATATTTTAATTCGATCTACCGATATTGAATTCCCTCAAAGAAAATTCCTGCGAGCAATAAAGACATTCTTTGGCGCAATGCCATTCTCAGGGTACCGGCGCACCGGCTCCGTCCTCACTACGTTGATTTTTATTTTTAACTACCCGCATTCTATAGTAAATAGCTAAAGCTATTAGTTTTATAGTGCCTTTTGAATTTTTAGTTTCATCGAGAAAATAAGTTGGTTGATATATGAAGTAGTTTACGTCGCTTATGAAGTAGTTTGTTTTGTTTATTAAACAATGTAAAAGTAACAGTAGAAATAAATGTATCGGTTTATTAAACCTAAGTATCGAAAGTTTGGATTTTAGTCAGTACAAGTCTGACAGTCCCTCCCGCTCTGTGCCGCCGCGCTGCGCCGGGAGGACTCATTTGATGATTTTACCACGCTATAAAAAAATAAAAAAAAAGTATCGAAAGTTGACTGATAAAAGCATGTTTTAGATAATAACTGATCTATTTAATTCGGTAGATGGAATTTGATTACCAGGATAAAAGATACTTAAAAAAATATGTTAAAACTATTACAAAACTCATGTCAACTGTTTATTCTGGAAAGATAACCAACCGTCAAAAACCCCCGACCCCAACTAGAAAAAGAGCTGTAACTTTTGGACGGCAGAACAGATTTTCATGAAACATAGCTAAGATGATACTTGATTAAACTAGCTTTCAATAAAAAACTGTATTGAAATCGATCCATCTTTTTTGGAGCTACAATGCCACAGACAGATACATAGATCCACAGATACATAGAAAGGTACACACTTCAAACTTATAATACCCCTCTTTTTGGTCGGGGTTAAAAAATTCGACCGCGCAGGTCTCGATCCTGTGACCTTCTCTTTCAGTACACCGGCCGCTTTTGCCAACAGAGCTACTGCGACCCCCGCTCAAAGAATCGAATTCTTCTTCCTATTTTATCAACTTTTCACCTAAAAACATCTAATCATTTTTCATACGTGTATTTCATTTAACCTTAAATAATATTGATGATAAATCTGGATTGATCATACAGAGTTAGCGAAGCTCTTAGTATAATTACAACCAGAAAAACATAAGAGATATGAAAGAAAGAAGAAAGAAAGAAAATCAATTTATTTTTTGCACACAGGACACCGAGCATGCACAATAACAAACATAAAAAATAAAAAAAACCAGGAAATTACTTAAAATAAAAACAATGAAAAATAAAGCATGGAAGTGTGTGTCCCTCATGTGCAAGAAAATGGGCATCGATCAGCTTGTTGTCATTGGCAACACCAATGACGCTGGTTTTCATCGATGACCGACGTCCGTGGGACGGAGATATGTAGGTAAGTAATCATGTATGTATTCACGAATTTTTCGGTTCAGATTTATTCAGTAAATTCGTTTTCCGCGAATCAGAATCCACATTAACCAAGTAATAACATCCGAAAATCTCCATTAACCCAAATGAACATACTTTGACACGACAAAACACGTGACGTATGTTGTCGAACAGGGCTGCGAGCACGGGAGCCATCTGCATAATTAAATTGAATTTACATCAAGACTGTTCATTGAGGCACACACCCCTACCTACTTATGTACGGGACAATTAGAACCTTTTAACGTAAGCCTGCCTGCATTTAGCGGGGTCGCGAAATTTGGGGTAATTAAATTTAGGCTTAGAATTTTTTGTTATTCATTTTTCATCTCATACCTTTTTTATGCTGATGGAAATTACCGTAACGTAATTAATTAACGGTAAAATGTAATCTCTACACAGTATAAAATAAAGTCGCTTTCCATATCTGTCTGTATATCCGCTAATTCCTCCTAAACCACGCAACGGATTTCGATGCGGTTTTCATCATCAGTTAGACAATTTTCTACGGAATGTTTTTAAGTATAATACTTTGATATTTAATGTAAGGATAGTAGAGAAATTGCACCCGTGCGAATACTAGATATATATTTACATTAGCTTCAAGATTTTCCAAGGTAAAATTTGTCGGAATGTGTGACACCCAGCCTCAGACTAGAGGCTGTTAAATGACAAAAAATAGTGACAAGATGATCAATATGATCATCATCAAACTAGCAATAATTAGACAAGTTTAGTAACGGGCAACAAAGGTGACGCAACGTAGAAATGAGTATTAAATTAAATTAAATTCATTTATTTCAGGTAAAACCCATATTACATATAAAATTAATAATTTTTGTAGATATTGTTTTCAGTATTGAAATAAGTAGTTTTATTTTTTATTTAATTCGAGGCTTTTATCCATAATGGCATGTCAAGAGGTTTACCTGGCCCATCGGCCTTGAAATGCCAGGAATATAATAATAAGCCAGAATAAGCATATATTTTTCACGTGAGCATGGCAAATGGTACGACATTAGAGGGCCGCGAGCATAAAATTGACTAAAAATAGGGATTATTATTAGATAGTTTTAAATGTATATGAAAAATAAAGAAAAATATTGGCAGAAATTGTGAAGAAGAAATCACAGTTTTTTGGTGTAGAAGTCATGTAAAAGTAATGACCCGCTATCGAGAAAATTTACAATTTTGGTTAATTAAAGCCTTATTTTAAGTTTTTTTTTTACATAGATTGGCATATTTATAAAAAAAAAAAATTCATATAATTGTTCGGTGACGTGATGGTACTGTAATTACGTTGAGAACATGAACTAATTAGATATATTATGATAATTTTAGACTTGTCAAGTAAAGTTTTCATGCTTGTTTTCAACAAAATTTATGTATAATACTTGTACAGGCCGTGCCGTATAACAGAGGGATGGTTATCAGCATCCGCATTGCCACAATAACGTTACGATTACAAATCTTTATACAAAGCATGACGACCGATAGGCCCGAAGATAGTCCCTTGTGGCAGTCAATTAAAAGGATCATAAATATTACCGATATGACGAAATTCCCGAAACAAAACATTCCACAAATCAAAATTAAACCGCTTTCAAAACAAACGCTATCTTGATCCCCAGTCACATGTTTCGCCAATAATTTATTCCCAGGTCGAGGGCCACATTTAGCACCCAATAAATTTATCCGTTGTCAAATAAAGCCGATGGGAACTAGATTTATAAGGGACGGTAGTCGGACGCTTACCTTGGCATTTTGTTGCTAAAGTAATTCTTAGTGATGCTTTCAGAATACAACTTTATAGTTCAAAAATAAAGTACCTATTTACATTTTAATATTTACGGATAGTAAATCATTATTATGTTTCATATTTACAAATATAGCGTTTACTGGCCTTTATTTAATAAAAACATTGATTTAATATTTTTGAGGATATACATATTATAATATAATTATATACTTACTTGATTTTCATGGGTTTTTAATGAATTTTTATGGCATTTAACTTTTTGGTCTTTTCTCTGTCTTATGGATTAATAACTTGCTCTTGGAATACGGATGGGTCTCGATTTTTGAATAGTGGTTAGCTATCTAAATCATAAAATTATTTACCTGTAATAAGTTAATAATCTAAATCTTGAACTAATAACGTAATAATTTGTCTCCATAGTAACCCTTCCCAAGTCTAATAGCAAATTTAAATAATAATTATTTCTAATTCTACACGATTTAATTTAATTTCTTTTCCAATTAATTCGTTTTATGAATCTAACAAATCTAATTTAAAAATCCTATTATCTAGTCACTGTTCAAACGATACGCGTTATACAACTTAATCATAGGTATTCAAACATTGGAATCCAATCATGCAGAAACTCATTTGAATTGATCAAAGCGCGTTTTAATGGAATAATAATTACTTGTGCATATAATATGGGATCTCTATGAATATGCACTAATGTGGCCATAGGTTTTACTTTGAAGGTGCATAAATCACTGGATACCACAAGGTAGTGGTTTGCCACAGCATTTAGTAGTTAGATAGCTATGCAGGCTACGTAAGTATGTTTACCAATAACGCTAGATGCATGTGTAGGTAGAGATGTTCGTGTGTGCCAAAGTCAAATAGATTGATCTTTGACTAAACAAGGCAAGGTTGAATGCGGAGTCACAGAGGCAAGACTAACTAATCCAAATATCGTTTCGGTTGAATGAGTAATTAATACAGCAAAGATGATTAGACCAGATATAGATATTGATAAAGGTACATAGATTAAACCAGTCAAAGTCAAAGAAACGAACATTGTTACAAAAAATATAGATATAGTCGGATAATATGCTATTGAAAATATCAGTGTGAAACGAAATCACAATGCCACTATATAATATTATCCTATTACTTTCTTTCGTATTCACGCACAAAAGTGATCCATTTCCCTCAGCTGACATTATATGGGAGAAAATAGATAGCAACACAATATCTTTTTTACTTTCTATATTGTTACTTATATCATCACCCATAATAAAAGCAAACGGAATCTCAGTACCTCTATTAAAAAGGTTTCATTAAATGATAGAGGCAGGCCTTTCATCTTTTTCACTATCTTTTTTAAAAACCAAGCAAACACCCTAAAAATTTTAGAACCAGTAAAAACAGGATTCCATCTACAAAATTGTAGAGACGCGCGAAATTTGTATTAAAATTTACGTCGAACGGCAGATAAATTAGTTTGTTATTCAGAACACGGGCCCGAGGATTTAGAGCCAATTCCCTTTTTGATCTCTCCTGTGCAAACAACAGAAGTCTGTCACGGTGGTAGACGGGCCCCGTCTTTGCATAAAATATTAGGTGGGACGGTATTGCCGCTGGACGAATCTACTGGGTATGATTTTGGGCGTGCCTACTAAAAGGAGCAGAAAAAGAGGCATCGTACCTATATGGAAATAGAGTGACAATTGAACAACTTGATACTGACTTAAGTAGGCACTAGGCACCTTAAGATATTGCATAAATGCAAAATAACAATATCGCCGTTAAAAAAATATGGGATAATCTATCTATATATTCAGCCCACGTATAGACCAAAACATGCTAAAATTAAGCATTAAAAAATATAAAAAAGATTTTAATACTAATCAAAAGGCTTTTTTGTGTACTAATTAAGCTTGAAAATTCTTCTATTTTTGTAAAATGTTCACGCACAAAATAAGTAGCTTCTTATGTTTCCATGTTTTCCAATTCTATTGACCAGCCTAAAATGACCCGAGTTCCTAACTTCATTCCTTTGCTTACTGTACAGCATAAGGGCAATTATTACCATTTTCACAAGTCATTATACACTGGCAATGTCAGTAAAACTAATAAAAGTAAAAATTAAATGATTCAAACCAGTTTCTTTAAAAATGTTGTGCAAATGTCACTCAATTTTATATAAAGTTCGTTGGTTGCTTTTACGGAAATTGAAAAAACAAAAAACAACACCAAAACACAAGGATTGTTGTTCACCTAAAATGTGATTTTATTTTAAAAAGTTTTAATAGCTGGATATACAAGCTGCTAAAGTAATATTGGAAGGACACAACCCATGAAATTACTTATATTACTAACTTACTATAGGATTTGCAAGTGCTATATTTGTAAAATGATGACCATGGGCATGACATTTTTGCTTTGTTGTTAGCGAGCGAATCGAAAATGGTACACGAATAAATTAACCACGTAATCCAATAGGTAATCATTGATCGTAAAACATCTTAGCGCCTTGCGTATCCATTGCTGCACTGGTATTTATCGAACAATGTGAACGGCCGTAGTGCCGTACCCATTCAGTCTAGAATCCGACCCCAGCATGCAAAAATAATAACGGTCGTTTTTGTCCCCTCGTACTTGTTTTTGTGTTTTTATCTTGTTTAAAGTCACATTAGCTAGTGTCTACCTTGTTTCTAGAAAATAGCGTGGTTATCCCAGTGTCCATTAGCTATTTCTTGACTTATTAAATTCCTTTGTTATTTATGCTAGTATTCCCTACGTAAGTTTGGATCGAGTAGGTATTAAAGTTTTGTCTGGGACTACTGATATTTTTTTCGCGATTACGATGTTGGTCCCTTAGAGAAAGTTGTTCAGTTTGAAGGTATGCTCCACACCTTAAAATATGACTAAAGCCTTTTTGATACACGTTGTATAATTATACATAATATTATTTATATCTATATTTTTGAAATACACTACACCAACTCCGTCACACAATTATTTTAGTATATGATTTTAGTCAAACTGAGTTAGTTATGTGCCATAGAATAATTTTGAATGCGGTCTTTGTTTATCATATTTCCAAATTATTTTAATTAAAACAAAGTTGTTATGAATATTCATAGTAAAACTTAGTAAACTTCTACGTATTTTGAATAGTAATTAATGTCATTTCGATTATTATGACCGACAGCATCTTAAATTCAATAATCAGATAACAGCAAAATAAAAAATAAAATAAAGGAGTTTTATTTTTGTAATATTCTTTATTTTCGTTTTTGCTCAAAGGGTGAACAGATTCTTATAAAATCCAGCCACATTGACCAAATTCAGCCTATCATTTTCCACTTCCATCATCTATCGCATCATTGGCATTTCATCATCAATGTTTTTGACTTCAAGGTTTCCCTCAACTATATTCGTCTAGATACTCAAAGATATTCGTTGATAAATATTTTATCAGTATCATTTAGAAGATTAACTTTCTTTTTTATTTATTTTTTGCCATCCATGTGTCACAAGCGGGTTCAGTTGAAAATCAGCGCCAGACACTGATATCTGGCTTTACGCTGAATAGAACCTTTTTGGTGCAGCCGCGAGGCTTACACATTATACCTGTGTTTTGTTTTCTGGTTTTGTTTATAATTACTGTGGAGTCTCGCTTGACCTACCGAATAAATTATACATTTCTTTCTTTCTTTGAAAGTTGGTACAAACGGGGAAAACACATCGCATTAGAAATTTGACATAGAATTTCTTTTTTCGTAGTTAGTCTTTATAACGAGAGTAAGCAAATACACTAAATATTATAATTAAATATAAAACTACTTCGTCGAGTTTTTCTTCGCTTAATTAATGTTTAACTAACCTATATAGCCAGACATCTCATTTCGTATCTTCTAGAAATCCAATATTCCTTTGACCAAGCCTGAATCTGACTTCGATGTTTAATTAAAATCTCCACCGTTTCCACTTCATGAATAAGACAACCCACAGACTATTGTCAACTCCATCCAGAACATCTCTTTGTGCGACAGAAACAAGATCGCGATATGGACTTAACAGTTTAAAATGGCCAGCCTTTGATATTAAATTAGAATGTCAATCGTATTTTGTGATTTGGATGACAATTGTGGTTTCAGTTTGAAATTGGGTTGTCTCATCACTTTTCTGAATCAAAAGACGCGACTGATAGGTCTGTCAGTTAGACTGGCAGTAGTATTCCTCTTTGTAATTTGTTGCGATCTCTCAGTGTCAAGCAAACAGAGAGATTTACGAATTTTTGAATATGATTTTCTATTCCGAGGAAATGTCCCACGTCCAACATTGAGTTTCACTAGCATTAGCTAAACACAATGCAAATTTCATCCTTATTAAAGAATGAAATTTGCATTGTCTAAATTTATGTCTATACTAATATTATAGAGGTAAAATTAGTTTGTATGTAGGGGGTAATCTCTGGTAATACTAAGGCGATTCTAAAAATTCTTTCACAAAGCGTTCGTTCACACTTTTTGTAAATAAAAGGCAGCTAACGAACGCTAAATCACGCGATTCTGGTGCTAAAAGTATAGTGTGGATGGGCCCTAATAGAAAGCTACACTATTTGTGAGTGACTTAATTTATTTGTTACTAGCTGTACCCGCGGCTTTGCCCACGTGACAATATTTCGATTAATCTAAGTTAAGTGACTCAACATTGTAAGAGTCGCGAAAGTTTAAACAATATTTAACATGACCTCCATCAAAAAGTGGGTTTATCCTTCATCATTCATATTGTCAAAAACTTGCAAAAAATATGAGATCGATGTAATAAAATGCTGTATTTTTTACTTATTATCCAAATAATAACGTAGAATTTTACTATGCGAAGTGAAAACACGCGTTGCTTGGATGGGAGTTCTTTACTCTCCTTGGAATCCGTCTTGACCTCAAAGAGCACGATAGGTCGCATTCACGACAATTAAAAAAGAATACATGATACATGTCGATCAAAAAGACAAAAGTCTCGCAACCTTGTTTGTATGGCGATCAGTCCATGTAAAATAAATGATGATAATCTATAGACATACAGTACTATAATTTATACTGCAACCTATTTTCTTTAGGAAACTTATTGAATCCTCCTTAAGGCAGTACCCCAACCAAAACGCCGTTTTACATTGCCATCTCCTCCGCAATTATACCATATACAAATAAAAAAAAAATACAGTCTTAAAGTTCAAGATCTCTACTTCAAATCCAACGTTTCAAATATTTTTTTTAAGTAGATTATACTATAGTAATTGGCGATTATAAAACACCTAAATCAGAATTTAAACCTTCATCTTCTTCGGAACTTGAAGCTTAATTTATTTCTGATTTGCAGCAATAGATAAATAATTCTTTTATTTATAAGTCCAACGTTTAACATTAAAAAAAAAGTCATTTTTCAATTTTTCCTTGAATTTAAACGTAAATCTGTGCCAATTTTCAGCTGAAGGGTCGTGTTCGGGCGACGGGCGGCAGTCTGCCGCTGGCTCTCGGACGTGATACCCGTGTCGATCGAGGCTATCGCGTTCGATTTATAAATTCAGAATTTATTTTGCTCTCTAGACACAATATTGTGTAGAGGGGGCAACCTATATAACTTGCCTCAGTAGTATGGCATGTACTTCTATAAACATATTTTGATTTTTTTTGAGTACATATTTGAAATATTATTATTTTAGTAAAATCAGATATAGATAGAGTCTACTGATCTGTCACTTTATCTGTCAAGTCAATACAAATTGTGTTTCATCTTCTAAAATATACTTTGTCTAAAAATATAGAGACCATCTTTTTGATGTTTTCTATAAACATAAATTGAAATTCAGTATGTGACCACGTGAACGTGACCGAATGTTTGAAAGCTCTAAACTATGGGACGGAGTCCCATCATGTTGGTATTCAAACTTCATGTTTTGGTGAGATCTATGTGACCACGTGACTAAAACTTTGAAAGTTTATATCTCCCAAACTATGGGACGCAGTCCCATCATGTTGGTATTCAAACTTCATGTTTTGGTGAGGTCTATTCATATAAACCGTGACCACGTGACTACGTGACCAAAATTCAGAGCTACCTTCTATTAATGAATTGATAATTTGTCATAATCAACGTTTAAAATAGTAAGTAATAATATGTTGATGACGATGTTAATCAAAAATTTTTTTTTTTTTTTTTTAATATAACATTGTCCCTCACTAGGATTTCTCCTGTATCGTGGGTAGAGTTTACAGACATTATCTCACATGCACACACACCCAGACTAATATTTGTTCCGTGCGCGTATCGAACCCGCGGCACGTAGCGTAGAAAACCTCTACACTACTTGTAACAACCCTAGCCTCCATGCACTATCGCCACACTGTCTTGACGTTGTCGGCGAGATCAAAGGCGCCGTCCTACTGTTGTTTTTCTTTATACTATTCCTTTACTATATACAGGGTTACTGGTAATATGACGGCAATCCGTTATGGGGATGTAGGAGAGATCATTTCCAACCAAATGACTCCTGATGACTCCTACGCAAATGTCAACCATTTTCGAGTAATATGTCATTTTATATTTTTTGAAGATATTTACATTATACAACTTTGAACATTGATAAAAAAAAAGCCAATGCATACAATATTTTTATATTAATATTATCTGTTTGCTAACATTTCAGTACATAATATTCAATGATAAAATGACAATTATCTGCAATAGTTTTGAAATCAGAGCTACAAATCGTTACGCATTTCATAATTTTGAGCAGGTCTTGTGACTAAAATGGTCGATTTCTGCAAAATAACACAGAAGTACTTTATCGGCAGAACATTTAGAAAACATGCACAACTTTTCAGCTATCCAACGAGTTACAATAATCTAACAGAAATCAGAATTTGAGTGAACAGTATACAATTATTGTGATAAAGACAAAATCAACTTCAACCAAAATTGCATGCTGTCCTCCGCCTGAGGGGGGCGGAGGGTTGTGCTGGACTCCTACCGGCTAAACTCACCACGTTAGTCCACTTTGGCACCTACAGGTGGGTTTCGGGTACTCTTAGAAAACCGCGCCGAACCTAACCTAACCTAACCTAACCAAAACCTAACCTAACTTAAGCTTTTTTTTTTTTGTTACTTGGTGTAACCGGGGACTGGAGAATCACTGTTCGCCAATGGTTAGACGCCAACTTTCCTAATCGATGGATTGGCAGAGGAGGCCCAATTCCTTGGCCAGCAAGATGCCCAGACTTAACCCAATGTCCGGCACACGCCTCCGCCCCCCCCAGGTGGAGGAAAGACCTATGATGGGTTCTCATCAAGTAAAAAAAAAGCTTAAGTTAGGTTAGGTTTTGGTTAGGTTAGGTTAGGTTAGGTTCGGCGCGGTTTTCTAAGTGTACCCGAAACCCATCTGTAGGTGCCGAAGTGGACCACGGTGGTGAGTTTAGCCGGTAGGAGTCCGGCACACCCCTCCGCCCCCCTCAGGCGGAGGACAGCATGCAATTTTGGTTGAAGTTGATTTTGTCTTTATCACAATAATTGTATTCTGTTCACTCAATTTCTGATTTCTGTTAGATTATTGTATCTCGTTGGATAGCTGAAAAGTTGTACATGTTTTCGAAATATTCTGCCGATAAAGTACTTCCGTGTTATTTTGCAGAAATCGACCTTTTTAGTCACAAGACCTGCTCAAAATTATGAAATGCGTAACGATTTATAGCTCTGATTTCAAAACTATTGCAGATAATTGTCATTTTATCATTGAATATTATGTACTGAAATGTTAGCAAACAGATAATATTAATATAAAAATATTGTATGCATTGGCTTTTTTTTTATCAATGTTCAAAGTTGTATAATGTAAATATCTTCAAAAAACATAAAATGACATATTACTCGAAAATGGTTGACATTTGCGTAGGAGTCATCAGGAGTCATTTGGTTGGAAATGATCTCTCCTACATCCCCATAACGGATTGCCGTCATATTACCAGTAACCCTGTATAATAATAAATACTATGTACCAACCTGGTTTTATTTTAATACTTATCGATTATACTTTATATATTACTATTCACCAACACAGCTATTCCCATTTTTAATCGACTTCCAAAAAAGAAAATTCTCAATTCGACTGTATATATTTTTTTTGTATGTTTGTTACGCTATTACTCCGCCAATTGCATACCGATTTTGAAAATCCTTTTTTTATTTCAAAGGGTTCTCTCAAGATGGCATTTAAATTTGTTGAAAATTTGATGAAGAACTTCGGAGATATACAATGGAACTCTTGAATGAATAACAGCATGTCACTTGCGATTTCTGTAATCGCATGATTATGAATTGTTTAAGCCACTCAAAATAGAAATATAAAATAAACGTTAAAAAATAGTATAAACCGACTTCAAAAAACTAAAAAGTATAATACATATAATTTTCTTAAAAAACTTATCAGCTTCTGAAGTCGTTGCCACTGCCAAGCTAGGTGCATTGAAGAATTTAAGAAAATTATTTACACTGTTTAGTTTTTTGAAGTCGGTTTTTACTTTTTTTAATGCTAGGTATTAATATCTAATAATCGTGATATATTTATATGAGTGAATATTAAATGAATCAAGCAATCCTTCAAATAAAAGAGCAAGTTATAATTAGTTAATACCAAATCATCTAACAACTCGGCAAGTGTAATGGGCATTTTTTGCTCGGAAGCTCGTTGACGAAGCATAAATTTTTTATTTCCCTTTTTTATAAAATCATTCATCATTGTAGTGATTGTACCACTGTTATTGGTATTAATTTTCTAGTAGTAACTCTGTTACTATATAGACCTATAAGTGAAACAATCTACAAATATATATTTTACATTGCCACCTCTATTTATTATATAGTTTTTTAGTGTCTGGCGCGATGCTCGCGTTGACATGCTCCGAGCGGTTTCCGTAATATTACAGGGGGTCGCGCGGGTTGCGCGGGTGGAGGAAGCGAAATCGACAAATTCGTTACCTCACTGACGCGCCTTAAGAATAAAATTCTCACGATGATTACCTACTGAAACTTTTTTCGTAATAAGTGCTGTAAATTACTTGTTTGTACATTTAACCAAGTACCTACTGTCTTGTATTTTAGTAAGAAAAACTCATCAGCGAATGATTTACCGCCAAGAGACATAGGCAGATTGGTCTGGATGCCACGCCGCGCTGTGCCGTTCGTGTTTCTCTCTCTAGTTTGCATCACTTCATCAAGCACGATCTTTGGCCCTAGTGTAATCCTGTCGCTGTTCCGACGATATAGGGGGACTTGGGTCCGGAGTCGGTTTAACGGGCCTTGGCTGGGGAACCCTTGGTTCTGCCCTTTTAAAGAAAGGTGTTGTGCTGTCTTTTTAAACGCTGTATTGGTAATTAAGCGCCTAACAGTGGATTTCTGTTATTGGACTGCAACGTCGGCGTCGCTGTGAATTTGTAGAGGTGCTATGCTTAGCTGTAGGATAAATTATATTGGGCGAGGTCGGTTTAAAGCAGTCGGGGATAGTCCGACATGTGTAACCGTGACCGACGGCGACGATTAAGCTACTTTTGCATGCGTAGATTATTTGTTGATTTTCAAATAATAGTTTTGATGTTGATATTCTGTCACGGCTGAGGTATAACCATTGCTCAATCTCGACCACTTTCCAAGTTATTTTACTCTTGAACCGCCACCAATAAATAATAACAGCAAATAGTAGCAGTCGTCATTAAGACTACTTGTGGGTTTAGAAAACTTTTTGACTTGAATTACATATAAATGTAATAAATTGTATAAAACCCTGCATTCAGGTGTCTATCTGGATGCAATATCAAACAAAAAGTCGCCTTTTTTCATTTTTAAATACAACAAACTCGCCTATAAATTACTACTAACGCCATCTTATTTCAAAAAGTCGAAATTAAAAATTATATGGCTAGAACTGAATAGAAAAAGCTCGTAATCCGTTTAAAAAAGTTATCTATAATGGTTTAGGAACAACCTGGGACAACTGGTAAATAATTTCATCACGCTTTGTATTTATGGAACACGACAGTGAGTGAAATACGTATCTAATTAGGTATCTAAAAATAAGATACCATTGAGCGAACTTCTAGTAGGTTGCTAATTTTAGTTAATATGTAGGTAATACCATTACTCTAGGTATGCCGTGTCACTGGATTCCGCCTTTACTGGTTCTATTATGGAGTTTCAATTAACGGAGACATTACGAACAATTATTTTGCTCAGCTCCCAACAGAAATAGCGTAATGATTTCTATAACATAAAATATGTTGACCGGACCTATGAACTGCAACAATATAATATTTTAAAAGGAGTCGCCTAGTTCTACCGTGACTTATAATTGTACACAGACATGATGATCTATTGCTTACCCCCCTTTGGCAAGAGCGTAATAATTTGTAGCCTATAATATGTTGACCAGCTTTATAACGAACATTACTATAAATTTTCATGAAATTCTGTTCAGCGGTTTTGCCGTGAAGCTCGGACATAGTTACAGACAAACAGACAAACGGACAAACAGAAAAAATTATAAAAATCATATTTTTGGCATCAGTGTCGATTATAGTACACGTATCAATTACTTTAAAAAAAAAAAAAACAATGTACAGTTTTCGCCTCGTTACGATTTTATTATAAGTATAGATACTTCTTTTTTGTTTTTTATGCTATTATTATTGTAATGAGGTATTTGTCTTGTTTGTATGTAGGACGTAATATCTGGATTTTCTTTAATTTCAATATATACTCGTCAAAACAAAATAAGGGCCACCTTATATTTTTGATCTTTTGGGCAAATTATGAGGTTCCTAGGTTTCTAAGTTGTAAAATTCATTGCAATGATTTGTTTTTAATGAAATGGGTTTAAATTTTACACAATCCACAGAAAAGAAAAACAATTTTACAACATTTTCAAGAAAAAGTGCAATTTCAGCAAAAAGTACACTTGGACTAAAAATGCAATTAAAAATGAAATTCCACGGCGTTTATTCTTCTTTCTTTTTGAATCAATATCTGGTGTAACCTCCTCTTTTCTGAACATATTCTTGAAGCCTAGAGGGCATTTTCTATCAGATGCCGCATTGTTTCTTGAGAGATTTGTTCCTAGCTTGATTTTAGGACGTTTAAGGGCTGTCTTTCATTGTCCACTGATCAATTTGTGTCTCATACTCTTCTTTTCAACAGATCCCACATGTGTTCAATTGTGTTCAAGCTCCAACTGTTCGCTGGCCTCGGCAACACTTGTATACAAGCCTCTTCTAGTGTCTCTCTGGTGGCTCTAACAGTATAAGCGCGTGCATTGCCGTGCAGCAGCTTGAAACCTGCACCCACTTGCTATGCAAATGGCACCACATAGAGTCTTATGACCTCCTGGATGTATCATTAAGTTGTTACTGTACCCTGGTTCTGAATTATGAGCTCAGTTCTTCCAGTTTGGCTTATGCCTCCCCACACCATAACATTGGGCCCCCCAAATCGATCATTGTTGTGGATGCAGGCATCTGCAAGTTGCTCCCTTTTTCATCTCCACACCCTTATGCAACGGTCAACACTAAAAACTTTTACTTTGCTCTCATCTGTAAAAAGCAATGTGCTTCAGTCACTTACGCTACAGTCCAATTGTTGCCTTGCGGATGTTTATTGATTTGCATGATGAATACTGATTTATGGAATTCGCACTACTTGATTCCTGGACAATTGCTGGTCTTCATAAAACTGGTTTCTAATTGTTTGGTCACTTAGTCACGTGCCTGTGGCCAGGCACAAGCGGGTTTGCACAGAGCGAGAAGTGACGGTGCTCTCTCTGCGTGCATGTAAGTCTATGTAGCGGTCTTCCTGAGCGGTGATTCCTCTGGCTCTGCCTAATTCCTGACTTCTGACAAAATTTTGGATCTCATAAAAGTAATTCCAGGCATTCTGAATCGCTCGCTGCGAAAATCTCGGCTGTAAAACTACAGATCGCTACCAATAGCCTTCTTGGATGAGTGTTATGGTCCTGGTCATTGTAGTCAAGTCCATTTGAAGTCGAACCTGTGGAATTACGTTCTTAAAATGCCGATGTACGCACTGACTCGACACACTAAACTGTTTTCAGTACAATACAAATGTTAAATGAGCTTAAAGTTCATGTTAAAAACAGGGTAAAATTAATTGGTTTCAAAAAAGTTGATAAAATCGAAAAAGTTGATAAATTTTAACGTTGATAACGTTGTAACGAAAAAGTTGATAAATTTCAAAAAAGTTGATAAATTTTAACGGTTTTTCAAGCGGAATGCTGTAAAAGTGTTCGCAAACACTTAAAATAATACAACGCTGTACAATTTACCACATGGATATAGTTAATGATCATTAAATCATCCATATTGTCGAAATTTGCAAGTGGCCCTTATTTTGTTTTGACGAGTATAGAATACGCAATTTAATCCGCAGACAACAGATACTGAGTAATATTTAACGATTTCTTGAAAATGTATGTCCCCAACATCTGTGATTCGTATCGCTAAACTCTGAAATGAATGGATAGTAATTTAAGTGAATATAAGTGCGTCGAAGCTGTCATCGCCTTTATGCCAAATGCACCCATCTCAACGTGAAAATTAAAAGCCATGTTTATTGCGACGGTCGAAACATGATTCGTTTGGGCGTCCACAACCATGTTATGTCATTAATGCCTTTCCGTAAGCCTTTTTGATACAGCTGCGACGTAGAATCCATTTTATTTAAGATTACGATTTTATTATAAGTATAGATAAATATTTTTAGTTTTGTTTTATATGTTTTTATTTTTCTGATAAGTTATCTTTAAAATCGTTTCTGTGCTTTGTCAAATAAATACTTTTAATGGTATGTAATTGTGTATCATATAACTTTGTTTTAGAGATGGGCGTTTTTAGAATAATAATGCCAGACATCGATGCCACTTACAGATACCGATATCGGATGCCGTGTCATGCTGACAACGGATACCTCTTGATAACGTCAGCATCAATAGTAGTTGACGGCACCAACATTGTGATTGTACTAATAGGCATCGATGCCCAAAATAATGATGCTGATATCGGATGTCGCTACTTTGATATCGATGCGCATCGATGACAAAAATATCTAAAAACGCCCATGTCTTCTTCATTTGTCGGTTTTGTTACGAAGAGAGAACATACGTCCTTCTATCATACATAGGTATTTATGTCCTTAATGATACTAGACGTATTGATAACGAGGCAAAACCTTTAATTCGAAGCAATATTACTAACATAATTTTCAAGAAATTTGAATTAATTTGGTCGTTCGCGATACATTCCTTTGAAAATTGCTTTTGCACGTAAATTCCCAAACATTCCGTCAATTTAGGACAAAATTCCTTAACTTGTAGAACTTTAACACGACTTATTGCCCAATAAATTCATACGTCGATACTGATAGCTTCCCTTGACATTGCTTCAAGAAAATCGTTGAGATTTTTCACGGGATGGGATAATAAATTTAAAGCGACGATCAGTGACAAGAACTCAAGATTTACTGACTTGGGATATCGCGAAAGTGAAAAAGACAAGTTGAAAGAATAATATCTTCTGGTGAAATCAAAGAAAAAATAATGTGTTTGAAAAATATTATATTTATCCATAAGTGTCCCATTTTTAGGCTAAATTGTTAAAAAATAATATGTGGCTGAGAGTAGGTACTAATGTATGCATTTCGTCACTTAATTAAATTATTAGATATTGCAAAACGGTTGGCCGACGCTACGCGTGACCCGAGGGCTGGCCTATTCTTTGGTCAAAGAATGTGGAGTGGCAATGCTGCCAGTCTTCTGGGCACACTACCAATTGACAGCGATGAGGAGGAGTACTTTGACGCCTAGGTGCTCAGTTTTATATTTGTATGTTTATTTTATGGTTTATGTAATTAATATCTAATAATTAGGCTGTGTACATATTTAAGTTTAGTATTAACCTCCCAAGTGTTAGATCGCATAATAAAATATCTGGTTTAAATAAAATAAAGATCTATTCTATTCTATCATTTTTGTGTAACTACGTTCAATTGTCACCAACACGAATTCGACCGCCATTTTATAATTTGTTCAATACCGTTAACTTGTTTATCGTATATTTTATTTGAGCTCGCATCGTATTGACCAATAAACTCGATCCCGTAAACTGGTTTCAGTTTTAAATTGGATGGGCTGTTTGGCCGATAATAAATGTAATAGGACAACGGAAATAACTTTGTTACAAATTCGGATGTATTTCAGAGGGTCATGATTTGTGACGTTTATATATTAAATCGTTAATAGTTTGGAGCCACAGAGCGCAGTATTTTAGGAATTCGACTTACAGACCGTGTAAGGAACACAATACTGCGCTCCAAAACTAAGACCACAGACGTTACTCAAAAAGCTGCCAAGCTCAAGTGGGATTGGGCTGGACACGTCTGTCACATGTCTGACGAGATATGGGCCAAAAGAACAACTGAGTGGGTCCCAGTAAATATTAAACGGCATCGCGGCAGACAGAGGCGAAGATGGCGGGACGAGCTTGACTCGTACCGAATAAACTGGTCACTAGCAAAAACCAGAAGTGAGTGGAAAAAGGAGAGGGAGGCCTTTGCCCTGCAGTGGGACAATACAGGCTGAAAATAATAATAATAGCTTTATTATGAAAAACATTGTTCTATTTGATAGTGATCTTTACTCTCTTTCATTGTAACAATTCCATATTTTATATACCACTAAGGTGGCAACCAAGCATACGGCCCGCCTGATGGTAAGCGGTTACCGTAACCTGTGGACGCTTGCAACACCAGGGGCATCACTCGCGCGTTGCCGACCCAGCTGCTAGCGTCATGTTGGCAATAAGGGCAAGAAGCATTGGTGCCCTTGCGCGCCCCGTTAGGAATACAACACTGCAAAAGACCAGTGTTATTTGGCTACGGTATTCTGCAAGGTGAAGTCCCGACCCCTATAGGTATGTCCTCATCACTATGAACAACTTTTTCTATGGTACCAACCCTGAAAACGCGAAAAGAAATCAACCGTTCCATATATTTTCATCAAGTAACATTGAATTATTTGTATGGATCAGCTGCTTTTTTTTTTCTGCATATCATCGCGGTTTTTAATGTTTTCAACATTCATCTAAGATTTCCTAAAATAACTCTTTAACTATACAGAAAGGGTAGGTAATGTCACCCTTAATGTCCCAAAATTTTGCGCCCACCTGTATATCATTCGCATCGAACACTCAAACGCAAAATAATATACGGTCACTATGAAAAAGGCCATTTCATTTTTAAATTATTCAGAGTGCGTTGAAATTGAATAATTCAATTTTTATTTCCTGTTGCTCAGATTTCATATTCTAACCGAAACCTAGTATTTGCTGCCATAAATATCAATACACTCTGTTCCCGAACGCAGACTGTGTTTGTTTTCAATCCGAGTAAATATTATTCTATAAAAGTCCTCTAATGAATTAATTCTGGATATAGGTAGTAGGTTTTGTTTTTCTTTTATAGATATTTTGATGGCCAATTTTATTTGTGCATTTTTGGACCAGCCTGTAGACTAAAAGCATTTTGCTTACCACGATTTCTGGTTGATTCCGTGTTTGTGTTTTCAGGTAGTAAAAGTCTTTTAGAAGACTGGAATTAGCGAATAGACAAACCGTATCAACGCCGTTTGTCAGCTAATTGGTAATCTTTTCATCATTTGATGATTACTTTATGATTCAAACACTACACTCATGCCACGGCACTCGACAGAAGATGAAGCAATTCCCGAAGATCGTTCATATAGCCACTTAGCAACATTATGGAAGTGAGGCTTATGATAAAAACCGACTTCAAAAGACTAAACAGTATAAAATAATATTCTTAAAAAGCTTAACAGTTTTTGAAGTCAGTGCCACTGCCAAGCTAGGTGCGTTGAAGAATTAAAAGCCCCGACTTCAGAAGCTGTTAAGTTTTTTTTTCGGTGTCGGTTTTTACTTTTTTATTATTTTTCAATCAAATTTATTTTGTGCTGAAAATAAATTTATTTTCTTTCTCCTTTCTAAGTAGGTAAACAAGCCGCTGGGATTATTTCATGTCTATAGAAAATTCTTATAAAAAGAGACCTCGAACGAATTCACACATTACGAACATTCTATGAGCTCTAATTTATATTTTTTACTAGCTGTGCCCGCGACTTCAGCCGCGTGAAATTGAACTTTTTATTTTTTTGCGAGGTTCTTTAATACATTTTATTTATAAGTAAAAGTAGCTTATGTTACTCCTTATAACATAGAGTATAAGTCCGGTCAAAATTCGATCCAACTGTTTCGAAGATTAGCTCGAACAAACACATAAACAGTTATTTTTTATTGTTTTTTTATCGTATATACTTTCATATGCATTTAGTAAAAAGCTATTATTTTGATATTATAAACAGACACTTCAATTTTATTTATTTGTATAGATTTATATTACAAACCTTTTCCTTTCCATTGCTTGTTTCATTTGTATAGAAGAGCCTGAAACTCTGTCTAACGACGCAACTGATATGCTAATAGCGCTCGTCAGCCCCTATTGTGAATGAACTCGACATTTTATGTCACCTCTTGAAAAAATAAGCAGCATGTATAAAAATGTGAATAGTTCATTAGATGAAGAGAAATTCTCTAAATAAGCCTTAATGTTAGACGGGGATTTTTAAAAGCGAAATCTCTGCGCTTTGCTTGATAGTAACTTTAACTTTTTATGTTTTATAAACTGTATACGCTTTTAAATTGTTTGCGCATTCCTAACAGAAATTGACCTTTCTTTATGTTTAATTTTTTAATAAAGATTAAAAGGTTAGTAGCAGTTTAGTTGCTCATTACTAGTATTCCTGGTGACACCTTCATCTAAACTAAATTCAATTTGCTTGTGGTAGGAGTGCCTCCAGGCCCTCCACGTCAACAGTGCAATGGGTGGGGTTCAAATTCATGACCATTCCTTCGTCATTCCCTATTGCTCCTTGATTGAAAATTAGATCTAGTTTTATGTGATCGATCTCATTGTATATTCCTGGTTACAGACAATAAAACCCAATGCATCGTGTTCAAATATTTCAATGA
The DNA here is from genome assembly GCA_932294325.1 of Allophyes oxyacanthae. Taxonomy (NCBI): domain Eukaryota; kingdom Metazoa; phylum Arthropoda; class Insecta; order Lepidoptera; family Noctuidae; genus Allophyes; species Allophyes oxyacanthae. Next base: position 3,181,928 of record OW028617.1, read on the forward strand.
ACCACATCATAAAGTAATAAGTTTAAAAATCAACAGTTATATTTCGTAGAAAAGCGGAATTTTCAAACAAAATACGCTTTCAAAAAAAAACTGGTAGAAATTACAATTCAGTCCTCTCCAATGATGATTGCGTACGGTTTCAGTTTCCTTTATGTTGATTATGTAATATGACGTTTTCGGAAAATGTTATCGGGGAAAATATTTTTCCATGTAAACGAAACATTCTGATCAAACTGTTTTTATGACTTGATTTTTGTTTCAATGGTGATTATTGCAGTATACAGGATGTACCTAAGTAATATTGTAACGAAAACTGATGACATGAATTCACTACCACATTTTGATAATATTCATCCCTAAGCATTAGAATTTTGCAGCGGTGTTAACAAACTTTTTATATTTTTATATTATAAAGGGCAAACGAGCTTTCGGTTCTCTTGATGGTAAGTGATCACCGCCACCCATGAATCCGCAACACCAGAGGAGTCATCGATGCGTTGCCAACCTTTTACGATGGTGTAGTCAGTTTGACTACTGCTAGACTCTACCACAAGGAAAGGAAAGGTGATTTTGTTCGCAGTAGTTTTAGTTAGATAACACCAGTTAGATATAACTAACTAAAACAACTGCTAACTAACTAACTAGTTAGATAACTAACTAGTTAAATAACTAACTAAAACAACTGCGACCAAAATCACCGTTCCTTTCCTTGTAGTATAGTCCAGCAGTAGTTAATAACTGACTGCAGCTCGTAAATGGGCTGGCTCGACCGAGGAAGTACCACATCTCACAGAATACTAGCGTAAAGTAGCATCCTGCTGCGTTTCGTTTGTGAGTGAGAGGACCGAAAGCCCTACCCATCCTAAAATCCTATACCGGTTCATCTCCATAGGACCTACTATTTGAAACCGCGAACTTCTCTACATTACATAAGTGCCTGTATCTGGTTAACATGATGTAAAGATCTATTCAATCATTTGAAGCAAAATCTACTGATACTTTCAATATTCAGCATGAAACTGAGCTGAAAAAGCATTCGTTAGCTCTTAATGCCGCATTGCAGAGTGAGGCGTCAACATTGCCAGTAACTAACTTTGATCGAGGCGTTAGCGAAACCGAATCGATACCTACATTGTATTCAAGCTTCAGAATAAATAGGGGTGTCCAAAACTTTATTGCAGCCACATACCGGGTTATTTATAATTCAGCAATAGTGCTTTAAGGGGTCTAAGTACTCATCAATATGAACTATTTTTACCGCGGGACCAACCTTGAAATTGCTAAAAAAAAACATTTGGGTATCTATATATTAATACGTGAAGAAAAAACTTTGTACCCATTTTTAAGCATATTGCGCACAAGGAGGAGTGTGAGATTTGACATAGTTAAAGTATATATATAGAAGGAGTGCAGAAAGCTAAAATTACGGTCGAATTTAGACCACTAGGCGACCTCTAGTTTTAATATGTCGGAGGCCCTTCAGGTCTCACCGAAAGTCCGGTTAAACAGAAAAGGCGTAAAGAGCTAAATTGAAAAAAATGAGTGAAAGAGAGATTTCAATTCAATTTCAATTTCAATTTATTTCATAAATATTTACAATAACTATAAAATACCTTCCATTGGTCCCAAACTAGGCTAGGTCTGTATCTTGGGCACCTTTGGAGGTAGTTGACAATACATAATTACTATACATAAAGTTAAAAATAAAAGAAATTGTGTTAGAAAATAAGGCTTAGGACTATGTTAGTAGCGCTTCACTTTGCACTATGTCTTTGTGCTGTCCTGTGGCACTTGTCCGCGAAAGCGACGGAACACCACGCGCACGGAAGAGTTTGCTGAACATCTCCAGCGAGTAATTAAAATCTTAATATCGTCCATCTATTCAATGCAAACGGAAGTATGCCACTATTCCAAAACCTACATAGGTAAAATATAACACAAGCTCTCCAAAATTGAGGAGAGTCAAGCACCATAACTAACCATTTAAATAAAGGGGGTTCACATCAGTGCGGTATTGTGGTCTCCGACCGTCTTTGCCCACGATATACGATGTACCCTCCTCACTATTGGGACATATGACCATATTTTGTGTAGGATTACGTCGAGATCAAATTGTGGAGTTAATTGTTTAAGGATTATAAGGGATAATGTCGAATGTTAAGTTCCTAAGATTCTAGTTAAATTATGGGCTGTGGTTTAATAGGGTTATTCGATAAGTGTGGTTAAGATAGATTGGGTTAAGTTTGGTAGGTTAACAATTATGACGTTAAATAGTATTTCACGCTTGACTTAATTTATGTAGACATAGTCTATAGAATCTTTTGAGATCATGACATAACCTAACATTATTTTTAACCCCCGGCAAAAAAGAGGGGTGTTATAAGTTTGTAGTGTGCATCTGTGCATCTATGTATCTCTCTGTGGTATCGTAACTCCAAAACGGATGGACCGATTTCAATGCAGTTTTTTAATTGAAAGCTAGTTTAATCGGGTATCATCTTCGCTATGTTTCATGAAAATCTGTTAAGCCGTTCAAGAGTAACAGCTCTTTATCAAGTTAGAGTTGGGGATTTTTGATTGATAGATTTATTTATAGATCTACCAAATAATAGCATAAAAGTTTCACCACAAAGCAACACGTCATCTACCTAAGTCATGAAACCACTTGTCGTGCACACTCCTGCCCTTTGAGCTCACACGCTGCGTTTTGATACAAAAAATATTACTTGACTCAAGTTGCAAGTGATGGCGACTTCTTCGACGACAGAGAGCACGGGGTAGAATGTGGTTAGTAGACACGGAACATTAGAACGTTAACCAACTCGCCATTACCGAGTGAAGCAATATGAACTTTAGTGGCTCGGCAATTGAGCTCAGAATAGGGTACTTCGCTCGAGGAAGTGAACTATCTGTTACGTAGTAACTATTTAATAATCTGTGCCCAAACTTCACCGATGACAGTCATGTCCTATGTAATAGTGGGTAAACCTTTGCCAATACCGAGCAGAATTCCAAATTCGGGCATACGGTTTTTTTTTAAATTGCCTGTCTAGCCCAGGACTTTTAGCTAATAGCTCGGCCACCGTTGAAGCCGCCTTTCAGCTTTCCATTTTAATAAAAACAACACTATAGTGTATTATGGTACTTTATTTATCATTAGATATCTATCACAGTATATACCATGTCTATCCGTGCAAACTCGCCGCCCCGCGTCCCGCAACTTATCGGGAGGGCCGCGCTTACTCGGTCGAGGGACCAGTGAGGCAAATTCAATTTCTTATAGCAGAAAATAATTCTCACTAAAACCTACAAAATAAAACGACATCACTAAGCCGTAATCTCTTTTAACTTACTACCGTACTAATGCCGGATAAATCCGGATATGACTCGTCCGGCTAGTTTCACCGGATGGTTTTAACTATGTTTAACAATCCGGAGTTTCAGTATAAAGGCGATACGGTTTGTAGGTCACTCTTTTATGTGAAAATAAATGTTGTTCTGCAAATAGTACATCTGTTTTTAGTTTTTAATTTTAAAAGTCTAGATTTTTCCAGGCTTGGAATAGATTACTTTGCTCTTACTATACAAGTGTTGGAGGCAAGTATTGGATGATATAAGGTTCTACTTTTTTAGCGGTTCTACTTTCTACTTTCTACTCCTCTACTACTTCTCGGTTCTACTTTCTACTCCTCATTATGAACAACATTTACTATGGCTGTTCCATACAAATAATTAAATATTACTCGATTTAAGGCCATGTTCACTGACAATATAACAATTATTGTTTAAAATGAAATCGGCCGATTACCCATAAAAAATTCATGTTTAAACGGCTGATTTAGCTTTAACCATCTGTTATGTGGTCGATGAACTTGGGCCTAAATGAATGGAACATCATATTTTTTTTCGCGATTTCTGGGTCATCTACATGAAATAGTCACTATTCGATTATCACTACCCATGCAAGGAAAAGAGTAACATCTTCACTTGGAAGTACACGACAGTTAAAAAACAGTAAAAAAACTACTAAAAACCGATCTTAAAAACAAAGACAAAACATCTTTTTCCCACTAAAAGCAATACAAACTTAGCTTAAACCATTTCCGTTAACATAACTTGGCCTTAATGCTTCACAGAACAAAACTGTAAGCTATTTACGAGTACATTGGATTGCATCACAAACTTGCCACTTTAAACAACAACGGAGTATCTACATTAAAAATAGAAGTTTCTGGAAGCACTATTTTTAATTCGAAGCACTCGGAAACTTAATCAAGTAAATAAAAATGGAAAAGAGAAAAATAAATTGTGAGCTGCACGATGGATGAAATGTTTTATCCGGAACTGTGTGCTGACACAGAGCAGTAATCATTCCGTAGGTTTGTACTCACTTGATATTCTAGATTTTATGTACATTTAATACAATAAACAAAATAATTTACGAAGTAGAGAATGAAGCTTTTTTTTTTTTTTTAGCGTGGTAAAGTCATCAAATGAGTCCTCCCACCCCGGGCAGGGCGGGAGGGACTGTCAGACTTGTACTGACTAAAATCCACGGTGTTCGTTCAATAGCCCTTTACGTTCCGGGGTTACAGTAATGAGATAAGTCCCGCGACCCCGGCAGGCTTCGGCCCTGTACAGGGGGGGCCCCGTCAAGAGAATGAAGCTAGAACGACATTAGACTCACGTGGGCCACGAACGACAATCTGGGCAAATCAGAGCTCACATACTTTATATCGTGACTAGTTGTGTAGAGATCCACGCCACACGACGCAACGCCAGCGATTCCAGATTTTCGATGGATGGTAGAGGAGTTAAAAACTTTATTTACGTTTCAACATTTATGCCTAATCTAGAAGATTAGGCATAAATGTTGAAACGTAAAAAAAGTTTATTTTTGGAATAACTGCTAATTTACACTGGAGTAAAATATACTCCATCTTGGTCAAAATTGGGTCTAAATAATTCAATCTAACCCTTATTACCCGACACTGGAGACAACTGACCTAAAGTTCAGACACATCCAAATACACATCAATGAATAAAGCTAACAAGTGAAGCGTAGTTACTTAACTGCATTATACATTGGCTTGCCTTCTCCGAGCCACTTTGTGAACTGTGGCAGTTCCTAGGGGATACCCGAACTTCAGTTATTAATTTGATCTGTCGAGCCCCCGTCTCACAAAACAATGCTGTTGGCAGGTATCTACGAATGATTTGTTAGTTACTTCTGATTGGAGATTTTGTGAGAGCATTTGTATTGGTTTTAGGTGAAATACGTGAGGGTACTGATGTTTTGTTAGCTTTTGTTGTAAATTATAAAGTAGGCTAACTTTAACGAACATACTTTATGTTGTATTTTATTTGATTATTAGATTTCATTTGTTAACACAAAATAATATTTTTGTTAATTTTAAAAATATAAAATTATTATTATACCTATTTATACGCTGTACCAGTTTTTTTTAAATAAAAAATTGTATGTCTCCTATTTGAATGTGTAGGTATCTAAAAAGGCAATTGGGACAGAAAAAAAAACAATAATGGAAATAAAAAGGTATATTGCATACCCAGACCAATAAAACATTTATTGTTCTGAGATTGCATAATTTAATATAAATTTATCCTGACGATATCTTCTCAATAGTTTCTTCGAGCATAAGCCTTCTAGTTGTCGGGGGTAATTGCAACAAGGGTTAAGTGGAACCTCTGCCTCGTCATACTCTGGCTTTCATCAGCACGATGGAGAACCACAGACAAGAGCTCGTATGTTCCACTCATCGAGACATCAGCTGATAAGAATCCTATACCACAACTGGTGAATGGTTGAACAGCCTCCAAGAAAGACACGCTGCCGGCAGGAATCCTGTTGTTAGGGTAAGCTTCGTACATCACACCATTGGGGAAGATGACATGACAAGTCTGGAGAGTATCCAGGAAAGACTTGGGGATCGTCAAGGACTTGCCGATTAGCTGGTTGGTCAGGAATGTGTGGTACTGGTCCGCTAGGGTGATTTGGGTTAGGGCTTGACCTGGAAAAAAAGGTATCAATTAGCGAAATAAAAGTAAAAGAAGTGATGTGGGGATATTTAACGTAAAATTGTGTCGAGAATACTCTGTTAATAATTATTGCTTTGATAAATATGTTATTAAAAGTCAGTAAGATCCTATTAAAATTGGAACATCAGTAATATTTGACTATACTAAAATATTTAATTAAAAAATAATTTTAATAACAAAAGCAGTTAATTGAATCACAAGATATCATACACAGAAACATATTCAGTCGTTCATTAAATTGCGTTTTGTGTAACTTGTATTGTATAACTCATAGCTTGTAATGTAACGTGATTATATTTATTTTCTTCTAACACTTTATTGTGAATCTACGATTTAATTAAAAGAGTATCGATGTAGTTTCTTGCCGGTATCTTCTCCATATGACTAACCCACATGGAACCGTGCACCTATCTATGCAAGACTTTATAAAAGGCCAAGTTGTAAAAAAAATTGACTTTGAATTTCGAATTGTTTTAGAACTTGACTAATAAAAAAGGCATTTTTTAAATGTCACATTCTATTTGAATCTTTCTCGAGTACACGTTAATAAGTTCGCAAGATTAAAAAAACTTTTCATAACTTTAATACTTTCAAAGGTTTCCAACGTCGGGCCCAACAGTATTTTATCGTAAATAAAATTTGAAAACTGATTTGTCATGAAAATATTTAGATTAATAGTACCTTGAGTCAAAGCCGCTGCGATCACGAATAAAGCCAATAATTTTACTGCCATTTTAAAAGTCACAATACCAACACTTGTCCTGAATTACATAACATTCTTTATATAATGTTTGGTAGTATGATTACATTTGATTACTACGTACTAATCATTGAAATCACTGATATTTTGATTTATATCTGTAACTTTATCAACTATGATTACTTATATCGCTTTTACGTTTGTTTGTTGTTCATCATTAAAAGCAAATTCAGAATTGAAAATTTGACTATACAATTACATATACTATAGCAAAATTATTGTTTCTGAAATGTTATTCTTCATTTACTGGGCATTTTTATGTATATTTAAGTGTAAATTTTTACCCGACTACGGAGATGGTTATATGTTGACCGTTATGTACGTATTTATGTATACATCTGGTCCCTCATAACTTCTAAACTACTTATCATAATTCGACAAATGAGGTATCGTTGGAAGCGTCTTGATTGTCCACTGGTTATAGGCTATGTGACGTCACATTTAAATGAACCACGGCTATCCTCTGAACATCATTATGAATATGTATTAATATTTTCTTGTTTCATACTTTTTCAGTAGTCGGGTTTTAATTTTTGAACTTAATGTTTTATATTAAACGATAGATTCACGTAGATATTTAAGGCAAAAGTTTTGAGATGAACACACGAATAATTTAGATATAGAAAATTATTTTAGTTACCGTACGAGATACGAGAAATAAATTGTATACTAATTATACAGTTGATTGCCAATTATTTAAAGATTGCGTAAGATAATGATCTTATCTTTAATACGTGAGTTTTAGTTTTAGATAAAGTTAATACAGTCTTTGTGTCATCGGATACATCAAAGGCTAATAGGTACTATTTTTGTATTTTACCTATACATAATTTGTATTAACTGTTACTAGGGGTCGCCCAGTGGTCGAAATTCGACCGTAATTTTAGCTTTCTGCACTCCTTCTCATTATAAAATTTGACTATGCCAAATCTCATACTCCTTCGTGCGCGCAATATGCTTAAAAAGGGGTACAAAGTTTTCTCTTCACGCATGATAGATCTTCGCAGGTCGCAGTGACAAAGGGGCTTAGTTCCCTACCTCTTCTAAAATAATAACATTGTGTTTTAGGTGTTAAATTAACAGACCGTGATCGAAATACTACACTGTGCTCCAAAACATAAATTACTGCCATAGTTCATAAAGCCACAAAATTAAAGTGGGATTTGGCTGGCCACGTCTGCCAGATGCCTTATGAGCTGTGAGCCACGGTAATCACTAAATGGAGCTCTGATATAGCGAGAAGACATCGTGGCAGATCACGAAAGAGAGGATGAACTTGATAAAGTAAATAATTGGTTCCCACCTGCTCTAGATTGAAAGGTCTGAAGGAATTATTTGTATGGAAAAGCATTATTCGCGATTTTATGCTAGTGGAACTGAAACGCTTGGTTCAAGGGATTTATACACCTGTAGCTATATCGATATTTAGAGAAGAATAATTATGATTCACAGTCATGAATTAATCTTTTGTTTTTCTTCTGATTTCTGTGGGAATTCCTAGAACTTTAAGCACAATATGTTTATACAGTATAAATATTTGCAATACGATGATTTTACTGCAAATCTACATGCAACTGGACTATGAAATTTGTGGCCAGACATGAACGCAAGCCACACCTGCGTTCGCAATTTATTGTAAAAGCTTAAGCTATGTCATAAACATTTATTGTATGTGAGCCATAGATTGTTGGTTCGTTTGTTTAATATTAAATTGAATTCAAATCGTGCGCTAAAACTTATTTTACGAATTTCCTGGTAGGATTTTATTAAATCTAGATTATTGAAATATTGTTTACGATCAAATAATAAATTTATAACGATATACACACATTAATAACACTTTCATTTCTAGGCTTCTCTTCATCATCATAGTACCTATAAAATAAAGTCGCTTTCCGCGTCTGTCTGTCTGTATATCCGCTAAGTCCTCCTAAACCACACAACGGACTTTGATACGGCTTTCACCATCATTTTAAGCATTGCTTCCTAAATGTTTATATCTATAATACTTTCATATTGAATGTAAGGATCGTAGAGAAATTGCACCGCCACGCGAAGTGGGGCACGGGTCGCTAGTTCGTAATAAAAATAAAGAGGCATCCAATCACAGCCGTGTAACGCTCAACGAAGCGGGTAATTCTGCAACAGTTTTACCGCAAACCACTGGTAATCAAATTAAAAGGTTATTACGTTTATCCTTACAAACAGTCAATGTAACTCGTATTCAACTGCCAATCCAAAAATCAAGATCAACAAAACAAGACCAACAAGTCAACAACAACAACCAACAACAACAACAACAAGCAACCCCAACAACAACCAACAAGCCAACAACAACAACAACCTAACAAGATAACAACAAGAACCAAGGACCAAGGTATCAAGATTTTGAGAAGTTATGTTATTATGTTTAATTACTAATTTTAATATTCATGCAATAAGATCTGAAACGAAACTGGCCCGCACATCTGACATTTTCAAATTCATGTGCGGATCAGAACAGCGTTAAAGTTGTCGATGGTGTGTGTAGTCCGCCAACCGCGGCTTTAGGCCAGCGGGGTGGACTAAGGCCTATCTCTTCTCATTCCAGCCCAGTAGTGAGACAGTAAAGGACTGAATTGGTATACAATACACTTAATTTGTGATCATAATGACATTATCAGTAACAATAGACCAAAATAAAGAGACATCCAATGACAACCGTGTAACGCTCAACGGAGCGAGTAATTCTGCAACAGTTTTACCGCAAACCGCTGGTAATCAAATTAAAAGGTTATGGCGGACTGAAATACAACAAAATGAAAATTAATTAAATGACAACCCTGGATTTATATTTATATTGCAGTGATTCTAGATGAATGATAAAAGGCGATTCGGTTAATTGTTCGTTGGAATGGTCTAATTGATATTGGTCGTGAATTCTAGTGTCATTATTATTGTTACGCTTTTTACTCGACTGCGCCAGAAGGAGGGTTATTTACAAGCATTTTTTCCCTGATCGTTTAATCCCACGTTTAAATTTGTAAGTTACTTTTCAGATAATTTGAACATCCATTATGTTAATCTGGAGTTCACTTTTTGTCTATGAGAGTTCACATTCGTTCTACACACAGAATACATTTTGTGACAGTCATTATAATTATAATAAAGACACTTTTGGTAGAAATCACTGCAAATAAATTAATACCTAGGGCAACTCTTATTTCAGTGTTATAACGTCATAAATTTTCAATAATTTTTAAAATATAATACTTGAGTTGTTCAAGTTGATTTTGGTTTTGCTCTACTTCTAATACCAATGCCAATCTTAAATTAAATTTGTCTTTTACGAAATAACATTAAAATCACGTCACCCAAGAAATCGATCGATAACATTAACAATTCAAAACGCGTTCAAAGAGAACAGTCTCGTTCGTTACATAATGTGACACGTAAAACAATTTCCAAGACCCTTATCCGAGACTACGTTGAGAATACAATACACGAAGTAAAGGACCAGCGTAGATGACATTCCCTTTATGAAAAGATACATGCGGTTGCGGGTCTAGAAAGAATGGTCGCGCTATGATATCATTGAGTTGTGATGTACGCTACAAGTACATTGCGTTCTCAAGTTTGATGGAGTAGCTTAATAGCAAAATGATTTTATTTTAGATAAAATCAAAATACAGTACGTAATGTGTAGAAAATAGGGACGGCCATTTTTTTTTCTGTAGCCGTTTATTATTCTCAACGTCCATTTTGACATTATCTTAATATTATCTTAACGCAGAGTAACTTAACGTACCGCTGTCGTGCAAAGCATTTTGTTTGCGAACATATCGTGACTGTACTTCTAATTGTTGGAGAAGGGTAGCCTATTCTTTGCCGAGAATCACCCACCTAAAAATATCCTACCTCATTTTTTATTTATTTAATTATAGATCAATCTTTATTCGTAATCTATACTTATAATAAAATCGTAACGAGGCGAAAACTGTACATTGAATATTAAAAAAAAAAGTAATTCTTGCAATAAAATTATAATGACGTTATCCCGCTTTCCACCAACCTATGAGTCACTTTCATGAATTTTGACAGGCTTAGAGAAAATGTAATATACTTAAATATTAAAGTATGTTGCATGGTAAACCTTCCGGAAGAAATGCTCAAAATTATAGAAAGAAAGAAAGAAAGAAAAACGATTTATTTCTTACACAAATTACGACACACATAAAAAGTAAAAAAAATAAAACTAAAACAAATAAAAAAAGAAGTAACAAATGAAGACAAAAAATAAAAAGTAAAAAAAATAAAAACACGATCCAAAAAAAAAAAAAAAAGTAACAATTTTTAGTACGGTGAAAACAGCATCGTTTATATGTATAATACTTTCATGTTTAATGTAAGGATAGTAGAGAAACTGTACCATTGCTAAGCCGGGAGCGAGTCGCTAGTTTTTAACAAAAAAAAAAATGTTAATAAATTTATGTATAAATAGTTATAAGTAACTATGCATAATTTACTTGTTTAGTATAATTATCTTGTCCGTGCACCTACCATACGTTTTTTCTCTGCATCACCCTTAGGTTGACTGGTAGAAAATGCCTACGGCATTAAGTCCGCCTCTGTACTTAGTGCATAAAGTATAAATAAATAAATCTATCTATATATATCTGTGAGTGGAAAAAGGAGAGGGAGGCCTTTGCCCTGCAGTGGGACAACCCAGGCTGAAAATAATAAATAAATAAAAATAATAAATCTAAAAATACCCAATCAAAAGCACAACCTTACAAACAAAAAGGACTTCGCAAGTCGTATAAAACATGGAATAAACCAAAAACGTTAACAAGAAGCTGTAAATAGAACGTGGGTGTACAAAATGGGGTAAAGTTGGGCAATTTAGTGAACACGAACGAATAAGCCGTCCATCGATCGTTGTACATTTATTTCTGTTGCATAAGTTGCGTAAATATCTTCAATGGATGTTGGTTATTGATATTTCCGTTTAGTGCTTGGTTTGTGTTTACTTTGCCTTATTAACTATTAGACCCCAAAAACATATTATTTTTTAAAAATTCTAACATTTCCATTAATTATTTTGCGTTTTCAAAAACCAATTGACATTTACCTCAAAAACGCTCAAGACTGTCATGGCGTCTTAAATCACGTCATGCCGTGCGAAACATTCAATATCTGTGTAGGGCAATTGAAGTTTTCATTGAATTAAAAATGAACTAAATATTTCCAAGTACTGTTTAAGTGCCCAAGTGTAAAAGCACAACTATAAAAACACCAAACAAATTATATAAATATGATCTAAACAATAAACAAATACGGACATCACGTAACACTTTCTGATTGGTGTTCACTGTCACGTGACTGAATGCCTAATTTTGCCGAATTTATTTTCTAAAAATAACAATAATCTTTATGTTTTATAATAAATAATTTTGATTTTTGTTAACTGCATATCATGATTAGTCATTAGAAACTCTAATCCATCCGATTTATTCTTAGTGGACACAAGCCTATTGGATGATTTGAAAATTGTAACATAAAAATTTATAAAACGCCTTTTTAAGGGGTTATACTCATCATTATAAAAAACTTTTAATAATTATGGGATCAACCCTGAAATCGCGAAATAAATAGATCTGTTCGTCCATACATTTAGGGCTGATTTTTCAATCACCAGATTATGTTTTACCCCACTAATAAATTTGATACTTGCCAGATTTTGTATAGGATTATCAGGCGGGTGATTGAAAAATCTACCCTTAGTCGAGTAACATTGAATTATTTGGATGGAAGAGACGACTTTTTCTCGCGATTTCAGGCTTGGTCCCATTGAAATCTAGTTCTAGAAAGTCACGGGACTAGAAAGGCAGGGTTATTGTAGATAATAGTTAACCACTTAGTTTCTACGTGATAACACTAAGACAAGTTAACAAGAAACATTAGTTCACTAGTTCAAATATCGACTACTTTAAACATACGGTCAAAGAATTTAGCCGTGACTGTTGACCACAGATAATAGACTACCACTGCATTATGCCTGTATTCAACAAAACGTTCGGCAGGGATGTACTGCCGATATTAAGTCCCGTGTGGAACTCGCGTTCAACTGCCGCACTTGTGACCACTAGATCAACGGGATTTAATAAATAGACTATTTGACTTTTTCATAGCCATTCCACCTTTTTCTTTTTATACTACAAAATGACAAACAAGCACACGGCCCGCCTGATGGTAAGCAGCTACCGTAACCTATGGACTCTTGCAACACCAGTGGCAATAGTCATTTATGTAAACTTCAGCGAGTATTGTCAATTGTCTTGAGCCATATAAGTTATGTTTTATAAAAGTATTTCCTTATAAAAAACAATTTAATATCAACTCATAATACAATATTTATTTTCGTACTCTTGAAAAAAAGAACTGTTTTTTTTTACAATAAGATTTATTGGACTCTTGAAACTAAACCGTACCCGTCCGAAATAATCCGCCATACATCCCTAACACCTCTAAGTTACACCAATACCAGTTCTTATTAAGCTGAGCCAAGTTTTGGACACTTTTGAGACAATGGTGGACGGGTTGAGCCCGCCTGACACCATGATGGACGAGCGCTAACGATTCTACGATACCTAATCAGTGCGAGTGGATGCGCTTACGTTTTTGCTGGTCCTCATATGGGTTTAAGATGGCAAATAGATTTCGTGGCAAGTGCTTTTAGTTGGAACGTTGATTAAAATGTCATCTATGTTTTTATTCTAGTATTAACTTATAAAAGATGTCCAACTCAAAGGCTAAGATATCAAGTTTATCAACAGAATCGTAATTTAATTCAATTTCAACGAGAATCATAAACCAGCTTTGTGAGACTGGAATTCTATTAACTGCAGGCATCTCCGAGCAATTCTCAGAATAAAACAGACTTAGCAGCAAACAAGATAAAACTACAAAATTAAAAAATCCAGCCCATTACTGACTCACTGCTAGTCACGGGCCTCTCCTCAGAATGAGAAGGGTTAGGCCTCTAGGTTAGTCTACCACACTGGCCTAGTGCAGGTTGACGGACTACAAACAGCATTGAGAACTTTATGAGGCCCTCTCAGATGTGCAGGTTTCCTCACGATATTTTCCTTCACCGTCGTCGCAAGTGATAATCAAATTCGAATCCACACATGAATCCTAAAAGTCCGAGGCAGGCCGGGTTTGAACTCAGACCCTCCTGCATAGAAGGCAAGCGCTTACCCGCTAGGCTACCACTGCTTAAAATTACAAAAAGAAAAAGATTAATATTTCATTTTTATCAAATCTTCACTCAAAAATTCGTATCACAGTAATCCACAAGTCAGCGTGAAATCGAAACTCAATTCCTCTAAAACACTGGCATCAAGGAAAGTCAGTACAAAGTCCATTTCATTAATAATATTCGCAACGCACTAAGCCTACGTAAATGCAGTGAAAATAGAGTATAGCATTAAATTTAATTGCAATGGTCCTTTTGAGTGCAGCCGAGCCGCACCGCACTCGCTATAATGACGTCATTTCTGTAATGCTATTGCGACTCAACTTAGGGTCGGACCGATGTTGAGCCGCAAAACTGTTGTTGATTAAAAAGTGGGATAAAATGTTTCCTTTTAAATGTGCGTTTGTGTGTGACTGTTCACTTTACATGAAGTGCTAACGTCACTTCAATTTATATATTTGTGTACTCGTGTTTATAATCTAGGCTAAGTATGTAGTCGTGATATTGGTATATTATATTATTTGTATATCTAACCAATACAAACAGCTTACATTTCAATTATGTACCTTACACACATATTAGGCGTCACATATGACCATGTAAATATTAAATACTGTAATACAAGATGGCGGCTGTTATTACATTGACTAAAGCTCCTGAATAGGTACTAATATTTATTTATTTATTATTAGACAAACTTATATTTATTTTTACAGGTGCATGTCTTCAATAATTAAGTTAACGATTAATCTACATACTGACTTATAAAATATGACTCATAAATAAACATAAGACTAAATCTAATTATAATTGTAACTTAATATTATATAGATACATATTTAAAAACAGTTTGAAATCACTTAGAAGTTGAGATATTTTGTACATTGTTTCTAATATTATGACAAACATCTATGGAGAAGTATTTTCTATATTTAAAAATACATAATAAACGTAATTCTGCATTTGATTTTTATTTATGAAACTAAAAATAATTGAAATAATAATAGTTTTATATTATTTTTCTTATTTTTATTATAATAGTTTTGGTATGAAAAATATCTCATATATTTTTAGAGTGATTTTAAACTATTTTTGATGTAGGTATGTCTGTGTGTGTTCGTAGTCTAGTAATTAGACCATGTAGGAAGATCGAACTTTCAGGCTTAGATGTACAAACTTTTCTAGCTTCCATTACAACGGTCTTTAATTAAATAGTCTCAACAAACTTCAAAGCTTTTGTTCAGATTGTCTTAGAATACTTCGATACTAAAATCTAAAGATGCTCGAGGTCGTAGAATATAATAGAAACAGTCTTTATTATTGTAAAATAAATAACCAGCTAAAATATTATTTACAATTTAAATTACATTATTCTCCTAGCTCTTACCACAACATTGTAGTAATCAAGATTGTAATCTAATAATTCAAAAGAGTTACCATGACGTTTCTTGCCGGCTGGCCATAGGACATAGTTACTATGTATTTGGAACCGCGCACCTAGAGTGTCGTGCCTGTATTTGGTTTACTTGAAATAAAGATTATAATATATTGTATTTTATCGCAATCCTATATTTCTTTTTCTTGGAAAGCTTACCTGTATCTTGCAGTGAGTATTGGAAGCGTGAATCCGCATATCTGGAGGTCTACCGCGTAACTAAAATGGTAATGAACATCGACTCTGGTAATAAACTTCAATACGATCGTGAGAGGCTAAGCTTCGAGCTACCTTGTAACTAACCTAACCGTCAAAAATCCCCGACTCCAACTAGAAAAAGAGCTGTAACTTTTGAACGGCTGAACAGATTTTCATAAAACATAGCTAATATGATACCCGATTAAACTAGCTTTCAATAAAAAATCCATCCGTTTTGGAGCTACGATGCCACCGACAGATACACAGATCCACAGAACCACAGATACCTACACAATACAAACCCCGCACCTTTGACATTCATGGAAAATTTAAAACACCGTGAGGAAATCTGCTCACCTGAGAGGGTCCCAGAGTAACGGTAATATTTGTAATCCGCCAAACCGCACTAGGCCAACGCGGTGGTTAAATAAGCCCTCTGAGAAAATTATTATATTATTTATATATCACTACGAGTATACTTACGTTTCATCTCTAACATCGCTCAGCTCAGTGTTGCCACCCTCTGATTTAGGTTTCCCTAGACCCCTAAATTAGGTATTTTTCAAAATGTTTTCCCCTAAACATTTGTTCTAAGAATAAAACAACAACGGCCACACAACCATAGCAGCATTATTCGTATTTGACATCTCCCTTCCGCGTATACACAAATCTATGAGCGCGAAAGAGAAAAATATATTATTGTTTGTTGCCAGCGATAGAGTATGATACATCTGTCATCGGCACACCAAGTTACGTTCACATACGCGCATAGTTACGCG
The DNA here is from genome assembly GCA_932294325.1 of Allophyes oxyacanthae. Classification (NCBI taxonomy): domain Eukaryota; kingdom Metazoa; phylum Arthropoda; class Insecta; order Lepidoptera; family Noctuidae; genus Allophyes; species Allophyes oxyacanthae. The sequence continues at coordinate 3,198,397 of OW028617.1, forward strand.
TTCAATTCTTTTGAGTCGAAAATCAAAACATTTCTTAAAAAATTCCCAAAACTTTTTTTTAACCTAAAATTCCCATACATAATTTTATGCCCTAAAAATCCCCTGAAGCTGCAAACATCCTCTAAATTTAAGGGAAAATACCCTAAAGTGGGGACAGTGGATCAACTCCACTCCGCTTCGTTCGTCTCACAATTACTCTCCACTTAGCTAGTGTTAGTTACACAGTCTGTCTACAGTGCACATGCAACGTGATTAAGTGTCACTTAGCATCTCTAAGCAGCACGCTACTGAATTATTTGTTACATTTATAATGTCCAGAGCATCTTAGTGGAAACAGTATTTAGGTTCCGAGTGAGATATTTTGTTGTGTAAATACATGATAATGGCTAACAGTAAGCACTTGTTTATAGTACGTAAATACTTTCGTGACAAGACATCGGCAGATTCATCTTGGCTCTGTTTTTTCCGAGTTGTATAGGTATCAGTGGCGAAGGGTAACAGTTTTAAAAGGGGAAGCCGTCCCAAAAATGCCCCTCTAAAAATTGCTGAAATTAATGCTACCAGACAAAAATCCATACCGTCTCATGTAATCTATATATTATAGTCATATCTGGAAGAGCTCGACCTAACTGAATAACAAGCCTTTTTTTTGTCAGTTGGATTAGTAAATAATATTTATTATTATTACGTTGGTCTATGCACTAACCAGTTCCTAAAGAGAAGCCGATGGGAATCGGGTTGTATGGACTCTTCACCACTGATAGGTATATATATTTATTAATTTTGTATGTATATTAAGTTTATTAAGATTCATTATGTAATGTTTATGCAAATTTATTTTATTTAAGTTTATGTCTACGTAACATTATACCTCTCAATTATTATTTTTTTGGTGCAACTACCTTCTTTGTCTCAGTAGATATCACCATAAAATCGTCCGGTAAAGAATGCCTATGGCATTTAGACTGCCATTATAGGTACATTGTACCTGAAAAAGGCAACTGGATAAGGAAGGTGATGGAGGCAAAGAATACTAATTATTACTACGTAGTGGAGGATAGTGTTGTGATGGATCTTGGGAGAGAACTTTGTCCAGTAATAGAATGCGATTTTGCGTGATAATAAAATTTGGTATTTTCTGACTTATCAAGATTGAAAATAAGCAGTACCTTTGTACTTGATATCTTTACTTATTTTCTTTGTCATGTGTATGTGTGTACATAAATAATAAATAAATAAATAAATTGACCATAAAGCCTTGTTGTGCAAATTAAATATCTAGAATTCATATTCACCTCTTTAACAACTTTTTCCCTGCAACTACTGAAAAACTCATTTCCCGTTTCAAAGGCCGCTCATCCTCTATTTTTTCGCATTCATCGTTTAAAATAAACATAAACTACTGAATACCGTACAGACATAAAAGAACGCACAAAGCACTGACATCAACAAAATACATTTTTAATATAACCCACAAATAATACAAAGGAAAAATGTTTTGACAAAACACGGGAATTGCCAAAACAAAGTTCTGTTGCAAAACACTCGTACCACTTTACGTGCATGCATGCGGGCTTGACGCTTCCAAGTGTCAAAATTTCAACATCTCGACTCCCCCCTATTCAAGTAGTTCTGAATTTAAATAGAATTGTACAAAAATTCGTGGCGTATGCACGTTAGTTTTTGCTTTTGCTTTTGCAACACTGTGCGAATTGTTTAATGTACCAACATCGCTTTTTTGGTCCTGTATTTGTTAACACTGTGTTTGGACTTTGGATACAAACGGAGAATTTCGCTAAATTATTTCATGTTAATTTCAAAGGAAGTATTTAGTTGATTTCATATTTATGTTACGTTACGAGGAAATCGTAAACTCAATCTATTTTAGGACCTCAAGAGGTTCCAAATTATTGCGAGAGATATCAATCATGTCATATTTGATGTTTATATTGTGTATCAATAGAAATCAAAGTCATCTAAATAGAACAAACATTGACGTAAACAAACAAAACGAAACCCAAAAAAATTTAAAAATTACATTTTCATGTGCTGCGGTTACACCATAAGTATACCAAGACGAGAGCAAATACATTTTCTGGGTATACAAGTGGCAAATATAGAAATTGTCCTAATTAGTGTATGTAGAGGCGTCATCAAACAGAGTTCCTGAGGGTTCCTTTAATGAGACCGAAGCACGAAAACGCGGATACTTTATTTCTTGCCAGATGTTCACATGTCGACACAAATTCTTAACATTTCTCACAGGGAATTACGAAGCGCGAACGTTGGTGCCAACCAAAATTCTATCTGCAGTCCTTAAAGTTACATCCACGGGAATTTGATTAATAATCCCATGCTCATAAGGTTCATAATTGTGGAAATGAATGCATGAAATAAAAGTAATAGGTGGACCGGAAAATTAATGTTGTCATCCTAAACCCTACTTTCGATTCAAGCAACAATTTTCACGTGTGGAATTTTGGATAGACAATTTTTCATATATGTAAATCAATCGTCATATTTGTTACGCTGTCTTGATTTGGTTATGAATAAAACTTGGGAATGTGTGAGCATATTATATTTACGTCATTTTCATTCATACATAACTGTCACGCCTCTAATATTAGTACTTGGCAGGCCTCTGCTGACATGGCGTCTGGACAGCGGACTAGCGGTCCACTGTCCGACCAGGGGGTCTACCGCGTAACTAAAATGGTAATGAACATCGACTCTACACTGTCAAAGCTCTACCCTAGGGCAGAGCTGAAAAATTACCTAGCAAATTACAATAACTCTATTAAACCTTAACTCTCTGTCTGTCTCTCAGATCACATAAAGGTCTGTCTTGAGGAGAAACGAGGTAAAAGACAAAAGTCAAAAAGTAAAAAAATAAAAAAACAACTGGGCCTTTGCAGGCACTTTCAAAACGTCGTAATTCTAGGTGCACGGTTACAAGTGGGTTGGTATGGTGTTCTTTCCTCCAAAATTAAGTAAAATAGTCATCCTATTGATTAGTGTCGTCAAGCATGCCCATGCCGAAACGGAAGCCAGCTCAGCATTTATTAGCAGCAGCATTTTTTTTTTTTTTTTTTTTTTAAACATTGCCCCTCACTAGGATTTCTCCTGTATCGAGGGTACAGTTTACAAACATACATGTCACATGCACACACAACCAGACCCGAAACAACTATCTGTAGATCATACAAATATTTGTTCCGTGCGGGGATCGAACCCGCGGCACGTAGCGCAGAAAGCTAATCGCTTAGCCACTGCGCCAACCGTGTAAAATGCATTAATTGTATATACACTACAAAAAGTCTCTCCCTTTAGCTGACCCTTATATTTTAGATTAAAATATTCACCTTCTTCCGATCCCATTGTGAGTCCGAAAATTAATTATAAAACAAGCCACACAGTACAATTTATACCAAATTAACTTACCCTTTATTTTAAACCCACTTATATCCCCTATAATTAGGGGTAGTATAGTTTCTCGTACGTTTGTAATTACTAAGTCCGGACATTATTCTGTTGGCTTAACCGGACCACGAGAAGCGGTGTTTAAAAATTCATTGGAATTACCAGTGTTCTTTGAATTTAAAATACTTATTTTGCTGAGTTGTTTTTAGTGACCCGATATGGAAATGAAATTGAAATGTACTGTTTTGTTTCGATAGATAAACGGTGGTCATTGTGGTTTTTCTTTATTGCCCCGACTTTCTGTTATAGTCAACTAGCTAACCCGCCGAACTTTGTACCGCCAATAAAAGATCTGTGCACCTGCCTATTTACCCTACCTTCCTACCTACCCTACCCTATCCTACCCTACCCTACTCTCCCCTATCCTACCCTACCCAACTTTCTCCTTCCAATTATAACAATCACAACAAAAAGATAATTAGCGAAATTGGTGCAGCCGTTCACGCGTGATGACGTAACCAAGGGAAACAGGGATTCATTTTTATATAATTATATAGATTAGAAAACTTCCGAAATCACGCATGGCACCGCTGACTTACGAATTAGTAGCCAAAACACTACCATTGACCTCATTTCCAAAAATATGGTGGTTGATTCTGTAAATTGGCACTATGCAGTGACATGTTCCAGACCGTTGCTTTGTCTATCTACGGCTGCAATAACAACCGTTTACCCTCCGTCAACTTTTACGACTAGCGAGGGATAACAAGCAGTTGATATATTATCGTGTATACCTTCTCAATTTTTTATTTTTTTGGGTTATATGGTTTTATTTAAATATTTCTGTCTATTAATTACCTAAATGATAATAATTATTCCCATATCCAGCATAGCCGAGTTTAGTAGTAGTTTAGTAACCTTTTCGGTACGGGCATGATCGACACGATGGCATAATAATTTCTTATTGTTTTTTATTAGAAGTGTACCTATTTTTCTGTTTGTGAATAAAAAAATTAAAAGAATAAAATTATTTTTATTTCTTTCCTTCTATATTACTTCTATATTACTCGAATGCAGCAATAATTTCCTGACAAAAAAATAAATTATACTAGGTAGGTACCTATCACGATGAAAGTTAAGCGCTTCGGCAATTGTCGTTTCCGAATTAGTACGAATATGCTATAGCTATATAATTATGTCCAGCCTTCCACGCCTCGCCAGTTCCTCACGAGATGTTCGTTTATATTAGACATTATTTTATCACCATATTTGGTATCATCATCGGGCGTTCGTAATTCCGAAGACAGCCGAGAATTGCCGAGGCGATTACTGTATATCTAGTCATCCTGTATCCTATCTGTATATTTTACTATACCTGTATAAAACTTCGGATTTAACTCTATACAATTAGCGACATCTATCTAGATTTTCACGAACTAAACGGCTACACAAATATAAAGCATAAAGTATAGATGGAATAACTTAAATACTTACGTACTTTTAACCCACAGTAATAAAACGAAGATACCCAATCCAGGATGTACTCATGGCCACCTAAATTCCGTTTTGGCAACCCGACTGACATATTCCGAGCTGAGTCAAGTTTTTACGAACGGTAATTTCGTTTGAGGCTGGTTAATGAATTTCTGAAGGCTTCTAATCAAAGTTTTCTCATTTACTATGATGTATTTACCAAGTTATTTTGACAAATTCCCGTTTGGAGAATGTTTAAGATGGAAGGATTTTTTTCTTATGTTTCATTCGAGACTTTTTCGTTTGAAATGACGCGCTGTCGATTATAGAATTAAACTTATGAAAAACGAAAATTGGATTTGTGTTCCACATTCGAATTTTGAAAGCCGATTGATTATTTTTTTCTTTCAAATGACACGTCAAAGGAAATATTCTTCAAATCTTTACTTATATATACATTAATGCTCGAATAACTCGATCATATTTCAATATGCAATATATTTATTAAATGCTTCCGTAGATAGTTATTGTGATGGAGAAAATTTGCACAATTCAAAACTATTTAGTTAACAACTATATAAGTACCTATTAAAACTTAAAAAACATTTTTTACAAAATTATTTTTATTGCAGATTAATAAGTCATGTTTATAGATAAAGTGATAGGGTGGCCAATAATTCTTAAACCAGAAAATCTGGGTAGGTACTATTTAACTGTGCTGTTTACTGTTGCTAATTCATTTCATTCGTATTTCAATAATACACCACTTACAGCCGTGACAAGAGCCGTGATCAATTCATTGTTGTTAGGTGATATTTCAGTAATCAAAGTACAACAACAACAATACCTTTTAATACCTTTGTCTTCCTGTATAAACAAACGAAAGAGCCCTTGAAACAGAAAACTTGACACTCAAAAACAAGAGAATTGTGGAAAACAACATTTCATCTAAATTAAACCATTACTCGTAATTGAGACAAGCACAGACAAATATAAAAACAAATTCTTCGTTTAAATGTATGACGGTGTAAATGCGCCATGTCCATTATCATAAAGCGTATTCGGGAAGGTACTACTGATATTACGAAGGAATAAAACTTTTATAATACCCCAGACGTTATAGGACGAAATTTTCGCTCGTTCGCATTTCAAAAAATATTTTACAGGCTTTTGTTCGTATTGTTTTCTGTTACGACGACGACTTTTAAAAACATTCATTTGTTTAGGTCTTAAATTCAGAACGTGAAAATGACGTACATTTGTGAACAAAAGAAGGGTTCCATAATTTTAATGGAAACGTACCCAAGTAATGGGTATAATTGTTTTGTATTGTTATTCTGTAAGTTCTCATACTATTTTTGGAGACAATAAGGAAAAATAACAGGGGTTTACTACGAACTCTTATAGTATGGACAGAAATTGAACTGCCCAAAAGTTTCCAATATGAGCTGACCTCGCACTATATAGACTTTTCGTACAGTGAAAGGTCAGCTTATACTGGAAATTTCTGGGCAGTTCAATTTCTACCCTGCTAATAAGAGCTCGTAGTACGCTAGATCAAGTTCATCGCTTTCATCTAAATACAATGTACGGTGTTTTTGTTTTGTAACTACTTAGTTTGTCAATTGTGCACAATTGGCTTTCATTTATTTAGACAAGAGAAGCTTTTTAATTAATAAATATAGATAATCAATTATGTTAATCATCGATGGACGTACAAATAAATCTATCGTGTCACTGTAGAAGTTATAGCATGTAGTTCAAAGAAAATTTCAATCAGTTAACCCAGCCTAAAACATAAACCACGAAGAAAAATTCAAGTAGGTACCCAAAATTCTCATTTGCCATACTTTACGTATGTGGTTTTCGGCAAAGACTAAGAGGTTATTTAGAGACCAGTGTCTTCCGACCCTCTGATTACGTATGATAAATATGACAGTTGCTATCACAAATAAACTTCCTATTCCGTATCCTCATAAGAAAAAATCTATAAGCAAGAAAGGGATGAAATATTTGCTGGTCGCTGTGGGAGTTAGATTTTTACTATGATCACCTAAGTATTTACCGAAGATTGAGAATTTTGTAATTCATTGCTTCCAATGGTACATTTCGAATTCTATCAGGAAACCTATTTTAAATAATGGTTTGATATGATGCCAACGTTTAACTTTTACCATCGCACTTCTCGCCATCATCAGCGAGTTCATCCGCATATCCTAGAGCAGTGGTTCTTAACCGGTGGTCCGCGGACCACTGGTGGTCCCTGGAAGCACCCGAAGTGGTCCGCGAAGCCATCCTCAAAATATTGAATAACTGACAACGACAATAAATTTATTTATTTCCATTTATATGTATATTACCTCCATAGTCATAATTACAGTTGATGGTCCGTGGCAAGGCAGAAATTTTGTCAAATGGTCCTTCATCACTAAAAGGTTAAGAACCACTGTCCTAGAGAGACGGCACCTTTTCACGAGCATGACTCATGCGTCATATGATAATTTGATTAGGACAAAATTCTGACTTGTTATACCCCATGATTGCTAACCCTAAACTCGACTCCTGTCAGCCTCCTAATCAACTTATAGTTTCAATTCGTTACTCAGTTTACAATGTCAAAAAACTTTTTGATTTAAATCCTTGTATTTGTTTGGTGTACCTCAGTTTGACAACTTTTTGTCACTGATTAGAGTAAACATTTACTTTCTACTTTGTTGTCACGGAACGAGCTCTGCATTGATTGAGTTGTATTTAGGTTTTGTTTAGAATTTTTAACTGGTTTTATCTATGAAGGAAAAGATCGTGAGGAAGCCTGCATACCTGAGAGGGCCTCATAAAGTTCTTGATGGTGTGTGTCGCCAACCCACACTAGGCCAGCGTGGTGGACTAAGGCCAGTTCCCAGCAGTAGAACAGTAGTGGGCTGGTTTTTTTATTGATTTTATTGTGGCTGCGGTTGCTGAACAAGAGATCCCGGGTTGATAATCTGTAGGTGGTTCCAAAGTGTTATTCAGTCTTTCTCTTAAGAAATTCTCAGTAGAAGCCCGGAATTTGCAATAGGCTCCTCCTCCTCCTCCTACTACATGGGACCAAATTATGGCATTCCCGAAATTTGCGTGTACAACAGCACCATTTCTCGAGCTTTTTCGAGTCGACACGAGCTATCAAATGGGAATCGCTCATCGGTAGTGGGAAGATTAGCCAATCAGCAATGGTGGTATAGAAGCTGATGCTGTCGTTCCCGACCTGGGGCTGGGACCTACCATAGAAGGAAAGAAGAAAGAAAGAAAGAAAACCCATTTATTTAATACGGACACATTGACAACACAAGAGAGAGAAGATAAAAGATAGATAATATTAAAGTTTAAAAAAAAACCAAAGAAAACGCTTTTGTCATCAAACTAAACGTGTATGCAAAATTTCAGCTCAATCGAAAACGGGGAAGTGAGTCAAATTTAACTTCCCAGATTTTTTTACATAGTTAGTTAGTTAGTTACAAGTGAAGCTAATAAAAGCGTTTTAAAAATAAAACACTACACAAAGATACAATGAATTACCTAAAAAGTAAAATTTCTTAACTTAAGTATGCTGTCAAGCTTGCCCAATGCCCATGCCAAAAGGAAGCCAGCTCAGCATTTGCTGGACGCGGAGAGCCCAACGCTGATTTGCAGTTGGCACCCCTGTAGTGACGCACGGATGAAGGTATAGTACTCGCAAATCTTTATGAGCCCTGAACTGAGCTCTGAACTCTCGCTCCCTCTCCCTCTAGCACCTATAATAAGCGTACTACGAGTATTATAGATGCTAGAGGGAGAGAGTTCAAGGGCTCATAAAGATTTCCGCGTACTATAAACAAAACCATACATGGACATAACGCTGAGTGACCATTAAAACAAAAGAACTGTTAGTTTGAAATACAACCATTTAATACAAAGAGGGTGCTAACAGTAAGAGACCCCATTAGGAAAGAGAAGTACCTACTTGTTGAAAACATAAATTGACTTTTCCACTTTTAACTACCCCTCAGTAGCCATTTGTAAAATGTAAAAATGTGGAATATAAATGCAAATAAGGATATTAACAGCCCCTTTGTGTGGCCGTCAAAAGTTTTGTCAGCGCAAACATGGCCTTGTTTGCGGGTGATCAAGGGGTTAGGCGGGCAATATTTAATGCCTGGATGAATTTTATGTGATATTTTTAGCATTTTGCATCAATGCAGTAATATTGTTACATTTTTATCGGTTATTACGGGTTTATGCTACTAAATTTCAGCTTGAGCCTTGAGCTCAAAGTTTAGGCTCTCACGATCGTATTGAAATTTAATACCGATGTCGATGTTCATTACAATTTTAGTTACGCGGTAGACTCGCTAGTCTATTTCCTATGCGCGATGTTTACTGAGTATCTATGGTCCATAGTTAGGTACCTACTTCAAAAATAGAATTCTTTACTTTTTTCTTCTTCTTCTTTATCTTCTTCTCTGCCTTCATGACTCTCAGGATACCCATAATTTGTAGAAAAGAACATTTCACGTCTTAAATTGGTCATTTTAACCAAAAATATGGTACTAGGAACATTAACCGCGCTTTTGTATGTACCTCTACCTACCTATTAATTTTTGACATCTTTCTCTAAATGTCTTTTACTAGGCTTGATGAAAAAAGTTCCTTTTAGTCACAATTTATATTAAAAATAAAAATTTCAGAAGGATAATTCTTAGCAATGTAGGTACGATAAAAGAGTCGCAAATGGTGGTCGATGTCACCCCTTTTTCTTCGTTTGTGAGTATCCATAAATGGCGACAGGGCTTATGTCGCCTTAAGATAGACATACGCATCCTCTTCCGCGCTAATAACGTACTGCAATCACATAATTAAAATAAACTATATATTTATAGGTTAAATACCCAATGTAGCAAAATAAAAATAAAAAAAAAGTCTCGATACTTGCCGTGAGTTCGAACCCCACACGGAACAAATATTTGTATGATAGTGGTTTCGGATCTGGGTGTGTGTTCGTGTGACATTACATATTTGTGAACTGTACCCTCGATACAGGAGAAATCATAATGAGGGGCAACAGTTTTAAAAAACAACAGAAACAGAACAGAACCCTTGAAGTCTCCCATCCCGTTATTACCATGATGAGAACCCATCGTGGTATCCTCGCCTTGGGGTAGGTGTAGAGGTGTTAGGCGTGGGACCGAGGTGGGCTTCGGTGCGGTCTTTTAAGAGTACCCGAAGCCCACCTGTATGTGCCGAAGTGGACCACCGTGGTGAGTTTAGCCGGTAGGAGTCCGGCACACCCCTTCGCCCCCCCCAGGCGGAGGACAGCCCATGATGGGTTCTCACCACGTATAAAAAGAAAGAAAAAAAAAAGTGGAGGTGTGTGCCGGTAAGAGTCCAGCCAAACTCATCACCGGTGGTCCGCTTTTGGCACCTGCTGGTGGACTTCGGGCCCCCTTAAAAACAGCCACGCCGGTTATGGCACGTCTCAGGGGGGAAACTGTAAGAAGGTGCTCCAGGGTATTAAGTAAACCTACTGTACATTATTTTGTCCTTTTAATTCCTTGTCATAATACAATTGGTGCGGGCTACGAAAATTATCTCGAAGGTCTTTATCGCAAACTCGAAGCGGTTGGTCATAACTTTGTCTTAGTCCAAGCGATAATATCTCGGAGCAGTTTTCGTAAGTAATAGAAGTTTTGTGTACTTTGGAAGAGAAAGGGAAATTATATTTTTTGTTTCGACCTACTTGTTGGAAGGTTACACGAAAAACGTTGAAACTTTCGCATAGTGCAAAATAGGCTTCTTATTCAAACTATTACTTATAACCTATAGCTTGGCCGAGTAATCGCGACCCTCCCAACGGGTTGCGGGACGCGGGGGGGCGGGTATGCACCAATTTACACGGTATACAGGGTTATTGGTAATTAACTTATACATAGTTCTTCGAGGGGTTATTGTACATCATCATTATAAACAACTTTTACTATGGGACTAATCCTGAAATCGAGAAAAAATAATCTACTGTTCCATACATTTCATTTCAGTCGAGTAATATTGAATTATTTTTGGTCTCCTAATTGGATTATGCTATAGAATCTTGTAGGTTTCTACATTATTCCAGAGAGATTCTTAAACACTAACACTCCATAATCTCTTACAACTTTCAGTCTGCAACTAATACATATTCTACCCTTCAGTTCAACCTTACTATACATATATCGAAACAATATACAAAGTACCAGTGAATCATTCATTACAAACGACAGCTGTGCCCACAACTCTTTCAGGGTCAACTTCAGATGATGACATTTAAAAAAAGCCTATGTTCTTCCTCATGATGCAGACTATTTCTTTGTCAAATTTTATCAAGATCGGTTCAGCAGTTTAATCATAAAAAGATAACAAACAGACAAAGATACTGTTACTTTCTCATTTATATTACTGTGATTACTGCTTGAACAACAAAAATCCTGAAATTCGTTGCTTGAAATTGTCTAATCTATAACATAAAAAATTATAAATACCTAGGTATCAATACGTGAAGAGAAAACTTTGTACCTACCCCTTTTTAAGCATATTGCGCGCACGGAGGAGTGTGAGATTTATCATAGTTAAAGTTTTTATGGAGAAGGAGTGCAGAAAACTAAAATTACGGTCGGATTTCGACCACTGGGCAACCACTAGTATAAAATATAACATACCAAAAAAACGTTAGATGAAGAATTGTTAATCAATTTGTCTGTTGCTATTTCAACCAGACTCTGAACAACATTTTGCGGGAAAATTATAAATATTCATCTTCTATTTTCAGAATTATAAACTCGAAAGGCTTTCTTGTTTACCGTATAAATGCAAATCAAAACTATTTCTGTATTCTTAAAGAGTAGCGTATTGTCAGCATAACGGATTCGGAACCGAGTCCCAGAATAGTCCATTTTCAATAACGTATTCTACCTTTCTAACTTAAAAAAATATCTAAAAGCCATTTGACATTTCTCGAATGAAACCACTCACAGAAGGCAATCTCCTCTTTTGGAGAAACGGCCTCAATTACACCATGATGTAACATCAATATTTCTGCGTATTATTTCCAAAGACCATCTCCTTCCGTCGCATCATTATAGCTAACAACGGAATTATGACAAGAAATTTTGTAAATTTTGTCAGATTGCTTGGTCCAAATTATATTGGTATAGTATTAAGTACAGTGCATGTTTGCTGAGGCGGGAATAGATGGCTTTCATGCCATTATGCGCAAGCGATGCGCATGCATCATGCGCAGGGTATGCGCCAGCCCCAACAGCATCCTAGAAACTATAGCTGACAGGTGGGATAGCTCTACATATACACATGTGATACACCTACATGTGTGGCGTCGGGTTAATAAATAATATTGTTTTTGATATAATATGTACATACGTACTAACATTAGTTTGTAAGATTTTTGTTCACGAACCAAGTGGACTTGCAGTGTGAAATAAAAGATTTCTTCACTCCTTCACCATAATTATAAACTTTAACTATGCCGAATCTCACAGTCCGTGCACGTATATATGTTTAAACAGAGGTACAACATTTTCTCTTTATGTATTAAAATATAATTATATAAAACAAGAACGGCTCGTAGCTTAATTCACGAACAATACACTACAGTCTAAAAGCGACATACTTTTAAATATCATCATAATAAACGCTTTTAAAAATAGGCATCGCCAGTTGATATTAAAAGGTTGGAAGGGTTCGCTTTGTATGCGGATACCTGAGCCCCGTGCCAAGTCACGGGCTATGACTTCGAAACGTGACGAAGGAAAGTGAAGGAAAGAAAGGAAGGGAAATAAATGGAATAGGTTTGTATGAGTGTTATGAATGGGGAGTTTTGGCATACTGATTTTGGGATATTTCTGTACCCTTTTAGGTCGGGAAAGTGACGTGACGAAAGTCATTGTTGTGATTTTGGGATTAAATTTGTACCACTTACAGTCTTTTGTAATTTAATGCCCAATATCATAAAAGTATTACCTGATTTTATAATCTTATAAAATTGCATGGACATGCCATATATTGATCCATGCTCCGTGAATCACTGTGTATATTGTAATTATAATGTTATGTAATAATTGTTAAATTATCAATGTTTGTTAAGACGTTATTGTACCAACATTTATTGCAAATAAAATTCATTAACTCGTTAAACTGATTACAATTTTTGACTAATAACATAATCCTTTCTTTGCCCTACCAGCACTACTTTTGAGAAGCCGTAATTTTTACCCACAACGAATTGACACGGACGGCCATAGTAAGAATTGTAGTGTTTCAAAAGACACAAAGATTTATGGCTCATCGTATCTTTTCTCAGGGTACGGTCCCCTATATTTTTGCCGAATATTGTAATAATAATTACAAATAAATAAAATATTATTATTGTTTAAAAAAACTATATAACACGTATTAGTCATCCAAACTGAACGTGTATGCAAAATTTCAGCTCAATCGGAAACCGGGACTTTTTTACATACCTAGTTAGTTATGTTACTGCAGGTGAAGCTAATAAAAGCATGTTAAAAACATACCAATGAATGTACGTAGTATTACAAAGTTCACAAAACGTTACATTATGTATATTTCGTTTGTAAGTTTTATGATTTTTCTAATAAATGGTTTGGATATTATCATGTCGGGATTGTTTGCCTTTGGTTAATTGCCTGAGCCGAGAACAGAGTGTACTGAATACATTTGGGTGGTTATTAGGTACTTTATAAGAAAAATTTGAATTTGCTCTGCTCACTCATAAATTGTATCTCATGAAGTGAAATTTGTTGTAATTCTTTTGAGAAAATAAAAAATGAAAAATGACTAAGACCTAAGTAAATTTACTCAAGGCTAGACATACATCTCGAGGACAGTCTCTAGCCAGGTGAAAGAGGCAAGGGCTGCAAGGGAAATAAATCACCACGTTATCGCCCTGGCTACTACGATGAAAAAATAATAGCCAATTGCGAGTCGGACCCACGAACCGAGGGTTCCGTACAAAGTTGTAGGTATATAAATAGTTCATCCATCAACCGAAAAGATAAACTGGATAGAGGGACAAACTTAACTTAGCCGTTGGAAAACTGTTGTCCCCATATATCGACATAGGTCGCGGTCAGTTTACCAACTGCAATTAAATTTATAATAGTTGTTTTGTGCTGCAGCTTCAAATTTAGGGTTTTCGGAATTTTCCCTTTACTGCTATAAAACTTTGCTGTTTGCCAAATTTCACGATTTTAGGTCAACGGGAAGTACTCTACAGGTTTTTATTCCCTTGAGAGTGTCAAAATATGCGGCATAAACGGCCGTATCTTTTGAGTGCGTTGACTTAGAAGTTTGACTTTTTCACAGCTCCAAGGGATTGTAGACCTAAATATTTGATATTAATTTCAACTTGATACCTCTACGCGTTCCTGAGAAAAAGGGCCTTGAAAGACAGACAGATAGACAACGAAGTCATTCTATAAGGTTTCCTCTTTTCCTTTTGAGGTACGGAACCCTAAAAATACCCTGTACAACGTTATGAAAGGATTGCGGAGAAATATATCATGCTCTTATCTTATATAATGACATTGTCGGGTGGAGGAACACGCAAGATAGTTAGGATCCATTCGTCTTTCAGCTTTTCCTGTAAGATAAACTAGCCGTGCCTGCGACACTGCCTACATATTTTTTTTATTTATTATCTGTTTTTTTTTTTCTTCGTAACAGCAATGTTAGTCTATCATTTGAACGCTTGCCTTCCATGCAAAGGGATACGAGGGCCCGCACTTCGGCCTTTTCGAATTTATGTGCGGATCAGAATTTGATTATCACTTGCATTAACGGCGAAGGAAAACATCGTGAGGAAACCTGCGCATCTGAGAGTCACATAAAGTCTTCGATAGTGTGTGTAGTCTCCTAACCCACACTAGGCCAGCGTGGTGGACTAAGGCCTAACCCTTATCATTTTGAGAAGGGGCCCGTGGCCAGCAATGGAACAGTAAAAGGCTGGATTTTTTTATATTTATATTTTGTGTACAGTTTACAGATAAATTTCAATGCACACACCCAGATCCGGAACAACTGTCTGTAGGCTATACAAATATTTGTACCGTTCGCAAATTGAACCCGAGGTTAACGCATTAAAAATACTTGGCCACTGCGCAAACTGTGCCGTCAAGTTATTTTGACAACGTATTGTTCTTTGTTACTTTTTTCGGGATTTTAAGTTTACCTTCTGCCGTATTTCATCAATATCAGTTCGGTTTTTTAAACGTAATTATCGAACGACCACACAGAAAGGCAAACTCTGTTTCATATTTGTAATATTAGTAAAAATAAGGGACAAAGAATAGAACCACGGCCAAGGTTTTAACTCCTGCCATTAAGTTTGATTAGGTACTTAAAATTTGATAAAATTAACTTTTAGTTTGAATAACAATTAGGTACCATGTTTGAAGGCCAGCTTTTAAGTAGTGCCTTAACCTGATCTGACATAGGTACCTACTAAGATTATAACCTGTATAAGCTCTTTTCTGGTCAAAATATAATGAATACTGAACTTTAGTAGGCAATGGCCAAGCTTTTAACTCAGGCCAAGTTTGATTATGTACTTAAAAAAGTATTATAATTATCTTTTAGATTGTCGTAGACAGGATGTATTTTTTACCATATTCGAAGGCCAGCTTATACCTAAGCTAATACCTTAATCTCATCTGACATAGACAACATAATTATAACAAGTGGCTCTTTTTTGATCGAAGTATAATACCGAACTTGTCACTGAGCTGGGTTCTAAAAATTTGTTCGAAACCCCCGCTTTACATAACAGATACTTGCAAATTAAATATTGATCATGGAAATATATTATTTAGTATCTTAGCAAAATGTAATAACAAAAGTATGACAATTTGTGCGAACTCAGTTTAAACTTGTCAACTTTAAAAAAAAAATTGTAAAGAAAGTTTGCCAAGGAAAAATTCTTATCTGGCTACCCTTTACTGGGTTCTGCGAAGCGTTCTATTATCTCGCCGACTTCAAAGGAGACCGGGTAGCTACCCTAATTGGCGAGCTGTCGTTCAAGTTAAATTTTGTAGTACATACTTTTAAAAGGGTTCAACGTCCTTTGGTAATTTTCGATGCTGTTAAACTTGGGTCTACATTGAGGGTTGAGTTGAGACACGTAAAAGGGTAAATTCTATCAAGATAGGGGTGTTAGGTGTATTAAGAACAAAGCTATGAGAAAGAAAGGTTAACGAAGGAAAGAAGGGTTGAAGGTGATAGCGAAATAAGCAGTATAAAAGTAACTTAAAAAAATGTTATAAAATTATTATGAGATTACTTTGTAGGTAGGTAGTATCATAATTATGGAGGTTAGGTACTATCATTCTTACAAAAAAAAATAAGAATATAATAAGTACCTAATTTGGTGTATTATTACGGAACTTGCATGTATTTACATTTCCAGTTTATCGATTAAAGAAATAAATTAAAAAATTAAAAACAAAAAAAATAATATCTCTAATAAAAACATCACACTCAGATGTTCGCGCCAAAACACAGAGTGAAATGACGGCATTGCATTACTCGTTCATAGCGTGTGAACGTGGTTACCAAGGCAACACGAAGGAGCTAAGTCAACACTTAGGGCCAAGTTCACCGACAATATAACAAATGTTTAAAATTAAATCGGCCGATTATTAATTCATGTTAAAACGGCAGATTTTGCTCTAATAGTTTGTTATTTTGTTGGTGAATTTGAGCTTTAATGATAGTGTCTGAAATAACGTTCCGTTTTATGTAATTTATAATTAAGATAATTTGTAAAGAAGGTATAATTTTTGAATAAATCTTTCATAAAAGCACTTTTCACAACTTTTATTATTGATTTTTTAACATTATTTCTCATTTAATTTAGAGGGAAATTCCCTATTTTTAGGATTATTAATTGCCCACTTTCACATTTCTAGCAATATTTAAATTATTAACTAACGGGTGCCGTCTATCGGGATTGGTCAGCTTGTAACCGCTATGGTAATCTTATTCAGAGACAAATCATTATTATCCTATTCTTATTTTTATATTTAATTATAGAATAGCATATAGGCTTTATTGCACGCCAACATCAAAAAACATACAATAGAAACAGTTTAAAACAATGCACAATGAGCAGTCTTATCGCTTATGCGATCTTTTCTAGACAACCTTCGGATGGACAAAATGTTAAATTATGTATATTATTCTCGCATCTCTTACCACACCATTATATTAATCAAGATTGTGACTTTAACAGAGTTTCCATGGAGTTTCTTGCCACTTTTTCTCAATAGAACCTACCTACTATTCGGAATCGCCCACTTAGGATCTCGACATTTCTTAAGTGCCTGAATCTGGTTCACATGAACTAAAAGTATATTATATTCTATTATAAGACCAAATAGAATATAGCTACTACAGAATAGGTTCGCTTTTTAACCGCAAGATTTTATGTTCTTTCTAAATTGAGATTTAGTCTACGAATTAAGATCACACAAAAGATAGATTTTTTGCATCAATCACGCTGCTACCTTTGTCACCAAATGAATTGAATTATCTGCAGCTAAAAGTAAACCGTATTTTTTTATAAAACAAACTTAATCCAACTAAAACAATTGCCATTCTAGCAATTATGCTAATTAACGGAATTGTTCACGGTAGAAAAACTGTACGATTTCCGTATTTTTCCTTTTCAATGTCAATGTTGGAATAAATCGATTCGGTGCAGATTGTAAAATAAAATTACATGGATTATTATGTTCGCAGATGCGCATGTAGATTGCTTTTACGCAACAATGCGTAAAAGGTGCGCTTCCCTGGTACGCAGGGTGTGGGGCGGCTCCAACAGTGTTTTAAGCATGGTTGCGAGTCGCCTGGACTGTATTTACGTGGGTCACTGTTGTGCCGTCTCTCACGGGATGTCACAACAGTGACCAACCATGATTTCTGTGTGTACTTTTCCTTGTTTTTGATCTGTTTCTGTGCTTACTAACATAGTTATAAGTTTTACTAATAATCTTGTTGAGTCTTGGTTACTCGAATAAAGAAGAATTCTATTCTATTGTATTCTATAAAGTGTGATTGTATTGGTATGGTGTTGTACGGTGTACCTAAATAAATACAAGATACTTTTTATGTAGTGCGCATAATTTGCAGAGTGATTCAGTGTCTGTTCCTAAATAATATATAATTTTTGTATGGGAAGTAATCAGTTGATTTAATTTTTATTAACTGTTTTCTGCGATCCCTCTCATTTGATACCCAACACGGCATCATTAAATAAATATTTTTTTTGTTTATGACTTTGTCCTCTAGAGGGCGCCACATTAGATTGAATGTGACGTCACATAGGTTATAACTGGCGGACAATTAAGACGTTTGACCGGTGACGTAAGAGTTTTCGCGCGGTTTGGACTCTTTAGTGGTATGATACCTCATTTGTGGAATTATGATAAGTATTTTAGAAGTTATGAGGGAACTGATGATCCTACATACATGGGTACATACCGGTCAAACATATAACCTAATTCAGCCCGTTACTGTCCCACTGCTGGGACACGGGCCTCTTCTCGGAACGAAAAGGGTTAGGCCTTAGTCCACCACGCTGGCCTAGTGCGGGTTGGTGGACTACACACACCATCGAGAACATTATGAGGCCCTTTCAGGCGTGCAGGTTTCCTCACGAAGTTTTTCTTCACCGTTAATGTCAATAAAATCAAATTGCCATCCGCACATAAATTTTAAAAGTCAGGGCTGGGTTCGTTCTCGTACCTTACTGAATGGAAGGCAAGCGTTTAACGGCTAGGCTATCACTGCTTTATTAAGTATGCACATATGAAATTATCTATGTAGACGATATTGTTATCTTGATGGCACTTATGCATACATCAATTATGCATTTAACTCAGGTAAACTGGCGAAGAGCATGCATTTATGCAATACATAATATATTACTTATCTGACATGGAATATTATGTTCATCTAATGATGCTGAGACATGGTGAATTTCATGCAAATCCTACAGATAAATTAGATAATAGTCGTTACGGGAGTCAGCAACCCAAAAAGTCTGACAACCAGTCTTACTTTAGGGTATCCGTATCTCCGAAGTGGCGGTGTTCAGATGACAGTCACTATATGTAAAAATACTGATACTCAGCCGCATCTGGTTAGACTGGGAGCCGAGCTCAACTATTATTATTTTTTTTCCTTTTTTTTAATATAAACATTGCCCCTCACTAGGATTTCTCCTGTATCGAGGGTACAGTTTACAAACATACATGTCACATGCACACACAACCAGACCCGAAACAACTATCTGTAGATCATACAAATATTTGTTCCGTGCGGGGATCGAACCCGCGGCACGTAGCGCAGAAAGCTAATTGCCTAGCCACTGCGCCAACCGTGTCGTCAAAGTTAGGAAAAGGCTAGGCAGATAATGCTATAATAGATATCTTTTATTTATTTATCATAAGTATTAATTATAATTTTAAATAGTATCGTATTTTCCATATTAATATGTAGGTATATGAATATTTGTTTCCTCCGTCCGTGTGTCACTGCAGGGGTGCCAACTGAAAATCAGCGCTGGGTGTTCGTATGCCCAGCAAATGCTGAGTTGGCAACCCATTTGGTTCTGGCATACCGACAGCACATTGTTTTTATTGTTACTTTTTGTTTTTTTTTACCTTTTTTATGTTTGTGCACTGTGTTGTCTGATGTCTAGTCCAAATAAATGACTTTTCTTTCTTTCTTTCTTTAGATAACTTGCTTGAAAATGGCTGTCATGTGAGAGATCATCATAATTTAGCGTTCGTTCACACTCGATACTTTTAACAGCTAGCAGAAACGCGCGTATTCGCGTTCGTTGACTGCTTTTTGCTTACAAAAAGTTGTGGAGGAACGAGGTATGGTGTTCCTCCATTGAAAAGGGAGGATCCTCCGACCAGGCGAGGTGATATTGCCTGGCGGACCGAAGCCCGACGGTTGATGTCGGACAGTTGTATATGTGTTAGATACGATTATCTTTTTCCTTGTGCGATGCAGGCTTCGTTATCTGATTGGTCGAAATTCATATTTTCGCGCCACTACTGTTGTCGGCTTGCTTCCTTGTAAGTTGTTATTCTATGTGGCGATAGATGTCGCTACAAAGTACAAGTACAAAATTTTACGGCTTAAAGTATCCAGTGTGGGTGGACCCTTAGTTCTTTATCTACGATCATAATGTATGGTGATGAGATAATGTTTACACTCTGACAGTTAATTGAGTGATATCACTCATAAAAGCATTTTGAGAGCGATTTATTTACACGGGCCTTAAACAATACGACAAGACAATATGTCGACACGGTTGGCGCAGTGGCTAAGCGATTAGCTTTCTGCGCTACGTACCACGGGTTCCATGATCCATCCCCGCACGGAACAAATATTTGTATGATCTACAGATAGTTGTTTCGGGTCTGGATGAGTGTGCATGTGAGATGTATGTTTGTAAAATGTACTCTCAATACATACATTTATTAATAAATTAAAAGTATTTATTGAAAAATTTGTTAATGGCTATGCTGATGACGACGTAAACCTGAGAAAGTCACCATTGAACACAACAGTGACTGAATAACATTCACAATGTTGTTTACCTCAAAGATCGATCGCTCTTTACGATATTCACAAGCCACTCAAACATAAACACAATAATATATGTAGGTATCATAGCACACACTAATGTTTATCACTTTGCACTCATGTTATCGATTTATTACGATAACAAATCTTCCGTGTTGCTATCTAGGTTGAGTAACCATTAACTTAAACTATGTTTGAATAACTATATTATAGTATCATTGTTACCATGTGATGTAAAGTCTACGAATTATATAAAGTCCTACCTTTTCAGTCCCGATCACTTTAAGGGGTAATTGCACTTATAATTATGAACAACTTTTACTATGGGACCAACCCTGAAATCACAAAAATAAATCAGTTGATCCATACATTTAGGGCTATGTTCACCGACAATATAACAGTTGTTTAAAATGAAATCTGCCGATTACCATACATAAAATGTTTAAACGGCTGCTTATGCTCTAATCATTTATTTATTTATGTACACACAAGGTGATAATAAAAATGTTACAGATATAATGAGCATAATGGAACTACTTATTTCTAATGAATCATCTGTTATGTTGGCGGTGAACATAGCCCTTAGTCAAGTAATTGTTATTAACAGATTGTCAAATATCAACAATCAGTCTGTGAGTTTGTTTTAATATAACAAACTCGCAGACTTAGATTGTTGTTGTGTTTCTCAAACAAACTTCCTGTATCTGAGGAAAAATTATCACAAATGGGGCGTCTGATTTGATTTGCAAAACTACGTATTGTGATTTGACTTTACTGGTCATTTGCGCTCGTATCTGTCAAACACGTGAAATAGGAATATGTTTGAAAAACATAATTAATTATTATTGGTTGGTCGAGATACTCTTGCTGACCCCGTCACGTTATTTGCAAATTATTGTACTAGATTATGTTTACGGTCCAAACATAATCTAGTACAATAATTTGCAAATAAATTATATTATGTCACTACAAGCCCTTATAGCAGGGCAGAAATTGAACTGCCCAGACATTTCCAGTATAAGCTGACATTTCATTTTACGAAAAGCCTATACAGTGCGAGGTCAGCTAATTCTGGAAATTTTGAGGCAGTTCAATTTCTGTCCTGCTATAAGAGTTCGTAGTAGTTCGTAGTAAGCCCCTTACATCGATGTATCTGATCGAACAACCAATGACAGTCGCTCGCTTTGATAATTTTACAACTTATTGCGTCAGAGTAAAGATCATGATTGTATAATAAACATTCGTGTTCTGAAGTCTCACTCAGTTCGGAAGTGATCGATTTTACGAAGTTTGCCTATGCGACTTATTAATTGTGTCGTTACTGTACATAATAATGTTATTATAACAGTAGATAGGTAGTAAATATACGGTAAAAATTAAAATCAAGGTCGGAATAGCGTCATCGGCGTCCGATCGATAACGATGCGCGCGTGTCCATTATACTATATTATAAATTGATTAATTTTTCAGTCGATATTCCAGTTTTTTTTTTTTATAGCTGACAAACGAGCTTCCGGTTTACCTGATGGTAAGTGATCATCGCCACCTATGAACATCCGCAACACCAGTGGAGTCACCGATGCGTTGTCGACCTTTTAGGATGGTACTTATCAGGAAATATGGAAGGAAAGAAGAAGGAAGGGAGTAAGGGAGGAATTGGGCCTCGAAACGCAACAGTAGATATGCATACTGCTACTCTGTGGGAGGATAGTACGTCTCTGGTCGTGTCGACCCGTTCATGCTGGCATGCCAGTGAGATACTACTACCACCAACCACTACTGTCAAAAAATACGTCATCACTAAATATTATAATTAATCAGCTAAATACTAAATATTTTTCTCTGTTAATTTATTTTATTCCAATATTGAGTTATTCTGACAGCCGGAAGTGTGCGCCGCCGCCTGTTATTGTATTTTATTTACCTTCTAATTTATTTGTTGTGTTTTTATCTCTGAACCTCCCTGATATAGTATATTTATTTAAAAATACTTCTTTATTTTTTAATCTTTCATATTAATTTATTTTACCTTTTTGCCTTGCCTTCGTCCGTGTGTCACTGCAGGGGTGCCAACTGAACATTAGCGCTGGGCTCTCTGGCTCATACTTGACAACATAATGCAATATTTTATGATAACTATTTTACTATTATTTTTAACCGACTTCCAAAAAGGAGGAGGTTCTATATTCGTCGCGTATGTACTTTTTTGTATATGTTCATTTATTTTTATTTTGTTCTCTGAAGTGTATGTTTTTTTATTGTTTAAAGGTTCATGTTATCTTTTATTATTTTTTTCTATCAAATGTTGTCACTGTCCGTGCTAAATAAATGTACCTATTTTCTTTCTTGCTTTCTTCTTTCTTTCTATAAATATTTTACAGTCTACCGATCAATCGGGAGTTCTAAAGGTGAACAGCCCTTTAAACAGGGGAGAGGAGATTTATTATCCGTTAAGCTTCAGTCGCACCCGAGGGAATCTTATGAGGCAGAACTAGGCTAGGAAATTTATTTGTTGCTGTGGCCTAGGTACCCCGTACCGGGTAGGTTTTAGATGGTAGACCCGCAGTATTCGTAACGATGTTACTTACTAGTATAGGTATACAAATAGGTAGTTGGAATAAATTTAGAAATTAGGCTACTAAAATCCAAATTCCCTTTGAAACTTAGTAAGTGGTTGCGGATGCGGAAATAAAACTGGATATTTATTATATAAAAATTTAATTCTTTTTTCTTCTCCCACGCTGTATAGCAGGGGTGGCCAACCTGATTAGACCCAAGATCTACTGTTTACTGACGAAACCATGAGCGATCTACCAATTACAGACCCTTGAAATTTTAAATGAATAGTATATTATTATACTTATATGGTTTTTGCCTTGCCACGGTCGACTGGACTAATAGCCGCGATCGACCGGTTGGCTACCCCTGCTGTATAGGAATATTTTTTTTACGCAAAAAGTTTATTCCTATTCCTATACACTTTTTACTTAAAAACGTTTGCTAATAAAGATATGAAAGACTGCTGTTGTAGCTGTTGCCCGCGGTTTCCGGCGCGTTTTATTTTTATCAAAATAAAATAATTTTCCCTTATCACTCGGGGATAGTGCAGCTTTTTATAAGCGAAATAGTTTTAGAATAAGTTCCCTAGTTCATTTTATCTCCTTAAAATAATACCTATTATTTATATTTATAATTATAAGCCAGTAATAAGCAGTGTTAGCCTAGCGGTTGAACGCTTACCTTCCGTGCAAAGGGGTCTGAGTTCGACACCGGCCCACACTTTGACTTCTCGAATTTATGTGCCGATCAGAATTTGATTACCTATCACTTGCGTTAACGGTGAAGGAAAACATTGCATCGTGAGGAGATCTGCACACCTGAGAGGGCCTCATAAAGTTTTCGATGGTGTGTGTAGTCCGCCAACCCGCACTAGGCCAGCGTGGTGGACTAAGGAATAACCTTTCTCATTCTGAGAAGAGGCCCGTGATAATGTCGTTTGCATACGAAAACGCACACACCGGAACGTGAGTTTATATTTACGCGCGATCTGACGCAAGCGCAGTGACTTACGCGTCGAGGTTATGAACGCACGTGTGTTAAAACATCAATAAATACTCGTAAACGTTTATCGATAACAGAATAATCGATTATCAATATGAATTCGATACCAGTGAACCTTCAGGAGCTGACAAAGGATGGATTTAAGGCGTTTCTCGATTCTTTCGATCATGTGTTCTCGGATTGTGATGGTATGTTTATGTTAAATCTTACATCATTAATTCGGTAGGAATCAGAAGCTAAAGAACCCATATTTTGATGCCAACAAGACATGTTTGGTGCAAATATATTATATTTATTGATTTAAAATCTAAAGTGTGGTTGGTTTAGGTTATAGGTCATTGCAAATGGAAATAAAACCGGTATCGATTCTAGTTTACGTTTCTTTCGCGTCACTAAAGCAATGACTACACTAGGGCACAAGTTGAGTTTTTCTTGAGTTCTTGTATCGGCAAATTACAATCATGACTAGGTATTAAATTATAATTATGTAGTCGCATTTTTGGTAGATACATAATTATTAAGTATAATATAATATAATATTATAATAAGCTGATAGCTTAATAAATATATCTGTCCCAGATACATGACATAATATTAGGACTTATTATTGTGGTGGTATTATTAAGGTGTCTATTATTATTGTGAACTATACTTAATTCGAACGCAATAGATTACTCTAAAGCCTTCAAAATTAAATACATAAAAAACTTTTTTTATTTAATTGTTAAGCCTAAAACAATGGTTTGGCTGTAACTTTAGCGTCTATTGTAAAGCGAAAATAGGGACGGTATAATACTATAGTGTTCGTCAATAAAAGCTATTTGAATTTTTTGTTGAATATGGGAGAGCGTAAAACAGGTCTAATGTCCATCTATTGTATTCACCGACTAATGACATTGTGCTAGGTCATTTAGTGATTCGCCACAAATATTTTAGACTACCTACTTAAGTAATTAATTATCAATACAAGTATACCTACATTACAGAATTTTACAATTAGAACAATGTAATTAATTACAAATATACTTATAATAATATAAGTATCTAATAAAAAGTTATTAAATAACAGAAGTATAATTATGTCTGTATAGCAGGTTTATCAGCAAGTAAATGCCAATATAATTGTTATCATTATCACAGATAATTATAGTAATAATATAATAATTATTTATATCATTAATAATGTTTGCTAGCCTTAGCCCATTATCTATAGGGGCCTATTCTGGCGTGGTACACTTTAATATTAAAATATTGATGTATTAGGTATTCTGTTGTTTGTTGTAAATATCTTATCTATGAGGATCCAAAATAAACACTTAAAAAAACTAAAAAAATTAGGTAAATTGAAATCAATGGATGTCACATGTTTTTGTACTCTACACCAAGATATTAATATTATATTACTAGCTGACCCGGCGAACTTCGTACCGCCAATAAAATATATGTGCACCTACCTACCCTAGCCTATCTACCATACCTACCCTACCTTCTCCTTACAATTATAACAAACACAACAAAAAAAAGAATTAGCTAAATTGGTCCAGACGTTCACGCGTGATGGCGTGAGTCGTGACCAAGGGAAATAGGGATTCATTTTTATAAGATTTACGATTTTACTATACTGTACTCAACATTTTACAGTAGTAGGTAGTTCCTGGCCCTGTCTCCATCACCTGTCTCCACCATTAAGTTGATTAAATTAAATAAATAAATAAAATAAATTACCAGTTTCGATGTTCATTACCATTTTAGTTACGTGCTGGACCCGCGCACAACATTCATAAGTCCGATTGAGATTGAAGTCTTGACAGATGAGACGATTCAAATTTTACGATTCAGAAATTTAGAATTGTGATATGCTTTTTCTTTTTTTTCTTTTAGGTGTAATATGGATGAAAGACCCATATCCAGGTGCTGGAGAATTCTTCAGCCTGATGAAGAAACATGGGAAGACTGTTCACTTCGTTTCAAACAATAGTCTTAGAACTAAGGAGAATTACGCTAGTCGGTTCAAAGCTGCTGAAATAGAGAATGGCATAGTAAGTATTATTGGAAGATACAAACGAAACTCCGGGTTTCTTGAGATCCACTACACCAGGAGTCGCCAATGTGTTAGCAACCTTTTAGGGGGAAATGGGAAGTAGTAGGGTAAGGGGAAAGAAAATGAGAAGATGGTTAGGATTTTGGTACTCATCTCTCAATGCACGAATCCTAGAAAAACATTCATCATTATCATATAATATACTACAGGCCGATGATGATGTAATGACCTGAATGAAATAATGTCACTTGATGACAACTTGGTGTACAATCTGAACCAAGAAGTCGAACGTCGATCAGACTTACGAGTATATGGTCAAAAATAATAATAAAACATGTCTTATTTCATTAAAAATTTCAATAAAAGGGAACTGTTTCCAATTATGCAAAACGCTGAACAATAGACTCAACACGTCACTACGTGGCACTACGCCAATCCATAGTTCTGTAACATTTGGAGATCCGCCCGCCTCGTAAACTCGGAGAATCAGGAAGTGAATAATTAGAAGAATTCCTAAGATTGCTCGACAATTTTACTAGACTAAAATGTATGGAACAGCTGATTTTGTTTTCTCGATTTCAGGGTTGGTCCCATAGTAAAAGTTGTTCATAATGATGTGTACCCCTTAAAAGGACCTCCTTTAATAAACTAGGACTGTATTAATTATAATAGCAACAAGTCTGTTGTAGTGTATTAATACTACAACAGACTTGTTGCTAGCCTACAGATGACACCTACTATTTACATGTTTTAATAGACTTTGGTCACCGTCGACAGCCGACTAGGCGTGTGTAAATCTTTACGGAATCGACTCACTGATCCGGATCTTTGAAGTGATACAAAAGATTGTTTCAGTAACAACGTTTCAATCGTATCATTGGGTCTTAATCTTTCCGCGTGACGCCTCGCTTGCGAGGCGACTGAGCAGTTAGCGAGAGAGGGATTGAGATACTGAGTTACATTACTACTGACTTGCGAGACGCGAGTGAACGGGTGACATAATTACAATCTATACAAGTCAGAAAGAGATACCAAATGAGATGTGTATCACTCACATTCTCATAGTTTTTCGTTGTCGTTATCAATGCACGTAAAAATTACCACAAGGCGATTACATAACAAATACCTACAATATGATTAATTTTGTTAAGTTGTCATTTACTGTAGAAGAGTGATCTTACGAGGCTGGCATAGTCACCATGGTGAACTGAAGCCTCAACAAAAATGTGAATAAAAAATAAAAATAAAGTCGTTTTTTGCATACTTTAATTATCCGTATCAGTGAATCGGTTCCGTAAAGAGCACGCCATTTTATATCCTTTGAGCCGGTGAGCGAAATGATACAAATGAAACATATCAGTGTTTCGGATATTTCAGTGAGTCAGATGCAAATGTTCCAATCGCAAAAATGATACACTTTGCCCACGCCTACAGCCGACTGGCACGAGACACTAAACAGTTGAATATACATATTTACATAAGTACCTATCTTTACAACCAGTTTTACCTTATCTTTCTCTTTATCTGTAATGCGGTACATAAATTATTATATAAATAAAAATATCTATTTGCTTATAGCCTAACAGTTGAGCGCCTGCCTTCCATGTTCAAGGGTCTGAGATTGATTTTTTATCTTCCAGTTTCTATCTGTGTCAGCGTCGTCAGAGCCGTTAGTAAAAAATGTTTCCATAATAACATAAAATACCCAGTTAGATTATTCCTTATGCGAAAAAAGATCACGCATGTATAGTGCCACAAACATATCTGACACGCCGTCTGATTACGTATGATAAATATGACAGTTGCTGTCGCAAATAAACGTCCTATTCCGTATCCTCTTATGAAAACGTCTATAAGCGAGGAAGAGCTGCTATGTTTGTTGGTCGTTGTGGCAGTCAGATTTTTCTTACGTAATCAAGGCGCCGGAAAAAAAATTCATGAAACATAGCTAAGGTAATATCTACCCGAAACAAATAGCCTTCAATTAAAAAAATTGCATTGAAATCGGTCCAACTGGTTTGGAGCTACGATGCCACAGACAGATACACATATACACAGATACACACTACAAACTTATAACATTCCTCTTTTTTTCGGGGGTTAAAAATAGGGCTATTCGGAAACCGCGAAATTTTGTGCTTCTCATACGGATTTACTGCATGAATGCAATTGTAAAAATGTATTTAATTTACATTTGAAACTATGACCTAATTCTACTGCTGTACTCAGATATTCCTTAACAATAATTTAACCAATCTTTACCTTTACTCCCTTCTTAGTAAATGCCTACATTACGTAAGGTATCTCTAGTTGTTGAGCATGCGGCAATTTTTCACGTAGGATTCATGAGCAATCATTGTAATAGTAGGTACTAATGTAATTTCAGAAGACAAATTCTCTCAGATTTTCTCAGCTTTCTCCTAAGATGATTGCTTCATAAATATCTTAGTATCCATAAATAAAATCTTTTCACCTAATACAACTGTTACCGCTATATTCTGATAGGTGGCACTGGCTCTTGCCATGTTGTTAGTAGTTATTTAATTAAAGCATAATATTAAGATAGATCGGAGGTCGATACTGATGAGTTTTGAGGTTGCTTGCCAGGGCCAGTGATGGTTCCGATAAGTCGGAACTGAGTGCCGCGTAGACCACGGTGAGTTGGACCTGAGTGCAGTGATACTGCGTGTGGTCAGTGAGTCGAGGTAGCACAGGGAAGCGTGGAGAAGCGTAGAGAATATTAGTGAAGCATAGCGAAGCTTATCGAAGCGTAGAGAAGCGTAGCTAAGATAAGTGGCTGGTAGCTACATCGGCCAGGAGAGAAAGGCTCTGCAAGTTGACGGGCCGACGTACAGTCTGCCGTGTCAAGGTCGAACTAGAGCCTTTCTCCGTGGATCATTCGTGAACTATCTGATTTATTTAGCTCGTCCCGCCAACTTCTTCATCGGTAAAGTAATTAGTACCTTTATAAGTACCTTATATGTTACAGATGGCAGATACTAAATTTTGAATTGTAATAAAATCTTGATTAATTTAATTATATTGAATACTAATGTAATTTTTTTTTTCTGATTCTCTTTTATTTTATAACATATTTTACATAACTACCTATATACAACCATAAAATATAAACTTAAATAATTATGTACACTAATAATTAAAAATTATTGTTAAATAAATAAATCATAAAATAAATCTAAAACTGAGTACCTAGGCGTAATGTAATTAGTTGTAATAATTGTGTCTTTTTAATTTATATAATAGTTAATAATATTATTAAAAATATGATGTAAGTAGTAATGTTATCTGTAAGTAACTATAATTAATTTGTATGTCATTATTGACAAAACATAGCAGACTACCTAACTACCTAAATAATATGCTTATGCCTATACCTATGTTTCACAAATAAATTAGTCTATTCTATTCTATTCTAAAATATGTTTTTCTTTCAGGATTATCTCACTATACCGTCCATTGCCATAGCTGAGTACTTAAAATCTGTGAATTTTAACAAGAAAGTATTTAGTATAAGCTGTACGGAAACCAACAGAATATTAAATTCTTATGGGTTCGAATGTAAAGAAGGGGTAAGCAAGCAACGGTAATTTCATTAATTTTAGCTTAAATTCTGGCTTTTCTCATTATTAAAATTTACATGTATTTATTACAGTCAAAATTCTTAACCGGTCAAAAGCAGTTCAAACCACTTTTTACCGATGTCTTTAGTCAAAAGTACAAATTCTTAACCAGCCTTTTGTACTTTTGAAAATTTTGTTTTTTTAGCAGTCATAATTATATTTTATGTTGGTTCTTATTTTATATTCGCGATTTCTGTTTTTCTCTCATAGTAAAAGTTGTTCATAATGATGGGTACGATAACCCCTTGGTATCCTATATAAATACCCTATATAATATTTTTATGCCAACTTTTCAATTTTTTTATACTTCAATTTTTATTAGTGACATTTCAAATGCAAATAATTCTTTTTTGGTAGATTGTGTCTTTATTTATTTTTGTAAAGTGATTATGTGACACATTACATGTGCCATATCTCTTACAAAATAAATTATTGTTATCCTTATCCTATGTTCTTATCAGGATAATATTTAGTTTTGTTGGAGGGGTTTAGTGGGAATTCCAGTAATGGTTAATGCACATTGCTAAATAAGCAAAATAACCTTAAAAAAATGTTGTTAGAAAACATACCAACAGCTTATTTAAAAGTAGATTTGAAAGCCCATTTTTTATGTAGAAATCTACTTTAGTAAAAACCTAATTCTTCGGGTCTTACAAGTCCACTAGTATCTAGTAGACATACTGATTTATTTTCGTTTCTACTATTAATATTTTGTTTCGTTTACAGCCAAATGTAGGACCAGATTACTACGAAGAATACCTCCAGTACTTAGAAGACGATGAGGAAATTGGAGCAGTGGTGATGGATGGTGACTTCAAAGTGAATCTGCCCAAAATTAACAAAGCCATCACATACCTGAAGAGGCCTGAAGTGTTGTTCCTATGTGGGGCTACGGACAGACATGTATTCTTCAAGCCAGGATTCAAAACTATAGGTATAACCTAACCGTCAAAAACCCTTTACTATAGAGTAAAAAAGAAAACACTTCTTTTTTTATTAGAATAAATCCATAATTAGTAAGTAAAACTAATTTTACATACTTATTAAGGATAGATCCTAAATAAACAGCCAAAATAAAATAATAAAATAATTTAGATGATTTTAATTCACGTAAATTGTAATTATAATTTCAGCTACAGGAGCATTCACAGAATTAGTTGCCGAAGAATCGAAGCGTGAACCTGTGGTACTTGGAAAACCTGGGAAAACGTTTGGAGAGTTTGCGATGAAGAGAGCTGGAGTCAAAGACCCTAAACGAGTCTTATTTATTGGTGATATGTAAGTTCAAAGTTACAGAGAGGTTATGAGAGGTATAGCGAGACATCAGAATGCTTACTACGAATTCTTATAGCAGGGCAGAAATTGAACTGCCCAGACATTTCCAGTATGAGCTGACCTCACACTGAATAGGATTTTCGTACAATGAAAGGTCAACTTATTCTGGAAATTTCTCGGCAGTTCAATTTCTGCCCTGCTATAAGAGCTCGTGCTCAAAATTAGAGCCAGACTGACGAAATATCTCCACCTTACAGAATATCGTAGCCAAATATCACAGCTCTTTTGCAGTGTTGTGTTCCTAAAGCCTGCACTACACTACCCACGAAGTTGATCGAAGTTACGCGAATACGAGAGTGTAGAAGGGCACTTCGATTCGCTTCGTGCAATCTCGGCTCGCCTCGGGCGACTTCCGATCGTTGTCGGTTTTTGCGCCCGAGTCAAAGGACTGACTGAGCTCCTCGCAAGGTAGCATGAGTGTATAGTCGCGTACTTCGGACCAGGCTAATTCACGTAACTAAAGAAGTGCAGTTGCCGCGCAGTTGCAGTTGCAGTAAAATTTTGATCAAAACAACACATTTGGTATTCTCTTAGCTGCAGTGAGATACGCTCGCGTCATGTTCGAGCGTCACTGCAATATGATCGGCGCATCATAAAATTACGTGAATTATCCCTCAGTACTTCGTCGAAGCAACTTCGCGAGTAGTGTAGTACAGGCTTAACGGTGAGCAAGGTTGCCAGTGCTTCTTGGGCCTCTAAAATACTGTTAGAGACTATTGTAATGTCTCTCAACGGTATAACTACTGTAATTTTCCTCAATGTACTTAGTAATAATAGGTCCACGTAAGTTACAACTTAAGTCAATTCGTCTGGCATAAACTTTGTTTCAAAGGAAGAAGTGATGTAACAAGTTTACGTATGGAACATCACCATTATAACTTACTTTTCTTATGCTTATTATTTTACAAGCTTTTCTATTTCAGGATCGAACAAGACGTCGGTCTAGGACGAGCAACTGGCTTTAAAACCTTGCTACTACTAACGAACGTGACTATAGATACAATGTTAGCACACAAAACTATTAGACCCGACTTTTACGCCGACTCGCTGGGAAGTGTAGTGCCTTTATTACAGAAATTAATTTAAATAAATTGTAATGTAATATTTAGTCCAATTTGCGTAACATTAATTTGTTAGTTACGTCTAAGATTGTCTGAGACACGTGTGAGCAGGATCTAATTGCTAACTAAGCCTTAATCAGCAATATGCTTAGGCTAGGAGCAGGTTTACTTAAGTACAAACATGCGGCGCTTATTAGATATAATAATTATAACATTTTAAAGGCAGGCAACATAAAATTAATTTAGATGCAAGTGGTAGCAAACAGAAGTCAATGAATTCACTGTTTAAAAATAACGAGCAATGAATATCAAATATAATTAAAAATAATAAGCAGAAATATAATTCAAAATCTATTATTATTATTATTTATTTATTTTAAATTCATTTACAATATACAAAGGCGGTCTAGCCATAGGCATTCTCTACCAGACAACCTTAGGGTGATGCAGTGATAATCAAGTGATGCACCAAAAAACTAACTTAATTGAGAGGTAGGTAGAAATCTATATTTATTACAACATAGTAAACAACTATGTATATACCATTATTATCTATCTATTTTGTATATTGTTGTGATAATAGAGTATATTATCTGTGGTTCCTATGGTACAATTAGTTTTAACAGTGTCATTATAAACACACACCTTGCCTTTTTAGAAGCTCAGAAAACTTTAACGATTAGGTTAAGGTATGTATCGCTTTAGTATCAAAAACGTTTAGTACAGAATAGAATAGATCTTTATTTCATGTAAACCAGATACAGGCACATATGAAATGTCGAGACTCTAGGTACAGGTTCTGGAAATAAAAAAACAATACAAAATCCATACAAATTCGAACAGACAATCGGTTCGGTAATTTAGTATGAAATAATTGCAATGTTGTAAAATAAATTTCTACTATATTAAGTATTCTCACTTTGTTTATCCCTAAAAGTTTCCTTATGTCCTGTTAAGTTTTGTCATATATATTGTATAAGAGTGACCTTACGAGGCTGGCATAGTCACCACTGAGAAGTGAAGCCTCCATAAAAAAAAAAAAAAAAATGAGCATTGTATAATAATTTTTATTATTATGGATAATTATTTTTTTATACTGTGTGCCTTCGTAACAAAAACTGAGATCAAGGATTCAGAACATGATTCTATCGTAAGTATTTCGAGAAGGAGAAATCTTTTAAAAAAAATACAATTTTGTTCGCAGATATTTAGTTAATTGTAAAACCTGCGAAAAGAAACTTTTTTTTTAAAATACCCTGAGTATTCTAGAATCAATCCATGGTATCAGTTTTCGTTACCATGTCATTAACACCCTGTATTTATTATATTAATTAATTAATACAAACCTCAGAGGTTTTGGGCTGTTAGTATGTAATATTGCATGTATTTTGTGAAAATAAATAAACAAATAAATATAAATTACGTATGACGTAATAAAGATGTAATTTATCCCTGTATAGTCTGGCATCTTATTGCCTTTGTAAACCTCAAAAACTAAATATGTAAAACACTACTTTTCATTTCAATTTTTTTATTCATATTTATATAAACTTCTATGTTGTATGACACATTTTTTTTATTATTTTAATGAAAAACACAGTAACTTTAAAAATGCATTCCTTTTTTTAAACTGTAGAGGAACCTGGATCCTCCGACCAGGCGAGGTGATATTGCCTGGCGGGCCGAAGCCCGCCGGTTGATGTCGGACAGTTGGATGTGTTAGATACGATTATCTTTTTCCTTGCGCGATGCAGGCTTCGTAATCTGATTGATCAATTCATATTTTCGCGCCACTACTGTTGTCAGTTTGATGACTTGTAAGTAGTTCTTCTATGTGGCGATAGATGTCGCTACAAAACCATTAGGTAGGTACCTAAATTCTGTCATGTTTACCAACAATAATTTAGATGCTTGAATAAAAATCCTACTTACTTAAAATATTTTTGTGAAAGTTTCATCTGAGAAACTACTACTACTACTCATCATTATTATGAACAACTTTTACTATGAAACCCAACCTGAAATTGCGAAATAAAAAATCACTTCTTCCATACATTTGAATTATTATTGAATTATTTGTATGGAAGTTTCTTTTTCGCGAACTCTGGGTTGGTCCCATAGTAAAAGTTGTTCATAATGATGAATCCAATAGTCCCTTAAAGGGATCGGGACTACAAAGGTAGATCCTTGTTATAATCCGTATAAAATATTATTATTTGTGATAGATACACTTGTCTGTAAAATATATTTTCACGTAAACGCTTTTACTGTCCTAAAGTCTATAAACGTTATCTGTACGCAATAAATGTCAAACTTAATTTATTTTGTTATGAATTTTAATGTTTTATACGTGTTCCCAGCACACGATACTTACCTTTACGTTATCCAACTTTTATAGCTTATATTATGATTGTAATTTTTTTCTTATCAAGAATTAATGGAAAATAGAGTGCATTGTGTGTGTGAAAAAAGATAGAACAACAACGCTACAAAACTATTTTAAATGTGTTTTTTCTTTTTGATAATTTGCAAATAAATTGCAAATTTAAAAATAAAGCTGACCTCTCATTGTACTGAAAGCTGATACAATGCGAGGTTAACTTATACTGGACATGCATAACTTGATATGTAGCAGTGTGTAACTGTGTACGTCACGTGAACTGACTTATTCCCATGCACGTAGATTACAGCAAAAGCACAATTTTCGTAATTAATTTACACTATGACTGAAAGTTGACCGAACTGAGATTTTATTACGAATTGACAAAAAAGGTTATTCTACTCCTCTTAAAGTTCAGTAGATATGATTGGAATTCATCTTCTTACAGACTCATTTCAATCTAATTTTTGACGTGTGTATGGACAAAAATACCAACTTAATAACTTGTCCGTTCAAAATGTTAGCAGAATACCGATTTGGTTTCAATCAACTTTCGATCTCATTACAATATCTATAATTTCACGCTTGACGTTGTTTGTTGGTATAGGAGAATACCATTTGTGATATTTATGACATTTACATAAACTAGATCGGAACCTCTTTTCTGTGTTCTGTGATCGGAACTATATTTTGAACATTATTAATTACGAGAATTGGGCTTCAGATCAAGTCTTTACTATAAACCAAACTAACCTCTCTTGTTCCTATATCTATCGTATTATAAATAGCTGATTTGTCAATAACGATTCTCAAACACTCGATATTCGATATAGAAATTAAAATGAAATTTCCAGCCCACTGGACAAATCAAACTGAATTCACGGACAAAAGACTACCCTTGCCCAGTTATTTTGCGAACAGCATTCATATTTCGTATCGACAATAAAATACAATAAAGAATTAAAATCAATACAATTGTATCCTATTTTCTAGTTGAAAAGTCTCCATTCTGTCTTCAAATTGTGTCCAGTGGTTCGCAAAAAGGCCGAATTGATTACGCTATCCAAAAAGCATTTTTATTTATTGGCCTTTCTTTTTTTCAATATAAATTCTAGCGGGCGAATGTTACCAATGCTTCCGGAATTTGTATTGGTTTCGAATAAAAACTGGAAAGACCGCAAGTTGTCGTTTTTAGGATTCCTTGGACGGTTGACTGGCGTGAAATCGTTGGTAAATACCTACCTACATATTCTGTGTAAAAGCTGAAAAGATTAAATTGTACAACATGCATGAGAAATGCGGGGTCATATTTAAGGGTATGGATCCGACCATCAAGCTGAACCACTTTTTCTATCGAATCAACATCGTAATCGCGAAAAATTTAACAGCTGTCCCATACAAAACTTCAATACCTCGTCCACCCAAAGGGGTCATCCATAAAGTACGTCACACTAATTACGTGATTTTTTTACCCCTCCCCCGTCCTTGTCACAGTTGATCACATTTGTGAGACCCCTAGTGTGACGTCACATATTTTGCAATTTTAGATACATCTAGATATTATTAATTATTAAATTAAAACAGCAGTCCCGAAATTAGTTTTATTTCCATTTTAAATTATTTTTTGATATGATTGTGAAATGTGACATCACGAAACTTAGGACCCCTCCCATCCCTTGTCACATAATGTCACACTTCGTCGTACTTTATGGATGGTCCCAAACTTATGGGACAGCTGATATTTTATTCACGATTGCGATGTTGGTCCTATAGACTTCTGAGGCTTCTGATACTACCGAGGGTTCTCGCATTCCTAGCAGGCGTTTATTATAAGCAATCATGAAATATTTCAAATATTACACTCGCCAAGAATGAGAACCACATACAGGATGGAAGTGACATGCGGAATGAAAATGCGTGGTCATATTTTAAGGGTGTGTTACGTGTACCAAACCATCAAACAAAGAAAGATTAGATAAATTAGATAGATTAGAGAAAGTTGTTCAGTTTAATAAACGACTTCTAGTAAAGCGAGAACCCTCACCTACAACGTAGGGTAAAGTCACACAGTTCCCCACAATTTTTATTCGGTACGTAAGTGTAAAACGTTTGCGGTCCGTTTTATTGCGGCGCGGTGTCATTCAACTTTTTTGCATACATTTCTGGAGTTTCCAGCGTTTTGGGAACGTGGTACCGTATTTACACTATCAAATGCGAGCGTTAGATTCGGTGCTGTTCAGCACTGTACGTGTTATCTGGTTTCTGATGTGTGAATTTGTTATTTAGTTTTGATAAACAGTGTTGCTGTTTCTGAAAAGAAGTTTTAAAATAATCACAACTGACTTTTCATTTGATCAAGATTTTTGCACAAGTTGACATGTCGAAAGGTAGGTTTATACGCGATGTTCAGTAAGGTCAATTGGATGAGAAAGGTATGTAAGTAACTACGATTTTTTGTTTCATAATTGTATAGGTACAAGGTAAATCTTCAAGGTTTTCCACAAGCCATGATTCTATTAAAACAATGTAGGTATGTTTGTGCCATCAAAAACCCCCGACTTCAATTAGAAAAAGAGCTGTAACTTTTGAACGGCTGAACAGATTTTCATTCAACGTAGCTACGATGATACCCGATTAAACCAGCTTTCAAGTAAAAAATCTGTATTGAATTCTGTCCATCCGTTTTTGAGCTACGATGCCATAGACTGATACACAGATACACATATCCACAGATACCCACTACAAACTTATAACACTCCTCTTTTTTGTCGGGGATTAAAAAGTAGACTTTAAGGCGAGAGTGAATAGGCATTACTTGGGTTGCGTGATCCATCCTCAGCAGCATCGTCACTTCACGCATCAGGCGAGGCGCAGCCAAACGCACTCAAATTTTTAATAAAAAAACTTAAAAAAAGAAGTAAAAATCAACTTCAAAAAATTTAGTAAGTATGTAGGTATAAAATAATTTTCTTAAAAAACTTAACAGCTTCTGAAGTCGGTACCAAGCTAGGTGCATCGCCCCGACTTCAGAAGCTGTTAACAGAATCATCAAAATAAGATCACACTGTTCCGAGGTAAAAAAAAAAAAACATTCGAATTGAGAACCTCCTCCTTTTTTGAAGTGGGTTAAAAAAGGCTTCTTTGATTAGTAGCTACTGGTACCCACCACTCACCATAAAATCCCTCAATACATCACTGCTTCACACCTAGATCCACTTAACAATTCCTAATTGCTGACACGTCCGCGCGCGTGATCAACATAGTTAATTGCGGTACCATCGACCGCTACGTAGGTACGGAGCACCCGACACGCCCGTTGAACTTTTGATGAACGCAATCATCCGGCAAAACCCAATTAGCATTTGTTTTACGTTGAAAACCCTTGCGGATCGGAGAAGTGCTTTGAAGGTCGACTTAGCTTTAGGCGGGAGAAGAGTGTGGGCTTTGAGAAATTACTTTAGGTTTGTGTAATGTTCTGGGATTTTAAGAAATTTTTATTTTGTGTTTGGTACTTTTTACTTCACTGAATGAGGACTTTGGAGGACTATAAGTACTTACCTCTTACGATAAGCATCTTCGCCTTATTTTAGCTTAGTTTTTTCTTGTATTTAAGCTATTCCGCCGTTTGTACATTTTATTTATTTATTCATTAAATTTTTTTTAATTTCAAACACATTCCAAAGTTCATGAAAAATGCTTCAAATTGCGGAAATTTAAAAAACTGAGTTATCAAATTAACCCTTCACGGATCATAATAGTAATTTACATGTACAGTGCTGAAATAAATCTACATTAGGAAGTCTTTAAAGTTTTGCCAGGCATGAATACCTAGATAGAGGTGCAAATGGTTGCTGGCGCCTACAAACAATAGATTAATCCCTTGACCGCCAGTTCCTGGAAATCTATTATGTTCGAGTGCCGATCGGCACTAATGAGGTGTTACAAAATGAATTTTGTGAAGTTGTTGTACTCATCATTATGAACAAATTTTACTATAGGACGAACCAGAAATCGCGAAAAAAAATCAGCTGTTCAATACAAATTATTCAATATTACTGGACTAAATGTATGGAACAGCGGATTTCTTTTTCGTGATTTCATGTTTCATCCCATAGTAAAAGTTGTTCATAATAATGAGTAGGTACAACAACTTCACGAAATTCTTAGAGTTAATTTTGTAACACCTTATGTATTGTATGTCAGAGTTAAATGTAATATGCAGTCAATCTGGTTATAACCTCTCTATATCGTTATCAGATTTAATACCCATTCATACAAATCTATTGACAAAGGAAACAGCAGCTATCATTCGCGTAAAAAATACGTTTGGGACACAAAGTCAGGAATTCGAAACACGTAATACCGATGTAAACAAAATTCCAAAATGGGGACATAGGTAGATTTATTAGGGTTGAACAGGGTGAAACAAGCTCGCCGTGGATTGCTTTCGGTTTTATGGTATGTTAGGCGAGATCGGCAAACATGTCATTTGGTAGGTCAGGGATGAAGGCTTTGGCGATTTCAATATTGTTACCGCTTTGTCTAACCTCTGTCAGCTGCTTTTTCGCTCAATTTCGTTTCGTTCTAAGGATGATTTCGTTGAGGAAAAAAAGACACATTTTTTGGGATGAGAGAACTGTTTTTTTCTCCCAGGTTATAAGAGTAAATCAAGGGAAATGAAATAAATGAAAGATCCACTGCGATAATGATAAATGTCCTCTCTGTGTGATGTTAAAATGAGAGTTGGGGTTGTGTTTCTGTGTTCTGTGGGGTTGTGCATGTGTGTGTCAGTGGTGTGCGTATAGACTGTTGTAAGCATAGTAAGGTTTGAAGAACTTACTTATATTGTTTGAATCTAAAAAAAAGAATTATGACTGCAGAACCCGATAATGACAGATATGGTCACATTTTCTAGCTTCTAAAAGCGGTCCATCCATTTTATAGCTACGATGCCACAGACAGATACACATATACACAGATACATACTACAAACTTATAACACCCATCTTTTTTGTCGGGGGTTAAAAAGGCCTTAGTTCAGTTCACTGCGCTGGCCTGGTGCAGTTTGGCGAACTACATACACCATCGAGAACTTCATGGAATCCTCTCATGTATGTACTCACGATGTTTTCTTCACCGAACAGACACATAAGAGAACAAATAAATGAAAAATAAAAGTAAAATAGTCATCATAAAATATTGCATTATGTTGTCAAGTATGCCCAAGACGAAAGGGTAGCCAGCTCAGCATTTGCTGGGCGCGGAGAGCCCTGATGAAAACTGTCTCCAATACAATAGATACTTTACAGTTGCAACGAAACTCAACCTAAAATACCAATTGATCTACGCAGTAGCTATTAAGCCACACGCTTCTATAATAGAGCAATTTTCCCTATTACAGTTCTCATTTCCCTGAAAATACGAGCACAAAGTTTCAACACATTATACGCAAAACCTCTTCATAGGAGTATTTTATCCTTGTTACGTCGACCTACCTACATGGTTAATATGAATAGCAGTTGCATATTTTCCATCGTGCAGTTAACGTTGTAAATTCCTCTGGTCTACTAAGTAAGTAGCTGGATTAACAGTAAGGGTCCGTATAGAAGGTTGATAGATTAAAATTTGATGCAACTTTTAATCGTCTTGAAATTCGATTCGTCGATTCGTCCTGTTCACATATAAAAATAAAGAAATAAATCCAGCCCATTACTGTCCCACAGCTGGACACGGGCTTCTTCTCGGAATGAGAAGGGTTAGGCTTTAGTCCACCACGCTGGCCTAGTGCGGGTTGGTGGACTACACACACTATCGAGGACTTTATGAGGCCCTCTCAGGTGTGCAGGTTTTCTCACGATGTTTCCTTCACCATTAATGCAAGGGATAATTAAGGGGGTATTTTACAGGAATGCCGCAAAAACCGATTTTTATTTACAATTTTTTGAATAGAAATTCTTATTTCTTTGTCCCGAAAAAAATATATATCAAACTTGAAGATGTGACAATCTCTGCACGGTTGTCCGATATATGATTGGATGAAGTTGGCTCGATAAAAAAAAATCGCAAAGTTACCCCTTTTAAAAAAGTGTTTACAAGATTATTTCTAAAACATGATATTATTTCAAATAATTTTTACATCACAATATTGGTCGCAAATATACCAACGAAAATCGGTTGTTATTTTTTTATAATATTACGTATATTGGTCACAATTTGATAAAAACCACAAAATTCGTGATTTCTGTCATCTCTGCCATCAATCAGTCGCGTTTCGGCGCGCATCAAGGTCGGACCTGTGCAATTTTTTTTGACTTTCCTGCGCTTACACTTTATTCAAAACCAAAAGAAAGAATGACAGTAAAATCATTAAAAAAATTATTAAAAAGCAACAGGAAGTATAAGTAACTTGCCTTTTATTCAGAAAATCTAAGTATTTCGTTTATAAAAATCAATATGCTAAAATAATTTCTTGACATCTCCGTCAAGAATTCATTTTATAGGATGTAGTATAGAAAAATCAGTACGACAATTTGTAGTGTTGAGAACAAAGAGTATGAAGTTTTATATATATTCTATTTACGTACTTTTATAGAACAATATTCATAGTACTTATATCATTTTGATATATCGTCTGATACTATTAAAAATCTCGCCTGCGGCTCGATTTTTAAACACACTGATGTTTTAATACCCCCTATTATGCAACAGTTTCATAAACTACTATTATTTCGTATTGAACTGATCTACGTTTCCTTAGATTTTGTATAATTTTGTTCCTTATTAAACGCTGACATTTTAAAATGTGTCGGTCGGCCCTATAGGTGCCGATTTGCCGGTGGCCCAACCTAATTTTACTTCTTTTAATTTTATTTCTTTATGGGCTTTGCAGTCCACTAGAAAAATGATTCACCAATTAAATTATAATCTTTACCTTTATTTATGTATTATGGGTTATCGTGGTTGTCCGTGGCATCACCACGGTCCTATCCGAAAACCAGCGCTGCGGTATTTATTTTATCTGTCAGGATATGCTGAGATAGGGACTTTATTTGGCCTCTTGCAGGACTTTTTTAACCCCCGACAAAATAGAGGGGTGATATAAGTTTATAATGTGTATCTGTGTATCTATGTGTCTGTGAATCTGTGTGTCTGTCTGTGGCATCGAAGCTTCAAAGCGCATGGACCGATTTCAATGCAGTTTTTTTTAATTGAAAGCTAGTTTAATCGGGATGGTTCTTAAAATCTGTTCAGCTGTTCAAAAGTTACACCTCTTTTTCTAGTTAGAGTCGAGGGTTTTAGACGGTTAGGTTATTGTTATCATTATTTGAATTTTTGTGTGTTTATGTAATTTCGTGTGCGAGTCCGATTTAAATGTTTTTTCTTTCTTTCTTTCAATTTTGAAGCTCTTCATCTGCATACATAGCGAGGAATCTGAACTAGGAATATGGTTTTGATCTATGAATATGCAATTTCTTTTTTGGTAAAAAAGCAACCCTGTGAACATACTTAAGTAGGTATGACTAAGGAAACGGACTCCTACAGGTGTGGGTGAGAGTAGGTTATTATCTCAAGGCATGCATTTGAGTTGGCTTATTCTTCTAACATTACACACACATTGGCAGTGTCATCAGGTTTGTCATGCCGATATATCGGTTTCGTTACGGCATTATTGGCTTAGTGTGAAAATGCCCAATGTTGGTCGAGACAATTATGTGCACTTGCATAAACTCATACACAATAGGTATGACTGATAGTTTATAAGTAGATAGTTAAATAGGTATAAAATCTACAAATACAAAACGGAGGAACAGATTTTCTAACGTAATATAGGACACTGGGTATACGATATTATGGATTTATATTTTTCAAGTATTTGCTGGTGTCATACTGCATGTTGCTAATTAATATTGCTATTCTGTGACACGTGTGTCACACAGTCTGATACGTCAATTGCGTAATTGCGAGAACGGAGCTCCCCTAGTGGGTGGGGCTTAGGCTGATACTTCACCCCCTCAAAAGTAAGA
Source organism: Allophyes oxyacanthae (assembly GCA_932294325.1). Lineage (NCBI taxonomy): Eukaryota > Metazoa > Arthropoda > Insecta > Lepidoptera > Noctuidae > Allophyes > Allophyes oxyacanthae. Next base: position 3,241,017 of record OW028617.1, read on the forward strand.
AATCGTCGTAAAATACAACCTTAAATTGCGATCCGCACATAAATTCGAAAAGTAAGAGATGCGGGCCGGGTTCGAACTCAGACCGCTAGGCTATCACTGCTGTTCGTTCACATAATATATAAATAAAAAATATCAAAACATTTGTTTCATGGATCTCCTTAAGAAGCAATGTATTTTTAGCATTCTTACAACTGAAAATTCCCTCTTGCATCCCTACAAAGTTTCACCTTGGGACGACCTCACTCTAAGCCAGCCCCGTAATATTCATTATCATAAAACTCAGGTGCTGGCTTCAGGGAATGGCCACTCGATATAAAAGTGCTTCGACAAGTTCGCTATAACCCGACCGAATTGAGAGTGCACTCTAATCTGAAAAGTTTATTGGAATAAGAGATCTTTTTAAATTGGCAGGGTAATGTTTTCTTTGGGAGTGTTTTATTTTAATTTAGGATAACGATCGGATTAAGATATTAAAGTGTTTTATAGTGTGTGGGATTAAAAGGGAATTGTAAACAATCAGGGATTTATTCGTTGAGATGTGAAGAAGAGCAGAAACTGGGTAAAACCGAAAATTGGAGCTGCCTGGCTAGGGAAGTGCAACCACCTTGCAGAACCTCGTAGCCAAATAACATTGCTCTTTTGCAGTGTTGTGTTCCTAACGGTGAGCAAGGTCGCCAGTGCTCCTTGAGGAAGCATCGTGTAACGTGTTGGTAAGGGGAACCCAAAGACATTAAATTATACTAAGGTTTAATCTCTTTGGGGGAACCCGACGTTAGTAGTAGGGTCGGCAACGCGCGAGGAATGCTCCTGGTGATACAAGCGTCCATTGGTTACGGTAACCGCTTACCATCAGCGGGCCGTATGCTTGTTTGCCACCTTAGTGGTACAAATAAGTTGAGACTCCTATCTTCATGATCAGTAAAAAATTTACAAGGTAGCTCAAAGTTTAGTCTCTCACGTTCGTATTCAAATTTATTACCAGAGTCAATGTTCATTACCATTTTAGTTACGCGGTAGACCCGCAGGTACCTAAGTATGTCTTTTTATACGAGCACCCAGTTTCCATTTTCAATAAAACCTTCGTAAAACCTCGGGTTAGCTCGGCATAATCCTGGCTAGTGTATGCTCCCGTATAATGGTGCAATATTCATTACCATAAACCCAGGTGTTCTTGTGAAGACCCTACGTGCCTTATTTGTGTAAAATTATAAAGGCATGCACTCACATTAAGGTAGATAAGGTTGCGTTTACTTACGATGCGGGTAAGGAGAGATTTAAGCTAATTTAGACATGCATTTGCTGCCATACTTAGTAAGAAAGTCTTGTTTTTGTTTTCATATTAATCTGTAAGATTTCTTTTTAACCTTTTATTAGCTTCACCTGTAATTATCCAACTATGTAAGAAAATCTTGGAAGTTAAATTTGACCCACTTCCCGATTTCCGATTGAGCTGAAATTTTGCATACCTACATGTTTCAGTTTGCTGTAGATTTTTTTAAACTATAATATTTTTTACCTTGCATGGGTCGAAAAATATTGAATAAATTACTAAATGTCATTAAAGATTTGGAAGAAGAAAGATTTGGAACAATTGAAACGTAAAGTATCTACGTAAATTTTTAATTGACAAGTGCTACTATACCACTGATGAATAATTATTATTCCATCTTGATAAAATTTTATGCAATAGAGTTTATGTATTTGTGATTATTTGTATTTGAATTGACATTGAAATGGATGTTATTTGTTGATTTAGTTTTTTTTTTAATTTGTATGCAATATATCTTAGAAATATAAATAGAAATGATTTATTTTGTAAACATAGGTAATAAGTCACACAGTCAGTCAGTATCTTACAATTCTTATTCTAATTCCTAATGGGTAGATTTTTGAGTTGCTATAAAATAATTATAAGATCTAATGTATCACCAAAACTCACCCTAATAAACACTTTAACTTTGACTTTTAACGTATGTAAATCTAAGTAATATGAATATTGCGAAAAAACAAAATCATTTTACCAAAATTAAATATATGGCCAAGTGCTGTGTGAAGACAGAAACATGATATTAATTATAAAAGTCCATCATTAGACCATGTAAAAGTTATATCTAAATGTAGGCTTCATTATTTAAGTCATGTTAAGAACAGATTTTTATGTAGTCATTAGATTTTTTTTCTATGAAATAAAAATAGATAAATTTGAGCAGTTGAAGCACTCACGCCCGCCGCGCGGTGTCCTACTCGACGCACCCTAAAAGAAACCATATTTACTGGGAATAAAGTATATTTTTATTCACCGCAATTCACTGTACAAGAGGGCCTTATGTGTAAATAACAACTTACTTACATGCTATTAGTTTGTTTAATTACATATTATTATTAGATCGTTTATTACTTGTCGGAGTTCGTATTTACGAGCGTAAAATACTCATAAGTTTAATTAATTCTAACTTTACAGTTTCTAGACGCTTAAGTACGTCTCGTCCTCGTCTGGGACATATACGGGACGATTTAAATATAACTGGCTTTGATTTTCGCTTGCTTTTATACAGGATGGCTTAATTGGCTTGAATTTCTATTCAACTTTTCACAGTTTCGATATCGCGGAATAAATATTTGTATGGTTTACAGATAGTTGTGTGTTCAGTTAATTATAACTATTGTAATAAATTCAAATGCTTAATCTGGCAGATTTTAATGAAACTGTTAAAACCTATGATTGTGTCTTACCCAAAATGTAATGACACGTGCCTGTACAAGTGTACAAGGTCCTAACTTTTTAGTCCTGATCACTTTAATAATTTTCTCATCATTATGAACGACTTTTACTATGGTACCAACCTTGAAATTACGAAAAAAAATCAGCTGTCCCATACAAATAATTCGCGGTAGTGTATAGTAGGTGGTTTTTTGACACTTGCCGAGGGCCGGCAATGAACAGCTCAGGGGTGGAATGAAACAGCAGATTTTTTTTCGCGGTTTCAGGCATTTTCCTATTATTCTAACCCGTTATAGGGATTAGAACTAGAAAGATGGACCTTAAATTATTGCTAAATACATTTAAAAAAGGTTTTGTTTTTCTTACACTCCAACTCTTTAGATTTCAAATTCAAATTATTTATTTGCTCAAATATGGTATTGTTACAGGTGTTATAAACTTAAGATTAATTACAGTATATTCTGCCCCTTGAAGCGAGCAAATTGGATTTATACAGAACACGAAAAAAAAAAGATAATGATGAATACTTGCATATTATAGATACCTATATTTATGTTAGTGCCCTTGGTATCTTATCTTCTAAGTATTCTTTAACACTAAAATAGTTTTTACTCATTAAGAAGTTCTTTGTAGGTAACTGCATGCAATGCAAGGCTGCTCGCAAAATCGGTCTCCTTGGCACGGGTTACTCTGATTATTACATGCCAATAGCAAAGAATACTAACTATTACTACTAATAGAGTGTCTATAACAATTTCCCCTAAGTCCGTTTATTGTAGCAGTCATAGGCAGGCTCAATTTCAGCAGTGGACGTTAATGGGCTATGACGATGATATACCCGCCAGCTATCACAAATTGGTTGCCAAAACCTTAGCGGAAGCGGCAACCTTATAATTAATTACAACAGCCATGTTTTATACTTAATTAATCGATACTGGCGATACTTCCAAAAATTCAATAAATTGCAGTATTTCCCTCGGATAACCAGTAAAATCAGACCTCTCTACAGCTCAATTATGAGCAGTTCCTGGGTCTTGTGAAATTGGCGTTTTCACGTCAACATTTTCTAACCGTACCGTGAAATGCAATGTTTCAGTTCCATTGCAGTTTCCAAAGAGGCACATCTGTGGCTCTATCGATTTCAGTCTTCGTTGGAAGTTCTTCCTTGAAAGTTAGTTCCTATAGTTTAGTAATTATATCAATGCAGTTCCTCGCAGTAAGTCAAATTCCCTATCTACAATAGTATAAAATAAAGTCGCTTTCCGCGTCTGTCTGTCTGTCTGTATATCCGCTAACTCCTCTTGAACCACGCAACGGATTTTGATGCGGTTTTCAACATCAGTTAGATAATTTTTCACGGAAGGTTTATATGCATAATACTCTCATATCGAATGTAAGGATAGTAGGGAAATTGCACCCGTGCGGAGCCGGGGACGGATCGCTAGTCCAGCATAAAAACCATAATGTTCTTCGAAGTATATGTTCCCGATTGAGTATCTGGTTTTTTGAGCACCAAATGCATTGACCACCCGAAATATTCCTATTTAAACACCAATCAATATTTTAGCTTAGTTTTTCGTATGTAACCGGCCTAACGACACAGTATTCTTCAATGAAATTCCAGGATCAATATTTACTTGGTTTAACAAGTTTAATGATAAGTAATAAATGTTGGCAGCTTTTGAGAATATACAAGTAAAATAATGAAGACACTCACAATGTCGGTACCTACAAAAAAATATATCATTGCGCCTTGAGTTTTAAAATAGCATAATGATCAAATATAATATCATGACTAATAATAACGCAGGCGTCAACATAATAATATGCCGTGGTTATAAAACAGCTTTACAACGAACAAAAATCAACAGCTCACAGATTTTTTCCTTCTTCATCATGCCGACTGGTCTGAATTAAGGTCTAAGTTACACAAGAAGTGCACAGAAAGAGTATCTTTAAGTTATGATACGAACGAAGAACGTCTGCCGCACCTTGGGCTAGGAGTCTACGACTTAAGTTTGACGAGCAGCGACAGACGGAACTGAGACAAGCCTTATTTTGGACGGGATTCATCTGTGACAGGACTTATCTGCGATAAGACTCATTTGCGACAGAACTCGTTTGCGAGAGAACTCGTTTGCAACAGAACTCGTCTGCGACAGAACTCTTCTGTGACAGGAATCATCTGCGACAGGACTCATTTACGCCAGGACTCATCTACGGTACAACACAACTTATCTCATGTATAATAATTGTCGCCGTAACATCGCTTGATGTTGTGAAATTACGAAATGAGTTTGTCTAGCGACATATCACGAAATCGGCTATTTTGAGGTGGAAAGCCAGCAAAGCGAGAGTTATGATAGGTCCCCGTGCCCCTCTTGGATCCGCCCTTGCCCGAGCTTATTTTAGAGACCACACGAGAAAATGTAATATTCCATTTCAAAATCCATAATATTAAAACAAACTCAGTCTGTAACTAAATGCCTATTAAAACCTACCTAATTGGGCCCTAACATTATTTTAACCTATTTCAACGATAAGATCATTAACGGATAGAGTGCTATTAGATTCGCAATAAAATGATTATAGTATCAAGTAAGGTTAACCGAGGGTCGAATGGACCCAATCTGAATAAATTTAAACGGCGAACCAGGTGAATTATCCCGAATTATTTATTTGGTACTTTTAACGATATAGTTCTGAAGCCTTATGTGGCTAAATGGGTCTCAACTTTGAAGTAAAATTTCGAATAATCGTCAGATAAAACTGTAATCGGATTAAGCGTATATTTATGTACATATAAAATATATATTATGTTACATTATATTTTATATTGTAACTGCTACAACGAATTACGAACGTAAGACACAAAGGAGATGGAGAGACGAGCTGGATAGAATTAATCAAGAATGGTCCACACTGGCTCTGGACCGGAAGACCTGGGGTCATGGGGGGAGGCCTTTGCCCAGCAGTGGGATGATAATTATAGGTTAACAACAACAACAACAACTGCTACAAGTATATAAGTAACTGCCCCATAACTTGTTCATTTTACTCTTGTCCAGCCAAAGGTTGCCGGCCAATGTTGTCGCCGCATTATGTCGTGAAAACAGGTCTTTTTAGAAGCATACTCTTGTCTTGTCACGAGGACAAACTTATGTCGCGGCGCGCATGTTAACTTAGCTGGAAGAAATCGCCGTGCGCAATATGGCCGCCCTTTGTACAAGTTATGTTCGTGCAAGTCATATATGTGTATATTATGTTTTACTGGTATAACACTATTGTCGAAGATGAAATATATATGCAAAGCCAAGATGTATTCTAAGTCATTACTAAACGTGAACCGTTTTCTATTATTTCAGAATAACTAGATCCAGCAAGTTCCCTTGCCCCCCCCCCAGCAACGCGCTAAACCGAGGTCCGAGTCTAACAATGGGGCGACATTAGATGTGTTGTTGCTGTAAGATGATTCCCGATGAAACAAAATTCCAATTTAAAAAAATTGCATTGATATCGGTCCATCCGTTTTGGAGCTACGATGCGACAGACAGACACACAGATACACTAGTCCATAGAGACACAGATACACACTACAAACTTAAAACACTCCTCTTTTTTGTCGGGGGCTAAAAAATATTCATGCCTAGCTGGAGGCCCTCTAGTCTTGTCGCTTGACCGATTACGCAGGGAAGGCTTCATGAGTAACAAGACAGAGACAAGCGAAAAACAAAAAAAAAAACTGCTCCCGCTCACACGAAATGCAAAGGTCTTGGACTCTTGAGTGATTACAACCAAACGTCAATCGACCGTTGCAATTTGTAGATAAGGGGTGAATAAAAACAGACACACTTCTTATTTTTCACGGACAGTACAGCAACAATACAATCAAGTGTGTCATTAGTGTAAATAAATCTCAATGTTTTGTAAACAAACTTAGTTTCAGCGTTTTTATTATTATTAGCTCTGTGCTATCAGAAAGTGGTTTAAAAAATACTTGTACCATTCGCTACCAGTGCATTTTATAATTATGTTAAATGATATAATTTAAATTATAACATTATACACATAGGAACTTAAATGTGGCTCATGATATAAGTCTAGTTTTTTTTAATTATCTCGGATTCTAATTATTTTTGGTCAGAATCAAAGTAAATTCGATAAAATAGTAATCATTTCCAACTAACAAAAGATTAAACATCAAACAAATTCGAAGTAACAAAAAAGTTGTAGCCGTTTTAAAAAATGCAAAACTTTAAACTTAAACTCGAAACAAGGATTTTTTTTAGGGATTTGTCTTGTACCTCTTTTCACTCTTTAGTGAAAAGTGGTTTACATATATTAAAAATCTTTGTTTCCTTGTTAGTAAATTTTGTAACTTTGTACAGAATTATAACATAAATTAATGCGAATGCAGCAAATGCTGAGCTACCTACCTTTCAGTATACTTGACAAGAATTTTAGCCGGCCCCAAATATTATTGTAAATTGGTTTTATGAAAAGAGTACCAATGGAGTTTCTTGCCGGTATCTTCTCCAGGAATAACCCACTTGGAACCGTGCACCTAGAATCACGACATTTTGAAAGTGGCTGCAAAGGCCCAGTTGTAATAAAAATCATTGACTTGTTTATGGATGCTATTGGAAGCAAAGCTTATATGGACCATGTACACACAAGATAGGCCTTGCGTGACACATCTAAATACATTCTACAACATAATCACGACACTTGCTCTTCATCGTAGATAACTCGTGTCATGTATTTTCATTAATTTGTTTTATGTTTTGAATAACTTACGTTTAACACGTGTATTGCAACACAATATGTTCTTCATCCGTACATTTTTAGCCCTCGGCATAGGGTAGCAAAACGTTACACAGAACGCCTAGTGCTGTCAGACCCGAATTTTTAAATTGCTGTTTCTTATATTATGATAATAAATAAATCCAGCCCATTGCTGTCCCACTGCTGGGCACTCTTCTCAGGGCTAACCCTTCTCATTCTGAGAAGAGTGCCAGAGTGGTGGACTTATGCCTAAGCATAAGTCCACCACGCTGGCCTGGTGCGGCTTGGCGGACTACACATACTCGTACCATCGAGAACTTTGTGAGGCCCTATCAGGTGTGCAGGTTTCCTCACGATGTTTTCCTTCATCGTTAATGCAAGTGATAATCAAACTACGATCCACACATCAATCCGAAAAGACAGAGGTGGGGGCTGGATTCGAACTCAGACTGTCCTGCATCGAAGGCAAGCGTTCGACCGCTAGGCTATCACTGCTACCTTATGGTAAATAAAGATAAAGATAAAGATAATTTATTTGTCAAACAAACAAACAAATAAGTAAAAAATAAATTGATTATTTATTATATTAAAATGTGCCCCTGTAATGTAGTATTGGCGCTTTGCCTATTTTGCTTTTCCAGTGTCGATATATACATTTCAGTGCTAATGTTTGTACCTACACAGCATAAGTAAATTCCGGAACTAACAGTTAATGTCCGACAATAGACGGCGTAAAATAATTAAGGCGTGTACAACATGTGTACCCACAACAATTGTGGTTTCGTGTGTAGTATGCTTTAGCTATATTTGCTCATACGCTTGGCTACAACCAAGACGTCTATTTTAGTCTGTACTGTTAAACGTCAAGTTACAATCAGCAATCGCTAAAGAATAGAAACGCAGGCAAAATATACTAAATTGACATAAAGCTCATATTACATGGTTCAATTTCCGTTCAATATTGTTTTCAATTTGATTGCTTCAATGGCATTGGGACATCTAAATACACTCAAATGATTTCGTGTAGGTATACAGGGTGCCACAGATATATCACATTAAATGGAACCACGTATCACGTTCTGTGACCGTATACCTACAAAAAAAAATCAATCAAATCCAATCAGTAGTTTAGCCACAGGAACTAATTTAAAATTTAATAATTTTACACATACCTAGTGTAAAAAGACTCCAACGTATTCTAACCAAAATAATTTTTATTTACACGTTTACAACAGATAAAGGTGACATAAATTTCGACTTTGATGTCCCTTCACCTAGACGAATGATAGCAGAGTGCAATTTTAAGCAAAAAAAACTCGCGTAAGAATCGCAATTTTTTTTTGTATGGCTTCAGAACATTTTACCAAATACGTGATTTCATTTAATGTTATAACTTGTGGCACTCTGTAAAGGTAAAGTCGTTCAATGTGCAAAGTTCAATGCTTTTCAATGAAATTGTTTCAATTTGGTTGATCCGTGTATTCCGTGTTCGTGATCCAATTATGAATCACGTGACACGTGATTCATAATTGTCAATCCCATAAAATTTCCTGATGTTTCTATTCTTTAGCACTAGCAGAACAAGTCTATGAAAGTGAACTGAATAAATCATTTATTTTAAATTAGCTGTGAATTTAACAAAATTATTTTTTCTTTAAATTAAACCTAAAAGTAGCTTATGTTACCAAAGATTTTCAAATGTAGAATTGAAGTTATGGATCGGTATTATTATGTCGGTTCACAACCTCACTAGCGCCACATTTGATTCATTTTGAGGGGATCAGCGGATATTATTTGAACTAAATTTTATTCAAATGCAGTGACCCACCATTTTTTTTAGCGTGTGCTTTTAAACTTGACCTCCCTTTTAAGAGAACACAGTCTCAAAATTACGCAGTGTCGCATAAATTTACGCGCACTTTACGGCCGGTCTAACACGTCTCGGCTTTTTACGAGTTTGCAAGTTTTTCATAAATTTTCCGCTTTTCCTACCTACAACAGTAAAAAAGTTTGAAATTATGCGAAAACACCAACATTTTAGATTTTTTTAATATTTTCGTTGCTGCAATAAATATTTATTTTGATATTTATCGAATTGAGATACGATAGAAAAGCCTTGAATTATTAAAAACAGTTAAGAAAAGGAAAATTTCATATTTTGGGCACATTTATAGAAACGAAAAATATAATATTCTTAGGAAGATCAAAAACTGACATCAAAAACTGCGACAACATAAATGTATTCAAAAGCAAACTTAAAGAATACGTATACTTATTGTAATCTAATTAGTATCTAAGCTATGCTTGTAACATAAAACTCTGATACTCCAACACTCTAGAGGTAATAATAATAAAAACCTAATATTACTTTGTATCTCATTATAAGTGAACTGTATGTTTTTATGAGAAATAAAAATTCTTTAAACCTAAGATACTGGAAGGCAAGATAGATGGCAAAAGGAGCAGGGGAAGAAGGAAATTAGCCTGGATTGATAACATAAAAAGCTGGACCAACATCAATGACGCTGCCAGTCTGTGCAGACTGGCGCAAGATAGAGACAAGTTCCGTGTGGTGGTCGCCGACATCCGCTGAGGATATGGCACATGAAGAAGAAGAAGAGATACGATAATAAACGTTACTTATTAGGAGCTGTGAACATGACTAGAGCATGTTTACGGAATCATGTTCGGAAGCCTTTTTGACACAGCTGCGACGTACAATCCATTTTTTATTTAAGATAAATATTTTTCTTTTTTTGTTTTATATGTTTTTATTCTTTTATTTTTTGTTATATTATCTTTCAAATCGTTTTTGAGCTGTGTCAAATAAATACTTTTTCTTTCTTTCTTTCTTTCTTCACAGCTCCATTACTAAGTTATCGTTTGTCAATTCGTCAAATATCAACCGACAATGAAAGTGAGTTTCGAATCGAGATGCGAAATGTTCTTACAGAATAGCTCCCATATTAAAAACGTTGAAATAAACTCCGCTTTCATTCGTATTCATTCATCTGAAAGGCTAAACAAACGCCGGGAATTTTAAATAGCAATGAAAACTAAAAAGGTAAGCTCTAAATAACCAGCAAGCGAATAAATCCAGGTTTTTCTAATACAATAGGGTTGTCAGATCAAAAGTCTCTGATTATAAATGACCGACGTAACATACCTTGGTAATATTTCTATTTCCTAGTGGTCGCCCTGTGATCGAATTTAACCGTAATTTTAGCATATTGGTCTGAGCCTTCTCCATGCCAAATCTCAAACTACTCTGTGCGCGCAATATGCTTAAAAAAGGGTACAAAGTTTTCTCTTCACGTATTAATATATAGGTGTAAGTTTTTAATTATACAATTAAGTACGTCGGTACGTCGTTTAAGTCTCAACAGTGGGAATATTCATAGGCTTAAGGCAATTATGAATTAAATAGTTTGTCAATTTTTAGGAAAATTATTAAAAAACACGTATTAAAAGTTTTGTGTGCTTTATTAAAATCACACTCACACACAGCACACTCGAAGATTGTTAAATGACACGGAAGTATCAAAAAGAAAAAGTAATAATTATATAAAAAATTACAACAAAAAACATTATCAGTATTCGTTGCCAACATCAATTTTATCATTTGGGGAAACCGTAATTCTAAATATTAGAAAAAATTACCTGCAAAGCAAAATGCTGATAAATACAGCTTATTTATCAGCATTTTGCTTCATCAAGCGATCATGCAAATATTTACTTATAACAGTTATTTAAGTTCAGACAGAGATGAGTAGCAACCCTATCACAACTTAAAATATTTTTATTACTTACCTTCAATATTTCTAGGATTCTCTATACCTAACCTAATTAAATTACCGCATTTTATAGTTCAATAAGTTTAATTAGACATAAAAACGCCACGGTTTTGTTTTGGTTTTGAACAAGCTCTCGTTCGAGTTTGGTAATAATTTTAAATTCTTCTCACCAAAACCAACAACAATCGCTGTACTCTCAAACTCGCCAAAACCCAAAATACGTGTCGAAAAGGACATTAGCACCAATAACCATTACCTAACGGTTTGCCTTTTATCAGATATTTTAAACGACGGGCATCGGCACTTCCGTCACAAGTATTTAATTAATTCTAACACCGAGCAGGCAACCACTTAACCTAAATTTCCCACGGAATATTGCAAAATCAATAAGGTTTCTTTTTGTTGCCTCCTTGTAGGTATTGTTTTTACGAAATAAGGTAAGAGGGAGTAAAAGGGAAGAGAAATAAAAACAAAAACGGGATTATTTTTTAAAGGTAAGGTAAATTGACGACGCGGTTTGCGCAGTGGCTAAACAATTAGCTTTCTGCGCTACGTGCCGCGGGTTCGATCCCCGCACGGAAGAAATATTTGTTATGATCTACAGATACCTAGTTGTTTCGGAACACACGCTAGGACCCCCCCCAAAACTAACTCACTACTACTACCTACCTACTTACGGGTACTAATTGGTACCTATTTATCTGTACCAACGATACAGGAGAAATTCTAGTGAGGGGCAACGTTTTTTTAAAGAAGAAGAAGAATTTTCAGGTCTTATTGTAGTCATCATTATTAACAAATTTTACTATGGGACAAACACAGATTTTTTTTAGCAATCCTTAATATTATCTCTGTTCGGTTAACTTTCAGGAATTAAGTTTCAGGTTGACTACGAACCCTTTGATAAAATGATTTTGTTTTTGCGCAATATTTACATTAGTTAGATTTACACCTTAATTTATTTTATTAAAGTTCTACAACCTCGTCCCAACACTGAAAAAGCAATACATTATGAAGAAACTTACCTCCATAATATGTCAGTTAACACAATGGGCTTTATCAATATTCTGTTTAGGTAACTGCTTAAACGGAACGTTAAGAGGGATCAATAGCGAAACTTTTCTCATCGCGTCGACTTCCTCCATGATTCCCCACAGATTTATATTAGTTTCATACAAAAAATTTACTATGTACGTACGGTGGGAAATAGTGTGTAAATCATAAAGTTATTATTACTATAATAACTTTATGGTGTAAATGCTTTTTGTTTTGGCAATGTAGTTGAAGACAGCGTGTTCCTTTCAAATTAATGTTTAAATTATTTGTACAAAATACTTGCGCTGTTTTTATATGATAACATTTGAACAAGTAGCCCCACTTCGAAATTTCGACACTACCTCCGAGTATCGAAATTTGTTTTTTTTTTCTCTTTATTTTTGGGTGGGTATGCAATGTCAATAGCATTAGTACCTACCTATGTGCTGAAATATGCTGCTGTGCCAGACGGACAGATAGACGGTCGAATAAACGAAGGGAGTCGTGGGTTCCTTTTAATGTTATTTGATAACAATTAATTAAATGTTAATGATAATAGTTATTCATGACAATTTTTAGTATTAAGTGATCTTGGTGTAGGTTTATTTAAGTTTTGTGCGTCATACTGGGCGTGAAAATAAAAACTTTTTCTTTCTTTCTTTTTATTTATATGACCAGTATTTAATTATAAAAAAATATGTTGATTTTTTCTTCCTTTTGTACATAGTTTTATTTCAAACACAATACTGTATTTTGTTTCTTGAATAAATTGAATGGAATAGATTCTTTATCTTTTTGGAATGGAACCTTAAAATTAAAGCTCGCTGTTGTCCTGTTAGAATATTCCCAATGTCATCTACATCATCACCTGGAAATTTAATTTGAATATAGCTTTGATAAACTTTAGCAAAGTGGTGGGACAAGTGTTAAGTATTTGTTATTATTAAGCACTTTGAGATGTTAAAACTGATAATACCTATGCAAAATGTGGTCCAAGGTGCAGCATCGCTGAAAACTCACGAAATTCAATTACTTTCGTGATCAGACGCGCTATAATAATGTATTTGTTTATGTCGGCCATCGATTTTCAGCATTCAATCTCCATTATCGATATATTAATACCTACGTGAAGAGAAAACTTTGTACCCTTTTATAAGCAAATTGCACGCATGGAGGAATGTGATATTTGGCCTATTTAAAGTTTATATGGAGGAGTGCAGAATTCTAAAATTACGGTCGAATTTCGACCACAGGGCGACCACTAGTAGCTTTAAATCAAAGGAAATGTCACAATCTTTTTGAAGAACCTACTTTTTATGTAATGCCACGTACACACCAAACGTATTATCAGTGCGCCGACGAGGACTGTGATCAGGCTCACTATAACACCAATGTGAACGAGAAACGTTTTGTCAGTTTGGTGTGAATGAAAAATTGAATATAAAAAAAGCAAAAGGAAAAGCAGTAAACTGCGTACAGTCGACGGCTGACAATACATTTGGTTTGAACGCGGCTTAAATGTATAAGTAAATGCGTATCGTTATCATCGCGATATGCATAATTTAGGTGATTTTCTCAAAACATATTACTATAATTAAATTCCAGAGGAGAAATTCCAATGGCCAAATCAAGTAGCAACAGACAAACATGATTTCGGATACGCCGTATTAGTTAAATCCTTTGTCGTCTCGTGTGAACAAAAGGATGCATCAAACTACGTTGATGACAATGGAGTCTCAATCTTGTAACTCACACCAGCAAGTGAAGTTCCAATACGGGGTATTACATTCGTACAGTCAGCCACATAAGTAAATAAAGTTTTCGTAATCCTTCTACTGTCACTGAAGCGTAGACTCATGGATATAATTATGCATTCTTCCCATTCCGACCTACGGTGCTCAAACTTGGTCTTTGACTAACATTCAGAAGTTCAAACTCAAGATTTGCCAGCGTGCAATGGAGCGTAGTATCCTGGGTGTTAAATTAACGGATAAGGTTCGAAACACCACAATGCGCTCCGAAACGCAAATCATCGAGGTAGCTCAAAAAACCGCTAAACTAAAGTGGGATTGGGCAGGCCACGTCTGCCGTATGCCGTCTGAACTGTGGGCCAAAATAACCATGCAAAAGAGATGGCGGGACGAACTAGACATATTCAACAAGGACTGGTCATTACTTGCACATAATCGAACAGCTTGGAAATCAAGGGGGAGGCCTTTACCCAGCAGTGGGATGATACAGGCTATCAGTAACAGTATTTATATTAAACAGCAATAAATACCCGGTGTATTTTATTCATTCAAACTGACAGAAAATAAAAAGTAAAACATACAACTCCGGAAGCACTTCATTACCAAAGTATTTAGCAATTTACGAATGAAATATCACCGTTCACCTCGTTAAAACTTTAGCAATGAACCAATTAAGAATTTCTTAACTGACACTCAAAGAAAAGTACCTACCAAAGTCGTGAAAGGGTTGAAATTTTGTAGTATCAATTGCCTTTGCCACATAATCTTTTTCCGATTTAAAATTCTCGAATTTGTCAGTATAATAGTTCATAACCTACCCGTCAAAAAACCCCTACCCTAACTAGAAAAAGAGCTGTAACTTTAGAACGGCTAAACTAATTTTCATGAAACATAGCTAAGATGATACCTGATTAAACTAGCTTTCAATTAAAAAAAGAACTGCAGTGAAATCAGTCAATCCGTTTTGGAGCTACGATGCCACAGACAGATACACAGGTCCACAGATAACCACTACAAACTTATAGCACCCCTCTTTTTTGTCGGGGGTTAAAAATACCTACATGTTAATTCGAAAAGGGTATAAAGTTGAAAGGAGTTACTGTAGGTACTCATAATTATGATCAATTTTAGTATAGGTCTAACCATGAAATTGCGAAAAAGAATTCAGCTGTTCCATACATCTGCCAACATTAGAAGTGTTTTTAATTCCTCTTGGGTGGCAAACAAGCATACAGCCAGCCTGATGGTAAGCGGTAACCGTAACCTATGGGCGCTTGCAACACCAATGGCATCACTCACGCGTTACCGACCCTACTAATAGCGTCTTGTTGGCTGTAGGGGTGCGCTTCTCCACGGGACACTGGCGACCTTGCTCACCAATAAGAACATAACACTGCAAAAGAGCAGTGTTATTTGGCTTCGACATTCTGCAAGGTGGTGGTACTTCCCCAGTCGGGCAGCTCCAATTTTTAACGTAAAGTTCCACTATTATCTCTCTTAAGTTTTACTCCAAACCTTCAACTTCAGCCTTGATTATCGTAAAAGTCTAAGTCCGAGGCTATATCAAAATAATGAAAGGAAAAACAAAATCCCGCCCGTTAATTTAGTGATGGATTGCGAAGATTCGCTCCAAGTTTAATAATGAAAAACGTTTGAAGAAAAGTACTTGTGAAAAAACAAAGTCCTTCAGTAATGAATGCCTGACAAATCTCTCATCTATCAAACTGAAGTGTTGATAAACAAACAGATCTTTAGGGTCCTTCCATTCATACAAGAAATATTTTAAAACGTATGCCATACAAAGAACAATTAACGTTTTCATTTCACTCTTGTCCATCCAAAGGTTGCTTGGAAGAAATTGTATCATATGTGTATATCTGTTTTACTGGTGTACATAAGGAATATTATAATTATAAATATTCGTATGATTACCGGAGACACGGACGGGTCTCAATGTTTGAAGAAACGGTCACCCATCTAAGGACTGACCGCGGCAAGCACTGCTTAGTCTCTTTGATCGACTGATCTGTACCTCTACCATGAGTTTTCCGTGCCGTCTAACGTTCACGTTCACATGCAATATTTGTAAGTATGGGAATTTTTTCAGCGCCTCTAGCGGTATAAATAGTGAACTAAAGTCACTATACAAATATTGTATGTGAACGTGAACGTTAGACGGCACGGAAAAATCATGGTAGAGGTACTGAACGGTAGCTATGTACCTACGAAACCCTCACAAAAACTATCATAACATATTCAAATCCAACCGTCATACTAAAATTTTACGCAAAAGGACAGGTAAACAGGAAAAGATGTAAAGTCCCGAACGTTACATATACCGCGACGATAAAGACAATACAAAACCTTAAAAAGAGGTCACCGCTTTCTGTGTCTATGCCTATTCGGGAGACTAGTGAAATGCTCGCTTGGGTACCACAGAATCAAGGTAAGATCGTAATGTGGTTCCAGTTGCAGCGGAGAAGAGCGACCGTGTTACCATTTCAAGATGGAAGGATGCCTGTCTAGATACCCTTAAATGGCAGATTTTTTCAAAAAATGCCAGTCCAACGGCAAATGCGGTAGGTAAAAAAAAATACTGGAATATAATTTTAAATCGACAATCAATTTTATGTAGGTCCGGTACGCTGAGTTTGCGACATGTGCGAGAGCGAGCAAGCGCGCAAAATTAAAAAATCACTGTCTTGAAACAATGGCGGCCGCATGCCTCATAGTGCCACAAACTTATCTAACCCGGTGACCAAAATTGGAACTAACGTCGCTACGGAACAAAAATGACATCAAAATGTCATTTTTGTACGGAGATGACATTGGTAAAAGCGACGGCAGCGACGCCACGACCGGGTCAGATAAGTTTGTGCACTATAATTATGTTAAAATGCCTGTCAAATGCGGCAAACGCCTGACATAATTGGTAACCCTATAGTCGAACTTTCTCTCTCTGCTGCAATTTCTCATGAGGCGCCTATAATGATGACGATACCTAAGGTTGTCCGGCGTAGGCAGAACACTAATAGCCAGTCAGCAAAAAGGGGTCTGTTGTTACGAACCTTGTTGGCTAGCTGATCTTTCCAGCACAGCATATGTCCAACTTAAATATTGTTGTGAGCCTGAGAGCCGTCACGCCAGGAGAATAAACAGAAGACATGCTCCTCAAAAGTAAATCTCCCACTAAAAAACCTATCGGTTAGAAATAAACACGTTATTGCTATTAACAACCGAGTACTTGGTTCGAATGGAGCCTGCAAAGTCGTTATTTCCGTGCGATTTTTTATGTTTCTACTTTATGATACCGCTTCTTTTAATTTAATTGGCAAAATGGTATCCTTCCTCTTTTTTATATACAGCAAAATGATTAAAATTGCCTGAGCACAGATCGCACAGAATTACTCTCATAGTAATTGTTTATTATCTATGGCGGATAGCGGGAGCAACAAGTAAAAGTTGCTCAATTGATATACACACACAGACACTCTTTTACATTTACTCATATATTAAATTGTTTATTTGGTATATTTATTAGTATATTATGTTATCCTCTCGTCGTATATGGGTTTGGGGAAAATCTGCGGCACTATTTTAATTACTTGGTCTCGGAAGCGGATACAACTTCCGAGATCCCGCGCAACGCCGTGACGCGAGCGCCAAAATTGGGCGTAGCGGCAGAATGTAAAGAGACTTGCAAAAAATATGGCGGCTGTGTGAAAACTTTAAAACTTGTTTCCCAAAATTATAATTGAATGTGGCGGTTAATTGAACTGTGCAGTGGTGTAAAATTATGTGCGGAGTAATGCAGAGTTGGGGTAAGTGTAGGTTTATGTAAATTGGTGTATTTTATTGTATTTGCGGTTCACACATATAGCACGCGAGGCCGACACAGTGACGGAACTTTTTAAATCAGCGGCGCGGTATGTTATTGCCTGGTCAACAGCGCAAACATTGGTCCTTCGAGCCGGATAGTCCGTCATTGTAATTCGTACTTTCGTGCTATAACAAAATACACTACAAGCGGTCGGTCGGTTACTTGACAAAGTATTCTGGCGGTTTATGAGTACTTTCGTCAGGTAAGCTTCCCCAACTCTCGTGTTGTATAACACGAAAAATCAGTAGGTACCGAGCGGTTGGGTACCTATTTAGAATACCTACCTACTTAATCACTGCACAGAGAAACTCAAATTATATTTTATTGCGGTAGGGCTACACAATAGTTTATCGTAGTGTCCCTTTTATCGGTATAATATTTACAAACATTCATAAAATATCACATTACACACATACCAATTTTTAACGAAACGACATCGTCGTTCTTTGATAAACTTTTACTTTGCGGTTTTTGTTATTGTTTTTGTACCTATTTTCTAATAGGTTTTTGTTGAAATTTCTAAATAGATTCGTATTACAAACCTACGAAAGCGGCTCATAATTTCAACATATTTAATAAGGATAGCGATAGCCTTGCGGTTTAAGGTGTCGTATGAATCTTCAAGGTACTGTGGGAAGGCGGTTCGGATCCCACAAACTGTTTTAACTTTTTGTGTTTTTGTAAATGTTTTTCATTTGTTTTGTGATAAATATAAGTAAGTTAATTAGATATTTAGCTATTTACATATTGTTTTAGAGAGATTACTGAAGGTTAATTTTGTATTTTTGGGGATAATTTAGTTATAAGGGAAAAATGCCTCCTAAATCTCAATTAAGATTATTTAAAGTTAGGTATGATCTAGCTATACTTAATTTAGATAAACTGTATGATTTATCACAGTCGGGTCTCATTTCTGAGGGGGAAAGAAATGAGTTTAAGTTAAGGTATTGTAATTTAGAAAATATTTACACTGAGTTTACATCTACTCACATAGAAATTCAGGCTGGTTTAGAGGAGGATGATGAGTTAGATGAGTTACTGAAAAGGTATGTGACATATAACCAGAAATATTATGATATTAAGCGGAGACATTTAGAGTTATTTCCTGGAAGTAGCTGTCAGTCATCTGAGTATGACACTGCTGGTTCCTCAGGTGTGGCAAAGGCAAAGCGGGCTTTTCTGCCAAGGGTTCAGCTCCCTACTTTTTCAGGAAAAATAGAAGAGTTTCTGTCATTTATAGATCTCTTTGAGTCATTAGTGGGGAAAGACTCATTTTTATCAGATACAGAAAAATTATATTATTTATTAGGGTCTTTGTCTGGGGAGCCCAAAGTACTTACCCAACATTTATCTGTCACCGGTGACAATTATTCAATAGCATTGGATTTACTGAAAGGTAGGTACAATAATAAAAGATTATTAGCGGATAAATTATTACATAACTTATTAGGGACAGCTCATGTAAATAAAAACTTAAATTCTATAAAACCATTTTTGAACACTTTACTGGAGAACACAAAGGCTTTAGAAAAAATGAAATTCCCAGTAACGGAGTGGTCATATCTTTTGTTTTTTATTAATTTTCAAAAATTAGATAGCGGTTTAAAAAAGCATTTTGAAGATAAAATGACTGATAAAGAGCTGCCAAGTTTTTCAGACCTTATCCAGTTCTTAGAAAATGAGGTTAGGATTTTGGAGTCCTCCGGGGATAGTCATAGTGGAAAGACCAGTACTCATACTCCTCGGTCACACCATGTGGCATCTCAGGGTGGATCTACGGTTTGCAAATTGTGCAAACAGGGTAGTCACAATTTGTCAAAATGTGGGCAGTTCTTAGCATTGAAACCACGCCAGCGGAAGGAGCAAGTACAGCAATTGCGGCTGTGTTTCAGGTGCTTAGGAGAGCATAGTATCAGTCAATGCTCATCAGGTTGGTCATGTTATAAATGTAAGTCAACTAAACATCACCACCTGATTCATTTTGATTTAGCAGCTACGGCTGCGACGGGGGGTCCTTCCGGGGGGCCACCAGCGGGTGGGGGCCCACCAGTGGGTGGACAATCTCATACACCAAATGCGGAATCGAGTCGGCCACGTACATCTAATACGGCGGACACATCTAGGGTAAATGCACCTACTTATACCTCAGGTAGGGTAGAGGGTCCAGTAGATGGACATAAGGTGACTTCACCAGTAGTAGGTGGGGCATCATCTTTAACGGTTTACAATAGAACGGAGGGTCCGAGTAGATACCAACGGACAGTGCTGCTCGCGACGGCTGTGGTGCGTATCACTGACGGATGCGGTCAATATCAAGAAGTGCGCGCGCTACTGGATGGTGGCAGTCAAAGCACCTTTATCACAGAGCAGTGTGTACGGAGACTTGGCCTAAAGCGGTTTAGGTCAGACTTCGCAAATATTACGGGAATAGGGGGAATGCCGGTTAGTGACTGCAAAGGTGGGGCCAATTTGATAATGTGCCCCAAACATTCGGACCACCCTCGGCTAGTCACTACTGCAACTATATTGGGTAACATTACGCACAGCTTACCTAGCATAAGTCTATCCTCTAATTTAGCGGTTTGGTATAGGGGTATATATTTAGCGGATGATCAGTTTTATGTTAGTCGCCCTATTGACATATTAATCGGAGCGGATCTTATGGGTGAAATAATGCTTGGTGGATGTATAAAGATAAATGAGTATTTACCGTGCGCTATGAACACCGTGTTCGGACACGTGCTCATGGGGCCAGTAACTTACGCGGTTCCGTCAGGTTATGAAACTTCACAGACATTTTTCACAGCCCATGCCTCGGTAGATAAAATTCTGGAGCGGTTCTGGGAAGTAGAGGATATCCCAGATAGGGTAGTGTCTAACCCTCTCGATGCGGAATGTGAATCACATTTTAAAAATACTCATCAGCGGGATGAGTCAGGGCGGTCTGTGGTACGGTTGCCTTTTCTAACAAAGGGCAAACCTGAATTAGGTGATTCAGTTATATTAGCCAAGAAGCGGTTTTTGGCGATGGAAAGGCGGTTGATGTCAAATGCAACACTGCGCGGAAAGTACATCAAGTTCATGCGGGATTATGAACAAATGGGGCATATGTCGGTCTGTGACCGGGACCCAGACGACTATGCAGGCGGTAAAGGGTACATAATACCCCATCACGGTATTTTTAAAGCGGATTCGGAGAAAATTCGTGTGGTTTTTGATGCCAGTTGCGGGACATCCACGGGGGTGTCTCTAAATGATACTTTACATGCGGGGCCAAAACTACAGCGAGACGTGATGGAAATTATTTGTCGTTTTCGGATGTCTGAATATGTTTTCACTACGGACATCAAAATGATGTTCCGTCAAATTGTCGTACATGAGGACGACCGGCAGTATCAGTTGATATTTTGGAGGGAATCACCAGAACAGCCCTTGCTCCTGTACACCTTGAATACGGTGACATATGGAATGAAGTCCAGTCCGTATATCGCGATCAGGACGCTGCGGCAATTGGCTGACGATGGTGAAGCGGAGTTCCCAGCGGCGGCTAATCTTCTAAGATCTTCAGTATTTATGGATGACATATTGGGGGGTGCGGATAGTGAAGATGAGGCTAAACTTTTGAAAGCGGATCTGACATCCTTGCTCCGCTCTGGCGGTTTTGAGTTGAGCAAGTGGGTGTCAAACAGTGAGCGGTTATTACAAGATATTCCTGCGGAGGATTTAGAGAAGCCTCGGACATTTGAAAAGGAAGATGGACCTGGGTTTTTTAAAATATTAGGGGTTGAATGGGACCCAAATAACGACTGCTTTTCATATCATTGCAAGTTACAGGATAATGGTAAATGTACAAAACGTACAATATTATCAACCTTGGCAAGAACCTTTGACCCATTAGGATGGATCGCACCGGTGCTGTTCCAGGGTAAGGTTCTTATGCAGCGGCTCTGGCGGTTAAAGTTGTCGTGGGATGAGACTCCACCACCGGATGTGGTAGCGGAATGGAGTTCTATCGTTGCGGATCTACCTCAAATTGAGGCAATTAATATGGCGCGTTTTGCCTTAGGCGGATATCGAACTTGCTCCTTACACGGTTTCTCGGATGCGTCTGAAAGCGGATACAGCGCGGTTGTATATTTGAGAACTGTGGACAAAAGCGGTGGAGTAAAGGTTTCTTTAATGATGGGTAAATCGCGCGTTGCACCTTCCAAGATTAAAGTTACCATTCCTAAAATGGAACTGTTAGGTGCGACTTTATTGTCACGTCTTATGAAGTACGTAGTCGGATCAATTAAAGAGCAAGTGGAAATAGAAGAAATATTTGGTTGGTCAGATAGCACTATTGTTCTTGCATGGTTACGGGTGCCACCTCATACGTTACCAACATTTGAGGGGAATAGGGTCTCTCAAATCGTAAATTGCGGATTAAACGTGAAGTGGAGACACGTGCCATCGGAGTTGAACCCGGCGGATGTTGCGAGTCGGGGGTGTCGGGCATCGGAGCTGTTAGCACACACCCTGTGGTGGGAGCCACAATGGCTTAAAGACGAAAGGGCGTGGCCAGTAGACCCATCCACAAAAGATAATTCGGTTAGAGTACTTGTAGGCGTTTCAAAATCAAATCCTATTTTTAGTAAATGTAGCTCATTAGTGAAGTTGCAATCGGCGGTAGTTTACTGGCTTAGATTTATACATAATACTAAAAATCCCACAAATAAAATTGTAGGCGTTGTGACGGCAAAGGAACGCCAATTAGCTACGGATCGGCTTATTAAAATGGTGCAACAAGTAGAATTTGCTGCGGACATAGATTTCCTAACCAAGGACAAAAGATTCACTACGCGGTTACGGCGGTTATTTCCTTTTATTGATGAAGCGGGTATTTTGCGGGTTGGGGGACGTTTGGACCAGTCGAGCCTTCCATTTCGGGGAAAACATCCGGCTGTTCTACCTAAGGACCATCCCCTAACAAATCTTATAATAGATCATGCACATCGGGTGTATTGTCATGTCGGGTCAACAGCCCTTCAGGCTATTCTACAAAAGGAATATTGGATTCTTTCGGCTCGGCAGATTATCAGGAGTCGTATTTATAAATGTATCTCGTGTTTTCGGACTAGGGCGAAGCCTGTGGAGCCACTCATGTCTGCACTACCACGTGACAGGGTTAACGCAACTGGGGTTTTTCACACGGTGCAAACGGATTTTGCTGGCCCATTCTCAATCAAAGCCTCACGCCTTAGAAACGCTAAAGTGTTGAAGGCATATTTATGTGTTTTTGTTTGTTCGGCAACTAAGGCAGTACATCTCGAAGTCGTTAGCGATTTAACGTCTGAGGCACTTACTGCGGCTTTAACACGATTCTCAGCTCGGCGCGGACTACCGAGTGTGATTCGGTCGGATAATGGTACCAACTATGTTGGGACAAACAGGCATCTTAATGATGTACAAAGGTATCTACGGAATAGAGAAGTTGAACAAGGTTTGGTGGACGTTGCAGCTAAGAGCGGTATCACTTGGTTGTTCAACGTACCATCTGCACCTCATTTTGGCGGTTTATTCGAAGCAGCGGTCAAATCGGCTAAAACTTTATTAAAACGAATGATCGGGCTGCAGGTTTTAACCTTCGAGGAACTGACAACGGTATTTGCTAGAGTTGAAGCGGTTCTCAACTCTCGGCCACTGTGCCCATTGTCTCACGATCCTCAGGACCTCGAAGTGTTAACACCCGCGCATTTTTTGGTTGGCAAACCACTACTTTCGGTTCCGGAATATAATCTGGAAGAGGTGCCTGATTCGCGGTTAGGTAGATTTAAATTGGTTCAGGCTATCTCCCAACGATTCTGGAGGCAGTGGAGTGACCGGTACCTGCATTGTTTACAGAATCGAAATAAGTGGACAACACTTACGGATCCATCTAAAGTGGGAGACCTAGTGTTGATTAAAGAGGAAGATGTTCCATCTCTCAAATGGAAACGCGGTAGAATTTTGGAACTTTTGCCTGGAAAGGATGGGGTAATCAGATCTGTGAGGCTGAAAACTCTCTCAGGCAATTTTTTGCGGCCAGTTGTAAAAATCGCTCGTATGCCACTGGACTAGGTCTGCTAGTACGGATCTATTTTATAGTTTTAGTTACGGTTTAGTTATTAATGTACTTAGTTATAATAGCGGTAATATTTTGCGGATTGGTTGATAAAGGCTTTTCAGCCTTTCTCGGGCGGGGGGATGTTTATTATCTATGGCGGATAGCGGGAGCAACAAGTAAAAGTTGCTCAATTGATATACACACACAGACACTCTTTTACATTTACTCATATATTAAATTGTTTATTTGGTATATTTATTAGTATATTATGTTATCCTCTCGTCGTATATGGGTTTGGGGAAAATCTGCGGCACTATTTTAATTACTTGGTCTCGGAAGCGGATACAACTTCCGAGATCCCGCGCAACGCCGTGACGCGAGCGCCAAAATTGGGCGTAGCGGCAGAATGTAAAGAGACTTGCAAAAAATATGGCGGCTGTGTGAAAACTTTAAAACTTGTTTCCCAAAATTATAATTGAATGTGGCGGTTAATTGAACTGTGCAGTGGTGTAAAATTATGTGCGGAGTAATGCAGAGTTGGGGTAAGTGTAGGTTTATGTAAATTGGTGTATTTTATTGTATTTGCGGTTCACACATATAGCACGCGAGGCCGACACAGTGACGGAACTTTTTAAATCAGCGGCGCGGTATGTTATTGCCTGGTCAACAGCGCAAACATTGGTCCTTCGAGCCGGATAGTCCGTCATTGTAATTCGTACTTTCGTGCTATAACAAAATACACTACAAGCGGTCGGTCGGTTACTTGACAAAGTATTCTGGCGGTTTATGAGTACTTTCGTCAGGTAAGCTTCCCCAACTCTCGTGTTGTATAACGCGAAAAATCAGTAGGTACCGAGCGGTTGGGTACCTATTTAGAATACCTACCTACTTAATCACTGCACAGAGAAACTCAAATTATATTTTATTGCGGTAGGGCTACACAATAGTTTATCGTAGTGTCCCTTTTATCGGTATAATATTTACAAACATTCATAAAATATCACATTACACACATACCAATTTTTAACGAAACGACATCGTCGTTCTTTGATAAACTTTTACTTTGCGGTTTTTGTTATTGTTTTTGTACCTATTTTCTAATAGGTTTTTGTTGAAATTTCTAAATAGATTCGTATTACAAACCTACGAAAGCGGCTCATAATTTCAACATATTTAATAAGGATAGCGATAGCCTTGCGGTTTAAGGTGTCGTATGAATCTTCAAGGTACTGTGGGAAGGCGGTTCGGATCCCACAAACTGTTTTAACTTTTTGTGTTTTTGTAAATGTTTTTCATTTGTTTTGTGATAAATATAAGTAAGTTAATTAGATATTTAGCTATTTACATATTGTTTTAGAGAGATTACTGAAGGTTAATTTTGTATTTTTGGGGATAATTTAGTTATAAGGGAAAAATGCCTCCTAAATCTCAATTAAGATTATTTAAAGTTAGGTATGATCTAGCTATACTTAATTTAGATAAACTGTATGATTTATCACAGTCGGGTCTCATTTCTGAGGGGGAAAGAAATGAGTTTAAGTTAAGGTATTGTAATTTAGAAAATATTTACACTGAGTTTACATCTACTCACATAGAAATTCAGGCTGGTTTAGAGGAGGATGATGAGTTAGATGAGTTACTGAAAAGGTATGTGACATATAACCAGAAATATTATGATATTAAGCGGAGACATTTAGAGTTATTTCCTGGAAGTAGCTGTCAGTCATCTGAGTATGACACTGCTGGTTCCTCAGGTGTGGCAAAGGCAAAGCGGGCTTTTCTGCCAAGGGTTCAGCTCCCTACTTTTTCAGGAAAAATAGAAGAGTTTCTGTCATTTATAGATCTCTTTGAGTCATTAGTGGGGAAAGACTCATTTTTATCAGATACAGAAAAATTATATTATTTATTAGGGTCTTTGTCTGGGGAGCCCAAAGTACTTACCCAACATTTATCTGTCACCGGTGACAATTATTCAATAGCATTGGATTTACTGAAAGGTAGGTACAATAATAAAAGATTATTAGCGGATAAATTATTACATAACTTATTAGGGACAGCTCATGTAAATAAAAACTTAAATTCTATAAAACCATTTTTGAACACTTTACTGGAGAACACAAAGGCTTTAGAAAAAATGAAATTCCCAGTAACGGAGTGGTCATATCTTTTGTTTTTTATTAATTTTCAAAAATTAGATAGCGGTTTAAAAAAGCATTTTGAAGATAAAATGACTGATAAAGAGCTGCCAAGTTTTTCAGACCTTATCCAGTTCTTAGAAAATGAGGTTAGGATTTTGGAGTCCTCCGGGGATAGTCATAGTGGAAAGACCAGTACTCATACTCCTCGGTCACACCATGTGGCATCTCAGGGTGGATCTACGGTTTGCAAATTGTGCAAGCAGGGTAGTCACAATTTGTCAAAATGTGGGCAGTTCTTAGCATTGAAACCACGCCAGCGGAAGGAGCAAGTACAGCAATTGCGGCTGTGTTTCAGGTGCTTAGGAGAGCATAGTATCAGTCAATGCTCATCAGGTTGGTCATGTTATAAATGTAAGTCAACTAAACATCACCACCTGATTCATTTTGATTTAGCAGCTACGGCTGCGACGGGGGGTCCTTCCGGGGGGCCACCAGCGGGTGGGGGCCCACCAGTGGGTGGACAATCTCATACACCAAATGCGGAATCGAGTCGGCCACGTACATCTAATACGGCGGACACATCTAGGGTAAATGCACCTACTTATACCTCAGGTAGGGTAGAGGGTCCAGTAGATGGACATAAGGTGACTTCACCAGTAGTAGGTGGGGCATCATCTTTAACGGTTTACAATAGAACGGAGGGTCCGAGTAGATACCAACGGACAGTGCTGCTCGCGACGGCTGTGGTGCGTATCACTGACGGATGCGGTCAATATCAAGAAGTGCGCGCGCTACTGGATGGTGGCAGTCAAAGCACCTTTATCACAGAGCAGTGTGTACGGAGACTTGGCCTAAAGCGGTTTAGGTCAGACTTCGCAAATATTACGGGAATAGGGGGAATGCCGGTTAGTGACTGCAAAGGTGGGGCCAATTTGATAATGTGCCCCAAACATTCGGACCACCCTCGGCTAGTCACTACTGCAACTATATTGGGTAACATTACGCACAGCTTACCTAGCATAAGTCTATCCTCTAATTTAGCGGTTTGGTATAGGGGTATATATTTAGCGGATGATCAGTTTTATGTTAGTCGCCCTATTGACATATTAATCGGAGCGGATCTTATGGGTGAAATAATGCTTGGTGGATGTATAAAGATAAATGAGTATTTACCGTGCGCTATGAACACCGTGTTCGGACACGTGCTCATGGGGCCAGTAACTTACGCGGTTCCGTCAGGTTATGAAACTTCACAGACATTTTTCACAGCCCATGCCTCGGTAGATAAAATTCTGGAGCGGTTCTGGGAAGTAGAGGATATCCCAGATAGGGTAGTGTCTAACCCTCTCGATGCGGAATGTGAATCACATTTTAAAAATACTCATCAGCGGGATGAGTCAGGGCGGTCTGTGGTACGGTTGCCTTTTCTAACAAAGGGCAAACCTGAATTAGGTGATTCAGTTATATTAGCCAAGAAGCGGTTTTTGGCGATGGAAAGGCGGTTGATGTCAAATGCAACACTGCGCGGAAAGTACATCAAGTTCATGCGGGATTATGAACAAATGGGGCATATGTCGGTCTGTGACCGGGACCCAGACGACTATGCAGGCGGTAAAGGGTACATAATACCCCATCACGGTATTTTTAAAGCGGATTCGGAGAAAATTCGTGTGGTTTTTGATGCCAGTTGCGGGACATCCACGGGGGTGTCTCTAAATGATACTTTACATGCGGGGCCAAAACTACAGCGAGACGTGATGGAAATTATTTGTCGTTTTCGGATGTCTGAATATGTTTTCACTACGGACATCAAAATGATGTTCCGTCAAATTGTCGTACATGAGGACGACCGGCAGTATCAGTTGATATTTTGGAGGGAATCACCAGAACAGCCCTTGCTCCTGTACACCTTGAATACGGTGACATATGGAATGAAGTCCAGTCCGTATATCGCGATCAGGACGCTGCGGCAATTGGCTGACGATGGTGAAGCGGAGTTCCCAGCGGCGGCTAATCTTCTAAGATCTTCAGTATTTATGGATGACATATTGGGGGGTGCGGATAGTGAAGATGAGGCTAAACTTTTGAAAGCGGATCTGACATCCTTGCTCCGCTCTGGCGGTTTTGAGTTGAGCAAGTGGGTGTCAAACAGTGAGCGGTTATTACAAGATATTCCTGCGGAGGATTTAGAGAAGCCTCGGACATTTGAAAAGGAAGATGGACCTGGGTTTTTTAAAATATTAGGGGTTGAATGGGACCCAAATAACGACTGCTTTTCATATCATTGCAAGTTACAGGATAATGGTAAATGTACAAAACGTACAATATTATCAACCTTGGCAAGAACCTTTGACCCATTAGGATGGATCGCACCGGTGCTGTTCCAGGGTAAGGTTCTTATGCAGCGGCTCTGGCGGTTAAAGTTGTCGTGGGATGAGACTCCACCACCGGATGTGGTAGCGGAATGGAGTTCTATCGTTGCGGATCTACCTCAAATTGAGGCAATTAATATGGCGCGTTTTGCCTTAGGCGGATATCGAACTTGCTCCTTACACGGTTTCTCGGATGCGTCTGAAAGCGGATACAGCGCGGTTGTATATTTGAGAACTGTGGACAAAAGCGGTGGAGTAAAGGTTTCTTTAATGATGGGTAAATCGCGCGTTGCACCTTCCAAGATTAAAGTTACCATTCCTAAAATGGAACTGTTAGGTGCGACTTTATTGTCACGTCTTATGAAGTACGTAGTCGGATCAATTAAAGAGCAAGTGGAAATAGAAGAAATATTTGGTTGGTCAGATAGCACTATTGTTCTTGCATGGTTACGGGTGCCACCTCATACGTTACCAACATTTGAGGGGAATAGGGTCTCTCAAATCGTAAATTGCGGATTAAACGTGAAGTGGAGACACGTGCCATCGGAGTTGAACCCGGCGGATGTTGCGAGTCGGGGGTGTCGGGCATCGGAGCTGTTAGCACACACCCTGTGGTGGGAGCCACAATGGCTTAAAGACGAAAGGGCGTGGCCAGTAGACCCATCCACAAAAGATAATTCGGTTAGAGTACTTGTAGGCGTTTCAAAATCAAATCCTATTTTTAGTAAATGTAGCTCATTAGTGAAGTTGCAATCGGCGGTAGTTTACTGGCTTAGATTTATACATAATACTAAAAATCCCACAAATAAAATTGTAGGCGTTGTGACGGCAAAGGAACGCCAATTAGCTACGGATCGGCTTATTAAAATGGTGCAACAAGTAGAATTTGCTGCGGACATAGATTTCCTAACCAAGGACAAAAGATTCACTACGCGGTTACGGCGGTTATTTCCTTTTATTGATGAAGCGGGTATTTTGCGGGTTGGGGGACGTTTGGACCAGTCGAGCCTTCCATTTCGGGGAAAACATCCGGCTGTTCTACCTAAGGACCATCCCCTAACAAATCTTATAATAGATCATGCACATCGGGTGTATTGTCATGTCGGGTCAACAGCCCTTCAGGCTATTCTACAAAAGGAATATTGGATTCTTTCGGCTCGGCAGATTATCAGGAGTCGTATTTATAAATGTATCTCGTGTTTTCGGACTAGGGCGAAGCCTGTGGAGCCACTCATGTCTGCACTACCACGTGACAGGGTTAACGCAACTGGGGTTTTTCACACGGTGCAAACGGATTTTGCTGGCCCATTCTCAATCAAAGCCTCACGCCTTAGAAACGCTAAAGTGTTGAAGGCATATTTATGTGTTTTTGTTTGTTCGGCAACTAAGGCAGTACATCTCGAAGTCGTTAGCGATTTAACGTCTGAGGCACTTACTGCGGCTTTAACACGATTCTCAGCTCGGCGCGGACTACCGAGTGTGATTCGGTCGGATAATGGTACCAACTATGTTGGGACAAACAGGCATCTTAATGATGTACAAAGGTATCTACGGAATAGAGAAGTTGAACAAGGTTTGGTGGACGTTGCAGCTAAGAGCGGTATCACTTGGTTGTTCAACGTACCATCTGCACCTCATTTTGGCGGTTTATTCGAAGCAGCGGTCAAATCGGCTAAAACTTTATTAAAACGAATGATCGGGCTGCAGGTTTTAACCTTCGAGGAACTGACAACGGTATTTGCTAGAGTTGAAGCGGTTCTCAACTCTCGGCCACTGTGCCCATTGTCTCACGATCCTCAGGACCTCGAAGTGTTAACACCCGCGCATTTTTTGGTTGGCAAACCACTACTTTCGGTTCCGGAATATAATCTGGAAGAGGTGCCTGATTCGCGGTTAGGTAGATTTAAATTGGTTCAGGCTATCTCCCAACGATTCTGGAGGCAGTGGAGTGACCGGTACCTGCATTGTTTACAGAATCGAAATAAGTGGACAACACTTACGGATCCATCTAAAGTGGGAGACCTAGTGTTGATTAAAGAGGAAGATGTTCCATCTCTCAAATGGAAACGCGGTAGAATTTTGGAACTTTTGCCTGGAAAGGATGGGGTAATCAGATCTGTGAGGCTGAAAACTCTCTCAGGCAATTTTTTGCGGCCAGTTGTAAAAATCGCTCGTATGCCACTGGACTAGGTCTGCTAGTACGGATCTATTTTATAGTTTTAGTTACGGTTTAGTTATTAATGTACTTAGTTATAATAGCGGTAATATTTTGCGGATTGGTTGATAAAGGCTTTTCAGCCTTTCTCGGGCGGGGGGATGTTTATTATCTATGGCGGATAGCGGGAGCAACAAGTAAAAGTTGCTCAATTGATATACACACACAGACACTCTTTTACATTTACTCATATATTAAATTGTTTATTTGGTATATTTATTAGTATATTATGTTATCCTCTCGTCGTATATGGGTTTGGGGAAAATCTGCGGCACTATTTTAATTACTTGGTCTCGGAAGCGGATACAACTTCCGAGATCCCGCGCAACGCCGTGACGCGAGCGCCAAAATTGGGCGTAGCGGCAGAATGTAAAGAGACTTGCAAAAAATATGGCGGCTGTGTGAAAACTTTAAAACTTGTTTCCCAAAATTATAATTGAATGTGGCGGTTAATTGAACTGTGCAGTGGTGTAAAATTATGTGCGGAGTAATGCAGAGTTGGGGTAAGTGTAGGTTTATGTAAATTGGTGTATTTTATTGTATTTGCGGTTCACACATATAGCACGCGAGGCCGACACAGTGACGGAACTTTTTAAATCAGCGGCGCGGTATGTTATTGCCTGGTCAACAGCGCAAACAGTAATTGTTTTGGCTGCTCTTTAAGAACAGTCACCCGCTCACACAGACACCATACATAAAGGTAAGGTCTCAGGAGAGCGCTCTCATCTTCTTATAGCAGAGAGTTCTTCCATCAAATCGGTGCCCTTTTTGTCAGGGCCTGTTCGTGAATTGTACCGAAGAACAATAGGGACATCTCACCAGACAGATGTATGTTATATAGTAATGTAATGATATATTATGATATTTTATTTTCACATTCCAATTTAGTTTGGACATTTAACAAATCATCGCCCTGCTCTTATTCCATATTTTTCAGAGTCAGGGTTTTTTTTTCTTCCATTCATCTCTATCTAAAGAGTTCACTTTCAGTAATGTCATGTTTCACATTATCCATCCATGTCTTCTTTGGTTATAGCCATAATTTTTATTTTGTTTGCTCCTTTTTAAAAACATTGCCCCTCACTAGGATTTCGCCTGTATCGAGGGTACAGTTTACAAAAATACATGTCACATGCACACACACCCAGACCCGAAACCACGATCTGTAGATCATACAAATATTTGTTCCGTGTGGGGATCGAACCCGCGGCACGTAGCGCAGAAAACTAATCGCTTAGCCACTGCGCCAACCGTGTCGCCTTAACTCATAATAAGTACTGTACAATAAAAATTTTTTTTTGGTCCTCACTTGAACTTAAGTGGAGCCCTGACATGACGAGAAGGCGACGCGGCAGACCACGAAAGAGATGGCGGGACGAACTTGATAACACTAACAACGAATGGTTCACACTGGCTCTAGACCGAAAAGCCTGGAAATCATGGGGGGAGGCCTTTGCCCAGCAGTGGGATGATGAGGCCAACAGTAACAGTAACTTGAACTTTAGCAAAAGGAAACACAAGGATGGCTCCATCTGCAATGTTATTGTTCTAACAATTTTTTTTGTGTTACATAACGGTGTGACTGTTGTCCGTTTTTATTCTACCTGAACATTCTAAAACAAAATTGTGATAAACCTTTATTGGTGCCCTTAGGAACAAGGCGGCTTTGTTACCCTGTTTGTGTGCGGTATTTTTTTTTTTCATGTGTACATTGTACAGTCACGCACAAAATGGTTCAGCAACCGTAAAATTATTGGTCCTCTTATTATAAATAAATTGCGTACGTTTGGAACGCGGTATGTTGGATGAAAATAGATTCCTTACACTTGATTTGTAGACATGTCTAAAAATCTAAGCTTCAGTGGCTTCACTGAAAATGTATGCGATGCATAGACAATAGAGATACAATTCAATTCAAATTTTAGATTTGAGGCTCCATCATATTCCTGTTGGGAATTTGATGCTCCAGTTAAGAGCTCCACTTAAGTTTTTTGAGAAATGACAAAATTCTCGCTGACTGTACTTTTTTTCAAAAAACTAATAATAGGGTACCTATTTAATATCTTCAAGATTCACCTCCAGTTTACGAAGACCAGAACTCTAACTATAACAGAAAGGGTAGTAGTAAAATACACTTACAGGATTCTCAATTACCAAAAATTTGGAGTGAATCCAGGTGGAATTTCAGAATGATTTGATACTTGATATAATCTATGGAATTTAGCTAACAGACTGGCCTACTAATCACGTGTTACATGGATAGTAAATCAGTTGTTACTAATTAGATATGAACAGATTTATCTTATGGACATCGACATGCTGTATTATTATTATTGGTACACTCTCTTTTAATCTGCAAATCTGTCCATCCTAAGGTTGTCTGGTAGAAATCGCCAAGTGCGATAAGACCGCCCTTTGTACATTTCTTTTTCTAATTATTGTATCTTTTCTTCTATTACTGGTGTGCAATAAAGTGTATTGTATCGTATTGTATTATTAGTTTTAAAAAATGGATTTACTCAAAATTATTGACAAAACTAGCTGTGCCCAAACACGTGCCCTGTAAACAAGGTAAACATAAGAAAAAATAAAAATAAAATATTACTACTTAATTAAAAACCGAGTATTTTTTTTATAATTACCAAATGAAAAACAAAACAAAAAAAAACCGATTCAATAAAATATAAATCATAAAACACAGAATCGAATAAGTAAAAAACATTGTACAGACCTAAAATTCCCGCAGTGCATGCAGAACTAAAATGGCTCTGTAACTTTATTATAAAATAGTTCCATTTCATTGACCTACCAGTACAATGGACATTAGGTCCGCGCTCAAAAGTGTCCGAGCCAAAAGAGTTCCAAAATGCAAAAAGAGTTCCAATCGGGCGCCAGTCTTTGTTTTGTCAACTGACATAATACACGTCAAAAATGCCATACAGAGGGCTAATTCACGTAATATTAAGACGCGCCGATCATATTGCAGTGACACTTGAACTTGACGCGAGCGTATCTCACTGAAGCTAAGAGAATACCAAACGTGTTGTTTTGATCATAATTTTACTGCAACTGTGCGGCAACTGAACTTATTTAGTTACGTGAATTAGCCTACTGTATTGTGAAAAAGATGAATAGGCTGATAAATTGTCGCAAGTAAAATTAAGCTGTTTACTAATGACGATACGGTTTCAATTAGGATGTTATAGTTTCTTATATTTCTTTAAATGTACCTAGTTGACTCGGGACACATTTTTCGTGATTTTTTTAGATCCACCGTCCATTGTAGTACTAGATCAATGTTCCCCTTTAACAATTTCATTTCTCTAAAATATATAAGAAAGCAATTGTCTTGAACCGAGTGTTCTAAGCAATTGCTTATCTAGAGTTGCCAGACTGGCCTCACTCCAAATAGATTCTTCGTGGACGTAAAGTAGACTATTCTATAACCTAAGTTGTATGTAGCACACACAGTTCCTAAGTTTAGTAAGCTAGACTTTTTGCAAGAACTTAACAAAAAGATAAAAAATCAGGTCTAGAAGTATGGGTACATTTTTCGTTTTTGTGATGCCTCGATTCGGGCCCCTTGTGAGAGACTTCTTCTAACGCTAGTTTCAGTCTTTTTTTTTCTTACGATATAATTATACTAGGTGACTTTTATTACCGTCTGGAAAATATTATTATGCTGGGTCAAGTATGTGCAATAGAAGCTGTACACCAGAGTAATTGTTGATTTTATCCAAATAGATACATGAAAAAATCCATACCTACTACGGAACGTACGTAATAGTCAAATTAAAAATAGGTACGAATCTAACCGCTCTAGATTTAGATAGCACATGAATGAAAATCACGCATGTTTTACTGTGTAAAATGGACTATAAATTAGAATTATGTAGTGTGTATTAATTAGAGCCTAGAAAGATATTATACTGCGCAATTGCCATATTATAAGCTTCTTTTTCATTTACTTAAAACACCATTTTTATTCCGACGGTAAAAATAGTCACCCGGTATAAGCAAAATTTCATACCAAGAACATTGACACTGAGTACATCAATAAAACTCAAAACAGCAGTAAATCTTAAATAAACTCGTAAACAGCAGTTTACGATTGATCTGAGCAGGCAATTACTCCATTAAATAATTCTATTTATTTATTTTATTTATTTAAGTACATACAAGGAAACATGGGAATAAAAATGTTACAGACATAATAATATATGAGCACAACGGAACTACTTATTTCTAATGAAATTTCTAGTATATATTATTATTATTTCCTTTATTCAACTTGACAAGTCGAGCTTGGCGACGCTGACGCATGCGTCATACTCGTGAACGGGTGCCGTCTGTCGGAACTGGTCAGCTTGTAACTGCCATGGCAATCTTATTCACAGGCAAATCATTATTATCCTAGTCTTATTTTTATTCACATTAAATTACATTATTCTCGCAGCTCTTACCGCAACATTGTACTGATAAAGATTATAATCTATTTTTTGAAAAGAGTTACCATGGAGTTTCTTGCCGGTTCTTCTCCATAGGGTCTACTATTTGGAACCGTGCACCTAGAGTCTCGACATTTCATAAGTGCCTGTATCTGGTTTACATGAAATAAAGATCTATTCTATTCTATTCTAAACAACATACTTTTTTTTTTCTATTTACTTTTTAGCTTGTCAATTTTTCATTTTAAATCCATCTTCTTCCTTCATCGTTCCCAGTTACCCAGTTACCCAGGTACATTTGTTACCTTAATAACCATTAAGGTAACAAATGTAACAATCAGTATAAAACCCTG
Organism: Allophyes oxyacanthae; assembly: GCA_932294325.1. Classification (NCBI taxonomy): domain Eukaryota; kingdom Metazoa; phylum Arthropoda; class Insecta; order Lepidoptera; family Noctuidae; genus Allophyes; species Allophyes oxyacanthae. Next base: position 3,276,595 of record OW028617.1, read on the forward strand.
CATTCTCACTACAGCATCGAAAAACTTAAAAACACCAAAGAATTTGTACAGTTTCCGTTGAAGCGATCCATGTATCACTTAACGAAAATTGTATCGTAACATTTTAGTGACGCAAAAACATTCATTTCATACATCCTGATCCTCTCATGTAATATGACGTCATATTTCATGTTTTACGAGCTCAGCCCTCAAGTTTCGTAGCACTTCGCCGTTCAGTAGTTTCCGACAGCCGTCAAATTTCGAACTATTGAAGTGTTGTGAATCTTTGTGAATGGGTATTATAGGCTTGTACGCTTGTACGGATTGTTCGACTGAATGACTGTCAACTTAAAATCAAAATCTCACTCATTCACTGTACATTTATGGATAATGGGTAACACGATATTAATATCTATATAATAACCTACTTTGTATCTATTATTTTGTGTTCCAAAATTGTTATTTAAGTTTAAGTTTTTTGTGAATAAATAAGTAATAATTATTACTATATACGTAGTAATAATATCGGTGCACTAAGTAGTCAGTAGCCAATATCCGATAGCAACTTCTTTTTACCCGACTACGGAGAGGGTTATGTTTGACCGGTATGTATGTATGTATGTTTATATTTTATCATTATTTGAAGTTTACTTTTGATTCTTTCTAATAAATATAAAACATTTGACCCAAAAAGGACTCCATCTTGCGAAATATTTTTCAAGAAATAGCTATAGTAAATTCCAATTATTAACAAGGTAATTCAAGAGTGCTCATCTTAGTGTCTTCTCATAGTATTTTTATGGTTTTGTTGTAAGTAGAACGAGGAATCCTTATAAATTGCTCATGTTCGGATATCTGTAACAGAAATGTGTAACATTGCTATTTGCTTGAAAGAACCTTTCCATTTTAAACACGGACAAAAAAAGGTGGTGTTATAAGTTTGTAGTGTGTATCTCTCTGTGGCATCGTAGCTCCAAAACGGATGGACCGATTTCAATGCAGTTTTTAATTGAAAGCTAGTTTAATCAGGTATCATCTTAGCTAATGTTTCACGAAAATCTGTTCAGCCGTTCAAAAGTTACAGCTCTTTTTCTAGTTGGAGTTGGGAGTTTTTGACGGTTAGCCATGACAGCTAAACCGTCGCAACGTGGAAAGGGTTAGCAGAAATACCAGATCCGCCAATCTGTACCATTAATGACCTTCATAACAGAATTGATATTTTCAGTTGTAACTTGAGTGAATTCGCAAGGGTTCTTCTATAGTTTATAGTAATTACTTTATAGTATTTACGTAATTTATTTTGTGTGTTGTTTAAATGTTATTTTCTAATTTAATTGTTATTTTATAAATTTCTTATATCTAGATTTTAGAGCACTATCGCATTAGGTTTACCGACCTGTAATGGTATATGCTTTAGAAAAAAAAAAAAAAAAAAAAACTTTGTAACCTACATTAGATATTAATAGGTACTCAAACAATTGTTTCTCCCAGTGCTTTCGAGACTTGGACCCGTCTCGATGTTCGAGGAAATGGTCAACAAGCATTGCTTAACCTTGCTAATGATCTGCGCGGTAGCTATGTAGGTACATCCACAAAAATAGTAAAAAATAAAACGCCTTTTATAAAAACCTTCCCAAAATTCTTCTCAAATAAAAACAGCACTAAATTGGTCCATATTGGGCAGTACGCAAATCAACAGACAAATGGTAGGAGGAGATAAAAATATTTGCTCCCGCTCTGTTTAGCTAGATCCCAATAAAACTTTCTTACGTAAATCCGTTGTTCCATTGAGCGAGACGTGTAACGGTCGCAGCGATGTATGGATGTTTTTGTTCGAATTGCTCTATTTGGGCACTGTTTGGGTTCATGCGCCATTTTGGGTATCGTATACGCTTGATATTGAGAGTGTATTGAATGTAACTGTAATTTCTAATTCAAATAAACACCTTTTATTAGTTCGTTAAGTTAGTCAGTAAAATTATTAGGAATCTTAGGATTTATTTATTTATTAAGAATAGATACTCCTGCATGATACCTAAGGTACAGAGGGTGGAGCACCAAAGTTTTGACGTATGGTAACGTTAACATAATCAAATTTTGATTATAAATTACAATTAATCTCAATCAACCTACACACTTGTTTCATAAAAATGTATAATAACAAAAGTCACAATGTGACAACTGCAAAAGTTAATGACAAAAGAACGTAACACATTCAAAATTAGAATAAAAATCCCATCACATCTTCACCCTACCATCAAACGTAACGAACGCCAATTTCCAACTCCACATAAGTTAGGAGTGGAAATTAAATTTAGGAAAAATTACCCAATCCCAAAGCGGGGCCGGGATCCGCGTAAAAGTTATACGTCATTTTTATGTGCGGTTACGCTGTACGTAACCAAATATTTGTATTGTGTGTGGACGAGTATCGCATATTTTAAGGATTTATGTTCCACCTTTTTCTATTAGGGCTGTGTGTGGTCGTAAATAAAATCAGAGAATTTGGGAGCTTAAATCTGGAGTTTTGTTTTTAGTTTTAGTTTGGAGTATTGTCGTATTTATATTGTTATATACTCTTGTTGTATCCATAAATTCTCATCAAGAATGCAGTTTGTATAAAAAATGATTTTCTTAAATCAAATCGACAGTTTAGTGACCTTACTGTACCACAACATGTCACACAACGGCGCTCTGCGCAAAACCACAAACTAACCACATCACAGAAGAAATTTCATTGCACAAATAACACTAGTTTTTTTAGATTAACAGGCACTAACCTCTAGGCTGTTTATAGAACCACAATAAAGTCAGCCAGCATTATTTATAAAAAAACAGGCTCTGTGAAATCAATATTCGTAATGGTCAGTTCTATTCAGTCAAGCAGATTATTCCTGCTTTTATGAAATAAAGTAAAATTCTTTCAGCACTTTGTCGTGACACGTACCGTTTTTATACATAGGCTTAAAAACTATTCGTCTATCTATTCCTAGCCCAGACAATGTCGGACCTAATATCTAGACACATTGTTGTAATATTGTGACAGGTACAAATAAGTTACCTACGCTTCTGAGAAATGTTTTCATCTATTGTGAACGGCAGAGACGAGGGTACGGATGTCGAAACGTTGGCAAATGTATTTACCTACTAAAATTTACAGAGGTACTGTTAGAATATAGGTAGGCCACAAAATAATAGTACCTACCTACATCTGGAAATTTTTTAGGCGACATTAGGTATACCTACTCTGTTTTTAACCCCTGACAAAAAACAGGGGTGTTATAAGTGTGTATCTGTGTCTGTCTTTGGCATCATAGCGCCAAAACTGATAGACCGATTTCAATGCAGTTTTTTTTTATATGAAAATTAATTTAATCGGGATGTTTCTTAGCTATGTTTCATAAAGATATCTGTTCAGCCGTTCAAAAGTTACAGCTCTTTTTATAGTTGGAGTTGGGGTTTTTGACGGTTAGATTATTTCTTACTTGTCTTATTTAGTAAAAAATCTTCATACAACTCAATAATGAAATATATAGTCATTTATAAAATACAACAAATCGTTTACCACCTGTAGATTTGGTAATATTTTAAAATCCTGGGAAGATACCTACCTCAAAATCAAATGGGAAGAAAACCTTTTTAACCGACTTCAAAAAAAAGGAGGAGGTTATCAATTCGACGAGTATGTTTTTTTTTTATGTTTGTTACCTCATAACTTTCGTTTGCGTGAACCGATTTTGATGGTCCAGGTCTAAAAATGGGATCCATGAGAAAACCCTTATACTCAAAGAAAAAACCATATAAGTCTTAAATTTACATTAAATATGTGCGCGACATCTTACTTTTTTTTTATTTCAATTGCCTTTATTTATTCTACCTTCGTTTATTTTATCGACTGCTTTGTGTGTAAAAAGGCAAAAGATTGTTTACATTACAAGACAGTTATTTAATAAAAAATTGATTTCGTGTTTCATCATTCTGCCAATATACATTAGCAAGCCCTTTGAAAAAAAAACCATTACCTGAGCCCATGTCAAACAGTACGGCCCAGTAGCAACTACACACTACTGCAGTCTGCACTAGCAACTTTTTGCAGCAAGACTGCGCGTTTTTGTGTTAATTTGCTGCATTTTGCTTTAAATAAGTTAAACAGCTGCAAAACGCCGCAGTAAATAAGAGGCGAGTGTGCTTTGGCTCCAAAGTTTGGCTCTAACTTTACGCGCCGCCATTTTTTATTTAATAATATTTTATTACTTTTTTAATCATAAATAATATTTCCCTTATCATTTTTATCTATTAAACTTTGTAAACTTGAAATTGCTTCTCGAATATCAAACTCTTTGTTTTTTCAATTTTCATTATTCTTTGTCCAACCGTCAGATATTAAAACGACATTAATTTACGTCAATGTGAGACTAACAGTAGTTATCAATTATTCCCGTGAGTTTAGAACTTCCATTCTCTGTAATTTGCATACCTACATATGGAAAAATTATTTGATCTAAATGTAATTATGTTTATAGGTGTTCTCTATTCTGTATGCTTTTAATACTAAAGCTGATGAAAGTTTATTCCTAAGGGAGAAAATTCATTTATTATATTTAGGTCCAAGTTCACCGACTACATAACAGACGATTAGAACTTAATCAGCCGTTTCAACATAAATTTTTGTATGAGTAATTGGCCGATTTTATTTTAAACATCTGTTATTTTGTCGGTGGAAATGGCCCTTAGTGGTGAAGTGAAGTACAAAAATAATTAAACTTTTTTTTTTCGTAAATACTGACCTATAGCAGATGGCTCTGGGAGCCTTTTCTGCGTAACCGAGCTTTGATCCCGAAGAGCCTCTCTAAGCTAAGAAGCTAAGGCTTACATTCAGAGACGACAGAAACGAGTCTAAGCGTGAACTTACGCTTCCATATTATGTCAATTTTACGAACAAATTTTGACAGATGGAAGCGTAAGTTCACGTTTAGACTCGTTTCTGTCGTCACTGAATGTAAGCCTAAGAGCTAAGGGCACCCCCTAGTGGGACCTAGGCTTAGGGCGCTACTGAGTAAGGAACAAGAAGGAACTTAGGGAATTAGGGGTCGGGTTTAAATCTACTGGCACAGCGCGGGCTGGCATGGTGGGGACAAGAGTCGGGGGGGGGGGGGATTAATTTAAACACAAAGTTGCCTTTATTTATAGTATCTACCTATTAATTAGGTATATCATTATTAAAATAAATTTCAAAAAGTAAAGTCGTTTTACAAGCTTTTACAGACTTAAAAAATCTTAAGTACGTCTATCGCAAGATAATATTAGTCAATGACCAATAATAAGTTGTCTAACACCACTCCAATGACGACAAAAGATCGTATTATATAGCTAAGTTAAATTGATAATTTAACTTAGCTATATAACACGATCCACACACAGATATAGATTTTATATCTCAACTTACAAACTATATCGCATTTAGTTTAGCAATAACAGTTGCTAAAATAACAGCAGTTAAAGTCATTTCATTTTAAAATATCTTTATTTAGAATCAAGAAAATTACAAATGCACTTAATCCTAAGCTACATTATCAACCATGTAGGGTATCTAACACTTTATGAGGCTAAGGAAGCACCTTTGAAAGCTTAAAAGAGAAAGATATAGGATATTATTACATCGTGAACTTAAAGCATATTTAGACGCAAACATGTGGTTCACAAAAGTGCAAATTAACAGCAGTTAAAGTAACAATTGCTAAAATAACAGTTGTAAAATTACAGCCAGTTCCGTTGCCGTTTCTCAGAAGTAGAATGTGCACTTTTGTCCCACGAGAGTAGCAAATGCAATTGTTTTCTGATAAAATAGCAGTTTTTAATTCAGGTTTATTTTCTCCACCAACAGTTGGGATCTGAGTTCTAAGATATTAATTTATATTTTAATTGTTTATGCTCTATAATATAAGTTTGTTTTTTCCAGAAAAATGGATCCAATGCTGGAATAAAATAAACTGTTTCAATCATTTTAGTCGTCATTTTTTTATCGCGCTTTCGGGGTTGTTCTCATAGTAAGAGATGTTCATAATGATGAGAACAGTGCCTTTCTGATTTATACAACATTATTCTTAATAGGTATATCGTTGGCTGACTATTATAAGGTTCTAAATTACAAACATAGGACATAATATCGTTTTATTAAATAATTAAATAGAATAATTAACAATAATTAGAAGAAAATGAGATGAGATGAAATTTTATACTGGATAACGTAATTGTGTGCATTTTTAAAACGCTTTTATTAGCTTCACTTGTAACTAACTATGTAAAAAAAACTTGGAAGTTAAATTTGACCCACTAATTATTATTATTATATTATTATTTATTATTCTTAATAATAATTAATTAAGGACATAGTTAAATAGAACCTTATTGCATTCATAACTCATTACGTACTAAAATTGAAAGATAAGATAAGATTCTTTATTTGTGGAAACAGTAACTTAGAACCTTGTAATAACCCAACAAACCTGTAAAAGCCGAAAAAGGGATAACCCTTATTATTATATCTCTTATATCTCATATCGTTGGCTCACCATTACAACAACTTTAACTATGGAACGAAAACTTTAATCGCGATTATTAATCAGCAACTCCATACATTTATTCGAGTTATATTGAATTATTTGTATGGAACAGCAGATATTTTTTATTGCGTTTTCATAATTGGTCTCAAAGTAAAAGTTTCATAATGATGAGTACAATAACTCCTTCAAGGGATCGGAACCAGAAGGTAGGACGTTATATGTATATAACTTAAGATATACATATTTTATCGATATTCGTCAATAGAAATTTTAAATTAAAATTATTAGCTTACCAACGCGTTCACGAATAAATTCTCAAATATTCCATTCTGTAACATTGGATAAGTCATGCAAAGTTATAATTGGCTAACTTTTACGACTTGAGTGTGCGGCGAGGTATTAAGTAACAATAAAACCTCAGATTCATTATATAGAATGTTAATGTAGAAGAAACTTACTGAATTATATTTTATATCGCATGAGAAGTTTTCTATTAAACTTCTTACTCATAATAATAACAAAGTTACTATGAGGTTATGTGTAAAACATTTTAACAAGTTTTATTCAATGTCGTTTAGGATTCTGAAACATTAATTGATCACGTTTTGGAATCGTTTTTAATCCTTGGACTGTGTTATTCCATTTTATATAATATATTTTTTCTATTATTGTTGGATAGCGAAACTTAGTTAGACAAATGTTCTAATTTTTATATTAATTTACTAACAAGTTAAGTAGGTACGTAATGAAATATTTTTTATAATATAGGTAACAAATTAAATTTAATAACTATGAAATTAATAATTTTAGATATTTTTAATCATGCTTACATGTACCATGGACCATAAGTTGTTAATTTTTTTTTATTAGTTTTATTGTCAAAAGAAAACAAAATCACAATAATAAAATAAATATATAAAATATTATAGTTTAAAAATAAAACTAAAGAAACCACTTTTGTCATCCAAACTAAACGTAATGCCAATCGGAAACCGGGAAGTGGGTCAAAAACTTCCAAGATTTTTTTACATAGTTAGTTACGTGAAGCTAATAAAAGCGTTTTAAAAATGCACACAATTACGTTAACCAGTATAAAATTTCATCTCATCTCATTTTCTTCTTATGTAACTGGTTTTCAAGTTCAACTATCGATAGTTCGGCAACACTACAAAGTAGTACTTGCTCTGAGCAAAAGTTCAAAAGGTGTCAAAAAGTAGGTGCCACCAAAACTATAGGTTAGGCGTCGCTTACACTAGCAAAAATGTCGTTTAAAATGATGTGCAAAATTATTTAGCTTAATTTTGTGCAAAATATTTAATGGTCGTGGAAAAACAACACAGATTTCCAGGAAGACCACGCGGACGGAGTCGCTTACATAGCTAGTGCCTAGTTAGTACCTATTTCAATAAAATATAAGAATGATCCTCAGAGCAGATGTCATCGAAACTTTTACCTGCTATTACCACCTTTCCCACCTTCTACGTAATATTTTCATCTTTAGCATCCTATACAATAATTACAACAATAACATAACCTTCATAGCAACCCATTACGAAATCCCCAAAACCACATTTCTTTCTAGAAAGCTATCAACTCAAACCCGTCAAACAACCGTCAACGAATGCCCCAACGGTGCTGATTCTGTTGTTATCAAACTAAACTACTTCAGTCTCTTTCTAAAAAATGTTTTAAGAGTTATTTAGCTTCAAATAAATAAATTTATTTTCCTTTATTCAATTTTACTTTTTTTAAATATTTTTACATTTTTTATTTTAATATTTTTACAAAGAATTTAAACAAAATAATAAAATGACTTTTAAATAATATAAAAGAGTAGTAGCCCACCGTCATCGGAAACAACCACAAGTTACCGGTGGTCAGCCGTACCAAGATGAGCACCGCGAGATAATTTTGTCGTCGCATTATCTCGTGCGGAAACAGGTTTTTAAAGGCATTATCTCGTGCGGAAACAGGTTTTTAGAGGCATTATCTCGTCTTGTCATGACGACAAACTTCTGTCGCGGCGCGCATGTTTGCCTAGGAAGGGTCTAGAGACAGGAACCTCCTAACAATGCGCACCGTATCAAGAAATGCTGCTTACTGAGTTTTATTTAACATTTTCTGGTAACTAATAAATAGGGATGTATAGCACCTGTTTTCAGAACCTGTTAATACTACCCTTCGCACCTTTTACACCCCATACAATAATTACAACAATGCCGTAATGAAGTTTACGGCATTGTTGTAATTATTGTATGGGAAACATTACGAAATCCCCAAAACCACTTTTTTTTTTCTAGAAAGTCATCAAAACCCGTCACTCATCATAATCCTGCCCTTTGTTCTTTACCCCATTCTTTAATACCCAACCTTAATGTGTAAAGTTAAGGTTTAAAATCGATTAGTAAAGGGCAAGTGATTAGTTTATTAGTATATTATTACACAACAGCTGTCAGGAGCGCAGTGTTGCATCCAGTTCAGTCAGTGTTCGATCGTCATCCGAATAAGTTGTGTTTTAAGTCAAATAAGTTAGCTTGTAGAAGTGGCAGTGTTTATTGGATTTATCGCCATTGTGATCACCCTGGGATCTTCTGCATCAGGTTGGTGTTTATTTTAACTCGAGAATTGTATATTTCCGTTATATTGAGATCGATTCTTGGTTGAATTTATTCAATTATTGTAGTAAAGAATATTAAGAATATTTCTCACGCTTCTTGGATTTCGGATGAGGTGATAAGGCTCGCCTATCTACAAGGTATTTAAACTCAAGCAAATCTGAATGAAATGATTAAATAGTTGTTAAATAATAAAACTATTTAAAAAGTTAGTTAGTTGGGCATCACATCATTATCGAATTTTTTAAAGTTTTTCAATGGTTGCGCTGGCGCAGCTGCGCAGGTGCGTCGCTTACGCACCGCGCGTCAATAGGTGAGACGCGTACGTTCATACATAACAATAACGCCACTTGTGTATTTTATATCCTACTCGCAAAGGAAGATTATTATTGATTTAGAATTTTTTTATTTGAACAGTTTGGTTTATCATGTTGTGTTTTACAGTCGGCTTACTACCAACTCTTATAGCAAGGCTGAAATTGAACTGCCCAGACATTTCTAGCATGAGCTGACCTCGCACTGTATAGGCTTTTCATACGATGAAAGGTCAGCTTATTATATCAAGCTATACATTTTCAGTATAAGCCAACCTTTCATTGTACTTGTATATGGGTACTCATTCCTCTAGCACTTCGATTACCATCATGTCCAAACAATAGGTATGGCAGCTAGATTGGCTCCAATTCCTGTACATTTTCGAGCCAAATCACCGGCTCGAGAATTTACGTAAAATTGAGCCGAACCGAGTCATCGACATTATGTACCTAATACGCTATACCGATCATAGTATAAATGCCCTTTATGGGATAACTTATCATTATGAAGAACTTTTTCTAAAGGACCAAACCCAAAAACGCGGAAAAAATATCAGCTGTACCATACATTTAGGGCCAAGTTCACCGTCAATATAACTGATGATTAAAATGAAATCAGCCGATTACCATACAAAACGGCAGATTTTGCTCTAATCGCCTGTTATGTTGTCGGTGAACTTGGACTTTAGTCGACTAATATTGAAATTACCATTTGTTAAGTATGGAACAGCTGGTTTTTTTTTCGTGGTTTCCGTGTTGGCCCCATAGTAAAAGTTGTTCATAATGATGATCTTACAGCGATCGGGAATAGAAAGGTAGGATCTTGTATTATTGTAACTATTAGTGTAGTTATAATAATACAAGATCCTACCTTTTGTCATTTCAGCATTTTACCACCTTAATGTAAATTACACAGCATTTTGAAATTAAGGTTCCAAGAATAAAATCTTTGTTTCCACACCTAATTTCGCCGAAATGAATTCTCAAGTAATCGGTATATCAAATTCATGGAATAATTTCTGATAACAATTCAATTTCATTCAATTCAAAGAATTGCATTATTTATTATGAAACTGATATTTCGACCGAATCTAACGCTTAAATGGCGCAATGCCAAACGGTCGGTTTAGTGGTTAGGATCGCAGGTTCGATTCTAAATGGGAATTGCCTACTACAACATGAAATCCTAATAGGACTATTTAGTGCAAAGAGTTTAATAATATTGCTATTCTTCAAATATGGACAAGCAGCAGGCTTGCTGGAGTAAGGTCTATTTCACATATAATAGTCCAATCCTTATAATTTTATTTTCAACATTATATAATATAACTAGAAGCCGCGCGGGTGCGCGGGCCGCATGCGGCCCGCGAGGGCTTTTTGGGTGGAGCTTGTAACATAACAAAAAAAAATTTGGTTTTTTGATTTTGTATGGCAGCCATGTTTTTTTGTATGGAAGCCATCTTTTTTTAACCGGTTCGTCAAACGGCCCAGGGTCCTTGACATTTTTAGTTCCAGCACTGTATGGCTGCGACTTGTAATTTTCGAGATCCGTAGGGCAGTTCCGGTCAGCGTTCCACTTTTAGGTCATTTCGGACTTTTCCTAAACTCACAGGACCCCCCTCTATACGACTCCCATACATCACTTTTACCCCCGGCGGCTGCTTCTGGGAGAACAATTGGGTGAAAATCCAAAATGAACACTTGTATGGCGGCCATCTTGAAAAATGGCGGAAAGAAATATTTGATCCCGGATTATGAATCGGTGCCCCCGAAAACCCCCGGATGCCAATTTTCAGCCGGCTCGGACCATTATTTTTTTTGGCCGCCATTTTGGATCCGCCATCTTGGATTTTTATGACCCCCACCGGAAAGCCCCCGTCGTCCTCTATGACATTTGGTCGAACACCCCCCCGCTATCTCTGACGGTTGCGGAACGGTGAGCGTTTCAATTTTGTATGGCCGCCATCTTTTTTTGTATGGACGCCATCTTTTTTTCACAGGCTCGTCAAACGGCCCAGGGTCCTTGACATTTTTAGTTCTAGCACTATAGGTCTGCGACTTGTAATTTTCGAGATTCGTAGGGCAGTTCCGGTCAGCGTTCCACTTTCAGGTCATTTCGGATTTTTCCCGGACTCACTGGACCTCAAGGTTTATGAGTCTCATACATCACTTTAACCCCACGGCTCCTTCTGGGAGAACAATTATGTCAATGAGTGAGTGAGTCAGTCAGTCAGTGGTAATCGAGCTTTATATATATAGTCAATAGTCAATAGTCAATAGTCAATTATGCTTAGAGAGATAATTATGAGATGCTTTCGTACAACTATCATCTGGAATATGACTATATTACTAGGGATATAATTTATTATATCACGGCTTTACCTATGTTACTGCGACATTTTTTTTTGTATTTAATAATAATTCCACGAACAGGATTAGCATAATCCCTGACTCTTAACACTAAAATGCCGGAACTATTTTTACAGTATATTTTTCTTAGTACCATAAAACTAAAAACGTCTATAAGTATTTCCCTAATCTTGAGAACAATAGAAAGGATTCAAAAGCGAATTTTCTCAGTCATAAATTACGTTACCTTGTCGCAGATTTGGTAGTATAAAAAATTGGTTACCGATAAAGGGGTGGCACAAGGTAAAGGTAAAAGTTTATAGGAAATAGAGCCATAAGGTTTTATGTTTTATTCTTTTTTTTATGTTAACACGGGTATAAAACACGGTTAGTCGGAAATCGAAAATCTAAAATCGGAAAATCCATTATTTCACGGTAAGCAGCCTTGAATGACTCGATACGGTCATTGGTCAGGTCAGATTTATGAAGAAGCAAAAATCAATACGTATAATTAGTTGCTTTTTTTAAATTTGTTTAGGTTTTAACAATGTTGATAACACACCTGCCACTTGTTGCGTTACACAATGTAATTATTTATAAACTGTTAACAGGCAACTTGCAGCGATTGCAATAAATACTAATATTATGAACCACTAATGAAAAATAAAACATCGTAAACGATGAGCAACGGGTTGCGTTAATGGTGAAGGAAACCATTGTGAGGAAACCTACACCCCAGGGTCTCATAAAGTTCTCGATGGTGTGTGTAGTCCGCCAACACACACCAGGCCAGCGTGTTGGTCTAAGGCTTAAAGATAAACATATCCCTAACCCTTCTCATTGTGAGAGGTCCGTGCCCAGCAGTGGGACAGTAAAGGGCTGGATTTATTTTATTTTAAACAATATGCAATAATTTATTTTTATTTGGTACGATTATTATCTAAATTACTGATAGAAGAAAATAAACTACATCTTATTCTGTTGGGACATGGGAATTGTTCAGAGTGCAATTGTTACTTAGCTATTAAAATTCGTAACGGGGCTGATGGAATGGGCCCAGATGCGACGGATCTATGTATGTCTTTTGAGAAGCTTCTTTCCTTATCTTCAATTACCTCATAAAATCAACATTACATTACTAGGAGTTGTTCAAGTATAGGCCATGGAAATATTTTGTCTCGATGCAGAATGCGAACGCTTCGGCAAACGCAGGCGCGGGCGCCACCAATCGCTGCTATTTGGATCGTCACTAATTATAATAGATAGTGTTCGATTTCAATATTGTCTTAAATTCATGGATCGTTCAGGATTTCTACATAATTTAATTTGCCTTACAAAAAATATCATCGTCTTTAGAACTGCCATACAGAACTTTCTTTAGTGTTTCGGCCATTGTTCGCATGTACCATGTCTATTGTCTAATGCAAGAGAAATAGAAACAAAAACGTTACAGAACAATTGGGTACGCACCCTATGGTGCACACAGAGTGTATGGATGATATTGTTCGGTAGGTCTATACCTACTGAGCAATAGCATCTATATACTCTGTTTTATTTTGTACTTTTCTCATGGTGTGCAAAGCATAAATTTCTATTCTATGTCTATTCTCTATGCCGAATTCTGTAGATTATTTGTTGTATCAATATCAGCCTCAACAGCACAATCACGTGTTGTTCTGATCCTTTCTTTCAAGACCAATAACGAATTTAAATGCAATCATTCTTTCACTAACATTTTATATTCCTGCTTCGAGTATAACTCGTGTTCGAAGCCAAGTCATTAAGTTGTACCCACAACCTCCATTGCACCCTTAAATCAAAACAACTCGAACATTTCTTTAAAAACTAAACAATCGTCCAAGTATGTCAAACAGATAGCTGTTTTTGTTACAAAAAGGTTATAAGCGTGAACAATTACTTGTTATTATAGCAATGTACTGTTATTACTGGATATTTATACTATACGCTGATATGTTAGGAATGAGATCATTGTTCACCACGTGTTGATTTTTCTATCAATAGTTGATAAAACAATTATAAAAAATCACAATTATTGTAATAAGAATGAGATCTGACCAGCTGACCTAGTTATGAAAGTAAAACAGAAGGCAAAACCTCATTCAGTCTAAGTTGTAAGGTCTTACATACAAGCATGCTCCTTTATTTTAAGGGTTACGTAAGAATTAATTATTTTAATTAATTATTTATTATTTTAAGGGTTACGTAAGAATTAATTCGTACAGGCACAGATTTACATAGTTACGTTTATATAGGTCTTATAATTTGATAAAATCCAATCATTAAGTGGTCCGACCCGCCTGTCTACCGAAGTCTTTTCAGGGAAATACCAACCAAGCTGTGAATTTTATATAATCACACGGCAAAATATACTCCTTATTTTTGTGATATATAGTATAAATACATTTAATTCGAGTTTCTCGTAAAAAAACGATTTACTAGAAAATACGACAAACATCTTTACATCAATACTAAATGTCTGGTCATTGGTTAAGTTAAAAAGAACTTAATCATCGCTTCAAAAGCGCAATTTCAAATTAATCTATTAGGTGTGTATAATGATGAATGTCGTTTTAATTACGAAACCTTTTTGTTACATGCAATAATTACGTGCAGTATGATTAGTGGCTAATCGAAAAATAATTGTCCACCATTACCTAAAGTTTAAAGTTATATTGCACAATTCTTGGAAAGTATGTGCTCAGTAATTAATGTCGTAATTTTATCGTTACAGATCCAGAATGGAAGCAATAATGTCAGAGAACGCTACAAAAGAAAATATAATGCAGCCAACGACACTTCAAGAGGCAATAAACATTATTAAATTCCTGAACACGACACATAAACAAGAAGTTGCGAGGCTGAAAGAAGCATATATGAAACAAGCTGATGTTATAAAGAAATTGGAATCGAACAGGAAAAAAGAATTGGAATTCTTATCGGGGGAATTGCAAAAATACGAAGTAAATTTAGCGCTAAGAACAGAGGCGGTAACGAAACAACTCGCACAGAAAGATCTAATTATACAGAAACAAGCGGAAAAAATCGAAGAATTAAACAAACAGTTGAAAGGAAACGAATTTAATGTTAGCATACCAGAAATAAATATATTAGTAGATTCCAATTCTGATTCGGGTGTTGCATTAGAAAACGAAGACTGCAAAGCTGAGGAAATTAAACCTGAAGTAAAAACTACAAGAAAATGTAGTCGAAGGTTTGGAGATACGATAAGTTTTCTCCGGAGAGTTGACTTTTCTCCAATAAAATACAAACCATCTAATCGGGAAGGTGGCAAAAAGAAAGACGACAAAAAGAATAAATTACAAGTGCCATCAACAGATAACAAACGTTTGTTTAACCGTCAATTAAGTAATGATAAATGTCCGAGTGATGATGAAAGACCCGTCACTGATGATGCTATCTTCTCAGATGGTGGTTTAGAGCCTTTAGTTATAAGACCGAATAAAGGAAACGATAGTATGAATAATCACTTCTCTGATGATGGGAGTGAAGATACCAGTGAAGAAATCTTCGATAGGGTTATGACTAGAAGTAGCACAAGAAGGTCTGTAAAAGCTAATCCGAAATACAAGAAAATAAATAGAAGCAAATCAAAACTTTTGGAGCAAGTTAAAATAAATATAGTCGATTGAAATCTCCAACCAAATATTATAAATATGTGCAATCCTAATGTAGCGGTCTGAAATGATTAAAGTCTGTATTTTATCTAATTTCCCTTTTTATTTCATTATATTCAAAATATTGAACCTATATGTTTCTTTCGGAGTCTGAATCTGAAAATCTGAATATGAACCTATGATATGAGTCTTCAAAGAAAAACTTGAGTCTCAAAATAATTGCATAGAGGTTGCACACACAATTGCACGCTTTATGCATTTTGTATAGGTACAAATAACGAGCGAAGTAAGTACATATAAGTACGTGGTTGAATGAAATCTATACCACTTTTCGACAGCTTGGTACTGACTCAGTAACAAGTTTTCGCAGTACGTTATTTGTATTCTGTACATACAAGGGAGTAAAGATGCTGTTTGACAATTTATAAATTTTTACCACAGCTCCTAGACTAGCGACCAAAGAAGACATAAACAAAGAAACACTCACACTACCTAAATAACACGATAGGTAAACCTGGAATTTCATTTCGACTTCGACGAGCCTTTGTCCAATAATTTAAGTTTGTGTCAATATTTTAGAAAGTGAAAATTGCGAGTAACTTTTCATCTTTATCTTTAGATGAGGATAAAGTTGAAAAGCTGAGCCCTAAAATTATTATTTCAATTCGTAGAATTACTTCAACCACTCTAAAGCAGACAAATAAATGGTACCTAGCGAGTTATTTAGGTAAATAGAGATTAAATCATCCCTAAAATTTTCACTACCGAAAATATCGACACAAACTTATTGGACAAAAGCATACAGTCGAAATAAAGCACCATTTTGAAGGTCAAATGTGAGCAAGGTTCAAATTATTCTCGATCTATGAGCTGTCGAGTGAATTGGTAATACCTATTGGGATGTACAGAATCCATTACGTATTTACACGATAACAGACAAAAGTAACTTTTTCTTGATTAGTAAAATAAATTTAATTGTAAATACGGTCCATGCATCATGAATCATGATCCAGTTTGAGCATTGGCGAAGCATTTGGTTTTCTGCACTAAGAGTCGCGGGTTCGAACCCCGCATGGTTCAGATAATTATTTGTATGACCTATCGTTCTGTGTCTGGAATATAGGGAACTCTAGTGTGAAAAATACCTTTATTTAAAATCATACTGAATTAAAAACAAAATACTTAAAACTAAAATTGTATGACCTATGGCTGCTTCAAATAGGTCCAGTTCAGCATATTTCGAGACAGCCACATTAATGGTGCATGATGCTGGTTTTCAACTAACCTGCGGGTCTACCGCGTAACTAAAATTGTAATGAACATCGACATCGGTATTAAACTTCAATACGATTTTGAGAGCCCAAACTCTGAGCTAAAAAAATTACCTATCATATAGTTGGGACTCCTATCTTCATGATCGGTAAAAAAATACAAGTTATTTCAAAGTTTAGGCTCTCATGATCGTATTGAAGTTTAATACCGATGTCGATGTTCATTACAATTTTAGTTACGCGGTAGACCCGCTGCTCCGTGCTGGCCTGCTGTGCTCACCTTTTATTCATATTAAGCAGGAATATATTTATTATTTAGCTTAATCTACTAAGCTAAATAATAAATATATTCCTTACGGCGTTTATCAATAAGGGCCAATTTTACAGCATAATAAATTATAATTTAATATCATGGCCACAAGCTCATATTGAGACGTTGTCTTGCTGCAATATTATCCACTTCACTACTTCCGCTTCCACAACCACAAGAGGATATCATAAAATGAGCTAAAATAGTTTATAAACTGTGCCCACGGTGCCCTAACAAGTGGCACTATGCTCATGTTTATAAAAAGTACTAGCGACCCGCTCTCGCTTTCGCGAGGGTGCTATTTCTCTACTATGCTTACATTAAATATGAAAGTATTATAAACCTTCCGTAAAAAATTATCTAACTGATGATGAAAACAGCATCAAAATCCGTTGTTAGTAGGAGTCAGCGGATATACACAGTCAGACTCGGTAAGCGACTTTATTTTATACCATGTAGAGAAGAGATTATTAAAAGTAAGTATGTATGTATAATTCGGTACCTTCTCTGGTCAGTTTTCAATGAAAGCATCTATATCGTCATGTCAGCGTTTCCTAGGCCTGCCTCGGAGACGACGTCCATCGGAAGGCATCAACTGCGTGGTAATCCCGGCCCATCTGTCCTTGTATAATCTGTAAATATGACTCGCCCAATCCTATTTCAACTTAGCAGACAAAGAGAGGAGTGAAGGGTTATGGAGGAGACCTGTGCCCAGCAGTGGGATAGAATATAAAAAAATACTGTGATACTTGAAATTCTCTTGATGAGGGTAAGTTTTTAGACTCAAATGTCACATGCAAACAGCAAACTACTCAATAAACAAAGTTTAATTCTGAGAACTCTAAAAGCGTACTTTGTCTTGGCTCAGACTTTGCTTTCGAATAAGATACTTTCTTTATCGACTTTTAGACTTTGTCTATTGACATCGTCTGTCTTAGCGCATGCTGGACACAATTTCATTGTGTTACGAATATAAATTCCAAATAAAAGTAAGCATATAAACAAGCTCAGCAAAGTTCAAATTAAGTCTGATCTAAGTCAAAGTTCGCTTTATAGATTTCATCCCTAGTAACAGCAAAGGAAGCTATTTTGAACTAATGCTATACTGCTCATTATCGGGCAGGTAAATTGGCAGCTTATTCCGACATCTGTCGATCTTGTGAGTCTTGTTAGGCACTGTAGCTAGATGCAACGCGTCACAATTTGGAAACCGCATGCAGGCTATGTCAATATTTGAGGAGTCTGGTTTCTACACCCGGTGGAATTGACAATTTGACAATAAATAAACCACCCATTCTTTGATGTGTGTACTATGACCGTACTCGAAAAAGTCTACGATTTTGGCGCAGTTTTTTTTCAATTGGATTCATTTGTCTAGTTAGTAAGTAGTGGGAAGCTTGGAGAATCGTTTCTATACGTGGAAATAAAGGTCATTTTGATTTGAACATATCGCAGACTCCAAACGTCACTGAGAGACAGGCTGACAATAGGCAATAGGCTGGTGATAGGCTGACATTCAGAGACGACAGAAACGAGTCTAAGCGTGAACTTACGCTTCCATCTGTCAAACTTACGAACAAATAAAGTTGATTTTGACAGATGGAAACGTAAGTTCACGCTTAGACTCGTTTCTGAATGTCAGCCATAGTGTAATTAAAACGTAAGAAATATAGTAGCTGTAAATAAATGCATTGAATGTCAACTAAATCGAGTAGATATACCTACATGATTCCACCAATTGCGATAAGATCCATTCAAGCCCATTCTACATCTCTTTTTCTTCTATTTATTGTATCTTTTCTTCTCTTTCTGGTGTGCAATAAAGTGTATTATATTGTATGATTCATTTTTTGTATACGGTCGTCAGAAGCCCAATTCTCGTAATTAATTTATAATATGACTGAAAGTTGACCGAACTGAGATTATATTATGAATTGACAAAAAGTCATGTATTCTACTCCTCTTAAAGTTCAATCCGATTCCAGTATGATTTGGATTCAATCTTTTTACAAACTCATTTCAATCTCATTTTTGACGTTTGTGTATAGACGAGAGTGTCAATTTTATTATCTGTGTCAGTTCAAAATGTTAGCAGAATACCGATTTGCCTTTTATTCATCTTTCGATCTCATTACAATATTATTAGCAATCAGAAGCGGATATTGAAAAATAAACTCGACACAAGGAATTACCATTACAATCAGTTTATTCCAAATACACAAGTTCGAATTATTACAACCGTAACACAACTTTTAAGGAACAAGTTAACATTAGGAAAATAAGTGTCACAGCCCTTGATCGATGTTGCCTCCAGCAGTCACACCAAGGAATGAATATTGAGCAACTAGAGACGTCCGCTGCGTTCCAATGCCGATCCAGAAGTGCCTGTTGCCGTACCGTGCGCCTCATTTTATACTTTTCATTAGTTGACAGCTGATCGCCTGACTTGTCTATGACGTCACCTCGCGTTCCGTTCCCAACACGGCCTCTCCTGATGCTCTGACGTCCTCGTCAGGTCCAGAAGATGGTCCCGCCTGGTCTGTAGCAGTACCTTCCAATAAGATCCTGGAGTCTTCGCTTTCTCCTTGAATCAGACAATCGTACATAAAAAGAACAGATATAGAAGCAAAAACTAGTCAGATATATAAGAGGTAAAGCGCATTACACGTAAAACATCATGACATGCTACTTGGTCGCACTGTAGACGGAGGCACTTAGCCAGCGTGTCTCAAAGTGGCTGTCGGCATAGGCACCTAGTTAGCATACCGCCCAGACTTCTACAAACACTGTAGGCATAGGCTCCCAGTTTGCATACCTCCCAGTGGCTGTAGACATAACACTGTAGGCATAGGCTCCAAGTTTGCATACCTCCCAGTGGCTGTAGACATAATACTGTAGGCATAGGCTCCAAGTTTGCATACCTCCCAGTGGCTGTAGACATAACACTGTAGGCATAGGCTCCAAGTTTGCATACCTCCCAGTGGCTGTAGACATAGGCACGTTGTTAGCGTATCACACAGACTTGTACGAACACTGTAGGCATAGGCTCCAAGTTTGCATACCTCCCAGTGGCTGTAGACATAGGCACGTTGTTAGCGTATCACACAGACTTGTACGAACACTGTAGGCATAGGCTCCAAGTTTGCATACCTCCCAGTGGCTGTAGACATAGGCACGTTGTTAGCGTATCACACAGACTTCAGAACACTACTTGCCTTCAAACATGTAGCACATGTCTCTAGGAGTCCACTAACCCCTCCAGGGTTCCATGAACTATGCAGCAGCATATGGTGGTCTTCCCAAGGCACCAACCAGTAGTTGCAGCTCATAGCGGCCATGGTCCAGGACTCCAACACTCTCGCAGCTGCACCCGCGGCTGCACTCGCGTCTGCACTCGCATCTGCTCTCGCGTCTGCTCTCGCGTCTGCTCTCGCGTCTGCTCTCGCGTCTGCTCTCGCGGCTGCTCTCGCGGCTGCTCTCGCGGCTGCACCCGAGGCTGCAGTCGCTGCTGCGCTCGCAGCTGCACTCGCGGCTGCACCCGAGACTGCAGTCACGGCTAGGTGCTCGGTTGCCACCTAGGTCCAGCAGTGAAACCAAGCTCCAAGGCTCTCCGTCGACCTTTAAACAATAAACAGCACAGCACCACTCGGCCACATCTGACCACTCAACAATCCTGATGATACTTCAGAATCATAGTACACGTCAGCGTAATCTTAAGAATTACAAAGCCTTCAAAAAAAGCCAAACTGGCTATCAAATAGCACTAAAGGGATCATTCAAAACTCATCAAACTATCGCATTATCAATAATCACAATTTTCACAGTAAAGTAATAAGGCATTGACTTATTAAGCATTTGCAACATTACTTAATGAACAGTGATACTCCACGAGTACTTATCCACCATTTAACTAGCGAAACCATCCCTTAACTAGCTATGACTGAAGCGAAGAGTGACATCAAAACAAAACAAGAATTTACATTTGTTAATTTTGCAAAAATGTAAACGTTAAAACATAACACGTATTGTGTAAGCCGCTTTCGACGGTCAAACACAAACGGTCGTAATAGTCACTCGCAAAGATCGGTGTCTATGACAGCACAACTATCTAAAACTTGTGGCTGCACGGAATAGCAACATACCTCCATCTATTATTATCACGAGTCGTTTCTTGAACCATTATCATGTGTTCTGCTTCCAATACGACGGTGGTTAGACCTTCTAGGTATGTCTAACAACAGGTTCGCACAAAAACACACAATCAGGAAAATACAAAATTGAAGGTAAAAGTAACGGTTATTTTGTTCCTTAAATGTTTAAGTTTAGTGGGCATTTTTAAGTTCTTTATCCCACTTCTGATATTAGCAATCAGAAGCGGATATTGAAAAATAAACTCGACACAAGGAATTACCATTACAATCAGTTTATTCCAAATACACAAGTTCGAATTATTACAACCGTAACACAACTTTTAAGGAACAAGTTAACATTAGGAAAATAAGTGTCACAGCCCTTGATCGATGTTGCCTCCAGCAGTCACACCAAGGAATGAATATTGAGCAACTAGAGACGTCCGCTGCGTTCCAATGCCGATCCAGAAGTGCCTGTTGCCGTACCGTGCGCCTCATTTTATACTTTTCATTAGTTGACAGCTGATCGCCTGACTTGTCTATGACGTCACCTCGCGTTCCGTTCCCAACAATATAATGTCACGTTTGACGTTGTTTGTTAGGGTAGGAGAATACCATTTGTGACATTTATGACATTGGTAGTAGATCGGAATGAGATCCGAACTATATTTTGAACATTTTTAATTACGAGAATTGGGCCTCAGAACGCGTCATAAAATATAATCATTTATTGTCATACTGTCATCTCAACCTTGTATGATAAAATTTCACGCAAATTCGTAAAAAGCAAGAAAATCTTGATAAAACAAGCAATCTACAAGAATTATCAGCAGGTGCTCAAAGTTTAACATCCCTCTTTAACGTTCCAAAGATTAAGTAAGTTAAAGACTGGACATAGTTTAGTTATCTCCGCAATAGCAATCTACATGAAACTACAGCAGTAAAACTAGTTAAACCGACAAAGTTAAATTGTTGGTAAACAGAAGCTACAGTAATATCAGTGTAACTATTTTGTAAGTGGCAATTTTATCTTTATAGCTGCGTTTAGACGCGACTTTGCTACCGTTCATTTTGTAGGCGTATTGGTTAATTTTTTTTTGGAGGTATATTAGGTCCTACCTCTGTAGTCCCGATCCCTTTAAAGCGTTATTGTATTCATCTTTATAAATAACTTTTACTATGGTACCAAGTAGGTTTTTATTTTATTATTTTGTGCAACTCGAGCATTCTGTTCTATTCTTATAATATGATACTGTACTTTAAGCACTAATAACTTAATACCAAATTATCTATGCTAATTTTACAAGTTATTCTGTTAGGTGTCTTACGACATAATCCTTATAAAATGCGAAAGTAACTCTATCTCTCTGTCTGTTTGTTACCTTTTAACGACTGCACAGCTGTACCGATCTTGATGAATTTTGACAAGGAAAATATAGTATGTAACGTGAGGAAGGATATAGGTTTTTTCTTTTCAAATATTTCAGCGTCCGAATCCCTGTTTGTTTACTATTATACTTTCACCTTATATTTAGATTGTCATCATCAATATAGTACCTATATTATTGATTATTGCAGAATGGGCCATCAGGAATTCTGTGCCCTGTTCTATAATAATAGGACCTACGTGTCTAGTCCCAATCCCTTTAGAGGGTTAATCTCATGATTAATAAAACAAAATTGAAACTTATTTTGTTCTTAGCAGCAGTCTAGTTTATATTACGTAAAACGATATTTTAAGTCTGTTAAAACTTGAAATTCACCTGAATAAGGACCCTTTTACAATATAATTATATGCAGCAATATAAGTTAGTAGTAAAAAACACAATCTCGGCCCAAACAAGATTCACTTCACAATTTCAGGCTTTCTTTAAAAGTTAAAAGCCTACTAAAGCAAGGACTTATTTATGTCCCATTCCCTTAGGTGTCCTTAAGCTTACGACATTATTCGTTTAAATATCTTGTTTTAGAAATGTCTCTCCTGTGGATTTTGTGTCGTTTGAATAGATATTGGGCGGCAAAGTAGATAATAGGATCGTACTTATGTGCCTATTTCAAGTGAGTAATCGTTTGTTGTGGTCTCAGGCTGACATTCAGAGACGACAGAAACGAGTCTAAGCGTGAACTTACGCTTACATCTGTCAAACTTACGAACAAATTTTGACAGATGGAAGCGTAAGTTCACTCTTAGACTCGTTTCTGTCGTCTCTAAATGTCAGCCTTAGAGTATAAAAGTATAGAGCGTTCATACTCCTGTAGGATTCCAGGAGTATGAATCGTGAGCATGAGTATGAATAACTCAGCCACGATACGAACTTTGACTTCATAGTTCCAACGACCGCGAGTCGATTAGGTTCCAGGAACGAAAAACGTAGTTTTTAGCTGTAATCATTGTGGATTTTTCTGTAAAATTATGTAGGAATGATTCAAAAAAACATAATAAACAAATTGATCATTATGTCATTTGCTTTTTCTAGTAAGTTCATGAAATTGCATGATATTTTCAGGTATTTTCAAGAGTCAATGCAATTCCAAAGTTTTTCAGGTAAGCGGCAATCCTGTTTTCTTCCCTGTTACCTGTCAACCGAATGCTAAACAAAAGCCCCATAATTTTAGTCAGATATTATACCTATACGAGTAACCTTCTCCAACTAAACCCGTTACTAAACTATGATATCGTCAGTAGTTGCGCGTTCGTAGTTGCAGCGCCAATAGTCCATGTAATGCAGAGGCGACAATGACAAGCGCACAAGTTGGACTCAACCTCGCGATACCAAACTTTTCACTCGATGTATGCTGATTCCCTTATGGGGTACCGACAGCATATTACTATAATCGACCAAAACATTAATATATTTTTTATTGTTCGACTATAGCTTCTGCGTGCGACCTCGCCTGCATAGATTGCCATACTAACTATGACACTATTTTTCCTTGAGGAGGAAGGGATCTTAATAAATTCAAATTTATTAAGATCCCTTCTTAGCGCCTGAAAAATATGTAGGTAACCCAAGTTCCAACACATAACTTTTATTTTTTATAATCTGTAGATGAAATAACCAGTGAAATATTTTTATTCCGTGTAAAAATATTTCATGCACAGCATTTTTAACCCCCTATAAAAAAAGACCGATTACAATGCAGTTTTAATTGAAAGCTAGTTTAATCAGGAATCACCTTAGCTATGTTTCATGAAAATCTGTTCAGCCGTTCAAAAGTTACAGCTCTTTTTCTAGTTGGAATCGGGGGTTGATGACGGTTAGGTTATTACAGATAAAATCGTGTTGTTTGCATTGCCAAAATGGCCACCGGTATTTAGATGACAAAGTTTGTGTTGATGTCGGGAACAAAACGCAAAATTGTCGGATTATAGCTATGAGTGATAAATAATTTTGTAATTAATATTATTTGTTCGTTATTTCGTTTTGTAAATATATCATGAACGTTTGCCATTACTGCGAAAACCCCGCCTGAAAACCTACGACCTACGACACATAAGTCGAGCTAGTGATACTTCTAATAAGATAAAATGATAAACAATCGAATTAAAATATTACTGAACTATTTAATTCATTAAAAGTAATGTACCGTAAAATGGGGCTATTTAAAAAACGAGGTGCTATTTGAGGAAATGTAAAAATAAGATTCTATCCTTAATTTCTTCGTAACACATGATTTACTAGTTTTGACATCTGTGGGCCGAGCACGAATGTTTTGACGTATAGTAACGTAAACGTAACCAAATTTAGAACCAAAAATACACGTTTAATCCATTGTATTTTTTTTGGAAATACATGCAATATTTTTACATTTCATGAAACAAGTGCGTTTGTTGCATAAAATTGCAGAAAAATGCGATAGATTCATCATATTTTATAATCAAAATTTGCTTACGTTTACGTTACTATACGTCAAAACATTCGTGCTCGGCCCACTCGCTGTTTATCACTTACGTGATATGCTAACTGTACGCAAGTTTAACCTGCAGTACGCAGTGTCGCATCTCGGATAATATTCAGATACGTCGAGTATCGTCTGCATTGTTAGTTGAGACATGTTTTGAGATACAAGTTTATCTTCGCTCTTATCCGATAAGAGAGATTTCTACAGGTCGATTTTTGGCGCACGACTAGGCCGCATCTGATACACCCTTTATGATGACGCAATGAATCCGGGTCACCAAAATAATAAGCCTTAAATATCTCGGAAACTAAGATTGATAGTTTATTCAAATGAAAAGTATTTTATAGACCTATTTAATGCTACATAAATAACACGCTTCGATAGTTGATAATTGCATTGATAGAGGAATGCAAGAATATTCCCCAACATCGCCTCAGGAACTTTTTGCCGTATACCGAATCGGATGACATCTGTATTAACAATACGCGGAGGTAATATAAAGTATTCAAATGGGAGAAACTAAAATATTTGAAAAAAATGGAAATAAAAAAAAGAACTTGCAATATTTACGCATTATTAATTTATGTGTTTTATTAAGCAAAAAAAATAATAACTAAGAAATTTTATTAATTTTATTTGAGTAGTATTAAATGGTGTATAAAATACTTTTTATTAGAATAAGCTAACATTCTTAGGCTGACATTCAGAGACATGACCTTAAGACGGGCGAAGACCGCTCTAAGCAAAGTCGTCGCTAAGCGCATCTTCAAAATTCGTATTCAGAGTCGCAGTGTAAGCTTAGCTAAGACTCTCTTCTCTATGGCCATTTTTAATAGCAAAATGTTTATCGGTAAGTTACGGTTTTTATGAAAATGTGTAAGCAGGCGTATATAAAAATTAAAACAGGATAGCAATATATAAAAAATGCAATTGGAGTGAGCGAAACAAAATATCTGAGACGTAAACCTATTTATTTAAGTTATGAAGTTAGTCAGACTTGAAAATCTCAAATTGTCGAAATTAACTCCACCTTAGCCCATTTGGCGGCGCTAGTGTCGTCTTAAGTAGTCAATATTCACTACTTGGCTTATCTTAGTTTACGTTAAGTTTAAGTCGTGTTCCGAACGTCTCTGAATACAAATACTCGTATGAGCGCAAGCTGTTGATTTTGACAGATGGAAGCGTAAGTTCACGCTTAGACTCGTTTCTGTCGTCTCTGAATGTAAGCCTTAGTTTCCGAGATATTAAGGTGTATTAGTGACCCGGATTCATTGCGTCCGAGTGTACATGGAAATGGGTATATTTACTGTTTTAATGTAAATTGTAATACCATAAATTACAGGACTATTTATTATGGTTTTACAATAAAAACATTAGTTTGTTTTAAAACAACATTAATTGAATAGTAAAATAGTATTTCGCACACCGTTAATTGAATTGAAGCTTTGGCTGCAAATGAACAAAACTTGATGAAAATAGGTAAATAGTATTAAAATAGGAAATTGAATTGCACACAATACAACATTTCCAGATGCAGCGATGGAAACTATACCTAACCAGTGGTTACCACGCGTTTTATTTATTAACACGCTTTTATTAGCTTCACTTGTAACTAAATATGTAAGAAAATCTTGGAAGTTAAATTTGACCCACTTCCCGGTTTCCGATTGAGCTGAAATTTTGCATAGGTACACGTTCAGTTTGGATGACTAAAGCGTGTTCTATAGTTTTTTTTAAACTATAATATTTTATGTCAAAATTAAATACAACCCATATCACTCAGGGATAGTGTAGCTATCGATTAGTGAATGAATTTTTTGGATCGGTTCTGTAGTTCTAGATAGTATCACCTATGTACATTAAAAACACACAAACAAAAAATATTTAACTCTTTATAATGTACTAGCTGATGCCAGCGGTTTACCGAGTTTTCAAAAAAAGTGAGAATTCTACAACTAAGGCTACGTTCAGATATAACGTGCATCGACGCACGTCAACGCGCGATCATGATTGTGATCGGTTGTACGTAAACGCGCTATGTACGTACGGGCCTGCGTTAACTCGCGCTAATGTGACCGGTTGTACGTAAATACCATGATATCTAGGCGCGCAATTCGAAAACGCGCGACAAACTTTAGCCATCCGAACGTAGCTTTATTTTGATTTGTGTCAGATTTCAAACTGTAGATCAACCTAGGTATTGATACCATAAACCATAATAATAAACATTTTAAGTACATATCTTTAGATGAAATTTCAAAGCAAACACCAAAAGATAGAAGCCCGTAAAGTAAAATAATCTTCAAAGAAATCAACTTTATCATTAAAACGGGCCGTAATTTTCCTCATTATGAATTAACGAACGTAATTGAGATACTTAAATGCTTATCTAACGTTTCTTGTAATAAAACAGATATTCATTCGGTCCTTCAAGATATTCCGGCGTAATAGGCTTCATAGCTCTTTGTTTATATTCCCTTCACCATGTCATTTATTTTACGAAGATTATTTTTCTGATGTTGCCCAGTAAGTAGGCAACATCAGAAAAATAATAAAATATATATATTTTTTTTAAACTATAGAATACGCTTTATTCATCCAAACTGAACGTGTATGCAAAATTTCAGCTCAATCGGAAACCGGGAAGTGGGTCAAATTTAACTTCCAAGATTTTCTTACATAGTTAGTTAGTTAGTTACAGGTGAAGCTAATATAAGCGTGTTAAAATGAAAATTGATAACGCGATCTGTCTGTTAGCGTGTTCTTCTTATGGGCAATTTTGTTTAGCTCCTTCGGCATGGTATTTAAGAGCTCCCGAAGTCTACCATTAGGTGCCGTAAGCGGTCTATCATCGGTAAGACTCCAGCACACCACTCCGCCCCCCAGGTAGAGAATAGCCCACGAAGGATTCTCATCATAGTAATAACAGTAGGCTTTAGATCATTCCGTCCGGTTTCGACCTGCGAGTCTACCCCGTAACTAAAATGGCAATGAATATCGACTCTGGTAATCGACTTTGAGCTACCTTACATCAAGTACATCAAGTAGAGCACAACAGCCGTTTTTGAAGTCGATTAAAAATTGAAATGAGAACAGTAAAATATAGTGTGAATAATACCGAAGAAATTGACGTAGATAACTATAATTGTTTGATTGGTGGATCTCATCACAATTGAAACGCAACAAATGTTGTGTTACCATCATTAACATTCACTTTTGTCGTATTCGTATTTCCATTATTCCATACAATATCTCGAATTTGCTTTATCTTAGTCGACACAGACATAAAACTTCGGGTCTTGGTATAACTTCGATATTACCTAGCTGAAGAAGATAGTTCAGACTTCTAACGAAAGTACTAAAACACCAATTGTTCCGTTTTATCAACAGGTCGATGTTAAGGTAATGGATATTGTTATTGCTCGGCATCCAAATAAGCGGTTAATTTTAGTATCTAAGTACGACACAACTATGAAGTCGCATCGGCAAACTTCGTAAAACCGATCAGTTCCGAACTGCGCGCATTTTCAAGACCATGAATGTTTTTTAGTACCTACTGCGGTATAACATGATCTTTACGTTGATGCAATAAGTTGTACAATTATTTAAACCAGCGATTACCATAGGTTCTTTTTTATTTTTTCGTTTATTTGATCAAATACGTATCTATGTTACTTCTTAATTGTGAAATACTGTAAAACGGTTTATAAAATTAAATGTATGTTTTTGATCAAGCTAAATATTTTTCTATTTAGAAAGAAAGAAAGAAGGAAAAAGAAAAAAGTATTTATTTGACACAGCACAAAAACAATTTTAAAGATAATATAACAAAAATAAAAGAATAAAACATGTAAAACAAAAAAAAAACAAAAATATTTATCTAAAATAAAAAATGGATTGTACGTCGCAGCATTTAGGCATTTTTAATCAAAGCTGCCAGTTTGAAATAGGAATAATTCAAAAATTCGAACATATACGAGTAGAAGACAAATCGAATTTCACAGACTACTTCTGATGATTACCGCGTTTCGCTTCTTTGTGGTACGTAAACTGGAACGTGCTGGCAACCATGACGACGGAAACAAAGGACAATTGCTTTCAAACTGCTGGGCTAAGGCGGAGACGTAATTGTCCAAAACAGTGTGACAATTACTCGACTAGGTCAAAGTTAAAGAACTGAGAAAATCTGGAGGCTTTGAATGCAAACATTACTCAGTCAACAGAGATAGTACATAAACAACGTCATGAAACCATCGATGTCTATAGATACGCTCTGTCATACAAAGGGAAGCTAAAAAAATGACACGTATTTTTTGAAGACGTCAAATTCTAAATTCGACAATTTTCGAATTATATTTAAATAGAACAGCGATACATGCACTAATGGAATAGCTACTGTTATTATATATTTTTTATTCAATACACAAATTAATAATTATGTTTGTAAACGACATTTGACTGGTGATCAACTACTCCATTTTTCTGAAAATGGAGTAGGTACCTGACACCTCTCACTTTTTGAGTTCACTAAGCATATCTATAGACATCGATGCATGTAACAGAAATGCGTGGTCATATTTAAGAATGTGGATCAGACCACCAAACTGAACAACTTTCTCTACGGGACCAACATCGTAATCGCGAGAAAAATAATCAGCTGTCCCATACATTATTAGTAGGCATTGTAGTTTTGTATGGGACAGCTGATAATTTTTTCGCGATTATGATATGATACCTAGACAAGAACAAGTACAATGCCGGTGTTATAGCTAGTCGGCGGTCTCGAGTGGAAAGTTACGGAAGACAACACGGAAAAAACGATTTTGTAGCCTCCATCCGAACCAAGTTATTCGGCTGTAAATAGCAATGACTTGTTTATTTCTAGCCGTGACGTTTTCTAAGCGAAGGGTTAGTCTGTATTAAATTGTAAAATAAATAACTTGAATTTTATTCATTGAGTTACGAAATACAGATAGTTGTAATTAGAAAGGATACATTTAATTTTGTGACGACTCAGAGCACTCAGAAGTATTTCTTAGCTCAAGGCACATACCTCTCTGGGTTCTGATGATGATCACGTGTTGGGTCTTGTGGTGTAAACTGCGACGTATACCGAAGACAAAGGACCACGAGCAATTGCTCTCAAACCAACAAAAGGTTTGGTGCAAAACAAAGAATCAGAGCGATCGCCATTTTCCCAAACATCAACTTCAAAAGTACCAGCATAGCTATTCCGTAAGAAGTCTTTTTTGTCGGGGGTTATAAAAGGAATTAAAATTATTACGCAGTATAAAAACTATAGGTAGCCCTCTTAGACTTTTGACACTGCTGCTCATCACCAGTCGGCTCCCCCGAAGTAAGATAATAATATTCAACCGCCAACGAATACCAACGCAAATGAATTGTACAATATTAATTACTATTTGGATTCATCTTGTTCAAAAGGGTTGTAATATGAAAAACCGGTCAGATATTCTACTATTTTGTCGATGGTGTGAGCCTCACCTTGCAAGGAAACCTGGAGAGCTATTCTGTAAGAATATTTCTCGACAGTTTGTGTTGTAACTTTTGAATGACTGAACAGATTATCATGAAACATAGCTAAGATGATACCCGATTAAATTAACTTTCAATTAAAAAAACTGCATTGAAATCGATCCATCCATTTTGGAGCTACGATGCCACAGACACACACTACAAACTTATAACATCTCTCTTTTTTGTCGGGTTATAAACGCTTCCGCTTATAGATCAGACCACTTTTCAATAGTACGTGAATCCAAACGCTCCACGCCCCCGACGGTCAAAGGAGTCTGCAACTAGGAACGCTTCTTAATATTTTCTCAGGAAATAAAGGTTATTCGTACTTTCTGCGCACTTGAGTTGGTTCGTATTTTCATTGTATGTTCAGTGTAAGCTTTGTTCTGGAAAAATTGCCATACGGACGAGTACATCCCTTTACGGAAAATGTAAAGCATAAAAATGTCTTCTGGTGTCACAAAATCTGTCATCAAAATCTTTAGACTACTCTGTGACGTCATCAGCAGCAAAAGGTTGATAAATTATTAAAAATTAACTACGGCTCAGCAATTTTTTTTATTAAAATTTAGTTCCTTCAAAAATGGTGTAACTTAAGTAATAAAAATATAAATTATTACTTATAAAATACTTTGAATACCAAATTATATTAAACAGACAATACTTCTACGGTCTTATTACAAATAATGGTTTAAAGGAAGTCTTCTAAAACCCAGGTTTTAAAGTAGCCCCGTCTCATTTTTGTGATATGGCGTTAGAAAGTGATGGATATACATATTTAAAACCTGGCTTTTACAATACTTACTTAGGGCGAGGAAGACCGCCGCAGCGCTGAGTAGACGTGGTGGACAATATTAGACGACACGAAGGTCATGACTGGATTCGTCGGGCACAAGATCACCAACAATAGAGGGGAAGGAAAGAGGCCGACATCCAAGATTGGATCTCTAAAAGGAATCCTAGAAGAGTAGCTATTAATTAGTGGTACTATTTTATCAAATACACGCGCATAAGAGATTGAAAGAGACAGCTAGCTGTAATCGACTTGTCATTCAAGTCCAAATCAAGCCGGTTTTTGAAATTTCATAACTAAAGGACTTAGCGATTTTCCTTAGGAATTGGTGACCAGACTGGTGACCATTGATATCGAAATATGGCTTCATAATGATTCTGTTCTATTTGACGAGCGCCGAGATTATATGTCTGTCTCTTTTTAACTCATTATGCTGCACCATAGATAGAAAAGTCACGCTAGCGCGATACAGTTCAATTAAATGTCAAAAAAATTGTTACTCTTCTAGGCTTGTCATATTTCTATGCTAAAAGCTTAGAGTATTCATATGGCTAAAAGGCGTTTATCTATTTAGAGGTTATAGAAGATGATGATGTAACCAGTTTCCAAAATTACAATTAAAATCCGCCTGTTGTCATCCAAGAAACAAATTAGGTCTTTCATTCATAGATTACATCGAAAATACGACTCATATTCGTTATTTCAGCAAGTTTCTCCATTTTTATTAAATCCCTATTTTTGTGGGAGCCGGGACAAGTCCATAACAGGAGGGACAGGACGTCCCGGGAGGCCGACCCTTGTCTCTTTGATTTTTTATGTGTTTCTCTCCCGGTCTTGTTGCTCTGACGTAATGCCATATTAAATATGTCTCCTTAAAATATCTTCCGTGTTTGTAAGGCCTCTTTTTTTGATGACAAATATGGTCGTGACAGTTGTCTGGAACAAGCTGTTTAGTTTACTTAGAATAGTGAATTCGTAAAATCATACAGGATATTTTTTTATGTAGTGCGCATTTGTAGTGAATTAAATTCACTCCAAAACAAAATAAAAATTAAGTTTGTATGGCTTGCGCTAGTAAATTATGCGTCTCCCCAAACTAAGTCGAATTTTCGTTTTTTTAAAGTGTATGCTAATACTACGGTTGCATTTAGGAACAGAGACTGAATAGCATACCTACTACATAAAAAATATCCTGTATAAAAAATAACTTACCTGGCTCTAAAGAAAAGTTATCTCACGAATGGCGTATATATATATATATATATATATATACCTATCAAAAATCTGCTACATTATGTAGGTACTAAAAATAACTAACTATAAAAGAGACCTCGACCCGTGATTTTGGTTCGACAATCCTCTCATCAGTAGTAAGAGAACGCCGGCACTATCTAGCTTAAAAAAATGTGACATCTAAAATAGTTTTAAAAGACCTCTCTATAGCTATAAATTACCTATAAAGAGATGTTGTATAAAGAGATTCTTTGTTTGTCTTTGTATGTAGGGGATAATTTCTGGAACTACTGAACCGATTCCTATAATTCTTTCACCCACAGAAAGCTACACTATCTCTGAGTGATATAGACTATATTTTATTTTGATAAGAATAAATCACGTGGCTGTAACCGTAGACAACAGCTAGTTAACAATAAAATTATAATTAAAAAGTTGAGTGGACATATTAAAGAAAAAAATCTGCCCATTACTGCTCGGCACGGGCCTCTTCTCACAATGAGAATGGCTGGCCTTATACGAGTAGTTCACCGCGCTGGTCTAGTGTGGGTTGGCAAACTATACCAACCATCGAGAACTATATTAGCCGTCTCAGATGTTCAGGTTTCTTTCCTACCTACCTATCTACCCTGGAATTTTTGCTAACCTATATCTAGATAGTTAAAAAAAAATCTCCCGTAGAAATTACTCGAGTGATTTGTAGCACTGGGTTTAGGTTTTCCGTAGCCGTTCGACAGGCCGTCAATCACAAATATTGGAAACTGACGGACAACATGCGTGACTGATGGATTGACCGATGATTGACAAATTCCGAATAGTGCAAGCTTCCTGATTGGGTACAGGCATCCTCGGCATGGCTTTTTAATATTCAGCTTATACACTATAACATTACTTTATCAATAATTTAAATTATACCTACATACAGATTAAACCATAAAACACCAAACAGACAGGGCTTCCCCTATGAATCAAAAAGTTTCAAAATTTACCAAAATACCGGTTTTTCTAATCCCATTCTTTATTCGCACGGATAGTATTAATAAGTAACAAGGACAAGTCTGAGTCTTAGTTCTTGTTCTGAAGGAACTGCTTGTAGGGTGTGCCGTTGGGAGGCGCTGTTTAGGACATGTTGGTTAGTATAGAGGGGCAAAGTTCACCGAGAGATTAACAGTGGGGCTAACAAGGCCGCTTTAGATGAATCACAATAAGATTCATATTACAAATGTCAAAATATCTACTTAATTGACAACTCTTAATGTCATCTGCATAAGGTTCATATTCAGTAATCATCTGTTTGACAGTTACTATGCAGATCAGTAGATGAATTGCTCAATGTGGCCATTTTAGGCCCCCAGATGCTCAAAATGAAATCGAAAAAAATATTTTTATTTTTAGCTCTAATCGTCTGTTATGTTATTGGTGAACTTGGGCCTAACAATATTGTAAATCCAACATAATTATTATTAACTTAAACAGTACCTTTGCCAGTCGATTATTTCTAGTCTTGACTGCTGGTTATATAACTAACAAAATCTGAACTTATTTATTTATTTTATTATTTATGTACACACAACAAAAAGAAAAATACATAGAATAAGGAACACTTAAGTACTTACCGAGGAATGAACATAAACATAGGTACAGTCTGTCAAGAAAGTCATGAAAAGGATTTTGAAGGAACTAAAATTCTTCTTCGCTCGCAACCCTAAATAAGTACCGTAGGTGTCAGTTTGGGTACAACGATGTGTTTATTTTACTATTCTGTGTAGATTTTTTGTGATAAAAAAATGTTTTCGGCATTAATATATTAAAAATAAACAAGAGAATATACAAGTGGCGCCCTCAGTCCTTTTCATGACTTTCTTGACAGACTATACGTCTTATCACATTGAAAATCACATTCATTTATAAGAATTGTTATTTCACAAAATGTTGGTCTTTTAGCTAAATAGACCGACGATATAAATTATAATTTTCAAAGGACTATAATGTAAAATCCTTTACAAAAAGGCAGGATATTGTAACAGTCCAGGTGACGTTGCTGCACAATAGCTAGTCGTTAGGAGTCGCCGGCACGCCAGCAATTTGCAGCCAAAGCGGATTCTTTTTACAGAGGCGCTATTGAAAATACGCGACAAAGATTTAAAATGGAATTCTGAAGGAGTTTGTCTCTGAAGAGTTGCGACCTTTCGTTATTTTGTAATGATTAGGACTCTGATTAATTATGTGAGGACTATAGCAACACCCTCCGGTCCCCTGATAGTCATACAAGGAAACCAGCAGGTCATATATACAATTAGGATAAAATCATAACCTAACCATCAAAAACCCCCGACTCTTACTAGAAAAACAGCTGTAACTTTTGAACGGCTGAACAGATTTTCATGACACATAGCTAAGATGATACCCGATTAAACTAGCTTTCAATAAAAAAAAAACTGCATTGAAATCGGTTTATCCGTTTTGGAGCTACGGTGCCACAGACAGATACACATGTACACAGATGCACACCCCAACCTTATAACAACCCCTCTTTTTTGTGGCGGGTTAAAAAAATATACTGACAGTCTGCGCCGCTCATATTTCAACTTCACATCAAACAGAATAGTAATCTCTTTCACCTTCGTTTATAGTGCGCGCAAATCTTTATTAGCCCTCTAAACTCTCTCCCTCTCTCTCTCTAGCACCTATTATAATAGTACGCTTATTATTAGGTGCTAGAGGGAGAGAGAGAGAGATTTCAGAGCTGGGGCTCATAAAGAATTGCGAGTACTATACCTAATGTTAATCCCAACTATCCACAAATCTTTCATAATTCTGTCTAAATAGGTACACTTAGCACAATATTTATAATTCATAACTCGTATCCATTCATATTCATGTAACGGTTTACTTCCAAAGCCTTGAGGTAAAAACCTTTTAGTTTATCATTATTATATTCTACTTTAAAAGCTTCGTCACATTATAGAAAAATGTGTGTGTGTAAAAGGAAAATACGATTCGCTGTGAGAACCTTTTAAAATAAATTGTATGTTTTCATTACTAGCGTTTGCCCGCGGGTATAAAACAAATTCTCTTAAATGTATCTAATAATTTATTTATTTATTTAGTATTAGGGAGACCAACAGCAAATAACAATAATATAAATGACAAGATTTGTTGCAACCAGCCAATAACAGGTCTCCACGAATAAAAAACTGAATACAGTAATGAACATGGATACAATGCTAGACCAAAATGTTGAACAATAATTGCAACTCTTAATTAATACCTGGAGAAGAACTCCAGACTAAGTGCACGTCTCACCGATTGCAGACTTGAATCAAAAATGTCAAACTTAAACTGTTTACATCTTTTATTAATGGTATTGCTCGCTCGCCACAGGAACGCATCTTGGCGATAATTGGAGGACACCAGAGGCAAGTGAATGGGAACATAATATCTTGAGACCTTAGTAGGTACATCGAAGGCAATTTTCGAAAGGAGATCTGAACAGTCAACAGTGCCCGATATGATAATATAACCTTACCGTCCAAATCCGGGAGTCCAACTAGAAAAAGAGCTATAACTTTTGAGCGACTGAACAGATTTTCATAAAAAATGGCTGAGATGAATCCATATTAAACTAGCTTTCAATTTAAAAAAAAACTGCATTGGAATCGGTTTGGAGCTACGATGCGATACGAGCAGACACACAGAGTCACAGATACACAGACACACTACAAACTTACAACACCTCTCTTTTTGTCGGGGTTAAAAATAAATATATGTGGCGTCTTATCACCATCCGCCTTTTCCCAACTATGTTGGGGTTGGCTCCCAGTCTAACCAGATGCGGCTGAATATCAGTATTTTATAAGGAGCGACTGCCATCTGACCTCCGCCACCCAATTACTGGGAGACACTGATACCCTAACGTTAGTGCTTGTAAGACTTTTTGGGCTAATGACTGCCGTAACGAGTGTCATAGGTATTTGTATGACAACAGGGACCAACTGCTTAAAGTAGTTTCCGAGGCATGGTGGGGTCTCGATGATCGAAGAAACGGTCACCCATCTAAATGTTAACCGCAGCAAGCGCTGCTTAACCTCGCTGATCGACTGATCTGCGCGATAGCTATGTAGCTACAAGTCCATCTTTACCAGGAGTATCTGAATTAAAATGTTTCCTGCAACCTTATTTATTTAATGTTTGAAGATAATTAAAACGCAGCCCGCTGTATCAAATCACTACATTACTGTGATTAAATTCGAGCTTCATCAAATCTGATATCAATATTAATAATTTTAATGAAATTCGCAAAACAAGTTTCTTCTTACATTCATAGTAAACATTATTTTTTGTTGTCATTACAAATATCCAGACTGATGTTCAGTGATATTATAATTTTGTGACTTCGAGCGAAAGTTTTATCTACTCGACTTTTAAGAATTGTCTGTAAATTTTGTACGGTAGCTGTCAAAACGGCATGATCTTGACAGCTGTCAAAAGGTCATTTTTAGATTTGAAGAACTATAGTATAATCATAGAAATATTACATAGGTACTATAATAATAATTATTATCTCTATGAGTATAATAGATGATGGTCTGGCAATATTTACATGATTCAAAAATAAATAATTTTTAAAATAAAATTATTTTTTATCCGAGCGTTAGCGAAGTCAAGTCTATGTTTTATTTATTTATTAGTAATAATGAAGTGTATCGTTATATTGAAATTTTGAAATGTTATTATTAATTTTACAACTTCTAGTCAAGAAAACATTTCAGTGAGTATAGATCTCGGAATCCAGATAAAAAACATAAAACAATTTTGAACAAAACACACGTACATAATCTGTGGTAGCCCCCAATGTTTCTTGAGTTTCATTTATCTACCTATGGATTTTACGAAGTACCCACATTTAAAATTATGTAAACATTGGGTCAGGAATTACTTACCTCTTCAAATATCCAAACAAAATGTAATGACGATGGTTATATATATTTAAACTTGAAGAAATTTAAATAAATTGTAATTATATTAAACCTGCAGTGGTATCAGTAACAACACTAAATATTATACAATAGTGCATCTACAAAAGTAAGTTAATATTTATTACCCTTTAATTTAATCGAAACAAAACTCAATGAATCAGGTTTTTTGTTTAACAGTCTGTATAACGAAATATAACTTTATTACAGTTTAAATATAATCATTATTATCTCATAAACCAGCTTAAATTTTTTATAATAATTATTAATGCCTTTTCCATTTCAGGAATGTTTCACAATGGCTCTCACATCATCATCAGCTATAACTTTATACATAAGCTGTGAAACGATATTAAATTCAACCACATCACTGCAACCTGATATTCTATACTACCTATATGAGAGAAGTACGAAATATATTAGCAAAAAAAGGTTCTATGAAAGGCCAGATAATTCTCAAGCTAAAGAAGAAAGTAATGAATCCAGTTCACATAACAGATTGCCACAAGATTTGCAGAAAAATAACAGCTGCTTTTCCAATGCTATCAGCTTCGCTGACCACCTGTTACCCCTACGAACAAGATTATAGCTATCCTTTAGCTGTAAACGATTGGCATCCAATGAATACACCTCTATTCACTATTCTACCTGTACCAGTAATTGTACAGAGAGCTAGTCCAATATTTGCAACACACATTTGTCCATTTGCGGGGACCATAGTACAACCTGTTATATCTCCAATAGTACCGCCAACATTTGTGCAGGATAACGTGACAAATGGTTCCAATTACATAAACGAATATAATTTTTCTGCTGAACAAGTAAATGGCATTACAGTAGTTGCAAATGAACAGTCATATTCTATACAAGAAGGAACGTATGCTACACAGTTAGAATATGCAAGAGAATTGATCAATGATGTAGAAACAATAAATGTTGGAAATCAAGAAACTCAAAGTGATCCTTTAGAACTATATTTGTCGTTACCAAAAGAATTGTTCCCAACGGCAAGAATGCTAACACTAGATCCGAATCCAATCATAGATGAATTTTGTAAGATTCCTAATTTGCAATTTCACGCACCTTGGCTATTAGATTTGGAGTTTGGAATTCCCAGATCTCCTATAACACGTCCTATACCTATTTATGATGTCAAATTTAACAGCATACATTGCAAAAATGTTCCCGATGCTATTCACCCAAGTTTTGAGAGCTGTGATCCTGATTTCAAAAATATGCTGTTATTTTATTACGACTGTATAGTGTCAGCATGGTATAGAGGCTATATAATAATGAATTGGGATAGATCAGTCGAGAATTTTCAGTCATGGTTGCTACTACCAATGCAGGTTCTAGGGATGTGTTGGCCATAAAGCATGTTGCATGAATCCAAAAGTTTTATTTTTCGAAAACAATTTTTAAATAATTTTATTTTTGGTTTTAATAAATGTTGAATGCCTCGAACTGTTTTTAATGTTTAGACTTTAGTATTGATTTCAGTTCAAGTTTTATAAATATAAAATTTATTTATGATAATAGCTACAGTCATTATGCGACAAAGTAATGACATAATATTATAAGAATAAGTTTCAATTCCCATTCAATACATTGCCAGAACATCAATGCAAATACATTCCTAGAAATGAAACAAAATCGAAGCTAAAATAGTTACCGTCGTTACATGTTGATCCTTGATATTTCCTACCCACAAGCCTACAATCTCTAATCCCAAACAGGCAGTGTTATATATATAACTCCCTGATTATGATTTTAAGAGGCATACAAATTTAAAATAAGTCACTAACATAACGATACACTCAATTTTGTTTCAGAGCGTAATAAATACCCAAGTAGTTTTAATTTCACCATTGTTTGCTAAACCGTGTAGATATGTAGGTATTTGTCAGTATATTATTTACACCTCAATAATTCTACATATTTGACCTTCTAAATCCTACATAAAGCGGAAGTGGAAATAGTACTTAATCCTCTGAATCACCGTAAAATGTCACAGAGCGAAAATTTTAATTCAAAGCTAGCCCTATCCCATTTTACCTTCTGACTTCCACAGTTGATTGTGCGATGTTCCAACCGCATTCTCTCATCAAAATCTGACCCAAATTTAAGGTCCCTAATGACCCTGTGGAAATTTGTGGGCCACCGCCCGGGTATTCAATTCACGCCTGCTTTATTGACGTAAGCTAAGTTTGTAGATTCTTTGAGGTAATCAACTGATTTTAGAATTGCTAGGCTTAAGTGGTTTTGTTTATGTTTGAAAAGTTTCTATTTCATTAGCGACAAAATGAAAGTGCTTCGTTACATCAGCATTAGCATCACGCTTGTATTTCTCAAAGGGTTCGGTTGTAAGTACTGTTGTATACCTACATTCCGCCGAAGGAGTCGTAGTGGACGCCTCTATTGCTTCCTATCGGGCATAATTCTAGACACTGGGCTACTATTGACATTTTCCCGACCTTGGAATTGAACCTGGCACCTCACGCTCAACAGCTACACTTGCAACCATTAGACTGATAAGGTATTCTTCTTATTAGTGGAAGAAAGTGATACTATGCTATAATTGCATATTGCAAAACAAAGTTCTCGTCGCGAAGTTTCTTCATTAGGACTTATCTTGAAATCTGCGTGAACTTTGAAACTGTTTTCAACAACACCACTTAGAGCAGCTTTCATGGGAAGGTTTGGCAAATTTAAATTAATTATGAACTACTTTACTTCACATGGACTTAGAACTATTATTTTGATGTCGGTCGTTGTACATTTTCTTACATCAAATTATTTAATAGGAATTAATAAAACGACATCCTTAAAAAAATATTTCAATATTTTAATAATTATTAACAATAATATTATTGTGAAACAATCAACGTAATCATAAACTATCATTTATTAAAATCGCAATAGTTAACTAAATCAAACAAACATCACGAAGAGCGTCGATATTTTACTAAATGCAGTATAACAATGCGCGATTTGGTAATATTCACATTCATCCCTTTGTATACAACAAGTTAATTAATATCAATTTACAAAAATATATTAATAATTACTATTATACGTATGATAAAAGTGTTAAATTTGAAAGTATAGTACAATCAGATGATGAAGTAAAAAGACTTACTAAAAGACAAAATAAATACCATCAACTGATTGCAAAACATTTTGATTTCCTATCAAGGAACTAAAATAAATTCGGTTGATATTTACAAAATAGATACAATTCCATTGCTGAAAGCTGGAACAAGTAAATAATACTGTATTATTAGTACAAACTTAATTTAAAACGGCAAGATACATACGCAAAAATATTTACAACACGTTTGAGCATAAAGTACATTACAAGTATACAATTATACTAATAAAGATAAAAATGATCTTAAAATAGATTGTATTTACAAAGAATTGTTTCAAGTGCATAAGGCAAAGTAGTCGTACATAGCAACTAATGAACTTACTATCTTCCAAGATCTTTGTCAAACAAAGTAAAATTACTCACACATAGGTAGCTAACGCTGCTAATTCGAGGCACTGTGATGTGTGCCCCATTCAAATCGGCCTATGTGAAGCCGAGTTTGCTACTGTTGCTTAAGCAAAATGGAGGGTGCAACATAAACAACATTTTTTGAATAATGTTTTTTATGTGTTTCGGAGGGGTTGTTCCCATCTGATCGCGCGATCCGTTGGAGGCCTTGTGTAGTTTTGTAAGTGTTTCAGAGGACCTACTGTAAGTCTCTTATACCATTCTCGTATTTACTCAACGACTGAGTTTGTGAAGAGTTCGAGCCAATCGGCACACAACGCAGTTGATGCGTTAAATCAAAATTGTTAAAAGAATTTAGACTATGGCCTCGAAAGATTTACAAAGCTTGATTCAAAGATTTTGGTTAGGTTGCATCCTCCATTGTTTACTCAATAGTAGCAAACTTGGCTTCACGTAGACCAATTTGATTAGGACACACTTCAGACCT
This sequence comes from Allophyes oxyacanthae, assembly GCA_932294325.1. Classification (NCBI taxonomy): domain Eukaryota; kingdom Metazoa; phylum Arthropoda; class Insecta; order Lepidoptera; family Noctuidae; genus Allophyes; species Allophyes oxyacanthae. The sequence goes on from OW028617.1 coordinate 3,318,211, forward strand.
ACCTAACCCTCAGCGTTACCTATGCGTGTGATATGTTTTATTCAAATGTTGATAGATGTAGCAAAATTTCAACATGAAGTAAAATTACTAAAAATATGATATAATTTTTATATCTTGAAGATAGTAAGACCACTATCGTAAGTACTTATGATTATGTTCTACAGCCTCAAGCAGTCATCAGGGCGTTTATTGTCGAAGCCTAAAAATACCACCATTTTGAAGCTCCGGTAACGGTTGGTGCAGAATCTCGCAGGCGCGAGTTCTGCAAGCTCCTGGCGAGATATTCCTAATAAAACGCCTCAGAAAACGTTGAATCCAATCAACATTTTTGAAGGTAACTTATGCTGCACTTGTAACAAATTCGTTTCGTGTCTTTATTTCACTGTTCATCACGGAATTGTCACTATTCAACCACATTTCACGATTTCTTCGAGTTTTTGGAGGGAGCTTCAGTTTAGGAGTTGACTGTTTGCAAGATCCAAGGTACGAATTTTGATATCCTGGTGCAAACTCCTGGTAGGTTTGCCTCGCCACATCCGATGCCCCAGCTGATGATGCCAGCTAAGAAATACTTCTGGTCTCTTCCTTTGACCTAGAACAAAAGAGTAATTGTTAATTGCAGTATAAGAACCAACCTTTGTATTTCCGATATGATATATTGGAACAAAACAATAATTCAATATTACTCGACTAAATGTATGGACCAGCATATTTTTTTTTTCACGATTTCATAGTTGGTCCCATAACAAAAGCTGTTTATAATGATGAATACCATAACCCCTTAAAGGGGTCGGGACCAGATAAATTAGATTTTTTAAATACTAGATTTTTCCGAATCTTAAAATTTATAACTAGAAGTTCACACACCTTCTCTATCTTCAGTTACGTCTGGCAAAGAGTTCTCCTAGATATTTTTGTCAACCTTTGTTGTTGTTACAATAGGTCTACTTGCTTATACAACAAAGTTGGTTTTATACCGTACCTATTAATTATTCTTTAGTTCCTACACCTGCAATTGTTTGGCAAAATGATTCCTAAAGTCTAAAGCAAAGTTTTGCTGAAGATTTTGTATAATGAGTTCCAGAAACTCCAATAAAACTATTTCATGAAACCTGTAATGTTATTCATGAAAGTTTTGAGAGCCCAGGATTTGTTTAACTTGTAAAAGCTTAACTTGGTACTAAAATTGTTGGCGTTTTCCACAATTGTACCTGCAGTTTACTTGAAAATGCCTAGTAGTGGAAATTAAGGCACATGCCAGAAGTTGGAAGGGTTAATCAACATTTAACTGTTAATTTTGCGGGTGTACAATTGTTTCATTATTGCTGTAACATGAAGTTTCTATGGCTTAATGTGCAGGCCCAAAACTTTCATGGGACGTAAGGAATTGTAAGCAGGATTTTAGCGTTTCAGCTACATATACAGATACACGGTTAGTCGGAAAGGGTATAGCCGAAAGGAGGTTACTGAACTCACCATGTTTCGTCGGTATTTTTTAAACTTTTCCCCTCTCTTTGATACAGGAGAGTATCGAGAGTACGGTTTACAAACCTATATGTCACATGCACACACACCCAGACCCGGAACAACTATCTGTAGATTATACAAATATTTGCTCCGTGCGGGGAGCGAACTCGCGGCACGTGGCGTAGGAAGCTAATCGCTTAGCCACTGCGCCAACCGTGTCGTCGCATCAGAATCATCATCAATAAAATCAGCTGTTCCATACATTAAGTCGAGTAATATTGAATTATTTTGCTGCTATTTTCGCAATTTCAAGGTTGGTCCCATATTAAAAGTTGTTCATAATGATGAGTACAATAACCCCTTAAAGAGATCGAGACTAGAAAGGTATTGTATAATTGAAATAGTAGCAGATATTTTAGAAACTTTATTACTTCATTTTATAAACTGTAGATGCTCGGGTCCAAAGAGTAGGGCATTATGGAGAAGAACCGCCAAAAACTCCAAAATATAGGTTCAGCTCCTATCGTATGAGACCTTAAAGTAATTTGGTACTCTCTCAGGTCACCTATACCAAACCTATTCTTCTATTCTATCCTGTATTATCAGACACTAGCTTCCGCCAGCGGCTTTGCCCGCGTGATACCTTTATAAATTATAGCCTATGTTACTCAGGGATAATAATAATGTAGCATTCTGCTGGTGAAAGAATTCTTAAAATCGGTCCAGTAGTTTTTGAGTGAACAAACAAACATACAAAAAATCATTTTTTTTCTCTTTATAATATTAGTTTAGACAACACCCAACCAACTAATCTAAGATTATTTTTGATGTACTTGGACATCAGAATCAGTACCTCCAAGTCTTCGTAACCAGCTACAAAATACCAAAGGAACTATGCTGATATTCTTAGCCTTTGCCCTTTTTCTATTATTATCCAAAGAGTTACCTGCAAGGGTCCTCCGGAGTCTCCCTGGCAGGAGTCATGGCCTCCTCTATCGTGGCCTGCGCACAAGAAGATGTCTGGAATAAACTCGTGCCTGCCAGCCCTTAGAAACATGGATTTACATCGCTCGTTCGATACTATTGGGACTTGGACCTGGAAAGAAAAATAAGTCATTATTAAGATAGCGCATATTATAATAATAGGTATTGAGGACCAGATAATATACCATTTAACTGACATGAAAATCGCTCATGCAATGGTGGAAATATTTGCCAATTGTATACCTATTTTTGCAATTGGGATATTTCAAAAGACCTGTAGAAAAACTGTTCCTACAGGTCTTTTTTATATACTAGAAGATGGCGGCAGCATTTCTGCATCATGCAGCATGCAGCATGACTACCACTAAGAAGAAACACCAAAGCAAATTCAGGGGTCGCGGTCTGTTCTAAAGACCAGACAAATTTTTGCGGGGCATTATGTGAGAAAAATGTAGGGTAGCGGCATATCAGTTTGTGCTGTCCCGACAGATGGCAAGCATGCAGCAGTCATCATGTTCGACCTTATTTTAGGGAGATCAATAACCCGACGCACTACAGTATCATCTACAGGACCACAAGAGTAATGAATTACTCAAGTGAGGTGAATAAAATTGTAGACGAATGTATCTTATAAAATACTAGCTGTGCCCGCGACTTCATTCGCGTGGTGTAGGGGTGCTCGAATTATGTTTTGAAAATACATGTTTCTAATAACATAAAATTTTATCAATTAGTATTAAATACAAAAAGTAAATACACGGGAACCGTATTTGAACCTGATATTTGTCGGCTTTTATTCTACTATTTATCGCTCCACTTAGCTAGTTACGATGGGTGTCGGAATAAACATTTCTAATGCTGAAAAACTATCTAGTTTCCTTCATATGTATAGTAATTTGCCTAGATGGTTTTTTACCGAAAATGTCAAATTAACTCGTTTAAATCACAAATTTCTTAACTATCGACCTTAGTACCCACGGATACATATCGAGCTATAAATTTTCAGTAAAATAAGCTGACCTCTTATTGTAAGGGAAGCCTATACAATACGTAGTCAGCTTTTACTGGAAATGTATAGTTTGATAGTAGCCGTGTGTACACAAAAAAAAATGTTACACTGTTCAGTTCCTGTGAGCGTAGCGTAGCGTGATGATACATATTTATGTTAAAAAGTCGATCCCTTAGTAGCGTTACTGTGAAAGTCCTATCGAAATTGTTAAATTCTTACGTTTCATATCCATCATACATTATACACAAAATATGTTACATTGCTCGACTCCTATGAGTGATAGTGCGATGAAATATGTTTACTATAAGATCTCGATCCCTAATAAATTAAACTACAATGAAAGTCGCATCAAAGTAGGTCCAATACAACATTATTTTGTATAACCAATCAATCGTGACCTCTGCTTTGTATGGGACTGCTTACAATAGAGCGATCAAGCTGTATCTAAGGATCTAGTCAACTGTTGCAAATGAAAGTTGTTAAGTTAGACTATTATCTATACAATTACTGTAAAGTTTCATTGAAATATTTTTCGCTGTTTTCCTGAGATGGGGTAACTTCTTTTTTTTTGTTGGCTCTCAGACTTTCATCCCATAAATACAAAGTAGGTGATCTAGCGATACCTTTATTTTGCCTACACTCTACTAACGACTAACAACGACAACGACGTAGTTGGTGCAAATTCGGTAACTGTTACTGCCCCTTGTAATGATTTTATATGAATCTAACAATAGTAGCTATTTAAAATACTTGGAGAAAACATCCAAATTATAAACTTAACATTTTCGTAAACACATAAACGCAATTAAAAGAACAAATATTTCGATCCCAACGGTATCTAGGGAGACTGAAGACAAATTTAAAAAAACACAATAATATTTAATTAATATGTTTTGTGTGTGCTGAAAATAATAAAGAAATAGGTAATAATTATTTTAATATTTTCATTGAGAAATTGGTAGCCGATAGATTATTCTAGTCATCCTCAAGTCAATGAATTTTCAGCTGCCGTGTATCAGGCAAAAGACTATGTTGTAAAAAGAATGTTCTATGAACCTAATTTGCTGTTCTCCAGAATGCAAACGATGTTAGCCCTTATCAATTTGCAATGGTAGCAGTAAACAGCAAGCACACGTCATTATAATACTGCCAATAAGGCTTTTAAATTACTAATTACCTATTAGATTCCAAAAAGCCCATCCTACAGGTTTCCGATAAATTCTATGGATAAAAAAAAATTCTACCTAATCCTAATAAAATCTTAATAATTATCTTATCTCAATATTTACTGGAAATACAAAAATTCGGTTTTGGTTAAAAAGTCTATTAACGCCATCTAGTTTCAGAAAAATGTAATATTAAATAATGAAATCAAAGTTACGTCGGAATATCTGGTAGCGCATTTTAAAAAGTAATTATCTCGTGAGTAAGGTATTATGTCGTATGCTTTCATCACGCTTCAACTTTTGGAACATAGCAGTCAGTGAAATACGTACCTTAAAGTAAGATGCCAAAGATAGAACGTTTATCAGTAAAAAAAAATACTGGGCATTACTAAATATACCATTTTACTAATTTAAGAACTGGATCAAGTGAGGAGTTAAAATGAACACAAGAACTGTGAAAATAAAACGAAGATTAATTTTGCTCAGCCCCCTAGACGAATAGGGTGATGATTTATATTACATATTTTGACCGAACCTATGAATTATAATAAGACAATATTTTATTAAGATTCGGCTCTTAATAATGAAGTGGTTACTCATAATAGTAAACAGGCATAATGCACTTTAGCTCATCCCCCTTAGATAATAGCGTGATAATTTATAGCCTATATGTTGACCAGCCCTTTGACAGGTATTACTGCAAAATTTCAACTAAATCGGTCCAGTAGTATAGGCGTGAAGCTCGGACATATAAACAGACAAACGGACATACAGACAAACAGACAAACAGACAAAAATTCTAAAAATATCTGATTTGGCTTCAGTATCGTTCCTAGTACACGCAGCAATCATTTTTTTTTTTAAATATTCAATGTACAGTTTTCGCCTCGTTACGATTTTATTATAAGTATATAGATTAATATCGTTAATAATATTCTTACCTCTTGCAGAATTGACGGCAGCACTCCACCCTCAGACAACCTCCCCCACCCCGTCACAGTAGCATTCTCTCCAACCAACAGATCATCAGATGCTGGCAAGCATATAGGCGATATATGTGGAGCGAATTGTACAGGAGACTCCAACTTCACCAGCGCTAAGTCATACTCATAAGTGTAATAGTTGTATTTTGGATGAACAGCCTTTCTGGCTGCTCCACGCTCCACGAATGGATATTCTTCTGATACTGATGAGAAGTCGTATTCACCGACTCGGATCCTTATTTGCGATGTCAGAAGACTGTAAAGAAGAAAACATTTTGGTGAGAAATATTTTTTCTTGTTTGTTTATTAGCTTTGGTGAGTGCCCGTCTTGGACTATCCTCCACCTGAGGAGGGGTGTGACGGACCAGCTAAATATAATATTCAATTTGGGTCAGGTAAGGTTATGGTGACCACACCGCACGAGCTGAACGAGCGAAGCGACCTTGCCGCGGCAGCAGCCGACGACTGCCAGAAACGAATTGGTTCTATTACATTACATTAGATACGGATTTGTAATGGCTTAAACTAGCAGAAAAGCCGTTCCTATCTAATTCTTCGCCTCGACGGGAATGTCTCTAAGTGTCTTAGATTATTGATTGGTGTCCACTGTGGAGCGGCAGCGGAAACCAATCATTAATCTAAGCTATGTATGATATTTCAATTGTTTAGGCTCATAGCTAACTCATTTATTTATTTTATAGACATCTTATTGCTAACAGTTTTAAGTCCATGCACATGAGATTATGCCTCCTTGGGGGTCGTACTGCATACGGAAAGTCATATACGCCCCCCTGCCTTATTAACGTTACCTTACTCAAGAACGCTCTTCCTGTGCTCCCCGATCGGAGCATTAATTATCTGTATTGAAAACACTTCGAGGTCATTCACTCTATTGGTATAAGGTCGTTAGAAATCCATCAATAGAGGTTAAAGTCTGGCCTTCAGGTCCCATTGTGTACTGAAGCCATTATTATACTTCACTTCAAAAAGCAGACGGTTTGCCTTATTTCCCACAAAATCAATGTTAACGATGGACTTGGGTGTCATTTTCACATTTGGATGCAGATAGAGGTAGAATGCAGATCGATGATACGTGACACTAGATCCCAATGTAAATTTCGTACTGCAACGTACATGAAACAAAACAGTAGGTCCTTCAACCAGTACTTAACAGAAAAATCTAGAATTGTTAACTGCCAACTGACAACTGCGACACGACTACTACGCCTTACGTCGTCTGCAAATTATCTTCCTATTGAAGTGAAACTTCTATGAATAGACGGGGGGTATTAAGATTTTTCTGTCACGAAAGAGCGTTACGGCCGCGTGGAGGGGGTAGACTATATATTGTCCGTTGAAGTTTCACTTCTACCATGTGTCCCAGCACACATTTCGTTATTTTTTATTCACATTAAATTACATTATTTTCACAGCTCTTGCTACATCATTGTACTAATCAAGATTTTAATCTATTATTTTAAAAGACTTTCCATGGAGTTTCTTGCCGGTTCTTCTCCATAGGACCTACTATTTGGAACTGCGCACCTAGAGTCTCGACATTTCATAAGTGCCTGTATCTGTTTTACATGAAATAAAGATCTATTCTATTCTATTCAATCTACCTTGGTGTCTCTCAAACTTCTACTTACCAAAGGTAGATACAATACCCAGTTTATTCACAGTCGTTAAACCGTAATCTATTTTGCGGGACATCAAGTTACAGTCCTTAAACATTTTTTTTATAAAACCCAGGTTATATAAGCTGTAAAAGACAGACTCCATTAAAGATACTTCGTTTTAATTCCCTTTTACGGTATTTAAACTGTTCCCTTTACTTTGTTTTTACTGTAATCTACTTAGAGCAGACTAAGAGATGGGAAATATAAAAAATAAATGAAAAAGGCCCGTCTGTCTGTCTGTATGAATGCGTTAATCTCAGGGATTACTCAATGGATTTTGATAAAACATTTCTCAGGAAGACTTAGAATGTTTAAGACCTTTTTCTTGGTAAAAGGGAGGGTGGAATGTGAATTGCGTAATTTTGGGCAGTTTTGTTTCAAGCTGGTTATCCGTTGTAAGTCGACAGTTTTGTGCTGTATTACCGCTTTCGTACTTTAAGTTATGAAAACCTTGATTAGAGGACTTTAAGGTTGTATTTTACGACGATTTCTTACTTTTGAGGGGGTGAAGTATCAGCCTAAGCCCCACCCACTAGGGGAGCTCCATTCTCGCAATTACGCAATTGACGTATCAGACTGTGTGACACACGTGTCACAGAATAGCAATATTAATTAGCAACATGCAGTATGACACCAGCAAATACTTGAAAAATATAAATCCATAATATCGTATACCCAGTGTCCTATATTACGCTAGAAAATCTGTTCCTCCGTTTTGTATTTGTAGATTTTATACCTATTTAACTATCTACTTATAAACTATCAGTCATACCTATTGTGTATGAGTTTATGCAAGTGCACATAATTGTCTCGACCAACATTGGGCATTTTCACACTAAGCCAATAATGCCGTAACGAAACCGATATATCGGCATGACAAACCTGATGACACTGCCAATGTGTGTGTAATGTTAGAAGAATAAGCCAACTCAAATCCATGCCTTGAGATAATAACCTACTCTCACCCACACCTGTAGGAGTCGTCCGTTTCCGTAGTCATACCTACTTAAGTATGTTCACAGGGTTGCTTTTTTACCAAAAAAGAAATTGCATATTCATAGATCAAAACCATATTCCTAGTTCAGATTCCTCGCTATGTATGCAGATGAAGAGCTTCAAAATTGAAAGATAGAAAGAAAAAACATTTAAATCGGACTCGCACACGAAATTACATAAACACACAAAAATTCAAATAATGATAACAATAACCTAACCGTCTTAAACCCTCGACTCTAACTAGAAAAGAGGTGTAACTTTTGAACAGCTGAACAGATTTTAAGAACCATCCCGATTAAACTAGCTTTCAATTAAAAAGAAACTGCATTGAAATCGGTCCATCCGCTTTGAAGCTTCGATGCCACAGACAGACACACAGATTCACAGACACATAGATACACAGATACACATTATAAACTTATATCACCCCTCTATTTTGTCGGGGGTTAAAAAAGTCCTGCAAGAGGCCAAAGAAAGTCCCTATCTCAGCATATCCTGACAGTTAATCCTGACAGATAAAATAAATACCGCAGCGCTGGTTTTCGGATAGGACCGTGGTGATGCCACGGACAACCACGATAACTAAAAATAAATATAATTTTTAAAAACGTTTTCTTTCCTTCTTTACATACTATCTATCTATCTCTCTCTAACTTCTAAATTTTATTAACTACGGACATGTATCATTCAAATTCGAAGAATTTACAACAAAAAACCACATAGTAAAAGTTATGAAATTTGGTTCTTGTTCAGAAATAGTACGCATTTTTTTTTTTTGTGGCTAGTTTTCCTAGATTATTATACCATTTTGGAATCTTGGATAGTTGCGTCAATTTTTAAAAAAACTTGCCATGGTAGTGTCTTTACTTTTTTTTTACACCACGATGAGTGAAAGTGGACCAAAAGTAAAAATCTTTCAAAATTTTAGGGTGAAAAATAATTTTGATTGATTTTTGTGTCAAATCTACAGGCATTCTGGGATTTTTAACGATTGTGGTGGATAGCAGTGCTACTTAGGTTGCCGGTACAAAAAGAAATTCAGAAATATCTGAAACATTGTGGTCATGGTAATTAAAAATATCTTAAGGGGTGTAAATTTTTGAAGGATTTCAATTATTTTATGTAACTTCTTAAAAATTGAGATTTTTTAATAAAATTTTTTTGTTCTCGGGTAGTCATGAGCTGGTCAACCCTCTGGTGCCCGCTTATTGTTGAATTTTGGGACATGGTGTATATAAAACTTCATACTCTTTGTTCTCAACACTACAAATTGTCGTACTGATTTTTCTATACTACATCCTATAAAATGAATTCTTGACGGAGATGTCAAGAAATCATTTTAGCATATTGATTTTTATAAACGAAATACTTAGATTTTCTGAATAAAAGGCAAGTTACTTATACTTCCTGTTGCTTTTTAATAATTTTTTTAATGATTTTACTGTCATTCTTTCTTTTGGTTTTGAATAAAGTGTAAGCGCAGGAAAGTCAAAAAAAATTGCACAGGTCCGACCTCGATGCGCGCCGAAACGCGACTGATTGATGGCAGAGATGACAGAAATCACGAATTTTGTGGTTTTTATCAAATTGTGACCAATATACGTAATATTATAAAAAAATAACAACCGATTTTGGTTGGTATATTTGCGACCAATATTGTGATGTAAAAATTATTTGAAATAATATCATGTTTTAGAAATAATCTTGTAAACACTTTTTTAAAAGGGGTAACTTTGCGTTTTTTTTTTATCGAGCCAACTTCATCCAATCATGTATCGGACAACCGTGCAGAGATTGTCACATCTTCAAGTTTGATATATTTTTTTTTCAGGACAAAGAAATAAGAATTTCTATTCAAAAAATTGTAAATACAAATCGGTTTTTGCGGCATTCCTGTAAAATACCCCCTTAAAGGCGTGTTAATAAGTATAACAATGTTTAGGTATTTATTTATTTATTATTTACGTACACTCAAACATATTATATGACAAAGAATAGAATCGGAGATAACTAAGTACAATAGTACCGCTTGTTTGTAACCATATAAGTTTACCGGTCGTACTATAATTTAATGCGAATATATGAAAATAAATGTTTTTTGTTCGGCCTTTTGAGTTTCGTTTTGGCCCAATGCGGATTAATAAAATCAGATCATCGAAGTAATTCAAAAACTTATTTTTGACATCTTATACAACACGGACATTTTCAACAAAATATCTACTCTTACATGTAAAAGCTGGAGAATTGCCAGTCCAATTTTCATACGGTTTCTTTTAAAACATGACTGTTGTATCACTACACAAAATCGGCGCACACTATCAAAATAATGAAACTATTTGTTTGCAGAGCAGAGCACGGGCGGAAATATGCTTTTAATATTTGGGGATGCCGAGTTGCAGCAAAACATGCAAAATAGTTAATAGAATCAAGTCTGGCAAACGAGATTTGTTTGTAGATAGGTTCATTTTATTTTTGTGTAATAAGCTCGTTAAAATAATTATGCTCATTGTAAGAGCCAGGTTTTTGCTGTCAAAAAAGCACCTAATGTAAACATGGCGTTTTTAGATATTTTTGTCATTGATGCGCATCGATATCAAAAATGCGGCATCCTATACTAGCATCGTTATTTTTGACATCGCTGCCTACTACATAATTATATTAATAATGTTCGTACCGTCAACTGCGAGGATGCTGATATTGTTGACAATACTCATCCAACCAAAACCAATGATATTATCTACTACAAAACTAGATGACACTGACATCCGTTTTAAACATGACATGGCATCCGATATCGGCGGCATCTGTAAGTGACATCGATGCCTAGCATCGTGAACTTATGCAAGTTTTATACTTGATATAGCTTCTGATCCAAACAATCTTCGAATTATCTAGCAATAGAAGGATCAGGCTAATAGATTTAAAGCTAATGACATTAACAGAGTCACATGACAGACCAGAGGTAAGTTGTTACTGCGTTCGTGTGAACACTGATTTAAGCTTGCATATCAGTCCAGTTAACTAGCCCGGCTATCTATTTTTCGGATTCATTCAATAGCCAATGACATCTCGCCTCGTGTCCAGACACTGGGTTTGTGGTTAACATTGCTTTAATCGCTGGACCTCTGGATACATGCAACAATTTTTGGAGGAAGCTCCAGCTCTGCAGTGAGAGTGAGAGTTTAAGTCTGAGATCTATAGCGCGTACTTTGACTTAGCACAGACTTTTACTTGAACATGGCTAACCTTATTTAGATGCTTAGCTTATACTTCGATTTGGAATTTATAGTCTTAATACGCTGAGCTAGTGCTTAGCATACGGTAAGCCCGATGAAGTCAACAAACAAAGTCTAAAAGGCAATAAAAAAGTACCTTATTCCAAAGCAAAGTCTATGCAAAGTCTAAGTACGTTGTATAGGTCTCAGACTTAGACTCTACGAGCTTTTATGTTGAATCAAGTATCCCAAATTACTCACTCATCCACACAGTGCCCAGCTGTCGCTATCCACCCTTCGTTTATGATGGCTCCTCCACATCTATGCGTCGATGAGAAGCCGTAGTAGGAGGTTCTCCTGACTGACACCTGCCACGGCCACCGCCCGAAGCTGGAGTCTTTGCCGCCCATGATCCTCGACTCTGGACGTGGCCACATTGCTGTTAGACCACATTCTGGAAAATTAAACATAGGAACTTATTTAAGAGTGCGTTTGACAAAGGTTGGATTCCATTAGTTAAATCAAGAAGAAGTTGGTGGGATTAAGAATAAGGGTAGGAAATTCCTGCACCGATAAAAGATAAATATGATATAGGTACCAAGATCTCGATGACGGAATTATAATCCTAATTACTATACAGGATAACTTTATTAGTAATTCACCAGCAGTGCTTTAAGGGGTGAAAGTACTCATCAATATGAACAACTTTTACTAGAGGACCAACAATGAAATCGCGAAACCGATTCAATCTGTTCATACATTTTGTTTTATTTTCGCGATTTCAAAAGCCAAAGTAAAACCTGTCATATTAATGAGTACTAACCCCTGAAAGAATTACTGATGAATTACAAATCATTCTGTATATTCTTAATCCTAGTAACTAAGTAATATTTAATTAGAATTAAGTTTATCGTCATTTATGATAAATCATCATTCTAGAAATCAAACCAAATACCTATATATCTGCAGCTGTTCCTTCTGCCACTAAACTATCTATGATATAACATTACTTATACATTATCATCAAAAAGCAGGAAAATCTTGAATGCGACCCTATCAAGGCACAGGTAAGCTTCAGTAAATTATGACGGTCATTTAAATCCAGAATGCTAGAATCTCATACATTTGCTCTGCACTTTACGTGCAGAAACCAGGTCGAGATAAAATCATCCCGGTGCATTACGAAATGGTATCAGACGTAAATTATAGGGAGAACTGTGGAAACCATAAAAAGTTTCTACTTCAGATTAATGGCTCTTAATATGGCCGCCTGAACTGAATAAAGCTGTAATGTGAAGAACTAATGCACGAGTTATATTCGTGAATGTGTGCCGTTTGTTGGGACTGGTCAGCTCATAGCTGCCACGACAAATATATTAAAAAAAAAAATGTTTTCATATTACGTTTGTTTAGTTTACAGACCTTCGATAAGTTTCAAAGCTCTTTTGTCCTACATTGTCCTCCCATAAATTTTGCCTGAGATCCATGAATAATTTAATCTTGTATCTACACAACATTCTGAGCTAAAAACTCAAAAAATAAAGTTAAAATCGACTTCAAAAATCTAAAAAGTATAATAATTTTCTTAAAAAATTTAACAGCTTCTGAAGCCACTACGGAGCTAAGGTTCATTGACGAATTAAAGGCCTCGACTTCTGAAGCTGTTAACGCATTTGGGTGTATGGAATCAAAATGGGCAATGTAATTTTAATTTGTGATTTTTCTAATTTGTAATTTGTACACCAAGAATGGTGATGTGAAGATCTTTGATCTTTTTACCATCTTTACCTGTACCACATTTCATGCAAATAAAATGATTTGATTTGATTTTGATTTGAATGAAAAAAAAAGTGTAATTAGACACTACCGCTTTGTTCGGTTAGGGCGTCGATGCATTTAACGTAAGGGTTCCTAACGGCCAGGAAGATTTGCGAGCGGGACGTCTATTTGGGTCGAGTCTATGTAATTTGCATTTGGCAATTTTAATTCTGTGGGAGAGGTTGAATGGCTTTTTGACCGTGGTTACGACAAAGAGGACTCATAACATGATTAATGAATTAACTGAAGCTACTGTGTGTCTCAATTATTTTTGTAGGCGTCGAGTTGGGTACATGAACAGACTATATTATCAAAGGATAGTTTCTGTCAGATATTGAAGAAATCAGTTTGCAAACGTTTCTCATGAAGTAATGAACATAAAAGATAATGATATAATAAATGAAGTAATTTCTAGAAAATAAATTAAAATAATAAAAGAAAACCCGCAAATCTTGAGGGCCTCATTGATGCACCAAAAAGTATCAATAGTGTAATTCCAAATATAATATCTGACGTAGCTTTTCAAGAAAAGAATCAAGAAGATTCATACTTACCAACGGTATTTGTAGCAGCAGTTGTCTGGATCGGCGCCTGAGTTGATTCCTCAGTCCTATTGATCATATTCGACGCCGGATCCTTAGGCTTCATGTAGTTCTTGTGCGGTTTACTGGTGGTCGTAGTGAATTTCTTCGTAGGCTTCGGCTTCCCCGCCGGCTTCTCCCACGAAGGTCGCGGCTTCGTGATGAAGGATGGCTCTGTCGTGGCCTGCCAGTGGATCGTGTTCAGATTGCTCGGCCTCGATATGTATTGACCTGGAATTTTGGAGTTAGAGATTAGGTGGAAATGAGAAACGGAGAATATAATAATATGGTTTGTGTTGCCGAATTGGGTATTTTATGTATAACTATAATAGAAAGATCTAGGTAGCTAGAACTTTACAAAAATAATAAATTAATCTAATAATTGAAAAAAATTATATTGAAGTGAGGACAGTGATGTACCTAGTCTAGACAGGAAAAAAAAAATGGTCATAAAATTAACACCGCACTGAGCGGAACTATCAGAATGAAATCTTATCAGATAGTTAAGTATTCTGTGAGAAAATTTCGTAACGAAGCTGTAACCATACTGAACATACTCTAGTCATGTTCACAGCTCTTTTTTTATAAGTTAAGTACCTACAGTACACGTTTATTATTGTATGTGACATTCGTAAAATATCAACCGACAATAAGAGAGAGCTTCGAAGAGATGCGAGATGTTCTTGCAGAATAGCTATGCTGATAGAACGAACTACGTAGCTGTGGACCTGTACGACGCGACACGATTTTATATAAGTTTAACAATATTTGGCCGCGTCGCGGTCGCTCCGCTGTAGTGCAGTACCACTCAGTGTGGTCCTAGTTTTATCGTCATAAAAAAGATCAATCTCACTTGATTAAATTGAAACTCCTAAACATACGTTTATCTAAAGCAAACAATGTAAATAATATCTTTTTTTATAATGCCACCATCTACCGTAGCTTCGCCTACTTACTAGCAGCGAGGCATTTGGTTTATAAGCTAGTATCTAGCTTGTAAACCAAATGCCTTCCATGGTGAAGGAATGGAAGGAAAGTTTCATTATAAAACAGATAGATGGCAGCACTGGCGTTCAGAATTACTTTTTTAAGATCACTAACAATTTTTTACGTTTCGTAATTATAGTAAAACCATTTATAAAAAGCTTGCAGGCAATTAAGAAATTTTTCGAGGTGAAATTATTTCTATTAACAGCGCCATCTAGTAAATAACTTACATAGTGATACAACAATTTAACAGTTTGTTTTGCCAATTCAAACATGATTGCAAGAAGTTCCGCCGCACACCGAAATTGACAAACAACAAACTGAAAGTATAACTCGGTGTTACTTAGGCCGAGATCTATAGACCGTACTTAGACTTTGCTCAGACTATGTTTTGGATTACTTCCTTTACTTATTTAATGACTTTTTAGACTTTGTCTTTGTCTTAGCGTACGCTCAGCTTGTGGTAAGCGTACGCGTCAGACTGTCCTCAGCGTGTTATGACTATTTAAAAGTATATATAAAAGTATGTATATATAAGCATAAGCATCTTATTTTTAACGTAAGTAAATTCTAATCAAAATCAAAGTAGGCGATGTAGGTTGCGATGTAGGTCTCATAGGGAGATTTTCTAATCGTCGTTGTATCTGTATCTACATGTCTTCTAGGCAATATAATGAATTACATAAATGAGTAAGTACACAATAATTTATTAACTCATTAGTTAAGCGGAGTAGAGAGGAAAAAGTTACCAATAAGATTCTAGTATTTTTTCCGCTCATGTAAATGACGTGATAATATTCGTATTCTATTGGTTACTTTTGCTCCAATTTGTTCAATGTTCCCAATACTGGGACTAAGACCTAGGGACTAACTCTTAAGGTAAGACCGCACTGTGCAAAACTGCACTACAATGGAAGGACGGACGATGCGATGCGACCAAATCGTGCCGCACTGTGCCGTTCCGCTGCCGCGTAGTGCGTTTTACCTTACACGATTTCATATCAACAATATTTAACCGCGTAGTCGCTCCTTTGTAGTGCGGTCTTACTTTTAACCCTCGTAAGAAGTTTAAAAGATTCAAAATATAGACCCACCTGCACTGATGCTGTTATCAGAATGCTGCTCCGCCACGGCCATGGGCCGCGCACCAGATAATATGCTAAGACTAGACGAAATCTTATTGTGGGGACTAGTTTCCGCTTCACTGTTCGGCCTATTTACATTTTGGTATTTATTTACACTGTTATAAGGTATTTTATTAACTATATCACTATTTTGTTCGCTACTTGAATCGAAATTTCCTAATGAAGGTATGTTTATTTCTGGCGGTCTGTAGCTGTATGACGTAGGAGCGCCATCTATTGGTTTTGTCATGAACGACGGCCGCTGTGTTTGCCAGTTCGGCCGCGAGATGGTTTGTGTTGAAGTCTCTGGTGGCTGAGTAGTTGTGTGAGCTGTACTAGATGACGTTGAGTACGGCTTCTCTGTGACTGTGACTGGAGGCTGTGGTTCTGAAAAATAAGAGGATTAAAATTAATCTAATTTATTCCTAACTAAAATACCTAGATAAAAAATACTTTTAATGTTTATGTTCATGTCATTAAGGTTTTTTTGTTTTGGCTTACGTCTCTAGATGGCGTCAGTAGTCTTATATTGTGATGTAAACTGTAGGATACGTAGTATCTATCTCTTTGTAGTCTGTGACTGTAGGCCACAGAAATAGAGACAGTTTCTCGCATCAATCTTTTTCACTAAATTTACAATTGACCAGTAGGTACCTAAGTATGGCTGGGCATCCTGGTGTCTTGAGTACAGGATTTAATCTCTTTTTGGGAAAAGCATAAGTCCAGTTGACTTAGCCTGATTTAAGAGCCAAAATTTTTTCTCTCAATATACAGAGTGTTTTTGTCTAAAGGTTGCTATCTATTAGTAAACATGTGACAGTCGACGCACACTTTTGTATGCGTAGGTTGCACTTCAGCATGCACTGATGGTGCATGGACATGCATCTATGCCATATCCACTACAAAGAAAGATGTGATGCCTACCTTCCACATGCACTGGCTTGTCGGGCAGCAGACAGCAGGACCCGAACATAAAGCCGTCGACGCACACTCCTGCATGCTTCCCGCCCACCCGGTTGCACTCCTGCACCCACATGCACGCACCCCGCGAGCCGCCCGCCACGCACGATTTGCGCGACATTTGGTAACCTGGAAAAAAATTATAGGTTAGAAAATATTTAAAAAATCTGATGAAAGATAAGAAATTACATCACGAAGCAGAGGTCTATAGAGAACATGCTTCAAGAATTCAAGATTCAAGATAAAAAAGAAAACAGCTTGAAATTAGGTTCAACTGTTTTGAAGAACACGGAAACAAACTGGGGGGCTAAAAAGGCCGCTTTAGATGAATCACAATATGATTCATATTATGAATGTCAAAATATCTACTTAATTGACGACTCTTATTGTCATCCGCAAAAGGTTCATATTCAGTAATCATCTGTTTGACAGTTACTATGCAGATCATTAGATGAATTGCTCAATATGGCCTTTTTAGGCCACCTGATACTTCTGCGATCTCTAATACATTTGTTCTATGTGCGTTCTTATTATCTATAAACTACGTTTCGACAACGGTAGCTATCGTAATTGGCATCAATACCGCAACAAGGGCCTTAACATGACAAACAAGGACCCGTCCGCAAAAAACATGTTTCATCAATTAAGCCGACATTCCACGATTAATGGACCCGTCCATGGTTACTACCGAACCCCAAATGAAAGGACAACTGTGGATAAATCGAACTGATGGGAACCACAAGGGATCCCAATCAACAATTCTTCCCTTTAATATAAATACAACGTATAATTTAACTAACGCAAAATCTCACACTCCATTAGAATAACTAGATAAAAGCATAATGCAAGAACCAAAACTTAAGTTTTAAAAAGTTAACTATTAATTTTAAGAAAATAGTTTCGAGCCTATTACATAGTGCTTATAGAATTTGAGATAAGATTTAATTTTTTTTGGCTCGATTTTGATTCAGTTGTCAAATAACAACAAACTACCTATATTCAGGTTTTGCGTTTATTCATTTACACCGTGTCCCAGTATCAGAATAGAATAGAATGGATCTTTATTTTATGTAAACCAAAGGCACTTATAAAATTATGTCGAGACTCTAAGAAAGAAAGAAAGAAAAAGAGTTTATTAGCACAATAAAAAATAAATAAAACAAATCAAAGAAAACATAAAATGAGTTATTGTGCCAAAAGGCCGCAAATTACTCTAGGTGGTAATTCTATAATTTAGTAAAAGACAACAGACAAAAAATAATCATGACTCTTTTAGAATGATTATTAGTGCATCTAGGCAAATCGCCTGAAATTCAGAAAAATAACCTTCCATATTATTGGCCTAAGCGTAACACTTTGCTCATACTTACCGTTAAAATCGCCTAACTATATGCATTGTCTATTTTCCATTTCTCTAAAGATTCTATTTATTGCCTGCTGAAGTATGGACAATCTAATCTGCAAGTCGCTGGCACGTTTCTGTTCCACCCATTGTTATAAATCATATACAGGGGGGAGAGGGGTAGTGCCAATAAATTTACAAGTGGTGGTCTACAAACGGCTCGCCGAAGGCGGTATTTGATCCATCTGTAAATGTAGAGGAGAATTTGCAGAATGTCAGTTTCGTTAAATCTTCAAAAAAATCAAACATTGAGTTTTTATTTTAATCTGATAATTGTTTATTAATATCATAGTAGCACCTTTAAGGTCAGACCGCACTTAGTAGAACAGCACTGCAGCGGAGCGATGCGGCCAAATATTGTTTATATGAAATTGCATGAGATAAAAGGCTCTACGCGGCAGCGGAATTGAAAGAAAGAAAAAAAAAAGAGAAAAAAAGTATTTATTTGACACAGCACAAAAATGGTTTCAAAGAACAAACAGAAAAAAAGATCACGTCAGGATAGTGCAGTTCCGTTCAATACGGTCTGACTGGGTCTGACCTTTATGGTAGCTAAAATTCACGGCAAAGGTTGTACGCAAAGTATTCTACCCTCAAAGCGCACTCAAAGTGGTGGGAAAATAACCCCACGCAAGAGCAATAGAAGGAATTGCGAATATCGATAGCACTCCAAATCTTGTGCGAGTCAAGAACTTCCGCTCTGTGGCGGGCTCTGTGGGAATATATTGATCCTATGATGAGATGGATGTGATGGGCTAAATTAGACTACTATGAACATTGAACACTGTTCAGCCTCTAAATTATAAATATATAATTATAATAAATTAAATAAAATTACTTTCCAGAAAATTGCAGTAGGGAAAAATGAACCTTCATAAGACGAATACTTGCGAGAAACTGTGTTGATCTAAGCCAAATTTTCAGGCAAAAATAATAAGGGTGAATAAAATATGACAGACTGTTATCCTGTCGCCTGTGAGCACCGCAATAATCCCTCTTGACTTATGGGTCACAAAGTCACAAGGAAAACTCGACCGGAATAACAAGCAACCGCCATGATTGCTGTTTTCTTTTATTCCTAAATCAACACGCTTCTTTGTTCTCACCATAAAGAAAAAAAACATGAAGCATGTGTATTTATTATTATTATCCCTAGCTCCAAGTATCTTGGAGCGACCCGACCCGAAAATACTCGTACATACGCGATAAAATAGGAGGAAATAAATACGAGAGTTGACTGTGAGTCCTAATTTAACCAGATGCGGTCTACAATAAGGGTTTTTGAACCCCAACAAAAAAGAGGAGTGTTATAAGTTTGTAGTGTGTATCTGTGTAGGTATCTATGTACCTGTGTATCTGTCGTGGCATCGAAGCTCCAACACGGATGGATTCATCAATGCAGTTTTTTTAATTGAAAGCTAGTTGAATCGGATATCATCTTAGATTTGTTTTATGAAAATTTGTTCAGCCGTTCAAAAGTTACAGCGCTTTTTCTAGTTGGATTCGGGGGTTTTTGACGGTTAGGTTATTTATGGAACAGAGACTGCGGAGACTGCTGGAGTGGCGACCTTGGCAGCACACCAGACCATGGGGATGACAACCTAAACGTTGGGTTGGTGACATTCGGTGACACGTAGGTCTGGATTGGATGGCAAGGGCTCAAGACCGGCAGGAGTGAAGGTATTTGGAGGAGGGCTATATCCAAAAATGGGTACTACATTGGCCACAATGATGATGATGCCACGGAGCCAAGGTAATGTTAAAATAATAGTTGGTCTTTCAGGCATCTAAATAATGTTTAATATAATTATCTAATAATGATTTTTAATGATACAATTTCAGTTTCAATTTATTTTCTGTAAATAATTCCTAATAGGAAGCTTTTACGAGCCTTCTATATAATTATCTAGATGACTCCGGCGTTCTCTTATGCATCGTTCTGCCTCTGAGAAGAAACGCCGAATCAAACTCGAATGCTTCTTTTTTAAAAGTCCAAACATTTGTTTATGATCATGTGAGAAGATGTTTAGGTCTGGAATAACCTTTCGAGGGCCATAACAGCTTTGAGCTGACCCGTTCCATCAGTCACACATGCGCCATTGACTGTAGTCAGACACAGCTGATAACAGGGTTTTACTTGCCCTTCGAAGAATGGAGGGGTCTTGAATGGTGAACAGCTTTCATCCATTCAGAGGACTAATTCATTGATTCTATGACGCGCTGATCATATTGCAGTGACGCTCGAAATTGACGCGAGCGTATCTCACTGAAGATAAGAGAATACCAAATGTGTTGTTTTGATCAAAATTTTACATCAAACTGCGCGGCAACTGCACTTCTTTAGTTACGTGAATTAGCCTACTGACTTGACTATCAACCGTGGATGAGTTACTCAATAAAAAATTTGTATTTTTTATGAATAACAGTTAAATTACTGTAGTACTTGTACGATGACCATTTAACTTTGTTAAGGAGAGTTATTTTCGAACAGAAAATAACAGGCTCGCGTACGTGATACTGATGATTTTGTTCAACAGCACAAGTATTGAAAACTAAAGCAATTTTATGCACAATTATTTGATAGAAAACCATTGTTCTACTTAATAATTTTCTACTGGTATCTTAGCCATAAAGAATCCAAAATAGACCTTCTAATGATTTACATGCCTTCATGAAGACACACACACACTGCACACTGTGTCTACATTTCTTCTTCTTAAACTCTCTTCTCGCTGGTCTGCTGGTAGAGATTTCTTTAGAAATAAGCAGTACCTTTGTACTTTATGCTCCTATATCATATTTCTCATGTATTTTATTTTTCCATTAATTGTTAAAGAAATAAATATAGAAAAATTCGATTCATAACGTGATTATTTCTTGGGGTAGGTACTAAAAATTCAAATGGTATATCAACATATAAACAATTACACATTACGTCTGCGAAGCGAACTTTTAAAGTCAATAATTTTTCACTGTTACCAAGAGATAGTTAAAATGTGGAAGTCAAATTCGATTATGCGAGTGGGGATCGCATTAGCTCGGTTGGCAAGAGCCTGAACCAGAAAGTCGCTGGTTCGAGTCTTGCTCGAAGTCAAATTTTTCTTTCCACCATAATTATTGATCATTTAAATACCTTTACGCACCATTGTCAATTTTATAACGACTCCAGGCATACGATGGAGGCCCCCAAAATCCTTCTTAGTTCCGCATTAGTAACTGGTCCTTTGTATCTTGATCTATTTCAGTAAAATCTACCAGCAGTAATTTTAAATCGATTACTCGCTGAATCAAATCGATTAGCACCTGATTATCCTACTAGCCGTCATGGTCAATATAATGGTCATTTGTAATAGTCTAACAGATTGTAGCTACTTGTCCTACAGCTCGATAATTTATAACTGCAGCTTGCAAGCATTAAATAAAGGCCTTGTTATGTCGTGTAATTCAGTTCATTGCTATTGATATTGTTGTAGGCAGTTGTTTCAGTTTAAATCTAGACTTAAGATATAGTAAAGTAATTCGAGAATCACAGCAGTGGGTCAGCCAATGTCTGGAGAAAGTTATTCTTTACTGTAACTCTAAGTTTAAGGTAGTTTAAGGCATAATAAATAATCTTCAAAAACCTCCGGCTCCAACTGGAAAAAGAGCTGTAACTTTTAAACTACTAAACAGATTTTCATAAAACATAGCTAAGTTAATACCCGATTAAATTAGCTTTCAATTAAAAAAACTGCATTGAATCGGTGAACTAAAGCCATGAGCACCAACAATTCTATTCTTTGGGTTGCTATTTAAAACTGGCATTAAAGTGCAAGGCCAGGCGCTCTGGGCGAAATGAAGAGCTCACGAGAAAATGAATGCTCTCAGAGAATGCTATTCAATGTTAGACGTTTGTAAATGAAACTGAAATTGAAATTATTTTCAGAATTTCAGTGAGGACTGAAATGATTCAGTATTTTAATACACAAGCTGTTTGCAATGACTTTGTTAATATTGTCTGACTATTTCAGTCTCTACACTGCTAAAATGAAATGGATGTTATGTAAGACACGGATGAGAGAACTTTGTATTAATTGATATCATTGTTGGGTAGTTGTAATAAGTGGACAAGAGAATAATTGGCAAGTGGATTCTTGTAAAATTTGGAACTTATAACACTTGAAAGAAGGAGGTGATCAGCATTTCGGATTTGATTGATTTCTTGTGTACAGCTTCAGAACATGATACCAAATACGTGGTTTTATTTAATGTGATAACATTTACGACAACCTGTATACAACGGTAATGATTGACACTAAAGCAAAACTTCCTCTTATCAAGTACCAAGACAGTCGTACCTTAAATTCTACGCAATCTACGGAACTTATCAATAACTTCTAACCAATAAACATGGCGGGCTCCTATATCAGATTTTCCGCAGCTTTAGGTAGCTTTAACGATAAATAAGTCATTGTACCACAAACCTGTAGGACACCTTCAGTCCAGGCTTAGTGCAGACTTCCACTCGTATTTTGTTAAACGCTGGATTTTCATCGAGAAATAATTTTCTAGTGGCGATAAATTGCAAGTAATATATTGTGAGTTACAGCTTAGAGACTGGCTACCGGTTTGTGAGCGTGTGGCTTAAGGGATATAGGAAAGGAGATGAGAAAATCAAGAAAATATTATGTACGGCCGACTGCTTGACTTGAGTCGGTCAAATAAGCTCAGGCAACCATAGTCATAGTATTTAATTGGTAACTAATAAGGTACAACATAATATAATCAATAATAATAATAAATTAGAATATACAATAATCAAAAAATAAATCAAAATAATATCGAAAAAAACAAAAAACATAATAATTTCATTTCTAACATGTCATTCACGTTATAAAATGCATTGCTCAACCAGCCATTTTAGCCATGAGCTGTGACGTGAGATGTCAGTCATGGGCTCATGCAAGAACCTAATATTCTTGGGCTCATGGTACGCACCATAAAGCTTAGCTTAGCCAATAACAGGCGTATGTCACACCTCCCCCCGCATTGCGCAACTACTTCAACTTCAAACATCAACCGTCTGAGTTATGAGGTAGGCCTAGCTGTGTCTGGTGTGCTTTGCAATGCCTCGTTTTAACAGACATAAACAAGAAGATTCATGCCATATTCGCCCCACGAAGTTACGCTTCGCATAAAAATATTTTAACAGATCTATGGATTTTCTTATGGATATACGAGTATATTTGGGAACCTAAATATTCTGTAATCGTAAGTCTCTTAATTGTACAATACTCCACTTCTAGTATTAAATCCTAACAAATAATACATCGCTGTCCGTCAATAACTCGGTCCGCAGCAACAAGCTTGTTCTGTAGGACTTCATCGATGCGATCGGCGCACGCGACGCTCAGGGAAAGTGTGTGCTCAGCTTACTATCATATTTACTTATCCTCACGGTAGTTTTCCCGTAAGAGAGGTTGATAGAAATATAAATTCCAAGCTTGGTATGGCCTTAAATGCATATTCTTATGATGTTTTTATTGACGACTATTGCAGCCACTATTCTTTTTACTAACAAGATTATAACTTTTACAAAAAGTTAAACAATATACATATAGGTATTTATAAAATAAATTAAATATTTAAATATATGCATAAGTTATACCTCAGCATTTTAAATTGCATAGTGGACAGTTATGGCACATCTACTCGTAGCTTGTGACATCTTAAGTAAGTAATGTCATCATAATGTCATAGAAAATTGTGACAGTTTCATACATACTAGAGGTCTAGAGGTCGCCCAGTGGTCGAAATTCGACCGTAATTTTAGCTTGCCAAGGAGTGCGGCAAGCTAAAATTACAGTCGAATTTCGACCATACCATTACCATTCCATATAATCTATAACTATGCTAAATCTCACACTCCTCTGTGAGCGTAATATGCTCAAAAACGGGTACAAAGTTTTCTTTTCACGTATATATTATCAAATATAATAACTATTATTATTATCTATTATCCCGTATTATTTGCTTAGTAAGTATAACAATTCCTTGATAGTTGACTAATATCAAACTTAAAAATTTCCTCACATTAGGTACATTACAATAACGTCAACATTGGCGCTGAAGGTACTCTGAAAATGAAAACTGCTTCTACATTAAAAATATGATTGTCACTATTTCTATGCTATTCCGCCCTAAAATTGCTTCAATTCCGTCGTGCGTTCCTTTTCCTGGGAATGTCGGTCGGTCTCTGTCAGTGTTCCCAACTTAGGGGTTTTCCCCCCAAATTTAGGGGGTAAATAAGTGGGCTGGGATTTTTTTAGGGGTATTTTTAGGGATTTTTTTTATTCTTGACTTTTACTTTGAAGTTTATAATTATTGTAACGCAGTTGGCTGTAAACTTTTTGAAAATGTTTTAATTATTTTTATATTGGTTTTTATCTTTAGCTTTGGGGATAAATATTTCTGAGAGTTGGTAACACTGGTCTCTGTAGTATTCTCTGTACTGTATTCCCCTGCGGAAGCTCATTCGACGCCGAGATTGCGTCTAGAGCAGTGATGCTCAAAGTTGCAAGGCGCAGGCCCATAATTTCTTCTCTGATTTGTGAAACTGCATCAACTAACATTAACAATTATTGTGCATTCTGGACAAGGCTTCTTTATTACTTATACAGTAAAGTAGTAAAGTAGGTATAGTCCGCGCGCGAACTCCGAGGAATCGGGGGCTGAAGAAGCGGTCACTGTACGCTGCGCCCGACCATCGCTCATACCCCGCACTCTCCCAGCCCCCGATTCCTCGAAGTTCGCGCGCGGACTATACCTACTTTGAATAATTTGGATAGTGGAGTAGATAATTACCAACCAACCTTCTAGATTTTTGTCACACAGATCACTAATAAAACCGTATGAAGGTACAAATTGTTGTCATAGGTACTACCGATTAGCTTAGCGTTGTAGACTATTGTTAAGCGTTAGTCCTACAGCAAAACTTTGGGCATCGCTGGTCCAGAGGATGCGTTCATTTTGTTTGCAATGACAATTCAGTCTTTGTTTACTTCCTTGCGTTGATTTTCCTGTCAGATACGGAACTACAGTACTTTATCATTCAGTCTTTTCTGCTGAATAAAATTTTATCTGTGAGAATAAAAAAAATATGGAGAGAGGAGTATTTTCCTAATTTAGATGCTGAAGATTATACTTTTTTTTAATACCTACTGTATGTGTTGGACTTTCAAAATGTCAATGGACCTGGACGATATTTAGCTTACAACCTCTTCAATTTATTTAATAAAATGTAATTAATTGAGGTCTATTTTTTGGTAAAAATATAATTTAATATACGCTATAATTATGTGGACCCTAAAAAAATTGTCTCCTTTATGAACTGAATACTATATTATGCGTTTTTCATTTAAATATAATATTCTGTGATAAGAGTCAAGTATCAAAGTACCTACATAAAGAAAAAAAAAAAGTTTAAGAATTAATCATATTTTTTCCTACATCTACACAAAATAAGTAGGTAACATCACCTCAAAGCCTATTTGAATAAATCAAAGGGTCACTTAAATACAAGACTTGGACCAAAGAGCTTTTACCGTATCACAGGGAAAGAAAATGGCCCCATTATGTACATAAAACATTCACAAAGGCTTCAGAGGGAATAACAAAATGCCTGTTTTCATAAGAATAGCTCAAAACACACTGAAATATTAAATATCTCATCTCACTGACAACTTCAATAACCATCCACCTTTCCGAAACCGGCGGACATTTTACTAAAATGTGTAACTTTTCAAATCGTGTAAAATTTTATTACGAAAATGGACTTTATCGCTCTAATTTAAAGTTCAAAATGTGTTCGAGAAGTATCCTGTCAATTAAGGCAAGTCTCGTCCCCTGTCGCACTTGATTTATGAATGAACACGAGAGGAATAACCGTTGATTCCCTTTGGACTCGAACTTTCGCTTTCAAACGGTTACGTGACTTGTATCGACACAAACTTGCGCGTCCATTGACGCGAATAAATCAATGTCGAGTGACGTCATAGAAGATTGACAGCAATGAATTTGGATCGTTGTGGAAAAGCCGATTGTCTTGGGACGGTAGTCTTTGAATAGGCAAAAGGTAACATGAATTGTAGGGCGAAGGTTGAGCCAATACTTAGGGGACAAGGTTTATTGGTTACATTTGAATTACAATGTGGGTAACCGGTTTACTTTTCCTTTTGATTTAGGGTAAGAAACCTGTGGGTTAATGAACCGATTACCTAAGTGATTAAGCCCCATTGATTAGAAGCCATAGAGGCGTGGTATAGACAGGTCTGTTGAAACAAAAATTGCTTCCTTCTGCTTTCATTGCTAATTTTGGGTCGAATAGTAATTAGAAGGCTTTAATTATCTAAATGTGGAGTTTTTCATAATGAGGATGTGTTACTCCAAGACACACATATTCATTGAAGAAATTATTGAGTTTCTTTTTAATACAAAGTTCCAGTTTGCTGTCAGGACTTCAAAGATATTACGTGCGTCTGTAATGTAACGTGAACTTTCTAATAATATTTTAAACTTTTAACAACACTCCATGAATACCATCACATTACAAGAGAAAAAAAACAAAATTATTGCCAGCATAAAAAAGAATATTCTCCACATTGCCAATAAAAAAGTTAAAATGTGACATTTTGTTATAAGATTTTCTACAACACCCACTGCCGATTAAGCAATTGATAAAAACGAAATAGTTTTCTTTTAGAAAACTTATGATTACAATCAGAAAGTCTTTGACATGTTTTCGCAACAGATTATCTAATTATGGCTTATCAAGATTCTTATTAGTACATTTTACATTTTTTTTACTTAATAGTTAGCCATAAGAAGTAATACATGCACAACAGCACAACCATCTTAAGATACCTTCATTTCTGCTATCACCGCTGGAGGCAATTACACCATTAGAACTAAGTAGGACCAGTTCTTAATTAAACATGTTGGTTAAATTACTGGCCTCTTTACGGAAATAATTACAAGAAAACTCGTGTAAAATCGTGCGTAATGTTTCTCTGAATAACGATTTCTCGTGATATATCTTTATAGATACTGTCGAACAAACAGATATGTATAGACTGCAGAGTCACCAGAAATAGATGAACAATTTATTTTCGTTTAGGTTTTATTTTCAATTATGATTCATTTTCAGTTGTTTTATTTTTTAATTATTTAATTTTCCATTAAGTTTATTTTTAGTTATGTTTTTTACTGAAATCATATATTATAATAATATCTAACCATGTGAACTGTTGACGTAGGTATAATGTATATATTAATACGTGAAGAGAAAACTTTGTACCCCTTTTTAAGCATATTGCACGCACGTAGGAGTGTGAGGTTTGGCATAGATAAAGTTTATGTAGAGAAGGAGAGCAGAAAGCTAAAATTATGGTCGAATATCGACCACTGAGCGATCACTAGTTTACAGTATTATTAATAAAGTTTTTATTTGTTCACTTCCGGGAAAAGAGCAGAGATGGTAAATCTACAAAACAAATTAAAAGAAAAACTCTCTTCAAAATCTATTATTTAAGCATACAAAGTCCATCCTTATATGCCTTTGTAAACATTACCCTCCCAATTCATCTGATTACCCTCCATGTAACTTTCTTAGCAAGATACCATCTAGCTACATTACGTAACGAACAAGAAGTCAACTCATTTGTTCAAACAATGGAGAGATATCATACGGTTCCTTGTGCGCACAATGTGAGGAAACTGTTTGTTCCAATACTACGTAATAAGTTGGGATTGGTCAGCAAGTATGTTCGGAAAATGATACTATGTTTTTATATAACTTAGGTGCACTTAGGTTTTAGATAAATAGGAAATATTACGCATGCTCACGTTGTGGGATCAGCTCCCCACCAAGGTTTTCCCAAGAGTCATACAGTAGTTTGCCACCTTGGTAGTATGAAAAAAACTTTATGCGAAGACATGCATAAATATGAACTTTTAAAATGAAAAGAAATCACAATATTGGAAATATTATTTTAAGTTTAATTCAGTCGATGTTTGTATAAAATAGCTGGTTTTCATACAGGCATGGCTTATACGCATAAGAGCCCTAAAGTGCCCATAATTAATAGGATATGTAGTCATGTACACAACGGCGTTATCATTAACGCCAATGAAACCTCATTTTGTACGTCAACACTAAAACCATTTTTTTGGAAAAAAATATATGCTTTTCAGTAAATGTAGGTATGTAAAATAATAAATAAAATATTTAAAAATGTTCAACATATGCTGAAAAAGCCTGAAAGATAAGCAAAACGTTTCACACAATTAACAAGAAAAAACGCAAACATTAAAAAAATATAGGGCAGGACTCAGACAAATTTTCCGACATATTACATGACAAAATGCCGTCGGAAGGTAACAAAAACCTCTCTCCATTGTCCCGGCCTTTTACCGCCATAATGATACATAAATAAATGAACGAACACAGAGTTTCAAAAGGTTTACATCACACCCTATTGTTATTAAAAACAAAAGGGGCTAAGAAAATAAAATTCATTCTTGTTATTAAGGCCGAACATTTTACGGTCTAGTTTTTCGAAATTTTGGACTTGTCATAATGTTACGAAACTGCGTATTACGTAATAGTGTGTTTAGGAAATTTTTGGAAATGGGTCTGAAGTAATGGTGGTTGATTATGATGAGGGACATTGTTCAGCTGATGTAGAAATAAATGGAAGTGACGAATAAAAGAAAATTACTATCATTTTGTATGATTCTAATTTGATTTTTTCTTGTATTGTTGTCTATTGTTGGGTTAACAAAGTACTTTATTTTGTTGTAAGACCTGATTGAGGTATTATATTAGATGAAGCGGGCAGTGGCTATACCTATCTATACTGATGATGTAGTGCCTCAGCGTGATTTTCTTATGGATTGCAGAAGAAAGACTGAAACCAATTTCTATTCACTGATTAAAATGCAGGCTCCCAAATCACAAATCGCAGGATCTGTAGGAACCAAGCGTGAATTCTTGGTATAAGTAGGAACTATGGAAGGATATGGACGACCAAAAGTGAAGTGGACTGTTGGTACAAATAAGTACGTAAGACCTAACAACAGAAGGAACTTCTAAGGCGTGGAGCAGATGACAGAAATTTCATCCACTGTCGTCCGCCGTCACCAAAAAATAGCGGTGTATTGACTGGCCGACTTTTCGTCCGCCGTGTGCGTTGTTACATAGGATTCTATATGCTCTATCATTAGAATAGGACTAAGAATATTTATTTGCATGAACTATGGCTACAGAGGTATTACATCGTTGCGGCAAAAAGTCCGACGGACAAATAAGTCCATCCTCTGCTCAGCTATTAAAGAGAACCATAAAATCGATTAGAAATAAAACACACGCCTATGTTACTACATCTTTAAGAACGCAATTAATTACTAGAAGAAATAAAACCAAAGAAAATATCCTTGTGTAATGGATCGTAACATTACGAACCCAGAACTTTTGTGCCGAAGAATTATAGTAATGACTCAAGTTACTGTTATTGCTGTAGTACTGGCATATTGCCATATGGCATAAACAAAGGATATTATTCTTTTATGTGAAAAGGAAAGTTACGAGAAGTAAGAACCTTAATAAAATATTTTATAAAGAAAATGGTGCACATTTATATCTCACAGGACTCGTTCCCGCTTATTTCATGACGATAGATAATCATCCCTTAGACAGGACGACATTTATAATGGAGTGGTTCACATACAGCACACCACGGTTAACTGTCGTCCACGATATTTTTATTATGTGACGACAGACTGTCAAGATAATGTGGACAGGTTGACGACAGTCGTTCAACGATAAATAACAGCTAGACGATAGACAAGTCAGTCGTTCAACGATTAAAATAACAGTGACGACAGATTTTCGAAACTGTTAGAGACGACAGTCTTCCAACAATGAAAAAATAAACGCCCTGACACAGGTGAGAACGCGCCCTTATACCGAATAAATCCCAAATTAATTTCGTACACGTGTTCTAAAAAGGCATAATTCTTTTTGCTCACTATGCTTACCAAATATTGTTTTACCAAAAACTGTAAATAAAAAAACAGCCAAACAAACTCTGTAAAAGTAGATTAAGGTGCGGCTGGAATCAGGCCCTCCATACAAAAGAAAGTTATAGTTATAAGTTATTTTTTCAACGCAATTTGGTAGCGTTATTTTAGCAGCAATTTTTTGGTGTAGTCAATCAGGTACATTTCTTGTAATCGTTTTAATACAAGCCCTAAATAAGCAAAGAGAAAAACAGGTGTTTTTATTATCCTCTACCTCAAATGTGGTTCAACTTCGACAACGCTTTCGTACAAAAACTAAAAAGAAAATAATTAGATCATGTATTTATTTTTGAGACACTTTTGGTTAGCCAAAAGGCGTCGAAAATACCTAAATCTGCATCAAACATTTGGCAGTACCACTTCCCAAATAATTATGTATAATTGCAGCAGTAACATTAGCTGGCTGTTATCTAAATATTTATTTATTTAAACTTACACACTATCTTTACAGGTTGATCCCAATACAATAGTGGTTTGCAATCTCTCACCAAATAAATTGAAAAATAAACTTACAGCTAATACTTAACTACTATTTAAATATAAATAACAAAATTCAACAAAACTCTTGCGAATTCACTCAGATTACACGAAAATAAGTCAATTCTCTCATGCACTTCGTTTAGTACACATATTGTGCGGGTGAGTGGTGCTTTTGACAGCAGGTTGGTTTTGGCCGCAGGCACTGCCTATAAGATATGTGTCCCGCCTATAAGATCACTAATTGTTACAATAACAGTTAAAATAACTATTAACGACGCGACGTTGTCTTGCAAGCGTTAAGTTAGGGTTGATAAATATGTAAACTATAGTTATCTTAATGAAGTTCTAAATTAAAACATCGAAATTTTATTTAAAGTTCAATAAATTAATGTACAGATAATCGCTGAAGTTGTCCAAAAACCAGCTAACGTAAACTAGAAACAAGCTAGTGTCACTGTCTCCATAATTTCAAATTAATGTTTTGTGGACTGGTAAATAATTAAATGCTCAAAAACAAAAACGGGATTTTGAAAAATCTAGAATACAAATACCCAGAATGGGCCATAATACACTAAAAGGTAAAATATATCTAATAAAATATTATAGTTTAAAAAAAACCATAGAACACGCTTTAGTCATCCAAACTGAACGTGTATGCAAAATTTCAGCTCAATCGGAAACCGGGAAGTGGGTCAAATTTAACTTCCAAGATTTTGTTACATAGTTAGTTAGTTAGTTACTAGTGAAGGTAATAAAAGCGTGTTAAAAACACCATTACCAGCGACGCAAGACAGGATAAAAATAATCTATGAAAGGATGGTAAATTGTTAAAGTACCTAAATAAAAGACCTCGTTGTTGGTGGTACAAAATACATCAGTGTTAGGTAACTAATTTTATTGTCTTTAAATCCTAGTTAGTGTATATGAGGGTAGACAATTTGCCAGTAAACTCCAATTTACTCTGGATTCCCTCTTCTTCCATGTATGTCTAAGAACATTCGATACTTTAATCAAGTCTAAAAGATAATTATGGTGTTTTAATTTCTAATGCACAATATCTTCTTCTTTTTAATAAGGCAAATATCTTTCGTGATTTCTGTTAGTTGTATTTACATAGGCAAGGAGCCACGAATTTATGTTATAATACAAAGAAATAGCAGGCAATTTCTTTCAAAAATAAAAAATCTTGAATTCGTCGATTTCGCCAATTTCAGATAAACACGGTCCTACCTTTCTATTTCCGATTCCTGAAGTTATTGTGCTGATCATTATGACCAACTTTTACTGTAGGCCCAACCCTGAAATCCCAATAAAAACAGCAGTTCTATAAAAATAATTCAATATTACTCGACTAACTGTATGGATCAGCAGACTTTTTTTTCGCGATTTCAGTTTTAGCCCCATAGTAAAAGTTGTTCACAATGATGAGAACGACAACCCTTTAAAGGGATTGGGACTATAAAGGTAGGACCTTATAATAATATTCTCCAAGTAGTAGCCCTGTTTGTAATATGAACACTGAACTGCTTCAGCTATTTGTTGGCTGACCATGCTCATAATTTTAATGCGTCAAAACCAGTAGCTATTAAGATCCTGGATACCGTTGAATACCAAGGACGCGCAGCATACTTTTACAAGTTCATACTATGAGACATCGATTGAGAACTCGAATGAAAATGAACTAGAAGGCGATATAAAAACATAATCAATTATGTTTCTATCTACATATTAATACGTGAAGAGAAAACTCTGTCCCCCTTTTTATGCATATTGCGCGCATGGAGGAGTATAGCATAGTTAAAATGTATATGGAGAAGGAGTGCAGAAAGCAAATTTTTCATATAATATTACGGTCGAATTTCGACCATTAGGCTACCACTAATAATCATTATTAGCTTAGATATTTTCATGTTCTCTAACAAAGGTCCTAAGCTTAGCAACGGAAGTCAGAACTACATTTAATCGAAATAACATAATTAGTTCTAGTTGTTGTTGGGTGCAAGGAGTCTCTACGAGTGACTAAACATGAGATCGTCTGGCGCATGAGGGCAGTCAGCCTCGATACCACCATTACTGACTGGCTAATCTTTCTACAATGGCATGAGTGACGGAAGAAGTTGTTGGACTCAGTCAATCCTGGTGTTCAACATTGTTTATAGCTCGATCATAGCATCCACTTCGACATCAAACCAGCACTTCTGTGGATTCCAAATATTCAATAGGTCACTATGACCAGCTCTTCGAAACTCCACAATATCCTACTGAAGACAGGTCTCTCCTAAAAGGAGTATTGTCCGTAGTAATGACACTAGGCAAACGGGAGACTAAGTCCAATGATATTATCAGTTCTTTTATCAAAATCTCATTCACTTAGTAGGGCCAACAGTTTGCGGAAACTAAAGCTTAATAAACGGCTTGTCAGAACGGCATCTGTATTCTTAATCAATGTGATTCGCCGGGGCTAGGCATTAAATAGCCCTAGGGGTTACAATTATTCAGGTACGGGGAGGCGTGGGGTAGACAGCATAAATAACCTCTAAAGACTGTACCGGGTTTATTTATTGCGTTAGCATGGTGATCAGGGAAAAATAGATTGTATCAGGGAGGCAATTCTCGTTTCCTGCGAGATCATCTCAGAATTGAGCTTGCATTTCGAGCGCTTTTTGGTGTTTACGGTGGTTCGAATTCGAAGTAATTCGAATGAAGTGCCTCCGAGAAATGTCAGACTTGACTTTTCCAAAATAGCTCAACTTAATTACCACTTGATAAAAATTCGAATCAGAACTTTTTCTCGAACCCGAAACTACTTCGATAGCTCGGGAATTGCCCCCCCTCCCCTGGTATTAGTCCTGCGTATGGTGTTGGGGAAAGGAAATGGAGGTAACTATGATGGGTTTGTTACTCATTATCTACGCTTTAAGTGTTGCTGTAAGTAACTTTATTTGTGTCTCTATCCTCTCGTTCTACCTATTACCAATTCCGCGGTATCTTAGGGAATTTAAAGTAATATCATCAGTCTGTAGTAGTCCACTACTGGACATAAGCTTCTCCATTGCACGCCATCTGGCTCGATACTCGGCTACTCTTATCCAGTTGTTACCAGCCACACTGCGAAGATCGTCGCTTCACCTAGCATGAGGCGTTCTACCCTACGTTTGCCGATTCGCGGACTCCATTCAAAAACACACCTACTTCAATGGTCATCGGTTCTACGGCTAATAGGGCCGGTCCATTGCCATTTCAGCTTGCTAATTCTGTGAGCTAAAGTCACTTAACCGCCAAATTCAAATCGTCGTTTGTTCTATCGATACCTACGTCTTAGAACTCTTTTATATGTCTTAACTGATTGCCCCTGAGAAAATACACCGAAATAAAGTCAACAAGCGTTCTATTCTGTTTGATTCTACTGCCAAACTTGAGCTTCTATCATGGGCTACAATGAATGTTCCTTGAAGGAATTTGCCACTATCATTCTGATGGGTAGGCGCATTAGGAATTCCAGGTATAACTATCAATATCAACGATGATACTACCTTTCCTTTTTGTGGCCTTATTAATATTGTAGCCTTTATAAATCCGGCTTCAAAAAGAACCAACGCACATTCTCGTCTCCCAGATTTACATAGAAATCAAAAACGTAATCAAACCGTCATTTTCTTCGAAACAAAAAGTCCTTGGCCTACTTTTAAAAGAAGAATATCCTATCTAACGTAATGAGTTCGTCCTTTGTTCGATTTCAGTAAATGAAGGGAATTCTTCGTTTCCTACGAAGATCCAATTTCCACCTCGTGGTTAAAGCTTTTACTGTTTTATTTAATTTTGCTTACACATTACTGGGAAAAAAGATTTGGTATTGTGTGTCAGGCTGGTATAATGAAGCGAAAAAGGTTTGGCTCGTAAAAGGTATATTTTTTTACAATTTTTTGTGAAAAGAAATATTCGGCCGCGAGCAGGACTCGACCCAACAGTAGGACAGTGTATAATGGGCTGAATTTATATTTTTTGCATTTTGCTGAAGTGTGGAACAGGAGTTTTTCTTTTTTTCTCTTTATTTTCAGGGCTTTGTCAAACATGACAACGTCATTCTATTGGACCATTTCTTAAAATAAAAATACAACAATTAAAAGAAAAAAATACCATAAACACTAGATATAATCGCCTTATCAGGAGACATGAAATTGTGGCAGTATTTCTCTTTAAAAAATGTTTTTGGCTTCGAGTATTATTGATCACTATCTGCGTCCGCGACTCCGTCCGAGTGCATATCGAAAATATAGAATAAAAAAAATACTTATATCCTTTCGCATGATGCACACTATTTTCTTATCAAATTTCATCAAGATCGGTTCAGACGTTTAATCTTAAAAAAGTA
This sequence comes from Allophyes oxyacanthae, assembly GCA_932294325.1. Taxonomy (NCBI): domain Eukaryota; kingdom Metazoa; phylum Arthropoda; class Insecta; order Lepidoptera; family Noctuidae; genus Allophyes; species Allophyes oxyacanthae. The sequence goes on from OW028617.1 coordinate 3,353,551, forward strand.
AAAAACAGACTAGACAGAGGCAAAGTTACTTTCACACTTATAATATCGATGTAAGAGTGTGAAGTGAGGATATGAACCTGGTACCTCTACCATGAGTTTTCCGTGCCGTCTAACGTTCACGTTCACATGCAATATTTGTATAGTGACTTTAGTTCACTATTTATACCGCTAGAGGCGCGAAAAAAATTCCTATACAAATATTGCATGTGAACGTGAACTTTAGACGGCACGGAAAACTCATGGTAGAAGTACTGTAGGTTGAACATGCCAATAGCTGCTACATGAATGATCACCGGATATTAGAATAATCATTAATCACCAAGCCTGGCAGACGGACCTAGTATATCGTCTAACGGTCATCCAAAACCGTATAAAAGAGATTTTAATATCAAATGATAAATGATTCATAATCTTCAATTTAATTAACATTTCAGATAGCACGCAAAAACCAGCAACGAAATTAAAAAAAGAAACAATTCTATCGATAGATACCGTAAATCGGAACATAATGGCTAACGGAACGGTGTCTTATATTTGAGCATCAATTAATTTTCTTCTAAGGAAAAAAAAGATCAACTCAGTATAAGACAAAAAACAAGGCATATCAATTAAGAATGCAACACCCTCGCCACGTTACACGATCTTTCGCTCAAAACCTGCATTCTACTCTCACCTTTATTATTGTTAGATTAAAGTGTATTTTGGTATGAAGTTTCTGCCTTAATTGTATTAACATTAGTTCGCGATAGTACCGTGAACAATAGCACTTCGAATTGAGTAGGAAATAAATGATCTGTACATTTCTATTGTTAGTTTTGGCAAACAATGGGATACGCTACGGTTACCTTTTTTTTTTGTTTGTAATGATGGGTTACATCCTTCTTCGAGGATGGTTTTTGGCAATAAAGAGATTTGTGTAATGTTACTGTTATGTAAGAAATTTGTGAACACATTTTTAACGTTATATGAAAATGTTCATAATTTTTCTCTGTCATCTTTTGTATTATGCTTGTTTGTGTTTCTTAAAATAGTTTTTATGTGTTGTGTCTGTATACAATTTCTTATGCGTTAGGCCTTAGACTATAGAGTTTTTTATTTGGGATCAGCAGAATATGTCTTTTTCTTCGATTATTTCTGTCTGTCACTTCAAAGCTCACTTTCTTCTCTTTCGTATCATAATGTACACAATCCTCTAGTTCTAATCACATGGAAAACAGGTTTGATACCCCTTGTCCTTATAGTATTTTATCGGCGAAAAACACATTTATATGGAGCTTGTTTCCCCTCGTCGAACTTCTCCAGCAGAAAGTAAAGGCTTTTAATTTCAGTATAACGTCTTCACCCACTTAATTTCATAAAAGAATAGACAATTAAACTTAGTCTTTTATTTCCGTTGGTGTTATAAAAACCTAAGTTGGAAAGTCAAAAGAGTGGATAGCAACATCGAGGATTTTGCTATCCACTCTTTGCTTCCAAGGTTTTTGGCAAGCGTAGTTGTAGTTTTTTTTAATAATTTTCTTATGCGGGCTTCTATAAAATAATAATTATAATTGTAATACAGCTGAATTTATATATATATAGTTACTAGGTGGAACATATTGCTTCTTTTGCATATTATAGCAAAAAACCAAACTTTCCAATTTATTTTATTATTTAGGTTGGCTGACAATATACAAATAGTGTCCGGTCATTAGCGAATACCAAACAAATTCCCGTTGATTTCAATCGAATTCAATAATTCACAAAAGTTTATAATCACTTAATAGACAGTTAATTAACTTCGCATTTTCCTAGATAAGCATACAAATATACTAATTAATTAATAAAAAAAACAGACAAAATGAGTCCTAGTTAATTTTATATATAATTTATATGTTAATGATACCTATTTATATATCGTAATGAATTCTTAATTAATAATTAAATTAATGATTTTTTAGGAGAAATGTTGGCTTTTAGTGCCAATTAGAAGACAGAAGTAATTTGGAAAATGAATTTGTCAGGCTACTAAATTTATAAATAGGTAGATTTTTTAAATAAATTCACACACAAGAAAACACATTAGACAGTTTTGAATAAGAATCTCCTTTCCAAATAGCTGCAACTGCTGATCATATTCCAAACCTTGCCCAGAATTATAAGCAGTCCTTCTCTCTTATAGGAAGAAACCTTTTAGCAGTAGTTAAGTTATGTTGACCTGAATAGGGCGTGAAAAGATTACAGGATCGAGTCACTTACCATCAGGCGAGCCGTATACTTGTGTACCACCTTAGAGGTACAAAAATGTTACATATAGATTTTGTCGCACCTAATAACCACGTTTGGCTTGGATGTTATTATTAGCACAGAGATACAACTGCTCAATATCCTGAAAATATTTATGCCTTAAACGTCTCTATTAATAGAGATCACATTTTGATAAACTAAATAATATGGGCACGATGCCACATGAGATGAATTGCCCAAATGAAGTTGTAAGGCAATTTGGCCGCGATCGGAGTTTATTTATATAAACGTAGGTATTTACAAAAACAAGAAAGTTTTTACCAAAAACCATAATCGAGGAGTGTAATTTGTCAAAGGTGTATCTCCAAATTCCTTTCTTAAATGCTATAACCGAGTAGTTACCTACGTAATTACTACAAATACAAAGGTATTTCCAACCAATTAAATTAATTATGATGACTTGCGGTCCCAAAAATTACACAATCTTAATATAACAGTGCCAAATTTAAATGTACCCCTCACAGTCAAACAGATTATAAGATTTAATACTTATTTTTTGTCATGATTATAATCTTAACAAAGGTACCAAGTATAACAAGGCACGAACATACCGTCGGATAGTTTGAAATTACTGTAACGGTGATCAAATCGTTAGGATTGAAACGGCTGATGACATCATGGATCGGATGACGGATAAAAAATATGATTATGTCAAAATACAGTTAGAATACAGTAGCGGTACAGCGGTACCTATGTGATCGTGCTTAGACGTAATTTTCAGTGAGTTTCGTTTTGGTTCAAATTTACTTCTGGGGGGCTAAAAAGGCCGCTTTAGGTGAATCATAATATGATTCATATTACGAATGTCAAAATATGTACTTAATTGACGACTCTTAATGTCATCCGTATAAGGTTCTCAGTAATCATCTGTTTGACAGTTACTAAGCAGATCATTAGATGAATTGCTCAATGTGGCCTTTTTAGGCCCCCCTGATCGCGTCTTCAAAGTCTTTGCTTACTATTACATGGGTCCGCGATGTTCTGAAATTGGCAGTGACTGTTCTCACTGGCTCGGGCGAGAGCGAATCAACAAATTATTACGTACAAATGAAAAATATGATTGGACACTGAACCTCTGATGTCAGACCCTTTAGATAACCTTTGAAACACATCACACAAGGCAACATAAAGATGGGTTTGAAAGACTACGAGGCCTTTGCCCGGCAGATGAACAGCAGATAAAGGTTGCCGTAAAAAGAACTATAATATGGGAATCTCTTTTGACACATCCTGAAAATATAGTATGGTCTATATTTTGTAAGCATAATCAAATATAAACGACTGATTTCACACAAACCGCGTTTGTATATTGCGGTGATTTCCATCATGGTGATTTTGTTTCACAATTCACAATGGAACTAATGTGGCGTATAATGTTGCGTGGGAGGTAATGTATTTTGTTCTGTTATTTTTGCCTATATTTATAAATCTAAACTACCATGATAATCAATTAATCAATCATTTATTTGCTGAACACAAGTTTACAATGGTGTTAATGATTATGTAGTGTCCTATGATGTTCTACCTTAGTGACATGCAAATTAAAACCAAAAATTTCAAAACAAAAAATCTAAATCTAGAAAAATCTTTACAAACATCCTTTAGTAATTCGAAATTCGCAAAGGAACATCAAAATTATAAAGTCAACTGTGATGCAAAGGTACGAACGTCATCATTTGGTTTACGATCGGTGTGGTCCCTATCAATAGGCTCATTCAACTTGCCTATTGAGATGCGGATTGATAAGGATCCATAGAGAGCCAAATTGTACTGGCGTAGACACCAGTCAACCTCGAACACCATTTCATAAAACAATTTATAAGAGAGATACAAAAAAAAGCCAATAAAATTGAATGGAAGAAAATCGCACAGTTACATAAAATACTTATTGAGCTTGTAAACGCCTTATTCGTTCAAGTTGAACCGAATAAGGCCTTAAATATTTCAACAAGTTTAATTTCAGTGCCATAAAAAGCAGAGAATATGAGCAATGCAGATATAAAATAAAACTTTATTGGCGTTTATACTGCGATAAGGGGAATACACACTGGCGGAATGCGCTAATTAGTTTTGCTTTTTACTTTAAAGATTTGATAGCAATTATAGACTACTGTTTTATTCAAAAAGCAAACAAAAACCAAACCCAGCGAAGAATAGGCACTTCTTGTATTTATCGTAAAGATTTCAGTCTCGCCATAGTAAAAATGATTTGGTTATGCGCTTGATAAGTAAAAATAAGAATAGTTGAACCACTCAAAAAAGTATTTATAAGAAGAGCACATAATAGAACATAATACTAAGAGGAAAGAAAATGATGAAGAAGAAACAGAAGGTAATATAATGAATGCTGAGACTGGCAATGTTAACAGATGTTGTTCTTACCATAATTCTGAGATAAATAATATTGAAATCGCAGAAAAGTTACTCAGATATTGATAGAAAACTGTTAAAGAAGATAAAAACCATTGCGATACTTTTATTTGGTTGGAGGACAACAGTTGATGGAAGAAAACAGTTTTGGACTTCCAGTATATTAGAAAATTATTTATTTATGCATTTGATGTATTTAAAGTTGCGTGGGAGAATAATGCTAAACGTGACACGTCCGTGCTGCTATCAAGAATCTCAATACATCAACGCAGTAGAATTTATTGGGAAGTTATAGACATATTCTAAAGCTACTTGTTTTCTGAAATTGGTGAGTAATATTCCATTTGTATTGTCTATTTCAAAATACACGCACATAGAATACATTTAACGCGTATTGTTTGGGTTTAAACTCGTAACTTTGCTGTGTGAAATATTCCATATTCACATAAAGCCCTTTCAAACTCCTTAACCGACGTGTGAATAAATAATTTAAAAACGTTAGATAAAATCATATGTAGGTACATTTACACATGGCTTGCGATTTATGATTAATGTATTTTGTGTAAAGCGATTAAAATTTTCGATTATCAAAAATTGCTTGATCTGTTTCACTGAGTCGATAGATTACAAGGTTTATAGAAGGCTTTCGGCTGTTGCAACTATTTTTAATTCCAACATCAGTTCCGAATAATAAAATTGATATTTTGACATCGGCAAATCGAAGTGTAAGTTATAATTGACTGAAGGCTCGACTCGAAATAACAAACAAAATTTATGATAGGATTATCCATAAAATAGGATTTGCGGGTCTCATTTGGAACTAAAAGTATTGGATAATCTCTAAAAACAAGGATAGATTTAATAGGTATGTATTATACCATTTTATTATTATAATTTCATTGAAAGTCTACGTATTACGTAACAAGAGTCATTTTAAACATTGGTTTTTGTTGGTTTGGGTACTTTAAACATCAGGCACTAAATAAAAATTAAATTTTTGCAAGGGATTCAGATATTACTTAAATAATTAAAACCAATACTTACATAGGTATTTGTTTTTAATCACAAAATCAAATGATTCTCCACCCAAGCATAAACCAAACATTGACACAGTCTAACAAACTCCCAATCTAAACGAACCCTCTATAAAATTCTAAATTCTCCTTATAAATCACATCCGATACAACAACAAAACAAATTCAGCTAGTCAATTGGGTAGCAAAAACCAATCGACCAATGTACACAGTCCTTTCCACAATTCGCTTTCGTGAACGGTACATGGAATCACGTTTCGGAATTTAATTCGAACATAATATACTCGAAAAGGGTCGAAAGTCGAGCCAGCCGTTTTTTTACCTACAATTATGTAGTCATCCAGGTATATGGCGATACCTCCGATGTTAACCCATTTAATTGGCACCATAAGTGAAAAATTAAGACTTTTTATTTCGTTTTCATGTTTGGAAAAATAATTCAAAGAACTATTTATTTTTTTGTATTCCGCATAATGAGATAAACAATATTCAAGATCCACGTCAAACTGACAGTAAGCTCATTAGAAAGCACGTTAGCAAATTTTTAAAAGCGAAATTTTACGCGCTAATCCTCTTAATAGTCATCTTACTTCGTAAGCACTTTTTGAATTTGTATTTTCCCATTCAATATTGTCATTAATCAGATATTGTGGAATTGGTAGAATACTTGCTGTCCATCCCCCTTCCAATGATATCCCTTAATTGCTTCATACAACTCCGATGAGAAGGGTAGAGTAACCGATTCTTCGCCGCAGACCACTCGCCTTAGCATTACAGTACAGTGAACTTTAATCTCAATACGTAATAGTTGAACGTGACTTTGAGCACTACAGATGGATCTAGAGTTAGCAGCAAACAGTTTAACTTGTAAGTACGTGCCCCTTCTATTCTTATGAGTCACCTTATCGTTATAATAAAACAGAATTGTTATGTCTTTGCCTTTAGTATTTTGATTACAACACTCGTAGTTTTATTATGACTGCAAATCCAGACTTATCAAACTACCTTAGTAATTATAAAAGTATGCTTAGAATACCTAATTATGGCTCAAGTTAGCCAGAGATTTGACTACGAAAGTGAAATTTTGAGACCAATTTTAATTTCAAATATACTTATTTACATCATCTTTCAATAAGACGCAGGCTTTACTGAACATAGCCATCCAAAAATATCCACTTGATTCAGACATTCAATTTTACCCGGAGATCTTTTCATGGTCCATTAGATTCAAGCGGAATCCATTTAAACTTCGTCTGCTATTAAATTAATCCATTCAGACTTCGATCCTCGCAGACATTTGATTTGGAAGCCGGGATTATGAGCTCGAGACTAGGGACAGCTTAATGGGCACAGCTGAAAGGGCGCTTTAAAATGGGAACTTGATTTGTGTTAAAACGCTTGGATCCTATCTAAACTGGAACTTGGATTTGGTTATGGGATATCTACGATTTATATGTGCAAAGATGTCAATTTTGTGATTAGTTTAGATTATTGGACAATAACAATATTCGTCGAAATTGTAATAGTTGGTTGTTAGAAGCGAAAATATGGAATCAGAATAAATATCTAATAAAATAGTGTCTGAGGTATTTTACTTTAATGACCCGTCCATGATAAAACTCCGTAGTTAGAAACGTTTCAGAGTCATATTAAAGTCTCGTGTTATTAAGGAAATGATAAGGACAGGAAACACAATCGAGTATTTATGGAAGACATAAATAAAATCAAAATTGAAGTTAGCCAAACATTAATCGGAGTTTAATTTTGAAACTACATCATAAACAATATCAAGCGTACAGATAGCTAAACATTCATTGCTTAAACCAGAAGTAATAAAATACTGCAAGCAAACCATATTTGATGATGGCCGGCGGCCATACCAAAAGTGGCGGGCGCTTGCCACAACGCGTCAGTTCCCAAGAATCATTCATACAGAATCAGGTCATTCGTCACGGCCTTAATCCGATACGAACAGATTCCAGGTTAGAACACATATAGGGTGTATTTGAACTTAAACATGGAAGTAATTGTATGTCTGATTCTGAACGCACAATTGTTAAAGGTTAGCTTTATCCAGAAAACGAAAGAAGTAGTTTTATTTTGACTGACTTCAATATAGAGGTTCTTCTACCAAGAATTAAAATGCAACCAATCAAATAACGTCAATTTGTGATACGTGAAAGGGAAGAATCGTCATAGAAGAATGACAGCGTAGTACCTACTGATGATAGGTAAAGTCAAGCCGGCAAGCCCTTGGACACACACTTATGATCGCACATTAGCACAATTTGTTGTTGTACATTAATGAATTCACACCGTCATCGTCATTACGCTTCTACAACTATATCTTTTTCTGGTAAAACAAAACTAACGACTATAAAATGAAACATAATAATGGAAGAGATAGTTGCAGTTTACTCAACGTCTACAAGCATTAGTGCATCGGTAAAGTGCAGGTGTAATAAACGGCTAGCTATTATAGCGTTAACTCGCATAAATACACTAGTAACTAGAGTCAGTCTAGTTTACGTATCTGCAGAGATCTCAGTGAATAGCATCGTTTAATTTTACGCTACTCGAGGTGGTTCGTGCGTATCCATTGTAGGATCAATAATGGCTTTTATATCGTTTGAAGATGTAACACTGTAAAAAATTTTTAGGTGTTTTTATCTCGAAAGTGTTAAAGTTGCCAGATGAAGAGCCTCTTTTATGCGTAATGAGTAAAGTTGAAGTACCTATAAAACAAGAACGTACAGCAATATGTTTGTACTGTCATCATATCACTCATTTATGGCTTGTGTTTAAACGCTTACCACAAATGTACGTATTTACTACCAGAAAATTTCTGCCAAAACGGATAAATGCTCACCAAATTGCGTTAACAAAATATATTTTATCTACAGCTTTCTTTTATACATGTTTGTGGCTTACGAGTGGCCCAAAGGCCACCCCAGCCGCAACTGAACCTATTGTGGCAGAGTTCGTTTTGACTGAAATTCTTTTAGTATTTTTAACTTTTATTTTTATTTACGTGTTTAGTCTAACAATATTTGAGCATAAATCGTTTTGGTGAAAATTGATCTGTTTTTATTCTGTCTGTATCATTTTTGGTGATAGGAAATTATTTTGTTGAGCGCTTAAAAATGCAGCAGTAACTTTTTAACAAATGTATTTACAAACCATAAGAATTTATACTAAACAACGTTGGTAGTGCAAAACTTACAACACAATACGTAATACTTTGCACAATCATGAATCTGATATCCTTCCTTTCAAACATAAATTTAAAATTTAACCTTTAAACCCGTACCGTACTACAACGTAAACAGTAACTGTTGAATTATACCGCATCAGAGTGAGCCGCGAAGTAGAGTAAGCAAACGACCGGTGTTTTCACTATCGTTGGCCAGTACAGTTAGTTTGGTGCCGGCTGAGGCAACGACATCAGTAAGGCGAGTTCCACACGCCGCGATTGTATGTTGACCACCGATCTTGATTCAAGTAGTGTTGGAACATTTGAAATGTGGAACATTAATTAGGAGGTGAAGAGTTTAAAGCATGCTCACTTTCATTTTCAATATAGTTGGTAAATCAAATAAATATAAAAATTGCTTCGATATAATCTATGCTATCGGGTTAGAAACTACGTTGTCCAAAGATATTGATATTTTTTTTAGTCTAGCAATAGATTCTTGTTGAACTTCAAATGAGCAAAACTATCTTGTACTGCGTAGTTGCTTGTATCATAAATAACTCTAAGTACACGAAATGTCCATATTTAGTTATATTATTAAATAAATTCCTTATTATCTCGTCCAGTAGCAGAATACGGCTGAGTTTACGTGCAGACGGCTCGCGTTTTCACTATCGTTCGTAGGAATACAGTTATTTGGATCCTCAGCCGAGGCAACTACATGTAAGGCAGGGTGCACACAATGCTGCTGCTTTAATAAACTAGAGGTAGTTTCATTTCTGAGTGTTACTTTGACAGCTGTCAATCATGATGAATGTTAGTCAGTCGATCGATTATATCTGTCATCAGATTCATTTATGCTGTCAGCATGAATTTCTATCAGATTCTATAGCTCAAATTAGGACACTACTTTTTCTTTCTTTAATTTCTACCAAAAAACTGGAATTACTATAAAAATTAATAACAGTTTTGTAAGTTATTTTTGTGTATAGAAATTCGATTCTAGAAACAGCGTCTTCGCCATATTTCACTCAAGTTGTAAGGGTAGACATTGATAAATTGGTAGCTCTAGAAACCCTTCGCATTCTTGAAAAACTATTCAAACAACAATTTAAACTACGACTTGATTGCTGCTCTACTATTTTTGGATAATATATTTTCATTTTTGAGACAACATAAACCTTGAAGCTGAAATAAAATAGAAAAATAGATATATATAAAACTTTATAATTAGAACGATAGAACACGCTTTAGTCATCCAAACTGAACGTGTATGCAAAATTTCAGCTCAATCGGAAAGCGGGAAGTGGGTCAAATTTAACTTCCAAGATTTTCTTACATAGTTAGTTAGTTACAGGTGAAGCTAATAAAAGCATGTTGAAAAGTATTCAAAGTCTTTCGTTGACTGTCTGATTCACTGTGTCAATGACAAAGGAGAGTAAATGCAAATCTTAATAGCTCTGTTACAATTAAGGTAGCAATTTTTTTGTATCTGTAACGTAGCCTTTCTAATCGCAACCGGCCATATGAGGCCTTGAACAATAGTAATATCTGCATTTCATCAACTCATATCTGCATTTCGTCATTTGATCAACATGTAAGTAATTTTGAAGTGGTAAGGGACTGTTTTTCTGTTCTGTATTTTCCGCTTCAATCATTCAAACGTTTTGTTTCGTTCATATAATTCGTTTTGAAACCGTTATCATTACCATTATCCACATCATTATCCACCTTCATTATCAGTGGAAAAAGAAAAGCGGCTCTAAAGAGATCAAAATAAAAAGGAAAAATGTTTATTCATGAATATTTTAAGCACCTTGGATTCGCAATGTCACGTAAACTCGAAATAAATTAAGGGACAAATCTCTTAAGCAGGGAGATATATTTTGAAATGCAAATTCCCCTTAATATAGGCGAAAAGTGTATCTAAAGCTTAGTACTCATTAGAGGACGCACAACCGTGACCAAGTCGCGGGTGTGCGGTTAAGTTACCAGTTGGCAACCATGTTTTTCTTCGTTTTTAAATGAGCCAATTGACTTGTCCGGGCTGAGACCTAATTTTTATAAAATATTTTACAAGCTCACTATTATTTGACTAGACTATACCGATCATTTTCTAAGAAAAGGTTTCCAATAATTTGTCAACGGTAAATACGTAATCGTCGCAGATTTTAATATCTGAAAATCATGGCGCCCAATTTTTTACAAACTCGACTGATTTATTTAGCGACCCTCCAAAAATAATAAATACGAAGCATGCAAACCATTCACGTTATTAATTTGCAAGTTAATTAAAGAATGAAAAAGTTTTTAAGGAAACAGGTTGGATGCTCAAGCGCCGCCAGCGAATAACCTGTCTCAATTTACACCTACTGCATTATTTAATCTTAATGAATTATTTCCGCACGTTGCCTACAGCTGTGCCAGTACCAACACCTCGTTGGTACAAGTTTAAATTCCGCTCAGTTGTTCAATTATCTCGCTGTGTTACTGAGTATAATTTAAACTCGTATAAAAAATAAATGAGCCAATCCTATGCCTACGATTCGCATGTTTCTATCTATTACTATCATTTTATCATGATTTGAGTTTTATGTCTTTTGGGCGTTTATCCCACCAAGAGCTATTGAGTATAAGCTCTATTTAAAACCGAAATCTTTCCATTTATATACATCATGGAGTATTTATAATCTTTAGAAAACATCATCAACAACATCAGCTAGCTGCTGATAACGAACCTCCTACTAGACCAAAACAAATAACTATGAGGCAATATTTCTATAAAAATTAAGCTTGGCAAACTCATTGGTGTTTGATATAATTTTTCTTGAACTTATTACTCATGATGATCCCAATAAAGAAGATTGTTGGCTATTCTTTGCCGGCCACCGCATACAACTAATGCATCACACAATGCTACACACCTACAAGAAGTAGTAAGATATTGATAAGCTACTCTTATTCTGTAATTGAAAACTCCACTAGCTATACAAGTAACCAGCACCTACCAGTAAGACGAACTTTTTAAAGAAACTTGTGACGTGTTTTAGAATTCATTCTCCAGTGAGCAACTGGCCTTACTCCCATAAGAATTGTGCTAAGGACTTATAAACAATTTTCGCGTTTGTTATCGGTCGTATTATTGCGCCGTGAAAAACTGGAGCAGCTCAGATATCGTTTTATAGGTTTAGGTACTCACTAGTATTTTGCCCGCGATGTCGTTTGCGTGTAGATTAGATAGTTAGTCCTAAGTAGAGTAACAGTTTTTTACTCAATAATTGAGAATCTAAACTTGAAAGTGTGTTAAGTGCTTGATTAAAAAAACAGTTATTATTATCTCACTTGTTTGGTCCTGCAAATAAAATATCTATACAAGGTCCTACCTTTCGAGACCCGACCCCTTTAAAGGATTCTTGTATCCATCATTATGAACAACTTCTACCATTGGATCAACCCTGAAAGCGCAAATAAAAATCTGCTGTTCCATATAAATAATTAAAATAATTAAATGTATGGAACACCAGATTATATTTTTGCGATTTCAGTATTGGTCTGGGTCTTGGTATGTAGTTGTACAGCATGTTGTCTATCCAGCAATAAACAAAAAAACATTTTTTTATTCCTTTCGAATATAAGTCCAGAACCCCTCAAATTTCCAAAATGATCTTCAATTTATAGTCACATACAATTTTATTCCTATTTATCTCATCCTGTCTATCATATTTAATATTGAATTTGAAGTACCTATTCATTCAAACAAAATCAATTTTGTGCCCCGAACGTTCTAGACATTTCAATTCAGGCCTTAGCTCGTATGAGATCGTACGTAACCTTCGTCAATTTGGTCGGATATTATAGAATGGTATTGGGGACAATAAAGACTGAATGTTGTCAATGTTAGGTATGTAATTGGTTTTCATCAATAATCTAAACAAATAAATAAAAATGAAGTGTCTAAATAACAGCTAAAAAATGTCTTTCTGTCTGTCTTTTTGTCCGCCAGTCTGTCTGTTCCGGCTAATCTCCGAAACGACTGGACCGTGTTCAAATAGACAACTTCGATAGACTTATCAACAAAATCAATTTTTCTAAACTTTAAAAACAGAACAGTAATTTTACCACCCAAAATGTATACCACGATTTCCCAAAGCCGCGTCATTTTGATAAACCGCGTGATTGATTACAGCGGGTACCTAAAATGATTGATGATAGTCCCTCAAATGAGATAACTTATGTAAATTGTCCCCTGTCAGCTACGTAATACGGCTTAAGTGGCACTTTGATGTATTTTGGTCAGGTTTAGCTTCGAAAATAATGTTATAAGAGATTTTTAGTTAGTAGTTCTTTTGTAGATTTTTGTTCGGGTTTTTGGCAGGTTTAACTTAGCTAGGGGAAGCTGATTAGCTATTTAGATAAAAGAAATGGTCGTATTGCTACTTTGTTCACCTCAGCAGTGTGATGTGACAAAAGTACTTGCGAAAATGGATAGCGTGACCTACCAGTGCTATTTAAGAAAGTTTGAATGCATTCTAGGGCGACAAATTAGATCTATATTGACACCTTTATTATTTAAACAAGATTTAGATAAAATTATGGGAAGAAGAGTTTCTAGTTCATGAGAAGTCCTAGGTGGTTAGGAGTCTACACTCGAGAAGAGAAATAAGCCTCAAAGAGTGACGAGACTCCGGATCTGTGCAGTCAGCTTCGATACCGCCAGTGCTGACTAGCTAATCGTTCCACTAAGGCATGGGTGATTCTAATGTGATAGCTGACATCGACACGACAGAAAGAAAGAACTCGATGATTTAATTTTTTAAATCGCTTTTTTGCTTATCTGTGCCGTTCCTAATGATATCTTCTATTATACCTACTCTAGAATAGAAGGTTGCCGGAAACCACGCAAAGAAAAAAAAAGAAAATAATTAATAATGTAGATTCGTATCGACGAAAAAATCTGAAGATCTTTATCTAAAGAACTTTTTTTATTGATTTCCTAATTATGTTGTATCAAGTTTATTAAGCGGCGACTTACTTCACCTTCATCTGTCTTATTATCGTTTACCTACATCATTATTAACTTGTTCCACGGCACCAATCGGGTTAGGTATAGGTACATATACGGTATATCACCATATACTATAAAGATAGTCGACAGTTCTGTTTGTATATTTATAAAAATCTTTAAATATCCTTAGATAGGGCAAATCATTTCTGGCCTCGAGCAGGATTTCTTATTTGTTTTTTGTTATTATTATTTTAGTGTTTTCTCTCTGTATGTGTAATTTAATTTATTTCTGTTTTTTGTTTGTGGTAACCTTTTCGGTACGGGCATGCTCGACGGCATGTTTTCATTTTTTTATTTTTTATTAGAATTAGTGTACCTATTTCTTTTTTATTGTGTTTTGTCTATTGTGAATGTGGCGCCGTCATTATCCCGTACGGAATAAAATTATTTTTCTTTCTAATTTCCTGTACGAGTCTGAAATAAATCTTTTTTCTTTCTTTCTTTCCAAATGTATTTATTTTCTTTGGGTTGTATTAGGGATGCCAAGAACCTCCATGAATCATCATCTGCCAAGGCTTTTCCCAAAAACGATGGGGTCGGCTTCCGTTCTAACCAGATGCGGCTGAATATCAGTATTTTACACGGAGCAACTGCCATCTGACCTCCGTCACTTTAAACACGTCCGGTGTACGTTGGAGAGTCAGACCAGTTTCGAACTTCGCAGATTTTTTTTACAGTTTTTTTTCTAATGAAGGGGGAAAACAAGCTTAGGGTTTATTTGCTAATCTTTCCGCAACAGAAAAACTTCATCTCAGTCAGATAGACTCACGACACAACATAAACTTAATTGCATAAAGGTAATTAAATATGATAAGGTATATTTTTATTTATAACTCTCAAAATACGTATAGAGACACAATATTACACTGTGTTATACCTGTACACATAAGTAAAAAAAAAGTATAAAAGAACACACATCATAAAAATAAAAACCAGTCTTATTATAAGAAAATATAAGAAACATAACAAGCAGCATAAAAAAATTAAGTAAACATCTGATATCTGATATCTTTTTACGTCAAATCTGCATCAATTTAAAATAGCCACAACCAACACCGGGATCAAATACTAGTTCATCATAAATATTCATAAATAAGCACAGATAAGCATCTCAGATTTAATCAAAAACATAAAATCACCGCTGTGAAACCCGTACAAATCATTAATCTAATCTAATATGACTAATGCTAAATAGTCTGTATGTTTGCTTACAACTCAGAATATAAATTAACCGTCTTTACTTTTATCTCTCCATTAGATGAGGCGTTTCTTTTATCAGAGGCAATTAAGGGTAAATGATAATCACTTATAGTTTGATATTAATTTTCCTCAAAATAGCAGTAAGTGACTTACTCGCTATTTCTTCATTAGGCTTACAGAGTAACGCTGACCTTCCAAAAGCTTACGATACATAAATAATAATTGTAATAGCTCCAAATAAATGTGTATATAATAGTATAGTAATACAGCACAATTTTTTAATAACCAAAAGAAAAATTTGAACATTCTCTGTTCATCATTCTGCACATCTTTTACTAAAGGACCAACTCTGAAATCCAGAAAAAAAAAACTGCTGTTCCATACAAAAGCGGGTCCAATATGTCGAGCAGTCGATATTTTATCACGATTTCAGAGTTGGTTCCATACTAAAAGTGGGGTGGAATAATGAGCAGGGTATGCCCTTAAATATAAGGGGTGTATAAAGAATTGGTACATTATTTGAAGCTTATTTTTTTATTTGATACTTAGCTGTGCATAAAGTATTTTATTTTCCTGGATTTAAAGCTGTTGCCAAATATTAGGTACCAGATTTGCAATATCAGGTTGATAAAAATACCGTCAAATTTGATAGTTCTCTTTTATCTCTCACATAATATGGTTTATCAGTTATGCCGTGGAGATGAAAACATTACACTGACAGATTTTCGGACAAACAACATTGGTTAGGAAGTGTACACTTAAGAAACAAAATATTTAATCACTTTACTCAACTTCCACACAAGCGAGTCCGCGGCCAACACCTTATAGAGCATCAACCTGTTAATTATCCACCAAGCCCAACTTATACGGCCGTCTATCTAGTTTTCACATAATAAAAATATCTGATATTAGTAGAAAGTGATCAATTTGAGTCTCATTCGCCACAAAATGATACTTCTTAACTTTATGGCAATCAACTTGTTGATAACTTTGTCTATAAAAACGATAGAAACGCCTCTATTGAGAAGTAACCAGATACTTGAAGTATCAATGAGTTCTCATGTTTTCATCATTTCACATTTTTCCCGACTTCATTAGCATCTACTTTCCTTATAGTAATTTGAATTTTGATTATTTGCTAAAACTACAAAAAAATCCTTTGTTCGAGTATCTATCTAGTTTTACGCGAAGCGAACACGAGACTACAGGATTTCAGGATATTATCAATGCCAAAATATTCTGCATTCATCGCTTTCTAAAAATCATGGCTAACACGGGAGAAAAAGGCGGAATCTCTAAAATTATTATTAGAGCAGTTGTAGGGCGCGAGGATAGACTGGATGCAGATAATGGAGAAGACGCTACTAAAGCGCAACTAAGAAATGTTCTATGTCCAGCAGTGGCCTTACGATAAGTTAAGTGCAATAGTAAAAGTACTTTGCCTCAACGAAAGCTCTCTCAACGAACTATCATTTATGCAGATCACTTGTTTATTTACTCTAAATCAACATAGAATTGTTTCCATTATCAGATTTATAAGTACATTGCACTTAATAACCGTGGTGAATATACAGAGTGCCCACAATGGGTAGATAGCGGGCAACGCATAGAGTTTATCTAATCTCATTTGGCACAATGGAACTATTTCAATTCCACGTCTATTGCTAGGAGACATACAGACAGAAGCTTTAGCGACCGAAAATTGGAGCACGTTAGATAACAAGATAATATTGTGGATAAAAACAAAATGTCAGATAAAAATCGATGTTTTATTTACGGAATCAATATCTACCTAGCTATCTATTCTTTTTCTGATAGATTTTTAAGTAAGTTTCGGTTGGCTTTTTATTAGGATAGAATGAGTCAATATTTATGAAAACAGTAGTAGAAAGGTTATGTAATAACTATGAATTGAACACCTAACACTTGAACAATCTATCTACAAACTTCGTAGCGCAAGCAATTATCTCAAAAGATTTAAGATGTTATGACTTTCGAAATACAAATAGAAAAAGAAACATACATAACACCATGCCTTTTTCTCCTTAAGATAAAATATTTTCAACATTAAAGCTAATACATAGTATCTTCAATTTATTTGCATAAGTAATAACCATGACATAAACACTCGATATACCCAAGTACTTTACTAATAACTTTTATACTCAAAGTACTCTAAAATTGACTTTCCACAGCATTTCACTAATCAAGAAGAGAAATCAAAGATAAATTTGTAAACAAACTCAAGTCAAGATTAGCAACTGCCCGGTTATTATCAACACTATCAATTTCTCTTTCTAAATGCTCATGTTTTACTTGGAATTGCGCGCTTTATCTATTCCAACGATCACTTTGGCCACTTCAAGTAGCATAAGCTTGTAAATCGACAATCATGTTGGACTTTTGCATAATGTTATTATTGGCTAATCTAGCGGGCAGTGTGTAAGCTAGCGCGTCCATTTCATCGCAACCATTTTCTCCTTTTCACCTTAATGAACTGAACAATTGTGTGGCTAAAGTAGAAAGAAACTAATGAGTTGGCAAAATATGAATTTTAAGTGAATGAACTAAATGCCTATTATTTAAGTTTAATATCAAATTGTGAGTTGTCTTGTACACTACAGCTACAATATGGTTTTATGCTTGACTGTATAGATGCTTTTGACACCTTGATACCCTGATTATCTCCATCTTCATCCTTATGTTCTTACAGCATTTGCATAACCTTCTTAACTTCCTTCATTTGTTTTCGTTATGTATAGAGCTACTTACTGTCACTAACATACGTAAATCAAGTTCTAACAGATTATAATGATTATAAAGTGAACTAAAATCGATCACTGATCAGCCTGCCAAGCGTAGTGATTAAGGCAATATTGATTGCAGTAGCAGGCAACTGATTCGCTAAAGAACAATGAAGTACAGTCATCAATAATACTATGGATAAAGCGTCGATCGTTAGACGTCGACCAACGCTCATGAAAAGGAACTCAATTAATGTCTGCTTGGTTTATTAACCTATATCGAATGTTGGAATTGAACGATTTTAATGTAAATTTAATTTATAGATGAAAATTTACGATGATTGAACGGTATTAATTGGATCATTAATAAATTGCATCCCATCTAGTATTTCAAAATGTATTAACTTAGGATTGACTTAGGATAGGATTTAGGATTGACTGTTTCAGACTATTCAGTTTTACTACCAATTTAAACTATATCGGCAATTACTTTCTTATATTAGTATCTTCATAAATGTAATGTTTTCTGTTGTTAGAATTCAGCAGTTACTTGCATTATGGTTCTGATATTAAACTTAGTACGTTGTTCGTACAAGTTGATCGAACTTTGCTTTGGGAAGTGTACTTACCTAAACGGTCTTTTTTTTTTTTCATTTTTCCGTAAGCTTTTTAAAAAATATCACTTGTCGTTAGGTCGAGACGGAGCCGGTGCGTTTCCTACTGGCTGCCACTGAGAAATAATGCTGGAAAACTTAAAGCGGACGGTGGTGTATGACTAATAATTCAAGTTTTATTGTGTGGTATTTTATAAAGCCCTACTTTAATAGTAAAGGTCCTTTTAAGAGGTTAAAGTACTCATCATTATGAACAATTTTATTAGAGGACCAAACCAGAATATATCGCGAAAAAAATAATTCAATAATACTCGACTACCTAAATGTATGGAAGAGCAATTTTTTTCACGATTTTATGTTTAATTCCATAGTAAAAGTTGTTCATAGTTGTTCAAGTGATGACTACTATAAACCTATAAAAAGACCTCCGGTAATTAAGTAAGATTGTTTATAATTAACTTATCTGAGATGTGTTGTACGAGTATATACTAATGTAAACAAACCATAAAATATGTCAGCATTAATCGAGGGAAATGAGTTTATGAAGCATTAAGAGTTATTATTACTATTAAGACTAGATTGCCTGTCTGTCCCACTTTAAATATAGCGGAAGATAGATGTATAATGTGATATTGACCATATTTCTGAATACAGTCATCAGTACATAAATTGTCATCATGATTACAACTTAATCATTTTGGATAAGTAACATTCGATACTGGAGACATGAAACTAAATTCAGCATAATTAGAATTCTAAAGCCGAAAGAGAGAATTCTGGCCAGGAAATCCAAAAAAATATACAAATAATTATGTTGGTCTAATACCAAAGAAGCAAGACATAACCACACGTAAAGAAACGAAGCCACAGTCTTCGTACCCAAAACCAAGCGAAGAAAACAATAAAACGTATTGTACTCATCATTTAGGTACAACTTTTAGGTAGGTACTATGGGACCAACTCGGATATCAGGAAAAAAATCTACTATTCTATACAAATAATCTATATTAATATTTATATATAAATATACGTGAAGAGAAAACTTTGTACCCCTGTTTAAGCATATTGCGCGCACGGAAGAGTGTGAGATTTGGCATAGTTAAAGTTTATAATTATGGAGAAGGAGTGCAGAAAGTTAAAGTTATGGTCGAATTTCGACCACTGGGCCACCAATACTTCAATATTACTCGACTTCATTTAATGTATCGAACAGCTGATATTTTTATCGCGATTTCTCCTTTTGTCCCATACATGGTTCATTTTCCAAATAATAGTTTTAATTTCGACAAATTGTTCAAACTATCGAAAACGAGAAACCTTGCACCGTACAATTAACCGCCGATAAGTGTGTCAACACCTGCGCCTGCACCGACCCACAAGTACATAGCACATGTACTGAGCCAACGAAAGCGACATCTGACACGCTTTGTGTGTGAGGTAACTTGATATTGAGAAGTGGTTTTAGTTTGACGATCGAAATGTGGGCTGAGTGTAGTTGTTTTTCGATTTCGAAAATTAAAATTGTTAATAAAGTTTTATGGATGTCATATTTTATTAAGATAGCAACGTTTTACTGTAAATTATTATAAATAAGTACATCAAATAATAGCAATCGGAAGTTGTAATTACCAACGTCTTATTTTGATTTGAATTGCCGGTTCTTCTCCATAGGACCTACTATTTGGAACCGCGCATCTAGAATCTCTACATTTCACAAGTGCCTGTATTCTATTCTAATGTGGTAACGTCTGAAAAGTGGAATGTTAAGAACCAAATCTTCTCTTCTTACGTTTGATTAATTACTCAAGTAGGTATGTTCGCATCAATGACCAAAGAATCCTCTCTTGTTTTATTTATTTATTTAAAAACACATACAACTATCATTACAGGTTTACCTAATACAATAGCGTACAGGCAATAGGTAGCTATTACCGTACAGGCTGTTCGCCTGTGGAATGCATTGCCAGTAGCAGTGAGACGTGCTCAATCCTTGGCAATTTTTAAGAGAACAGTTAAGGAACACTTTCTGTCACTGTAATTGAATTTAATAAATTATATTAGTAGGTATGTATAAGTATGAATTATATAATTATCATGTTGTATCTTATTTATTTTAGCTGTATCTGTAAGCACCTATATAATGTAGATGTAATATTGTTATGTATTATTGTGTACACATATTATTATGTATTATGTTTTGTATAGTATTTATGATTATGTAATTATTTTCTAGCTATTATTGTTACACCGTGAACTACCCCCCTCTTTTAACCTGCAAATCTGTCCATCCTAAGGTTGTCTGGTAGAAATCGCCACGTGCGATAAGACCGCCCTTTGTACATTTCTTTTTCTAATTACTGTATCTTTTCTTCTATTACTGGTGTGCAATAAAGTGTATTGTATTGTATTGTAATAGTTATAGTTACAAAAGTTTACAAATATTAGACCTACAATAATTTTAATATCTTATGAACGACCAAACGTAATTTTACAAAATGCGGCCAGTGTGTTGTTTTTCGTATACTGTATCATATGAATGCAACGCATTGCTTAGCTAGGACACAGCCTTAAGGTACAGTACAATGGCTCCAGGTCCCGATGTAATAAGAGTTGAGGCCCAAATTCAATTACATTATCTGACCTGAGAATTTAATCTAGATCAGACTTTTACTAATCAATCACTGTGAATGAATTGGATTCAACACCCACATCGAATAGAATATGTAAATGTATAAACTAACAAATGAACCACTTTATATGTATAATTGTAATCCAAATACGTCCCATTTGTCTGAATCAAGCTAAACTTAGTTTGAAATTGTTAAGCTTTTATGACAAATTGTAATGGCTAATTTAGATTCATATTTATGGAATTACCGAAATTATTAATCACGTGAGTTAACGGTATATAGATCTGCACACTAAACTTTACTCAATGTAAGTGAACTTATTGTGTTCTTTTTTGAGAAATAAATATCTTTAAACCGAAACACTTTTGCGGTGGTTTGCGCACTGTCAGTCACCAATACCCTGGACACTGACTGCACTTAATACTCTCCTGGATTGAAATCCAGACTTTGATTTGTTTGGGGATGCATGGACGACGATTCTGTCGGAATGTACGAAGTATTGTGAGAAAAATGCATGAACGTGTTACTTGTGTAGGTATAGTTAATGTTTGTAGGTAATAGTTGTCTTTAAGAAGTATGATTCGTTTCGGACATTCTATACAGGATGACTGGTAAATCGAGGGAATCGCTGAAGGAGGGTGTTCTACTCATCATTATAAACAACTTTTACTATGGGACCGAAACTGAAATCGCGAAAATAAAATCAGCTGTTCCATACAAATAATTCAATATTAATCGACAAAATGTATGGAACAGCAGATTTTTTTTTCGCGATTTCCGCTTTGGTCCCATAGTAAAAGTTGTTCATAATGATGAGTACCATACCCTCCTTCAATGATTCCCTCGATTTACCAGTCACCCTGTATATTTAAAGTAAAATAAATAATAGATTGTTTCATATGCAAATAATATTATTTTTCCAATGCAATTCTATTTGTTTTGAATTCAAGCTTATGGAGCTACTTATCCCGTTAAGATGTAAGTGAAAACAAATCTTCAGCTCAAGGCTTAAGCTTCGAGAAAAACTTTAGAAATTTTCTAACAACTTTTCTTTGAGCTCGTATGTTCCCGACAGTTGTAAGACAACTCCATTATTCACACAAGTACTTAATACTTTGTATTGCTACAAAAGAGTGAAAACATTTGAAATATCGCATACTCACTTTGTATGAAGAGCCCGAAGCTCACTTATAAGTACAGACAAGTCTACTTACTTACTAAATAAGTACTTGAATTTTCGTGTTGGTTTTCCACCGTCACTTTCCCTTGGATAAGTTACAAGTTCCAAGTTAAGAACTGCTATTAGATAAAGATTAATAGATTCTAGGGGTATTTGGGCGTTTCACACCACGTGCGGTTCGGACCACGATGTGAATCGCTCAAGTGCTCAAAACATTCGAAACACACATTTTTTTAAGTTTTGATATACGGAGAAAAATATTGTGATAACAGGACTACCAGAACGCTTAGTAAGTTGCATCAACTAAACGTTAGTACTGCATAATGAATATTCTATATATAAATACATCCCTTCCGTTAACTTTACAAAAAATATATTATTAATTTCAACAACAAGGTAAAGTTTTCTAAAGGCTTCTTATTGTCACATATGCCTGCCTTTTGTAAGGTGGGGCATGATTCTATCGACCATTAACTGTAAGACCTTGTAAAACAACTGTTCCTGCAAATAAAAGTTCTATTCTATTCTATAACACAATCATTTTTGTAATTTTTTTTTTTTTTTTTTTTTGGCTTGCAACAGACTAATTATTTATTTTAGCACTGTAAGACGATGGAGATGGCGCTAGTAGTCATAGACTTACATTTATTTTGTTATATCAATTCAATTTCAATTTAATTCAATTTCAATTTATTTCATAAATATTTACAATATAAAATATAAAAAAACAACGAGATTATTTTCTCGGTGCAGTGTTCCGAATCACCCAAGTGAAAAAATGCACTTGGGCGATTCACAGCGTGGTCCGAACCTAACCAGGTGTGAAAACACCTAAAGATCCCTAGTTTAGGTATCAATGGCAAACGTAAGTCAAACGATAGTTTAAAATAATGATTAACAGTGAGACAACTGGTTGAGTTTTATTAACTACGGCTTACGAAAAACATTGCTCGCTGCTCACCGAGTAATATTCGTGATTTTTTTAAAGGGTTGGGTCCCTCGATTTCCTTGTTCACAGGACACATCACGGAATGACAGGAATGATCCTGTTGAAAACCAACGCCAAACCCCTATGGTCTAAAATTTTAAACTGGACCTTTATAGCGCAATCATGAGGTTCACTTTTAGCAGGGTTTTTTTTTGTATGTTCTTATTTTTATATATTTTTTGTTTAAATTATGTCTCATGATGTGACTGTTCTGAATAAATTTCCTGTTCTTTGTTCTCATTCTTCTATATCTTCTTCAAAGAACTGGCCACCGATTGTTTTCACAGTCATCTGTGATAAAAAATCACAAATCAAACTATTTCGACTATAAATCTTTCAATTAAATAAATACAATTATTATAGTAGATCGAACTCTTGTTTAAAATTAAATTAATTTTAATTATATTTAGTTAAGTTTTCTCATATAAGTGAACAATATTGTTCTACTGGGAAATAAATAAATCTTCAAACCGAATCTTGAACGTACCAATATTGTGCGAGAGCCCTACCCATAACAAGGGCCCAACTCCGTTCGTGTCAGTCGGTCATTTCGTCCACACAACTTTCAACGTGTCGGTGAAATTATTTGCACATCTCACGGAAATCCCACTATCACGCCCTACAATGGAAGCAGTAATAGCCTCATGAGGGAAACGAGAAGTAATAGTGTCGGACTAGTTCAATTCCGGTAAAGAATCGTATTTTACTGAGAACACAGAGAAGGCTGCCTTTATATCTACGTATAACACAAAGAAAGAACAAAAACAAATGAATTTCGGACTTGCACGGGAAATTACATAAACATACAGAGAGAGAAAATTTAAATTATAATAACTAAAATCCTCAAGCATTTTTTTTTTTATAATTTAATGCATAGCTGCCACTATACTATGCGGCTTCATTCATACGCACTGATACATTGCGAGCTACAGATGACAGCTGTTTTAATATCTGTCCAAAAATAAAAGTTGTATCACAGTTCACAGCTATTAATTTTATTGCAAAATGTTACTTGGTTTGGTGCGTATGCGTAGATTGCCGCTAGGTGAAGGGTCTATTGCCACCTTGTATAGTTGCCTGTACGTATAACTCCATCTAACCCTATCGGCAATAGTTAGCATGTTTTATACAGGGTGGCGCGGACGGTATAACATTAAATGAAATCGCGTATTTAGTATTACGTTCTGTGACCTTACACAACAATCAATCAAATCCAATCAGTAGTTTAGCAACAGCAACTAGTTTAAAATTACATAGTTTTACACTTATCACGATCTCTAGGCAAAGTTTGAAAGTTATTTTTATTTACGCATGCAGAACAGATAAACGTAACATAAATTTCTACTTCGATGTTCCTTCACCTAAAGTAATAACATAGCAATAGCAGAATGAAATATTAAGTTAAAAAAAACTTGCATAAAAATCGCAGATTTTTTGAGTACGGCTTCAGAACATGATACCAATTGCGTGGTTTTATTTAATGTGATACAGACGGCGCCACTCTGTATAGTAAACATCTCTATTACCCACACTTTTTCTATCAAACGAAGGGCCAATAAAGTTTCGTCCACGACTCAGTCTCCGCCACTTTCCACACGCAGTGAAATGTTTGCGCATCTCACGGAAATCCTACACTTAAATCCTACAATCTCTACAGCATCACAGATGGCTACTAGATAAGACAACGTTTCACTTTATAATAATAACATAACAGTGATTTGGCAGAGATAACTAGTTGGAGTATGCGGGACTATTCTCATAAGGATGGCATGTGAGAAATCCGCCTTTGTCATTTCACTACATAATACTGGCACAAATTAAAACAAACATCATAAAAAAGTTATGAAATTAAAATAAAAGGCAATAAGTATTTTATGTAATTTCAATGTGATAAAAATCGATATGTAACTTTTCGATGTGCGTACCATAGATGTCGTAACCTTTCGATGTGGAGACTCTTAAATATAGCGTACCATCGATTATCTGACTCGTCGATTAACCGTTTTCGAATACCGAGTTTCGATATGACGTAGAGAAACCCTGACAATCTCCTACCACCACCAGAAATGATGATTGCTCCTCGAGACACAGTCTATCGTCACATTCGTCACTCATCAGGATCAAGTCCACCTGAACTAAAACTGAGATTTTACCGAAAAACATGAATAAACTGACAGCAACAACTGCGTTAATACTACAGAAAAAAATAAAATAACAACAAAACTAATACTGCTAGGAAAACAAAATTTTACTTGAAATGTAATTTAGAATCTGGGACACAACATCCTTGGGACAAAATTGGTGAAAATTCTATTGTGCCCAAGATAGAAGAGAATTTCCCTGAAATGTAAATAGTTGTTAAAGTGAAATCGGATCTCTGGAGCTATTTGGTTCAAGTTGTTTAATAACTATTCTTGGTTTTACCGCATCAAAGAACGAGGATTAAATCCGAGATAATATCTACTTATTTTGAACCGATTTCAATAAAAGGAGGAGGTTCTCTCTTCATGTTTCTTTTGTATATGTAAGAGATAAAGGAATATGCGAAAAAAATCTGCTGTTCCATCCCTTAGTCGAGTAGGTAATATTGAATTATATTGAATTATTTGTAAAGATGATCATTTTTTCGCGATTTTAGGGTTGGTCCCATACTGGAAGTTGTTCATAATGTTGAGTAAAATAACCCCTTATACATATACAAGGTTATTGGTAGGTAATTAACTCATAGGGCGAAATAAATATCAGCTGTTCCATACAAATAATATTACTCAACAAAATTCATGGAAAAGCAGATTATTTTTTTCCGATTTCAGTTTTTGTCCTTTAGTAAAAGTTCTTTATAATCCTGATTACAATAATCCCATAAAGCACAATAACCTTGTATAAGTCCCTTCTATAACAAGTACATCTTCGATCGCACTGTCCCTTTGCAAGACAACTGTCCAGCCGATTTCACTCGCAATCCAGTCCGTATCTTATACGTTGCTCTTCTTACATTTGTTCCGATTCGCATTGAGAATTGTTTCTAGAGCAATATAATCGCGACGTCGTTAATTGGAAAGTTTTGCTTACAAATCGGTTGAATAGTCAAATTGGACTTTTTATTGTTATACGACTTGATTTATGATCTCGGTCGTCGATGATAATCGGCGTCATTGGTGTTGCCAATGACAAGAAGCTGATCGATGCCCATTTTTTTGCACATGAGGGACACACACTTCCATTTAATTTTATTTCAGAATTGGTCAGTCCATGTAGTGTTATTTTTAATAATTTTCTTCATTGTTTTAATATTGCGTAATTTTCTGGCTTTTTATATTGTAGGTATGTTTTGTATTGCGGAATATCCCGCTAAGCCCTACCTGTCTTTAAACCTCTCTACATGATAGAATTAGAGGATTATCGTAGTAAAAACTGTAGGGAGAATAATTGATAGTAGTGACACATAAGAGATCTGTGACAAGCGAACGATAGGCAAGCTTTCGTTGATGAGAAAACTAAGGCTGCATTTACGACTAAATTAATGATAAAAGCTCAGTTTAGCAATCTGAAGCCCAATTCTCGTAATTAATTTACACTTATTGAAAGTTGACCGAACTGAGATTATAATATAATCAACTTTCAACCACATTACAATGTACTTTCACGTTTGACGTTGTTGATTTTAGTGTATAAGAATACCATTTGTGACATTTACGATATTGATACTAGATGGAAAGGAGATCGGAACTTTATTTTGTACATTTTTAATTATGAGAATTGGACTTCTGAGCAACTTGAGATTCCAGATTCCATACACTAAGTACAGATAGTAGGTACCTAACTTATCGTAAAGTGTACTCGCCAATAATATTAGCACTGGCAAGTAGTCAAGTACTCGCACAAGATTATCGGTCCAGTCGCAGTCAAGTAGATGGGAGCACGATCGAAAGTGAAGAGTGTACTTACTAAACAACTTGAAAGCTCTACTCTACGCCAGTAGGGTGCACAAATTGCTAATTTAAAAAAGTGAGACTGTCTTTGTTTTGATTTTTAAAAGTTTTCGTGTCACTTCGAAGTTTTAGTATTATTGGTTTTTTTTAAAAATTACACCGATTGTAGTGCTTTGAGTACCTTCGAGTTATTTAATTGATTATTATTTAAAAAACGGATTCCGTTTTATATAGAACAAGCTGTTGCTCTCGGTTCCATCCGCGCGTTTTATTTTTAACCAACTTCAAAAAGGGAGGAGATTCTCATTATCAAAATAAAATATATCATAGATATATCTCAGGCATAGGGCAACTTTTTATTAGGGAAATAATTTTCCGAACCGGTTCAGTAGTTCCATAGATTGCCCCCTTACATACCAAAAAACAAACAAACAAAATTTTACCTGTATAAAATATTAGTAGATACCTATAGATAAAATTCGGATGCCGAAAATTAAGTTAGTACGTTTTTCTTTCATTATAATTTTAACCTTTTTTTAGCCTATTTAATAGGATTTTAAATAATTATGTAAGCAAATCACCAAACTCATTTCATTATAATATCTATGTCTTAGATTATATTATTGATTGGTTTCCGATGCCAGAAACCAATCAATAATCTAAGATCTATGTATAATACCTATCACAGATCACAATCCATCATGATGACACACCATGTCTTCACATTGAATAATATAATAAATAATAATAGTCTCAACATTATTTTTATCCTAACCACAGATTCAACATGGCCACCCTACGTAAGGGCCACGTCAAACAAATAAAGACGTGTGTCGGATCCCATCATACGATAATTTGTATGAAAGTGAAACCTCTTGGTTTTCTTTTCGGTTGAGCGGAGTTCACGGAGTTTGGGACACGGAAACGACATAGCTAAGATCTACAGACTTATTACATGCTTCGGTAAAAGAAAACTTAAAACAATACTAATGATATTAATCGAATTTCTTTCTTTCTTTCCTTAAAGATAAGTAGTGGGCTGGAGTATTGCCAATATATTAATAGTAAGGCTAATTAACAGGCTAACAGTAACAGTGGTACTGAAGCCCATTGCTTATAATAAAGTTGCTTTATTACAATGATAGCAATTTTAACTTCATCCTGTAGATTAATAGATACTCCATGTTGAACATGGTCTTTTCGTACTACGACTACGACTATGAACGGTATTGAGGGTAATAAATAATCGCGTTTTTTTTACATAAACTGAGCTTTCGATTTAATTT
Source organism: Allophyes oxyacanthae (assembly GCA_932294325.1). NCBI lineage: Eukaryota > Metazoa > Arthropoda > Insecta > Lepidoptera > Noctuidae > Allophyes > Allophyes oxyacanthae. Next base: position 3,382,073 of record OW028617.1, read on the forward strand.
AATTTCTCCTGTGTCATGGGAACAGTTTACAAACATACACCTCACATGCACACCCAGCCATATTGAATAATAAATTAATAATCAAATAATTTTATTTTATTAATTAATTGTTGCATACCTATTTTTGATTATGTATTACCTACATAATTTTGACTAATTAATTATTAAAGACTTTTAATTATTTAATTACTAAATAATTTCAATTAATTAATTAATCACAACATTACACCTCTCGTAAACAGATTGATTGCGCGAAGAAAGATTCTGATTTCATATTTTTCTCTAGAAGATTTTCCATGTGTAAAGATAACAAGCTAGAATGATTTTTCTATTTGTTATATCTGCAGTGAAGCGTAAAACACACGCCGACATATTTTATGAGCTTCGCCAGTCCTATTAAATGACCCGTAATAAAGGAGTTACGCAACGATAAGCAGGTTTATATAAAAAAAAATCTTAGGTTATCAGATAAAAGGATATATTTTTAAGACAGGTGCTGATATGCGGTTTTCTATCGAAACAAAAAATTTATATTATAAAATATATCAGGCTGGGCAAAAAATATCTAATACCAGCCAGGCCATGCGCGCCGCGACATGATTTTGTCGTCGCATTATCTCGTGCAGAAACAGGTTTTTAGAGGCATTATCTCGTCTTTTCATGACGACAAACTTCTGTCACGGCGCGCATGTTAGTTACGTAATAAATTAATTTTAATTTGTAAAGTAATTGTAGTAGTTTATTTGTCCAGCAGTGGGATGATACAGGCTAACAATAATAAACATATAATAATAAATAAGTAACTGTACCAAGATGAATTTGAACAATTCTACATTAGATCACAAAGCATTTTTTTTTTTATTAACGTCTTGGTATCCCATCATTCGCTAACCTCCACCTGGACAGGCAGGGCGGATGGGTGTGCCGGACTCCTGCCAGCTTAACTCACGCACGGTGGTCCACTTTCGGCACCAGATGGTGGACTTCGGGAACTCTTAAAAACTGCGCCGAAGTCCACCGCGGTGCCACGCCTGCTATAAGGACACATCTCGGCCACGGCACGCCTCGGGGAGACTGTAAAAAACTCCCCCGTCACCCCCGCTGTGCAGTCACAGTTAAAACACGTATGTGATAAATATGCGGTAACATTAATCCTCATAATATCAACATAACTATATTTTTCCATTATATTCGTATTTTTACTAAAATGGTTGTAAATCACAAAACCTTTCTACCGTTGTTCGTAATTTACCGTTATTACGCAAAGCGTTCGCAAACACCACAAATCTTATTCTTTTGTACAAACACATTCTTTGTTCGCCAAAATGTGTAATTCGTTAAAAGACGTAGGAAGCAATCCTCGAGAGAAATATAATATTAAAAAAAATGAGCTTTCCTTCACCTCAAAATTGTGATGTAATGAACTTGACGACAACACGGTTGGCGCAGTGGCTAAGCGATTAGCTTTCTGAATTACATGCCGCGACTTCGATTCCCGCACGGAACAAATACTGTTATGATCTTCAGATAGTTGTTTGGGGTCTAGGTGTGTGTGCATGTGAGATGAACTTTAGTAAACTGTACCTCGGATTTCTCCTGTATCGAATGCAGGAGAAATCCGAGATGCAAAAAAAAAAAACGAGATGTTAGGTGTCCTTTTTTTCCACAATTGACGAAGCCTAAAGTTTTCGCCACGCTCTGCTGCTGCATATGTTATAGGTAGGTACTTCAAAATATACAATTGCAGACCTAGAACCTAGCACTTGCTAGCATGTTTAAACAAGACAACAGCGTTCTATGCCTATTAGGCATACTGCTTATCTCAGACGGTTGATGTCTTTAGTTGAGGTAGCTGCGCGATGCGGGGGGAAGTGTGACACACGCCTACTCTTGGCTAAGCTAAGCTTTATGGTACGTAATTACGTATCATGAACCCGTGACTGACATCTCGCGTCACACCCCTCCCGCACCGCGCAACTTCTTCATAAGCACAGGCACCGACCGTCTTAGTTAAGCGGTAGGCCTATAGTTCGTTATAATATTATACAGAGTGTAAAACAAAAAAATGTCCTTGACCTTGAATATCTCGTTAAATAGTTCCCAGGTATGGCCCAATATAAAATCATCGTAATTATGAGAAAAATACGTGGCTCTCGGCTTCATTATAGGAATAGTATTTAGTCTATTTTTAATCAACTTCCTACCCTTTACTTCGTCTTCAGCACAAAATAACATTATAAATGCATCACTATGAAGCATTATATCCGGGTCCCATAAGATAAAATATTCTAGCCAGATCAAGAAGTTTTAGATCATTACCATTCCTCTTTACAATATACAAACTAATAATTTCAAAATAATAGGTTCCTAGTGACTTGGATTTGTGTGAATATTTGAATACTACGAACATAAATATGCCAACACAGAACGTGGCGTTAATGCTTAGGAATAATGTGGTTACAATGTAGTGTTAGCATTTACATGTAAATAATAAGGTTGGATACTATCTCTCTGGTTTATACGCCAATTGAAATAACTTAATGAACGGAGTCATTACAGTTTCTAATGAAATGTAGGGATTCGCTGCCTCATTGATCTAGTAGTACCCGACTGCTGAAGAAGAGGTACTGGGTCCGATTCCCAGCTAGGACAAAATGTTATTGGGTTTATTTGTAAGGTCATTCTCAGTGGCAGCCCTGAATTGGGAATTGTGCTCAGTAAATCACACTAGACTCGTCCTATATTCCATAACACTTAAGGCGCTCCCCTTAGCAAACGACCTTGAGTATTTTGCTCCCGCTATATTACATGACCTTTCAACCGATAATTTGGAAAAATATAAAAGAAAATAAGTGTAATATATTATAAGTTATTAAATTGTTAATATATAATCTAATAAAAGAAAAGAAAGACATTTATTTTTATTTTTTGTATGTTTGTTTGTAATGGATAAACTCAAAAACTACTGAACCGATTTAAAAAATTCTTTCCCCAGCAAAATAATATAATTATCACTGAGTAGGTAACATGGGCTATAATTTACAAAAATATCACACGGGCGACATCGCTGCAAAAACTATTGCAATAAAAATCTGAAATAAAAATTAACTAGTTTCGAGTATTTTTTAAATTATCTTGTAGGTGTTTGCAATCGCTGATAAATGTATTTTTTTTTTTTTGCTATTACAGCGTTGGTCCCATCATAAAAGTAGTCCTTAATGAAGAAACAGTGGGCCGAGCACGAATATTTTGACGTATAGTAACGTAAACGTAAGCAAATTTAGAACCAAAAATACACGTTTAATCCATGATATTTTTTTGGAAATACATGCAATATTTTTACATTTTCATGAAACAAGTGCGTTTGTTGCATAAAATTGAACAAAAATGCGATAGATTCATCGTATTTTATAATCAAAATTTGCTTACGTTTACGTTACTATACGTCAAAACATTCGTGCTCAGCCCACAGGACGTCCTTAAAAAAATTCTGGTAATTAAAAAGTAGTAGTGTATATACCTACGTTTACAAGAATAAAACTCGGCTCTATCCATAAATAAATTTACGCAACCAAATAAAAATCGCATCAACCACTGCAAGCGGAAATTTACAGCTTCCATAAAATCTCTAAAGAATAATCCTTGGTTTACTGCGAACGGCGATTGCCTCGAGTGACCATGTACAAAGAATATAAACTACTATCTTTGTAACCTGGGTAAGACCCGAGGTTTTTAAAGACCGTTCGGAGCTATTTAAAAGGACACTTTATAGTCCTTTTAAATAGCTCCGAATGGTCTCTAAAAACCCAAATTATTAGGGATACTGGTGGATGTTTCTGTTGCAGGAAATTTATTTATTGGTCAATCGGTTATCGTACCTACTGCATGAAGCATGCTATATACATGTGCTTGAATAACTTACTACTATAGTAATTATCTAACTTGATAATATTAAATTTTAAATCGACCTAATTTGTTTAAAAAATGCCAACAGTCCAAATACGTAAACTAATGGCTTTTCTTTCAATAAAATATTTCGTTAATGTAGGATATAAAGTATTAAACGTTCAATATATCAGAGATTGACAACCTTTATTCGAATTATTTTCTAAGCATGAGTAAAAAAAAATGATACATTTTATCCAATAAATAATACCCTTTATTTTTCCATTATCTTGTGTTTAATAAAATAAAATACTAGACAGCACCTGAATAGAAAATCATTTTTTTTTGTAAGAATATTTTTTCCCACCCTTCGTTACTTTTGCTAAAACTAGGCATAACTTATCCTAAGTCAAATAAAAAGTCTTATCAGCGAAGACAATCTTGAATTGAAGATAAAAGTCCTATTATCTGCGAGTCATCAAAGTGTTTTAAGTCCCTTTAAGTATAAAAGAAAAGAAAAAGAACTTTGGGAAAGCGTTGAAATATCGACGCTGTAATTTTACTTTCATTCCAACAGTTTAGAACTCCTGACATTTCTTTTATTCGGTTGAAGAGGGAATAATTGAAATTTAAAAGAATATTTTAATAAAAAGTTGGCGGAATTAGGTAATAGATTTTCATATTTTGCATATGGTGGAATTGTGATTTCGCATGGGTTTTGCAAAAAGTAAAATCATATTAGAGACGAAATATGACTCCTTGCGGTGTTCCTTCAACGTTATTGTGTGATAAGAAATCTGAGAAATCTAGTTTTATATAAGTCACATGGTGCCAAATGCTGGTCTAAATATCTTAACACAATCAAAAGTTTTGACGTTTTGACATCAAAGTACAGAACAGGTTAGAGACTTTATAAATTTCGTCTAGAGATCGTGATAATCATATTGTGTAAAATTAAGAAAATTTAAATTAATTCCTGTAGCTAAACTACTGATTGGATTTGGTAGATTTTTGTGTACGGTCACAAAACGTGATAGGTACCAAATACGTGGTTTCATTTAATGTTGTAACATCGTCACCATCCTGTATACTGTATAGTGATAAATACCACACATAATATTACAGCTTCTTATAACCTACGAATTAATGCACTGACCATTTTCCACCGCAGTGTTTAGATTTCGAAGGTTGTTTATCGTAGACTAGCTGACCCGAACTTCATACCGCCTATAAAAGAACTGTGCACTTACCTACCTACCCACCTACCTACCTACCCTACCTACCTACCTACCCTAGCATAGTTATCTACCATACCTACTATACCTACCCTATCTACTATACCTACCTTCTCCTTACAATTATAACAAACACAACAAAAAAAGAATTAGCGAAATTGGTCCAGCCGTTCACGCGTGATACCGTGACCAAGGGAAATAGAGATTAATTTACATATATATATATATATATATATATATATATATATATATGTATATATATATATATACATATGTATATATATATATATATATATATATATATATATATATATACATATAATATTGATTGCTATGAAATTCGTTAAAAACAAAAAATGTAGTCCCAAAAATTTTCAAGTCACAACACAGTAAAATAAGTATAAAATTCAACAGCTACATAGAACAAGTGCAATATTCCAAAGAAGATCGAAAGTAAGTAAGTGCTTACTTACGTCACTTTGCTGATAAGTGAGTGAACAGTCGCCTGATTGCGCACACGCAGCTTACAAACACTGTGATTACTACGTCAGCGCGTTTGTGCTGTTTGCCTGAACTGGAGCAACCGATATCGTCTTTTGATAACTTTACGCTTTTCTTTGGAGACATGGTTCTATTAGTACCGTCAAGGTGGAGCCACTTAGCCTGTAATGTGATAGGTATATACACAGAATATTTTTTATGTAGTGCGCAAAATTTGCAGAGTGATTCAGTGTCCGTTCCCAAAATCCCAGACGACACGGTTGGCGCAGTGGCTAAGCGATTAGCTTTCTGCGCTACGTGCCGCGGGTTCGATCCCCGCACGGAAAAAATATTTGTATGATCTACAGATAGTTGTTTCGGGTCTGGTTGTGTGTGCATGTGACATGTATGTTTGTAAACTGTACCCTCGACACAGGAGAAATCCTAGTGAGGGGCAATATTTAAAAAAAAAAAGAAAAAAATAACAACCGCATCACAAAAATTCACTCGAAAACAAAATAAAATTTTGATTTTTTATGACTTGCACTAGTAAATTATGCGCGTCCCCCATACTTAGTCTAATTTTCGTTTTGTTTTAAAGTGTATCTCAATACCTACTGCGGTTGCATTTAAGAACAGAGACTAAATCGCTACAAATTATGCTCACTACATAAAAAATATCCTGTTTATAGATCCAAAGTTACTTTGATAGCTAGGATAAAATAACTCACGGAGATAAATTATTGTGTTAACAGACTACCAGAACGCTTAGTAAGTTGCATCAACTAAACGTTAGTACTCCATAATGAATATTCTATTTATAAATACTACATCCTGTGCATTCACTTAACATTTTTTTAAATTGATTAATTACAACAACAATGTAAAGTTTAATAAATGCTTCTTTTTGTCACAATATATAGCACGAGAATTTTGTATTACGGGTTTGTTTTCATGGTGCATACAATTCAAATGTTTTTCAAAACAATAATTTTAGATTAGCTACCTACTTACTTATATGAAAAATGTCGTTAATTTACATAGGTGGGTACTTTGTATCTGTAGCGACATCTATCGCCACATATACTAACTACTTACAAGGCAGCAAGCTGACAACAGTAGTGGCGCGAAAATATGAATTGACTAATCAGATTACGAAGCCTGCATCGCGCAAGGAAAAAGATAATCGTATCTAACACATAATTATACAACTGTCCGACATCAACCGTCGGGCATCGGCCCGCCAGGCAATATCACCTCGCCTGGTCGGAGGATCCTCCCTTTTCAATGGAGGAACACCATACCTCGTTCCTCCACATATCCATGCTTTTGTGAGGTATGCTATTGAGCATATTCTTGAGCTATTCAGATTCAGTACCTACTTCTTAGTAGAAGAAGAATAGCTCAAGATTTTGCTGGTTTAACTTCAAAATCATTCGTTTCTAACAAAGATTCTATTTCCGCCACAGCTCTAAAATTTCCCGTGGCTTCTGCTATCTTTATGTCCCTAGACACTCCAAAACACACCTAATCATTATTATCTTCCATCACACATCTATACTAAGAGTCGATTTTACCAACCTCAGAGGTATCTGTCGTTGGTGAAATCGACCCTTAGTATCATTTCTTTTAGAAGGTATTCTATCCGAGGAATAAGTTTGAATTTTGACAATAAATCTGTCAAAAATTAAAATTTATCTCCTTACGTTGGTGAAATCGGCCCTTAGAGTTTATGACTTCATACTGAAGTTTTACTGTTACTAATCAGCAGACACGTGACTCTATCGGTTGCCAGCAGGAGCGCAATCACGCAGGAAGGAGTGCACAAAGTGATGCTTACTGTAAAATTGCTCACCGTTGCCCGCCCGGGGTGCGGGGCGGGCGGGCGCCGACAGCGCTAGCAGCGCCAGCGCCCACCACCATGTCATCACAACCACACCTGAGGAAGAAGAGAAAATATGATAAGATCTTTATTCATTGATGGGTGTGTGGGATGTTCCAACAAGTACCTTTTTTATTTTTATTATCGTGGTGACACTGACAACCCTCATGGGCTGTCCTCCACCTGGTGGGGGAGAGGATTTCCGGAATGCTACCCACTAAACTCACCACGGTGGTCCGCTTCGGTACCTACAGGTGGTAGAAGACCTCGCCGAAACCCACCACGGTGCCCCGCCTGTTACGTCACTTCTGGGGGGGGGGGGCTGTAAAGAGGTCTCCCCCAGAGTCCCAAGATATACCTAGATTAACAAAACTAAGATAGCCTTGTTACTTTCGTTGAAGAAACTGGCTTATGACTTTAGTGTTGAAAATATTAGGTACGGAATGAATGTTATATTACATCAAATACCTGCTCAACTATATAAATTGAAAACAACAGTTCAATACGAACTGAATATGAATAATTTAACAGCAATTACGTGTTGGAATGAAAAACATCGCTTAAATATAAATTACTGTAAACTGAAATTAATAAACCGATGCCTGAATTGGGCGCGTCTGAAGGAGAACGAATAATCAATACTTTTACCCAATTTACAAAGGTCAAATGGAAAGTTGGGAGCAGGCTGAAATTATGCAAATTTTTATAATAATAACCTAACCGCCAAATACTCTGAACTCCAACTAGAAAAAGAGCTGTAACTTTTGAACGGCTGAACAGATTTAAATGAAACATAGCTAAGATGATACCCTATTAAACTAACTTTCAATAAAAAACTACATTGAAATCGGTCCATCCGTTTTGGAGATAATGATGCCACAGACAGATACACAGATCCACAAATACACAGATACATACTACAAACCCCTCTTTTTGGTCGGGGGTTAAAAAAGGATTGCGAACATTGCATTCTTATAAAACTTTTTTCCACATTTGAGTACCTACCTAACAACAGATTTTTCAAATAAGACTGATATGTACAGTTGACCAAAAAGTGGTACATTTATTTTAACAGAACTCTTATTTTTTTATATTTGGCTAACGAATTTGCGGTTCACTTGATGGTAAGTGATCACCGCCGCCCATGAACATCCGCAACACCAGAGAAGTCACCGATGCGTTGCCGACCTTGAAATATCTAAAGTTGAAACTTTATTATTTTGACAAGATAATATAGACCTTTATGTTTAATGGCGTACAAACAATACTCGTAGCAACCTTAAGATGGTGGACCAATTCTTTGGCTGACTCTACAAATGCCGTTCGTTAAATTATCTGTCAGTTAACCAGGGGATAACCATGTGGCAACATTTTTCTTATCACAATATCATAATAAGTATGAATAGTACGACACAACTAAGAACTTACATCGATGTTCCTTATGTGTTGGACTAGTCAGCTTGTAACTGCCATGGCAATCTTATTCGGAGGCAAATCATTATTACCCTAATCTTATTTTTATTCACATTAAATTACATTATTCTCGCAGCTCTTACCACAACATTGTAAAGTTAGTTAGAATTTCTTGCCGGTTCTTCTCCATAGGATCTACTATTTGGAACAGTGCACCTAGAGTCTCGACATTTCAGAAGTGCCTGTATCTGGTTTACATGAAATAAAGATCTATTCTATTCTATTCTATTCTATACGAACAATAATAGCAGTCGCTGGTTTAAATAATTGTACAACTTATTGCATCAGCGTAAAGATCATGTTACATTGCAGTAGGTAGGTACTAATAAACATTCGTGGTCGTGCGCGCGTCTTCAAACGCGCCCAGTTCGGAACTGATCGGTTTTACGAAGTTTGCCGATGCGACTTCTTAGCCGTGTCGTAGTGTAAACCTTTATGCATAATGGTAGGTACATATATTTTTACTGGCACACTTTTGATACCGTCGCCTATTAAAGTCGCTGATAACGCTAGAAAGCAGCCATCGTTAACATTTATGAGTACTTTAACAATAATAAACTTATATTATTAGTGAATTATGAGCTTCAATGAGGATTGGGATTTTTAAAACTGTTGATTTTAGGTCTTGTGTAGATTGCTCCACATAAGCAGAAATTATATATACAGGGTGTAAGTGACATCATAACGAAAACTGATACCTTGGTTTCAGTACATGCTTCTGCATCCCTCATCGATAGAATTTTGCGTCGGTCTTATCAAAATTTTTACTATTTTGTTCTCAGATTATAAAAACTGCGAACAAAATCGTGAAGTATTTGAAAAGACCGACGGAAAATTCCTACGCTTATGGGTCCAGAATCATGTACTTATATCCATGGTACGAGATTTCGTTATGATGTCACTTACACCACGTATCGTACTCATACATAACATAATTTTATCAGTACCTACATAGATGGACAGGCAGATTTTTTGCACGAAAATACCTACAATACATCGTTACGTGCGGCTGAAAGAAAGAGACAAACTTCAAAAATTGTTTCACAAATCTCATAACGGCGTCCATTTTATCCCTCGTCACGAAGCGGACAAGTTCAAAAACTCTGTTACACGAACTATGTGGATGGGAGATGGGAACGAAATTTTACATTAAAACTTTTGTTATTTTACAAACAAGTTGGCTTGTGGGATGTCACACTGAAATTTCGTTACTTGTTGATTTGGGTTTGATAGAATAAACGTGTCACTGAAATTACGAACATAATAATTGCCATTCAATGTGGCAATGCTGCCAGTCATCTGGACATACTGCCAATTGATGGCGATGAAGAGGAATACTTTGTCGCTTAAGTGCTCATTTTGTATAGTTTTATTACATTTGTATTGTTATTTTATGTTTTAGATTATTTGGCAGTGAATATAATTACTTTAGTTTCCTTATGTTGTAATCAAAAATTGCATTATAGTTTAATTGTAACATTATTACTTATGCTTAGCTTAGCTTTATCTGGCGATATTAACTGGATGATCCTTTCATAAAAAAATTCGCCATCGCGTTCGTGGCTTAAAAATTAAATAATAATAATAATGTTAGTAAAAACCGTATATCACAGCCTTCACCGAGTTCTTCTTCTTCAAATTTAGCTGATGCATATGTAGCTGATGCAGCTCTCTATTTTTTCTTCTCCAGTACAATCACCTTAACCTCCTTATACGACATTACAGCAACCTTTTCTTTTAATTGGGTCATATAACTTATACGTGACCTTCCTCTACCTCTGCTTGCATCTATCTTTCCTTCTACCATGTCGTCTTTCCTCTTCTATTTTGAATAGTTCACCGAGTTACGATCCTAATGTATGTTCTAACAAAATCGGACTTACACTTTATCGAATATTACACTCAAATTGATTGATCACCTTCAATAACAGAGCTACTACAGATGAAATAGATCAATCAACAGATCGTTAGAAACAACGCAGTTCTACCCCGCGCCAATCAGACATGGTCATTAAAACGCAATTTAAGAGTTCCTGTCATACCTGTCTACACTAATTCGTTTAGCTGTCGTTAAAATTTTTGCGATAAAATATTCTTATTTGATTATTGCAGTGACTAGAGCTTAGCTCTTGGTTAGTAAGAGTAAGTAGAAAGAAAAATAATAGAAGTGAATGACACAATATCTGTTCTTGTTTCGATATGCCACAAACTTATCTGACCCGGTGACCAAAATAGGAACTAACGTCGTTACGGAACAAAAATGACATCAAAATGACATTTTTGTATGGAGATGACATTGGTAAAAGCGACAGCAGCGACGCCACGACCGGGTCACATAAGTTTGTGGCACTATATGACGTCTTGTGAGAACGGATTATTACCATAGAAATAGTACAAGTATTATCTCTATGATTGTTACATAGATTTGACAAATAAATGAATGGAATTGAATTGAGGATATTAAAAAAGGTTTTCGCATTTCCGCAACTTACGTTCACAATAAATAAAACAGACAATAGTGTTGTTTTCTTTAGCCCTGATGGTTTTTTTATGATTTTTTTCTTTTTCCACTATGCGAAGTGCCTTAAAAAATCAAAAATTGATCATAACTTTTAAACCGTAAAAAATTGCACCGACATTCTCAGGGTCAAAAAGTTTGGAAATGACCTTGCCCACGCCCCTATTCAAATTGATTTATACTTCCAGGGACACCCTGTATATACATATTGCCTCCGATAAAATAAAAGCTAAAAACATTTCCAAACATACATTCACATGATAATTGGACTATTTCTCATAAGGGGAATACCCCAATGTCTTGTAAGTGCATTTAATCGCCAGGATTCAGGTGAAAGTGATAGAGAATCACTTTTTACGATCCACGGAGGCGTCACTACAAAACATTTTCTTCTTACGTAAGTATGCACCGGCACTTAAAGTTTCGGGCCATAAAACCAGCGGAACCATTAAAAATATGGAAAGTAAAAAGCTGTGTTGAAATCTTCGATTTATCAGCTTTGTTTGAAACTGGAACGAAGAAATTAATTATTGAAATTGAAAGCATTTGCTTGTAAATAATTAATTAGAAGTGAGTTTCCGCTGTTTTTGTATTTTGTGACAATTTCTTTTCTAATTATTTTATTACACTTTTACTTAAATTAAGATTCGTAAACTTATTAGATAATGTTGTATAACTGTGCGTTAAAAAACTAGATGTCTTATGGTTATTAAGAAAATTGCGCTGCAAAACAACTTTTTCTGTTTTTAGACCCCAAAATTGGGCATGTGCGCTGCGTAGTTGTCAATATCCTCAATGAATGCTATAGACTTCATCCAGCGTATTTCAAAGCCCAACGATCCAACATATCTTGTGTACTGATCTATCTGTCAATACGACTTTTATTAGAAGAGAGAGTTGGACGTCTCGGAAGAGGAAATCCCCCCTCCTCCCGCAGGCTACGTCAAAGAGATAAATATTCTCAGTATAAGGCCGGGAATTTTTATTAAAAAAACCGGCGTTTGTAAAACGATCTTCTTGAATTATTATTGAGGAAGCTCGCTATCAGACGATTACCTCTAAGTTATGTAGGCGTTTATATGCGTGCTATGAAATTATTATACTGTTTTTTTTTGTATTATTTCTGTGGTCAATATACCTTTTTTTTTTGTATCTGTCTCTCGCAGTTGTCGCAGAGTGCCTGTACTGTTTAACCGGAGTATGGCGAGGCCTGATGAGCCTCCAACTTTATATTAAAACTAGTAATATTAAAATACATCCGACGACACTCTGGGTGCGGATTTCAATATAATACCCGTCTAAGTGCTATATAACTACAGAAATGCAGTGGCCGCGCAGTTGCAGTATTTTTTTTTATCAAAACATCACATTTGGTATTCTCTTAGCTATAGTGAGATACGCTCGCGTCAAGTACAGCGTCACTGCAATATGATCGGCGCGTCTTCAAATAACGTGAATTAGTCCTCTATTCGCGAACGCGACACGAGATCAACGCGTCCGACGCACGTCGCGCAGCTAAGGGCTTCCCATAGGGACACGGACCTCTAGTTAGGGTTGTCGCTGTGGGGGCAAAGAGAGAGGGCTTGCTTTGTCTGGTTTTGGTTAGTATTATTAAGAAGGGACGTGTGTAAAACTACTATATATCTACATAAAATTTGAGGTGAAAACAATCCTGCCAAGAAAATTTTACAACTCAATCCACGTAATTTTCCTACATTTTCCCATAAAAAATACGTCGGTGAAAACTAGGTTGTGTCAACCTGTCCAGCACCGTCATTATCGGAGACCACCTGAGATAATAAAGCTTGAAGCTTTTAAATAGAAGCTCCGGAAAAAGCCGATAGACTAGTATACGAAGATATAAAAATGGCCTTAAGTCCGCCTTTGTGCATGTTTTTTTTACCTATGCATAGAGCATTAAATAAATAAATAAAATAAAATAAAAATACGTTTTTTTCGTTATGCATGTATGTATTATATTCGAATTTATATATGTAGGGTGACCTGTTCAACAATTAACCACATAAAATTCAAACCACCATATCTCATAATTGTTCATTAAAAACATGTTTTCTTCTACTCTGGTCAAAAGGCAGGTTCATTAGCTACAAATTGGCATCGATGGACTGTTCGTTTTCCAAAGGAATTTAGAGAAAAAAATGTTTTAAAACAAAATGAGAATTGGTTAACTGTGTCCACACTATAGTACACTATTAGCCGGGGGGGTATTCAACAGTTAACCATGGGGTACACAATTAATCACTAAATATGATAAATTAATTATTTTGATATAATAACACTATATGTTATTAAATTGACCTTTTATTTGTTATTAAAGGTTATTTTGTCAAAATTAGCACAAAATATATGTTTTCCTTATGATAATTACGAAAAAAATTACATGTTTATAACATTATCAATCAGACTTCTTAATTTGAGGCATAATTATAATAAATAATGCTTTTAAAACCAAGCAAGGCTTTGAAAGCATTATTTTTTATAATTATGTAATTAAATTAACATTTTCATGCTAACAGCACATACAACCAGGGAGATCCATTAAGTTTAATTATAACCTATACAGTCAACCATGGTTAACTGTTTACCAACTGCATTTGGTTAATTGTAGGCCACCCGGCTCCCAAAGCCGTTAAGCTTACCTCACTTTTAAATAAGCGTCATTACACACGTAATATCTATACCAAATAAAGCATGTTTAGTCAGTCTACCCAGCCGACAAATAATGATTATTGTAAAATCAAACCAAATGAAGTTAAGAGAAAAAGTACTCACGCTATTTTTTTAACTTTTTTCATTAAAAAACACAAAATTTGATGTCACTCAACTGACGCCCGTACTAGTTCGGTGCAAATTGGGGAGGAGGGAGCGGGGCCGTTTTGACGTCTAAATTGCGCGGTTTCACGAAATAGTGACGTCACGTTTGCGAAATATGGGCATGGTTAATTGTGTACAAGTGGTTAACTGTTGGACAGGTCACCCTATGTATATCATAAATTAATTTATTTATCTGTGTTTAATATACATTATAAAGTTAATTAGTTTACGCTACACCGTGAGCTACGCTCATTATTTTTTATATGCTGTACTGTCCATCCAAAGGTTGTCTGTAAGAAATCGCCGATTGCGATAAGACCGCCCATTTATTAATTTCAATTCTAATCTATTCTAGATATATTTTATGTTATAGGTGTCTAATATTATTTTTCTGAATAAGTTGAATAGAGCATGGAATTAATATAGACGACACGGTTGGCGCAGTGGCTAAGCGATTAGCCTTCTGCGCTACGTGCCGCGGGTTCGATCCCCGCACGGAACAAATATTTTTATGATCTACAGATAGTAGTTTCGGGTCTGGTTGTGTGTGCATGTGACATGTATGTTTGTAAACTGTACCCTCGATACAGGAGAAATATCAGTGAGGGGCCATGTTTTTGAAAAAGAAAGAAAAAAATAGTAATTATATAGACATCAGAATATATTAGTATTAGAGTTCAAAACGGGGTATTTACCATGTTTATATCTTGTGTTGAGCTCCCGATATTTCGGCACTGTTGCAAGCGCCATGGTCACGGATAAACTAAAAGTATTTGCGGGTGGATGTTTATTGGCAGACAAAACGGTCTACCCTCCTTCTGTTACGTTCATCAGAATATAATTTGATCCCCGCACAGAACGAATATTTGTATGGCCCACAGCATTGTTCCGGGTCTGGGTGTTAGTGTAAACTGTACCCGCAATAGGTACAAGAGAAATCATGGTTTTTTTAATTTACTATTCATTATATTATGGAAAAGTTAAAAGCAAGAAAAATATTCTAGATCACTCTTCCAGTCTTGCTAACTCCTCGTCAGTTTCATCAACTAGACAAGTGTAGACAGGCGTGCGAACTAATCATGGAACTACGGAGAACATTGTGAGAACTGGACGGAACCCGATGCCTATGCCTGATGCTTATGTTGGTTTTATCCGGCTTATAGTTGTAGCTATCAGGAATTTGACATACGTATATTATACTCTGTAGAAAATAATATGCACAAAATGTACACAAAACATAATAATACATTAAATTGTTAATTGCCGACAGTTGTTACGGCCAATGGCTTAATTGCCAAGAGCCTCGACCAACATCTTATGAGGCTCTCGTTGGAAGGATAGGTCAAGGGCTTGATACAGAAAGCGGTACTCCTCGACATGGCACGCATTGTGAGGAGGTTTCTCTCTCTAAAGCCCTAACCACCGGTAGTTTGGATCCTATTCCCGATGCCAGTGGGCTGCTACTCTTTTATATATTTAAATGTTTTTTTTTTCCTTTTTAACGATTCTTTTTAATTTTTTTTTAAAATATATAAACGTATGTTATAAAGTTGAATAAAGGGATATAAATAATAATAATTCTTCTTCTTAGCGTGTCGATGGCAAATTAAATGTTTAGCCCGGTGTGCCACATTAGTTCCTGAAGCATGCAGTTGGCGGCACAAATCAAATCAAATATTTTTATTCATGTTAACTAAATCAAGCACTTATGCATAGTCAGAATCTAGTTGCCTCATCATTATCGCTATAGTATCGCATAGTTGCTTAATCATTATTCAATCATAAAAAAATGATGTTTAATGATGAATAAAGATATATAATTTAATATAATAAATAATAAAATAAATAGATAGGCTTACACATATTATAATAAATTAATAAATAATAGAGAAAATAGAGAATAAACAAATAATATAGATGATAAGTGATAATAATAATTATTATTATTATATTATATTATATAAGAGAAACCATTTTCAATTTTTCATATTATGATTATTAAAGCGCTCCTCCTCTCTCTTACTTATTTAAACTTTTGCTGTGCCCGACAGGGTCCATAATTGTTTCTTTATTTTATAGTTACCACCTGTATGACTGTGTACATTATGGATTGCAATAAAGAATTGAGAATTGAGAATTGAATTGAAATAAAAAAGTGCCTTCCACACGACAGAACATAGAGAGTAATAAGCATAGTGCAAACAAACGCACAGTATGTCATTATAACATTACAGACCACTAATCAAGTGAAATTGTACTTTCATTGGAAAATAAAGTAGAAAATAGGAAGCGTATACACACAAATTAGATGTCACACATCAGAAACTAGATGTCATACATATACCGTTAGTACACTAAATAGCCCATATTTATACGTAATTACGGGTTTAGTTAAACACTGCTAGCTAAGCGAAGGCGGAAATATTAACGCAGCATTAATAACGCTTTAATAAAAATTATACGTTAACGTAAGTAACCATTTCATGAAGATCGTGGGTGGTCCCACTAATAACTCCATATTAATTTGAAGGGTCCTAGATTCCTTGAACACATAAAACTCGAAAATCCAGACGACGAAGTAACTTTTACGATTTAATGACATTTTGAACAACTTTTACCATGAACGTGATCGTCGTCGTGACTCGTGGTGAACGGGTGCCGTTTGTCGGAACTGGTCAGCTTGTAACTGCCATAGCAATCTTATTCATAGGCGAATCATTATTATCCTATTTTTATTTGTATTCACATTAAATTACATTATTCTCGCAGCTCTTCCCACAACATTGAACTGATCAAGATTGTAATCTATTATTTAAAAAAATGTTACCATGGAGCTTCTTGCCGGTTATTCTCCATAGGATCTACTATTTGGAACTGTGCACCTATAGTCTCGAGATTTTATAAGTGCCTGTATCTGGTTTACATGGAATAAATATCTATTCTATTCTATTGATAGATAATTAATTTTGCATAAATATAAGCAGTGCTGGTAAACATACAATTTATTTCCATTCACACATCAATTTCTCTCATCAACTCATACAGGATGGCATTTAACAAAATAAGTTTTTCTCTATTTCCTAGTAACATGGAAACATATCACTAAGGGACCTGATTTGCAATTTCTACGGAACATTGCAGCTCAATTAAATTAAATTTTCTTAACTCGTTTAGTTCGTTCCGCTCGGCTCACAACTCTCTACGTTTTATTCATCGTGTGACAGCTTAGATTAAAGTGGATAATAGATCAATTTGAACTTTTATTTCCCAATTTCACCATCATATGAAAGAAATGACTATCTTATAAGTTTGGTCTACATAAAGCTGATATTACATGGTCCAATTTCGGTTCAATATTGCTTTCAATTTGATTGCTTCATTGAGACATCCAAATGATTTCGTGTAAGGTCGTTCAATGTGCAATGTTCAATGCTTTTCAATGGAATTGTTTCAATTTGGTTGATCCGTGTACATAATATGGCCTTAACAGCTGAATATGCAGTGATAGCCTAGCGGTTGAACGCTCTCCTTCCATGCAGGAGCTGTGAAAAACGAAATAACCGAACTGTTTCTGTTATTTCAGGACATCCAAATTTTATTTAGTCATTAACATAGTTTATTTGAAATAGCAAAAAGTTTATTTGAAATTGCAAACTGGCTTACTTAATAGGCACCAAACTTAATAACCACCTTTTGTTATGTGTTCGCATAGTTAGATTGTCATTTAATTTATGTAACTAGTAGACAAAGCATTGGTTACATTTAACGAAAATAATAATTCTGTGAAGGTCTGAACTTAAACCCGGCCCGCACCTCTGACTTTTCGGATTCATGTGCAAATAAATTATCATTTGCGATAACGGTGAAGGAAAACATCGTGAGGAAACCGGCACATCTGAGAGGACCTCATAAAGTTCTCGATAGTGTGTGTAGTCCACCAACCCGCACACAGCGTGGTCGACTAAGGGCTAACCCTTTTCATTCTGAGAAGAGGCCCGTGCCCAGCAGTGGGACAGTAATGGGCTGGATTCATTATTATTATGTTATTAATATCAAACGTGAAAACGAGCATGCGCGTCACCTGACGGTAAATGTTCTCGCTTATCGGCAGGTAAATCTATTCTCGTTTCCACAGAAAAAAATAACTCCCTCTATTAAAAAAATGTACTGCACCCTACCCTAGCCTACCTTTTTTATGAAAGTTGTAAATAAATAATTAATATTTTACTCCTACTCCACAAATCACCTAATTCAATCTATGGTTTTGTTATTGATACCGTTTTGGATTAATTAATTAGTCCATTTTTGTAATAGCTAAATCCAAAAACATGTCCGACGAGGATGGGATTCGAACCCACGCGTGCAGAGCACATTGGATTAGCAGTCCAACGCCTTAACCTCTCGGCCACCTCGTCATGTGCTTACAGTATTAAAATATAATAGACCTTTCAGTGCCAGCCAGGCACTGTTATGAAAATATTTGCACTTAGGGCGTCTTTAGTGTCATGCGGATTTGCTCACGCACGCGGAATTGGCCCGCATAGGTGAAATTGCAATGTATTGCCACCCCACGTCCCGCGTACGAACCTATAGCGAGCATCATAATAAACACACTTCATGAAACCGTGAATTGAAGGCGCCACGCATGCGGGCCAACCCCGCGTGCGGGAGCAAAACCGCATGACATGCTCAGGTACGCGTTAAGCTCTTTAGTTATTAAAGCGGTATTTACCCATAGGTATACAGGATATTTTTTTATGTACTGCGTAAAAATTGAAGAGTGTTTCAGTGTCCGTTCCAAAATGCAACCTAATGGAAGCTAAGAGAAAAGACTCCTATATTTTTTTATAGATGAAGTTCGTTAAGCCCACAAAACAATCTATCGCCAGCCACACGAGATTAATCACGGGAAAATAATACGATGTATCAAGAATATCTTTAGTAGTTCGCACATAGGTACACATTATATCTGACGATTTCAGAATCGTCACGATATCGTGAAACAAGTTGAAAGGTGCACAGCGACTCAGCCAGCCTTAGAAAGATACAATATTCAATATAAATTCTACATTATTCAGCTATATCTTCAAACAAACTTCAGAGCAGATGAAAATGTCGCTGTTACTTTAAGACGTCCTCAGATGCAGATGTGGAATTTAAAATTCGAATGCAGACATTTGAATATGTAAATATTCATGTCGACACGGACGCTCTTTTGGATAGAATGGGTTCTTGAGCAACCATGTCTGGGGTACGGGTGGTTACTGAAGAACTATTTATTTTCAGGGATGTATTGGGCCCGGTTGTCATACCTAAGACATTCGGTACGGGAGTCCACAGTCCAAAAAGTCTGACAACCAGTCTAACCTTAGGGTATCTGTGTCTCCCAGTAATTGGGTGGCGGAGGTCAGATGGCAGTCGCTTTGTGTAAAATACTGATATTCAGCCGTATCTGGTTAGACTGGGAGCCGACGCCAACGTAGTTGGAAAAACGCTAGGCAGATGATATGAATATCCATTGTTGGACATGGTACTCCTCGAGACTCCTGTGAATCTTGTGGGGATGGTCCTTACGATTCTTGTTAGTTTGGCTTAAGGCATTATACACGGTGAGTTTTAAGTTGTTTCGGATACTTTAACGAATGATTATAATCATCTACCTATATGTTAAGTTTTGTCATTTATTGTTTAAGAGTGACCTTACGAGGCTGGCATAGTCACTACGGTGAACTGAAGCCTCAATAAAAATTTGAATAAAAAAAATATATATATAATGAACAACTTTGCAAAAGAAAAAGCTTTTCCATGCGAAAATTAATTTCGATTTCCCATATATAATGATACAATTAGCTGGTTGAGTTTGTATATGGAGCACATTTTTTTTTGGTGCTAATCTGTGCATATAATTGAAGTGAAAACTTTGTACCCCTTTTTAAGCATATTGCGCGCACGGATTATTGTGAGATTTGGCGTAGTTAAAGTTTATATGGAGAAGAAGTGCAGAAAGCTAAAATTACGGTCGAATATCGATCACTGGGCGACCACTAGGTAGTATTAATAATTGTAATCCAGAGTCAAATAAATTAATAGTTTCACTTTGGACCTAAGGACCTAGCAATGTGCTATGGACTACTGTAATTTAGACTAGGTGTAGTAATGTTCGTGTCTGCTACTTACACACCTGCCCACCCGATACCATGAAGCACATATAGCAACAAAAATTGCCCAGTCACGACCGACCTAAGGGCACGCAACACAACACACTTTCTTCAAATTCATTACAATGTTTTGACAAGTAAATTTGCCAGCGTACTTAGCCGAGCTTTCTCGAGTGATTGACAGCGACGTATCAATGGCTCACGACTGTCACTTTCGCTTGATGCACTGACTTGCAGGCGTGGCCACGGAATTCTGACGACGCGACGAGGCGATGAGCAACGAGGTAATTCGCGCGTTCTTACAACCATACCACCGTTAGTTGCGATCACCTGCACCGCCGCGATTTTCGCCCGGATATGGCTGTTTGCCACGACCACCGCTTGACGCCACGGCATGCGCAGTGCAATATTACTGTGATTTTATGGAAAAATATATCACCGCGCCGCTTCCCGGTAAAATTCGCACCCTTATGTCCTTCATACATTTGTTTAAGCTACAAATCGCGCTGCAAATTTCCCGTGGCCAGGCCATGGTACAAAAACTGACAGTTTATATCGTATCAACAAGTATTGAATGGCGTCAGTATTAAATTAATTAACGATGATTGATTCGTTTTGTTACAGGATTGGCGTTTATTTGATGTGTATCTCCACGTCTTTATTAGTGATGTGATGTGGTGAAAAGTTAAGTGAATGTAAGAGTAAAATCTACTTTTTTATATGCGTTGAATTTTTAATTGATGATTTGGAGGTGTAAATATACTAGATAGTGCAATCCGCTTCGAAACGGGCCTACTGCTTCAGTTGAAAAAACTGCGTTCACATATTTCTCCTCTCTCTCTTCGCCGACTGTCAATCCCACATGGTGGGGGGGTCAGCCTTCCATGTCTTTCGCCTTCATTTCGCTCTATCATGACATACGTATCGGAAACTTCGCATGTTGCCATATCTCAATGCATCATACACCTATTCACCTGGTTTTCGCTCTCCTTCAGAATCTCTTACCAGGTACAGACTGAACAAATTTATATTTCGCTTCAGGGATGGATACACCATTTTGTCATCATCAACCAGTCACTGCAGTCTGGAATAGACCACCTCTTCTTACATAAAATGGATCACCTTTTTTGGAATCTTTAGGGACTTTAACTTTCCAAAAGTGCCTAATATTTGGCTAACATGAAATAAAAACTTTTCTATTATATTCTATTTTATTCTCAAGTTATTTCTTATTCTATGATATTAGTAACCTGACCTACTGGTTACCCTATTATACCACGGCACGATTCTGACTCTGTTGAGGGGAACAAGATTATTTAATGACCCTAGAGACCATTTAACCTGATATTACTTGGCTATTATTCAATTTGCATGTTACATTTAAATTTTCTGGCTACATATAGCATTAAGGGCCAAAACATACTAGCTATTTTTTGCAGCAAAATCGCGCGGTGTCGTGTTCGTTATTCCCTTTTTTTTAAGGCAGACAACGAACGCGATAACGCGCGTTTCTGCTGCAAAAAGTAGCTAGTTTCCTTGGCCCTAAGAAGTAAATTTAAGTACATATCGTTTACTCACTACATCAGTGATAAGTATAGGTTTTTTTAAACGTTTCCCCTCACTTGTATTTCTCCTGTATCGAGTGTACAGTTTACAAATATACATGTCACATGCACACACACCCAAACCCGGAACAATCATCTATAGATCATACAAATAATTGCTCCATGCGGGGATCGAACCCGCGGCACGTAGCGTAGAAAGATAATCGCTTAGCCACTGCGACAATCGTGTCTTTAAATATATAGAGCAAACACTTTATGAGATAGATGAGTATCTTAAGGGAATCCTTTCATCGGGTTTTCACAACAAATAGTGTTAGGTACCTAGTTATAATGTTAGTAATACCGTTACCCAAGTTTATCTTTTCTCGCTTTATTTTTTTTTCTATTGTATAACTCTTTTGCCAACTTCGCTGTCAAATAAACAGTCGTTTTTTTAAATAATAAAATTGCCCTACTTTTATCATTTCAAGATGTGTTGTCTCGTACTTCTGTGACAAATAAATATATCCTTACTTTCTTCCTTTCCTTTTCTTTCTTTCTTTCTTTTCTATCATTCTTATTTCTCCTGCGTTTTTTGGGGGCAATATACATAATACTGACACTTTGAAATTCCATCATATTGTGCTACAAGCAAAGCGAAGTAGAAATATCAAATTCCCGCCGAAGCGACTCACATAAAATGCATAACAATCTAATAAAAAAGGGTCACTCCAAATAATTAAATAAAAGCTGAGAAAAAAGGGAAACACTACAAAAAAGGAAAGCTAAGTAGCAATGGAGCGTGTTACCAGTAGACCCTAGTCGCACATTCCAGACGTGTGTACCCACATTTATTCATAAAGGTACCGTACACATAGTCGGAGAGACAGTAATTGGTACTCGTGCGAATAAAAATCGTAAAGAAGCGAGAAAAGTAGCCTCGGTCGGGCTATACGCTCCCAAAATACGAAAATTGGCGAATTTACCTGAATTTACACCGACTAAGAAGTGTAGTTTTATCTAGGTACCTAAGTCGTTTTTTGAGCTGCAACACGTAGCTATTCAGACTAAAAAGGCCTTCATATAAATATTAGTGTTTGTTACTTTATAACTATATTAAAAATGGAAAAATTGACAAATATATTATATTTTCTTATAGTAGACAGATAAGAACACCATAGTTGAAAAAATAATTAAATTAACCTCGGTAAATAAAAGCCCGGAGTTATTAGCTTTCTATAATTATAAGGCATTATCCATCCTTTTCTCGCAAAATTGAATATGTCATAAAATAGGAAAAAAAATAATATATATATGTACCTATATACTATTATTTATGTTTTTTGTAATATCTCTAATTTTGCTAATAAAAAAATAACAGTCAAATACCCTATTACTTAAAAATTCAACATTTCACAATTCAACTACCTACGGGCATTTTCAGAAATAAGAATTACTGGGGGCCTAAAAAGGCCACATTGAGCGATTCATCTAATGATCTGCATAGTAACTGTCAAGCAGATGATTGCTGAATATGAACCTTATGCGGATGACATTAAGAGTTGTCAATTAAGTAGATATTTTGACATTTGTAATATGAATCATATTGTGATTCACCCAAAGCGGCCTTTTTAGCCCCCCTGATCTACCCTTCAGAGTAAGCTTGAAAGCTTGCTGAATAGATTTCACCAGTGTCGAGACCATTTTACGAGGAAGTTTATAATGTTGCTAATATTCTCCAAAACAACAACGATAATATCGATTATCATAACATCTGATTAGATTGGTGGCAGACCAAATATATTTCGGAAAAAGGCTAGAATGATATTGATACTGCATATCACCATATTTACCCCTTACGGTAACCATTGGAGGCAAAGGCATTGTCCTACATAACCAAAAACCACGGGTGTTAGAAACTACACTATAACTATGAACAAATATTAGCCAATACGACCCGCCCGAAACCGAACGAAGGTTCCGAAGGTCCCTCGATTCGGCTTTTGCATCAAGCAAATAAGGAACCCAATGTGTCCATGCCCTTAAACATGGGCCTTAGTATTAGGCAGACCACACACGTAAGACAATCGATGGCCGATTATAAATCGGTGTACATGGAACATTATGTATGCGATCTCTTGTTTATGATTTTGTTTTATCAAATAAATAATTATTCTATTCCTAGTATGTCCTGCGAAACTATAGTTAGAGAGATATAGATGCACAGACTTGGAAACAGTCAATATGAAACCAACTCATCTGAGGCGAGAAGAACTCTACTGATAGAAGACTTCTCACTTAACCGCCTCAGTCAAAAGACAAATACAAAAACAAACATGTTTTTACAAAAAAAAGTCTGTCTAAGCATACTTGTCTTGGTAAGAATAGATTGAATAATTATAGTCTTGTCTATCGTGAATGCACGCTCATAGTGTACAAAGTATATAGTGCAAAGTGAAGTGCTACCAACATAGTCTTAAGCCACAATTTTGTATCTTACTTTATACATATTATTTATGTGTTAGTTATAAGGTACGAGTATATATCTATGGGCCATCGAAGCCTGAAATAAATAATTGTTATTCTAGTGGGAAGACAATCACACGATTATCGGACATACAAAAAGAATTACGTGTGTAAGCTACCTAAAAGAATATGTAAACAGAGATCAAATAGTTACGGCTGGCCTAGATCGGGTAAACCATTTACACTTTTCTTTGGAAGTAGGGTAGGCTATCAAAAACTTGACCCGATAATTTCGTGCCGTATCGACACCGTCAAAATTGGACGAGGGATCGGGTATTTCTGTACCTATTGTAAGTTTATTTTCGTGTTACTTTGGCTTTGTTTGAGAAAGTATTTATATAGTTTTATAATTATAGTATTTATTCATAACAGAGCGCATTATTCTTCACCAATGCTCCAAAGGTGAAGAAAATTATAGGGAGGAAACCAGCATGACAAGAACTAAAAAAAATTGAAGTCTTTTGAAATCCACTAAACTGGGCCCACGTGGAGGAAAGCCCAGACTCTGTCGCAGACGAAACTCTTTTATCCAACTAACTGTTCTTGCGGCGTTTTATTATTATAAAAATGCAATATAGCTTATATTACTCAGGGATAATGTAGCTATTATATAGAATTTTTTGAATTGTTTTAGTAGTGTCAGAGATTACCCCTTACATACAAACAGACAAATTTTATCTTTTAATAATATTGGTACAGGTAGGCTGACTGAAATTGGCTTTATATTGTGTATCTCTGCCCTCGTTAATATGGGAAATGGGTGAGAACTGTCCGTCCGTTTGAACTTTGTAACCTTTAGGGAAACTAGTTTTCGCAGACTTTGTTGTTATCTGCGGACAGGTGCTTGTTGTTTACCTCTAGGAAGATTTAAGATGGCTTTGTAAGGGGAAAATATTGGATATCTCTTTCTATCTTCTACTTGCATGATAAATATTAAAGTATCAGATCATACCCGCTTGTAAACATGCATTGTTTTATACACGTGGGTACACAACAGCGTCATCTCGATGAGGCTCCCACTGAAAACCAGCGCTGTTGGTTCGCATGCAGCGCGGCAGTATATTCTGAGCGGAAGCCTACTTCCACTTCTATTTTCCGCACCAATACAACTTAACCAATTAGACACTAATGTATCTATCAAGTTCTTTTTATAAACTGGACTTTCCATAATAGCAAGCACTGAGACCATAACTTAATATATGGGATATGCCCCTTTCAGTAAATTTGCGAAGGGGTATTAAGAGTACCCTAACATTCCTACGCAAATGGACTAGACCAGACCTACAGGATCGACGTCGCATCGATCGAAACCGATCGTATGGTATGGCAGCTTCAGACGATCAATGATCTAATGAATTGGTTCATTAATCAACACAGATTTTTTAAATACATCGCAATCGATGCTTAATCAATGGTCGATCGATCAACACTCGATTTATAAAGTTGGTGGGACCCCACGTCTAACTCATCGATCGACATTAATTAAGTATGCTCGACTTCGATCAATGACATCGATCGATAGCAATCTGGTACCTACTCTGCAATATTCCAATTCATTACGTCCCCAGACCCCATATATCGAAGGATCGTATATTCACTATCAGGTTTAAAAGTGTGTGTTCCATACAACGTGTTTTAGAAATGCGTGGTCATATTTATGGGTCCACACCCGTATATCCATCAGACCATCAAACTGAACAACTTTCTCAATAGGACCAATATCGTAATCGCGAAAAAATTATCAGCTGTCCCATACAAAACTTTAGTACCTACTCGACCGAAACTTATGGGACAGCTGATACACTTTATAACGTCAGTGTGTAAGATCCATTTGCAGTAATACCGACATACGCGAGCTGCCAGTCGTTTTGGGCTCGACTGTCAATCGACCACTCCCCATATTGATCGATCTAAGTACGACCGACAAAAGTCTAATAATTTCATTGATTCTCGCTCTATTGATGCTTGTCCTATAGTTAATTGACCAACACTTGGATTTGGTGTGATACCATACTTCGGCGCGGTCTTCTAAGAGTACCCGAAGCTCACCTGTAGGTGCCGAGCGGACCACCGTGGTGAGTTTAGCTGGTAGAGGTTCGACACACCCCTCCGGCAGCGGAGAGCACAATGATGAGTAAAGACCAAGCTAATAAAAAAATATGTGTGGTACCATAATTCGATCGTAATTGATCAAAATTATCGATTATGTGGGTCTAGTAAAGCCCTACACTGCAATATTTCTACTTAATACGTCCCCTATATCGAAGAATCGGGTCGCGGGACTTATCTCATTACCGTGACCCCGGAACGTAAAGGGCTATTGAAGGAACACCGTGGATTTTAGTCAGTACAAGTCTGACAGTCCCTCGCGCCCTGCCCGGGGTGGGAGGAACCATTTGATGATTATACCACGCTAAAAAAATAAAAAATAAAAATCGAAGAATCGAATATCTACTATCAGGTTTAAAAGTGTGTGATCCATATAGGTCAGTGTGTAAGATCCATTTGCAGTAATACCGACATACGTGAGCTGCCGGTCGTCTTGTTAAGTGAAAACGCCGCGGGTATGCGCTCGCGTTGGAAATCGTATAAAGAATTATTGTTCGATGAGAAGTGGACGTTGCTTTTCTAAGATTTGCTGGTATGCGGTTAGGAGCTGCGAATAGATGTGTTTGGTTGTGGTGCGTAGCTATTTTGTTTCATATTTTATTTTATATTATGAAATTCCAAAGATTGTCTGTAAGAAATCGCCGATTGCGATAATTTCTTTTTTTTAAAACATTGCCCCTCACTAGGATTTCTCCTGTATCGAGGGTACAGTTTATAAACTGTAGATCATACAAATATTTGTTACGTGCGGGGATCGAACCTGCGGCACGTAGCGCAGAAAGCTAGTCGCTTAGCCACTGCGCCAACCGTGTCGTCAAATGAATCGTGTAATTATTATGTTTATTGCTCCTTTTTTATCAGGTGTACAATAAAGAGTTTTTCCATTCTATTCCATTTTTAAAATAAGTGTAGATAAAATAGAATAGAAATACTCTTTATTGTACACAAGTTTTGTAGGAGCCGTAAACATATAATTATATTATAATTATTAAGATTGTACAATGGGCGGTCTTATCACTATCTTACAGGAACTTTTGGATGGACAGTATTGCTTGAAAGCACGAGGGGAGTCCGCGTGCAACAATAAATTTAAAACGATTAGAATTATAAATAAAAATAAAAACAAATTAATAAATATGATAATTTATATAAATATAAGCCGTATTCCTTCATAATCAACGATAAGTTCCTCCCTCTTTCTCTATAAGGGAAGAAAATATCAAAGTTCTAGTTACGTTATAAATTCCAAACATCCAATACATCTAAAACAGAAAGAATAAGCCAAAAAATTAAAAATAAAACAAATAAAAGAACTTCAAAAAGAATCACATTACAAATTTGAGTCACAAACTTCGACGAAACAAAAATTGAGTTACAAATTTCTTTTCCAGTGTATTTTTCTGAATCCGCTACCGAAGCCATTATAACATTTATTTCTGTGAAACTGAAGCATTCAGTAAAAGGGTCTTCGACTCGTTAAACTTTTTAACAACGCTGCCTTAACTCGCCGATTGAAACTGTTATTGGAAACTAGCTTTGAACGAGACGATATTTTTCTTATCTTACTTTAAATTGAATTTTGGGAAACTTCTAAAGTAATTTGTAGGAGACACAAAGGAAGCTCTTTTGTCGTTACTATCTAAAGCCCTTCCTAAACTTTTTTTCTAAGAACCCCGAGGAAATTGGCAGAATCGTTGTGGTAGATCATTGAGAAAGAGACATGGAATAGAATAAAAAATTATTTGGATACAATAAAATGAGACACAACATACAGAATGAACACATAAAAAAAACACACGATGGAAGAGAATGGCTTAAAATTACATAAAAAGAATAAAAACTACATGGGCATGTATGTGTCTCAAAGTTGGACCAAATAGGTCTCCAGATCAGCTTATTGTCAAGCACCAGAAATTACTTGACGCCGGTTTTTATCTGGAATATTTTTGCTCCACGGATACACAGCATATAAGTCTGCAGACCTATGAGATTGTCAACTGACCCCCAAAGGTTCGCAGTCCTAGGTTTGGAATATCTAGAGACAGATGCATATTTCTCTATTGTGTGGCTTGAAGCCATAGAAGAGAATTGCAACAGAAATTTTGATAAAGGAAATAACATTTTTCGTGACCAAGACTTATGCCCGTTAACACCAACTAGTGCCTAAGACTAACACATAATTTTGTCAAACGATTATCAGACGACTATCTGTCAAAAGACAAAATGACAAGCGATGACAAGAGACTTTTCCACATCGACGTTTCAAAAAACTGATAATGACACTGGCAGAATAGTCGACATCGGCTCGATTGCCATATAGAAAGAAGAAGAAGAAGAGTTCCTAGGCATTAGGGGTTTGTTAATGAATTAAAGCCTATTAGAGCAATAGGCTAATACTATCACTCCATTTACAACTAGAAATGCAGGAAATATATTCCTAACGAGTCTACTTACATCATAAAAGATAACATTTCCTTTACACTGTAACCAATGAATCAAACAACATTCATTTAAGTTATGATAGTTATAAATTACAAGATACAAAACCTTCAGATCAGACCATTGATATAAAACCTTCAGATGCACAGTCCACGTCGAAAATCTTCCGAGAGTAATACGCGCACAAGTTAAAATTGCCCGAATATCTCGTTAGTCTTGTTTTGACGTTGAAAGTAAACCTAAAAAGTCGTAAAAAAGAATAGAAAAGATCACTTTGAAGCTCTTGATTAAAGGCACCGTAAGTCCGATAATAGTCGGAGATTTCTCAATAATTCACGTAGGAAAACCTAACAAAATCATGACTTCAAAAGTATACAATTACGTCAGTAAAGTTAACGCATGAGGCAGGATTTTAGAAACGATAATTTAAATGTCAAAGTCAAAGATTTTTATTTCAACTGGGCCTTTGCAGGCACTTTCAAAACATCGTGATTCTAGGCGCACGGTTCCAAGTGGGTTGGTCATCAATCAACATTTCATCAATGAACATTTTATGAGGAATTGGCAACACATCGTTATTAAACATAATTGTGCATCTTGTGTTTCTATATCAATGTAGAGCTACCGATATTAATTATCTTTGCCCCGCCCAGGCTCTGTACGGGAGGACGGACCGGTAACCAATCAAAATACTAAACTAGATGCTAAAACAACCGTAAAATGTATATAGAGCTAAATTAGTGGTTCATGCGGAATTTCATTTGATCCACGTAATTGCTACATGAATTTTCTAGTCGACGACATAACCGAGCGCTTAGTGTTCTTAAATCAAGGGTTGATGTAACAAGCCCTGGCTTCAGGTAACTAAAGCTGAGATATATAGGATTTTTTTTTATGTAGTGCGCAAAATTTGCAGATTGATTCAGTGTCCGTTCCCAAATGCAACCGCAGTACTAAATTCACTCCAAAACAAAATAAAAATTTGATTTTGTATGGCTTGCGCTAGTAGGTACCTAAATTATGCATGTCCCCCATACTAAGTCGAATTTTCGTTTTGTTTTAAAGTGTATTTCGAAACTGCGGTTGCATTTAGGGACAGAGACTGAATCTATTCTAAAAATTATGCGCACTACATAAAAAATTGTCCTGTATAGAGCGTACTAGACTGCTTTAGAATTAGATACTTGATTTATTGAGTTCACCGCTATTAGCGTATGGTCAGCACAATTTCAGCGTGTTAAGACTAAGATTCCAAATCAAAGTATAAGCTAAGCATATAAATAAGCTTAGCTAAGTCAAAGTCCGCACTGTATATCTCAGCCTTAGAGGTAGGGTGTATGTGGTTTGTATGAAACCCCATAAGTGTATGTGTCTTTGAGGCTATTGAACGTTTTAATTACCGAGTCTTGACTTGATTGAGTGTTAGATGTTATGAATAGACGACCCAACCCTTTCTCTTGGGTTTCCCAAAGGATCATTCCAGACGACGGACCAACAGAATCCCTAATCAGTAATAACATTATTGCGCAATCTGGTAACCACAGAAAAAGCCGGGATGGTTGTATTAATAAGCCTATGCAGTATTATTAAAGACCCTAATCTGTAGTCATTATGATGACTCTAATCCCAACATAATTTCTCTCCAAACATTGAAACGAGATTGCTATAAATCAATAAGAAAGTGCCGTAATCAGCGTAATTATTGATAGTCAACAAACGAACTGGTTCAAAGAAAGTAAAAACTCATATATTTTTATAAAATACAATATAAATACTGAGATTCTATAACAGCACCAACGAGATTATATTAAAGTGCAATAAAAACAACTAGATTATATTATAGTCCAATAAAAACAACTGGGTGATATTATAGTCCAATAAACCGCTAAACTGGAAGGTATAGAACAAATTAATTTGTACATCGTTAAAAATTGGTTTATTGGCGTTGCTTTTATGGAATGTATAGGCGGTTTGCGTGGCGGAATTAAGATTTTTTAGTTTTACGAGGTCAACGAAAGATACATTAGTATATAGCAGTGGCGAAGAGTCCATACAACCCGATTCCCATCGGCTTCCCTTTAGGAATTGGTAAGTGCATAGACCAACGTAATATTATATTAATTACTCATCCACCTGACAAAAAGAGGGCTTGTTATTTAGTTAGGTCGAGCTCTTCCAAATATGACTAATGTAGATTACAAGAGACCGTATGGATTTTTGTCTTGCAGCATTAATTGCAGCAATTTTTAGAGGGCATTTTTGGGACGGCTTCCCCTTTTAAAACTGTCACCCTTCGCCACTGGTATCTAGTATTTTCAGCGATTTCCCACTGCATGCAAAGAGCCTCCCATCGAGTGAGGATTTTATTTAAACCTAACCGTCAAAAACCCCCGACTCCAACTAGTAAAAGAGCTGTTACTTTTGAACGGCTGAACAGATTTTCATGAAACATAGCTAAGATGCTACCCAATCAAATTACTTTCAATTAATAAAAACTGAATTGCAATCGGTCCATCCGCTTTGGACTCACGATGCCACAAACAGACACAAAGTTACACAGATACATACTACAATCTTATAACATCCCCTTTTTTGTTGGGGGTTAAAAAAAGAATACCGTGATAACAAATACGGAAGAGCAATTGAAATCGTATCGAGTCTCCAGCGTTATTCGAAGACAGTATTGGGAGCAATAAAACGCAACACAGTACCCGTAACTACGTCATAAACTGGCCTTCCGCTTTCAGGGATTCTGATGACAATTGTTTATAACAATCATGAATTTTAAATATACATCTGACACGGAGAAAAATATTGTGTTATAAAACTACCAGAATGCTTAGTAGGTTGCATTAACTAAACGTTAGTAGATACTCCGTAATGAATATTCTGTTTACAAAATATAAATCCTTAGAATAGAATACAATAAGGTGGTTACAATAGATATTATTGTAACCACCTTATTGTAAATACCTACATTCTGAGCAAATAAATGAATATTTGCTCAGAATGTAGGTATTTACAATAAGGTGGTTACAATAATATCAAAGAATCTTTGTACATTCTACCATTTTGGCATGCAAAAATTGATGCAGTTCATCATCAAACTACAAACATTCTTACATAACTAAAATTTATCAGCTAGGAAATCCGATACGGCATAGTAACATTTATTTAATAGAAGCACAGTTAGTTTCTTTCTGAAAGTTGTTACTGGTTCCTTTGCGTTAACTTTACAAAAAAATATTTTTAATTACAACAACAAGGTAAAGTTTACTAAATGCTTCTTGTAGTCATATATAGCACGAGAGTTTTTGTAATTTTATTTTGACTTTTGTCACTAACATACTAAGAGATTAACTGTTGAGAATGAACATTGTAGTATTTGATTTATCGTATTCATAATCCGTAATTTCGCAAAAATATCGTGAAAAAACAAACCAGTCGGTTCAATCCTAACCTAGACGAAGCACAAACATGAATTAGAAACCTTATGGAAGATAGGATTTTAATAACAATATTTTGCATCAAGTTTTCTAATAACATAGTGAATTGAGCAGAAAATCGGTGCTTTTCGCGTCATAAACTTGTTTATGTCCAGAGCCGCATAAATTGACGGTAAACTCCAAGATTGTAGATTAAAATCTTCCATGCCAGTGTCCCAGATAGGTAGCCCTACTGGGCTTGTATGACGGCAGTAAGGCTGCTTATTATAGCGATGTCTCGTAGTGTGGTTTAGTAGCCTTTCGTTTTGGCGTAAATGGTTTTGATATACTAGTGCTAAATATTCGGTAGGTAGTAATTATTTATTGAACATAACCTAACCGTCAAAATCCCCGACTCCAACTAGAAAAAGAGCTGGAACTTTTGAACGGCTGAACAGATTTTCATCAAACATGGCCAAGAACACTCTGGATAAAATTAACTATGACACAAAAAAACTTAACGAAAATCGGTTCATCCGTTTGGGAGCTACGATACCACAGACAGATACACAGATACACAGACAGACTCGTTAAACTTATAACACCCCTCTTTTTTGTCGGGGGTTAATAAAAAGAGCCAATTCCACGGACCGAGCGATATCCGAGATTCAAAACTTGATTTCCAAAACAATACATACTCGTAAAATCATCCGTTGACAGACGGGTTTAACCATAAAGTTATTATTACTACTAGTAATAATAACTTTATGGGTTTAACAGTAAGTGTGGAACCTAATTTAGTTTTAAAGGCATCAAGCCTATTACCATTGTACTTTCAATCTTCTGTTTCTTGAATTGTAAATTCCTAACTGACATTTCTCTGACATACTTAATTTTTATTTTATTTTATTTTCGTCATCTTTATTATATTATAATAATGATGTGAACGATGAGGTAATGTATATGAATTGCATTATTTAATTTAGCTTCTTTAATAATGTACTAATTAATTTTGTATGCAACATTTAGCTAATTTTTCTAAATCTGTATAAAACTCAACCATCTGTAACGTACTACAACTCTAACAAAATAATAAATTTCATTTCATTTCAATCTTTAGCTTAATCTGGTTAGACTGTAAGGCGACCATAGGAAAATTCTCTGGAAAATGATACAACAAAAGAGTTCCTAAATCATCTGAAAATTCGTTGCTAACACTAATGTGGAACCTGGAGTAAGATCTAAATGGATTCTCCAATAAGCCAGAAATCTGGTGCATCAAAGAGGCCTAAATACAAAAACACCATTTCGATTAAAGATTCGATACTACAAACAAGGAACGCGATAGTTCAGAGGCTAGAGCGGCAGGTGTACTGAACCAATTCGCAATTTCAATTCCTGCTCGCGGTACTAATTTTCTTTCCAGAAAAACTTACAAACATAATCCTGTCTATGGTGTCGCGCAGTTGGGTAAAGAAATGCCACTCGATAGATATATTGAGACCGAACACCAGATATTGGATCTCGAACATAGCTCCGAACTAAAGCTAGTATTTGAAGAACATTGAGGAAGCCAATATAAGTGTGATTTGCTAGGATGCACTTTTCAATTTATCGCCAGCTATTTTCTATTTCAGAATGCGAAAAATTCTCTGAAAATGGCGAACGCGTCTAAAATATCGAGAGAATTTTTTAGCGTTCAGTTCAAGTAGAAATAATAATAAAGACAATATTTTGCTATAATCTTTATATCGCTCTGAGAAATTATATAGATGACTTTATGAGATAGCAGTTAAATTAATAATTGTAAGAGCACACACTGTCGATTTGTCGCCGACAACTCTTTTTCGGTGATTATAGGCAACTATGTCTTGTCCACAAGCGACTAATTGCTGGTAGAAATTATACATCGCGACTAGACGATACGATGCCGGAAAAATCGAGAAACAAAAGCAAGATATGACGGACTACTAATGCAACATATTTATGAACGATATCTAAATGCGAATAAATTATTTGATTTGATTTGAAACGAATTTACCAATAGTATGCATGTCAGTTTACATGCCGTTCGGTTTTTAAAAAATACAGTCAATATCGGTGCGTGTATTCCGAATACTGGACACAAAACCTATGAGAATCTCCACAAAGCACGGAACAAGCTAAAAAATCCATTTCATACCATGCGTGCGTTGCATCGGCCGGCTAATATAGCTTAAGTATACGGCGAATGTTTTGTTGAACAGTCGAAGTGCGTAATGGTAAGTCGTTTCAAAAGACGCATGCAAAGCCAAACGATTTTATGAAAGCTCTTAAAACGAAATTTAAACATTTACGACTCCCAGCCGTAGCAATATCAATCGATTAGCCATTACGCCTCTCTAAATATACAAAAAGCGTACTTATACGGTTCTAATATAATTCTAAACACGGAAAACCTTAAATAAATTAACATATATATCGAATAAAGGCTCATGAATGTGTGCATCAGCATGGGAGAACATTTGGCCGCGAGGATAGCGGAAGCCATGAGATCTCGCGAATTTTAAGCCCTAAAATGAAATCGGTACAAAAACTAAATCTTATACTTACTGCCTTTTCTTTTTATTATTTATTTATTTATTATTATTATTTATTATTTAATTCTTTATTGTACACGAAAATGAGATAAATGACAAATACAATTGAGATGGTATGTACACAGGCGAGCTTAACCCAAATTTGAGTTTTCTACCAGCAAACCTTTGAGTGATAGAGAAAGCACAATAGTAAATGAGGGTACAGTCAAGTGCACCACTATAAATACCTATTACAAATTAAAATATAATACCTACTACTAATATTTTATATATAATCAATAATACCTAAATATAAATGCAATGATATACCTACATAAATATGTATAAATATACTATATATAATACATTATTCAGACAAGTAATGCTCCTTCACCCTCCTCTTGATAACGTTCAGAGAAGGACTGTCACGTATAGAGTGGGGAAGAGAATTCCAAAGACGCACTGCACGAATGGTAAAAGAACCGTCATAACGGCTGGAAGTGTGACGCTGAGTACGAAGAAGAAGAGAAGAAGCAGATTTATACTCTTTATTGTACACCAGGTAATAAAAACAGGATTGAGAATCACATAAGCTAATGTACAATGGTCGGTCTTATCGCACACTGCGATCTGCTCCAGCCAACCTTTGGATGAACATAACAGAAAAGAAATAGGTAACGGGCAGTCTAGGGTGTACAAGTGTGTTTTTAACTAAAATTTATCTTTTTGATAAATGTATGATTAATATTGGAAGAATGTATTTCGCCATTCATGCAATTAGTCTAGTTCGCTTTCCTACAGGCCTCGGTAATATTAAGATTATAACATACAATAATATTATACTTATATGATACGTAACATTAAACTCTATCTTCGTAGGTATTATGGATTTTATTAGATACGTACATTCTGTATTATTGTTATTAACATACAGAGTGAGATCTCAGAGTCAATCGCTTTTGAATATTATATTTAATTTGTTTGAATTGGAATAACTTTATTTGCCATTTTTATTATGACTACAAAGCATTGATTAAAAGAAATATATTTTTTATTGTGAATATACCGAAAGAAAGAAAATAAAAAATAAGAAGATTAATTTTTGAACAAAAAAAAACTTTAAAATAAAATAAAAATAAAGAATGTTACCTGATTAAACTAGCTTTCAATTAAAAAATAAACTGCATTGAAATAGGTCCATCCGTGTTGGAGCTACGATGCCACAGACAGATACACACTACAAACTTATAACACTCTTCTTTTTTGTCGGGGGTTAAAAAAGATAATTTAGCATTTTCCGACTAAACTTGTAGGTATTTCTTTAGATCAAAAAAAAAATCACTAGCTTTACCTATTCATATGCGAACTTCAAAACTACTAGAATAATATATTTTATTAATATAGCCGTAAAACAATACCGTTCGCGAGTATGAAGCTATAAAATATATTAACTAACACACTGTGAAGCGCACCCAAAGGAAATCAAAACTTAACCGTAAGAAACGGATGACAGACAAATAAAACAGCTAGATGTTTCAATAAAACTTATATTTATTGTCACTGACGGCGGTAGTTACTGTAGTTTACAGTAACCTACACTATAAGAGAGTATCCGTTTTGTAAGGAAATGTCTCTGTTAATCTTACAATGTCAGAAGTTAAATAGGTAGTCATTTGAGGCGATAGTAAGTAGCTATAGTAAACTACGGTATTGCTCTTTACTGTCTGAAAAGCAGTTACAAGGAATTTTAACAATAAAACTCCGTATTAGGTAGGTACAGGTGAAAGTAGCCATGGATATGAACATATTTCAGTAAGGAACAAAGAAAAAATAATTAGATATCACGTATGACGTAATCACAATAACAAACACACCGAAAAAAAACAACAAATAAAATAAAATAAAAAAATAAAAGTAATCGTTTTTAATTTTTTTGTTTTAGTAAAAATATTTAATAATGTACTTACAGAGTTTTAGATCGATAAAAATTACAACAAATCAAATAAATAGATAATAAATTTTAAAAGCTAATTGTTTTTAATTTGTGTTTTGTGAAAATAAAAATGTAAATTATGTAGTAGGTATGTGTTATAAATAAAGGAATAAACAAACTAATTAAAAAAATGTAAGTCACATAGAAACGAATTTAGCATGGAAACAAATTCGTGAAAAAAATATCAACTAAATCTTAACAAAAAGTAAAATCGATTAATCTTTATATTAATACGTGAGGAGAATACCTTGTACCTGCCCCTTTTTAAGCATATTGCGCGCACGGAGGGGTGTGAGATTTGGTATAGTTAAACTTTTATATGGAGAAGAAGTGCAAAAAGCTAAAATTACGATCGAATTTCGACCACTGGGCGACCACTAGTTTATATTAATATCTGATAAAATCTCAGTATAAACCCAAACACAGTCCAGACGCATTTTAATCAAAATTCCGACACATTTTCGACACTACATTTATGAGCATGTCATCTTCAATCCTTGGCCCGTCGCCCATTTTAGGACACGTCCGTGTCCAAACTTTTATGTTACGATTGTTGCATCGTAACCCGAAGATTGATGATTCCGCGAAGCCCACTTTATTACCGAATTTCTGAAAACCGCAACTTTCTGTCGTAAATCGAGATCTCTTTACAACTTAGCAGAAACCCTTACCACGAGTACCTTAACCCATCGTCCTACGAGAGCGATGCGATGCGAAAATATCACACAATATCTGACTGTTCCCCCTTTCTTCAGCTTGAGTAGATATAGTTCTCTTTCATTGCACGTTTTCTCGGTAGCTTTACTAAGTGGTCTACGTTGTCACAATTATCAATAATTAGAAACGTTTAGAGTAAATTATTTTAATTATTTTTTCTTCGAGTCCTCATGAGCTATTATTACCTACAAGAGAATCGCTCATACCGTATAGAATAGAATAGAACTTTATTTCATCCCCTCACGGAACAAATTATTGTACGATCAACAGATAGTTGTGTCGGGTCTGACTGTGTTTGCATGTGACATGCATGTGGACCCCCGATATAGGAGAACTCCTAGTAAGGGGCAACGTTTTGTAAAAAAAAAGAAAGAAAGAAAGAAAGATGTATACCAAATACAGGCACTTATGAAATATCGAGACTCTAGGTGCGCGGTTCCAAATAGTAGTTCCTATGGAGAAGAAGTAATTAAGGGATTAGCCAGAGAGCAATGGTGGTATCGAGGCTAACTGTCACGGGTGTGCCTGTGTTTCAGGTTTCGTTAGTCATGGAAGCTTATACGTTGCACCCCTTTTGTGGATCCAGTTACGTCATATAACGTAGCGGCGTATCGCGTTTATCGCTCTCCTAAGACGTTAGGCAACCAAAAGGACCCACAAGCTAGATTTACAGCGGGTAATATAGTGAGAGATTTTATAGTGTCATTGCCATGAC
Source organism: Allophyes oxyacanthae (assembly GCA_932294325.1). Taxonomy (NCBI): domain Eukaryota; kingdom Metazoa; phylum Arthropoda; class Insecta; order Lepidoptera; family Noctuidae; genus Allophyes; species Allophyes oxyacanthae. The sequence continues at coordinate 3,420,565 of OW028617.1, forward strand.
CGCGAAGCAAACTTATTCAAGTCGCAGTACTAACTAGAGTTACTGTTAATACCGCGCATATTAGAATAGTCGTAATGACGTCATAATCATAAATTTATGTGATTAGATCTCAGGATTCAGTGACGTAATAGATACTTGGGTGAGGTTCTTAGAAAATTATTAGTATTTTAATAGACTTTAGATATTTGATTCTACATTTACTATGAAATATGGAATATTCTTGCCTAAAATTGCCGATGTCCACAAGGTCTGATTCTTAATATAAAATAATAACAACAATATATTATAATATAATATATTGTTGTTATTATTTTATATACACAAATTATGTGTTTTATATTATTAAACTTTTACAATATAAAACACTTCATGGAAACATAAAATCATTATAAAACAGTTTAAGCTTAAAATCTAAAACAGAATTGTATATACTATGATTTTATACATTGCAGGAGTTTTATAACGGTCTGCCAATAACTACAAGCTCAAATTAATAATCCCTTTCATTTAAACTTTCATATAACTAACTCGATCGCCTATTTATCAATATTCTAATCTTCGTAAACTTCAAAACTTACATAAATTTTCATATATATTTCTTCGCGATATTATTCCGCGGTAACTTACAATTGTATACGTAGCTCACTCGAAATGAAAATATGACGATGCAAAGTGATTATTTCGCGTGATTTCATAGTAGTGGTCTCGGTCTTACTAAGCGAAATTTATGTTCCAGCTCGCTTACACACGGCCCATAAAGTTTCGAAGATGCTTACAAATCAGTTTTCTTATTACAATCCACAGCTTTTTTTTTAATTACTGATATTACGGGAATTTGCTTTTACGTATGTTTACGGATAATGTGGGTGAAAAAACCTAGACACGTTTATTCAAGTTAACCATATTGTACAATACTAACTACCCGCCCGCGCCCCCGGCTTTGCAGGGGTGCAATTTTTCTACATTAAGAAAGTATTATACATATAAACCTTACGGAAGAAATGCCCTAAATTATTGTGAAAACCGCATCAAAATCTGTTGCGTGGTTTAGGAGGAGTTAGCGGATATACAGACAGACAGACGTGGAAAGCGACTTTATTTTATATACTATGTAGAGAAGAGATGCAACATGGCTTCCATTTTTAATGTTCACTTTTAACTTTTTTTTATATTAGTTTTTTGGCGCGTACGTCAAATTATGTAAGTGTAATGTCGTCTGTATAATAATAAGAAAGTGTTTTTACTTTCACCGCCTCCAAATTTAACACAAGTCAATTAGTCACTATTACTTCTAGTCATAAATAATTTGCATCGACACTTCACGCCTCTTCATAATAATGGTCAATGGCCATAAATCTCATACCAAAGAGAACTAATAGAATGGCCATATCATTCGATTGTGAACGGTACTATTGTAAACCGAACATAAATATTATCTAATATTTAAACCGAGGGTGTAGTAAAATTTAAAATACCGTTTTCTCAATTTCAGTGTTATTAGCATTCCTCAGTACCTACTGTTAGTGTTTTCTTATTTAATTAACCCCCGACAAGAAGAAGGATTTGTGTATCTATGGATCTGTGGATCTATGTATCTGCCTGTGGCATTTTAGCTCCAAAACGGATGGACCGATATAAAAGCGTTCTTTTTTAAATGAAATCTAGTTTATTCTTTATCATCTGTATCATCTTAGCTATGTTTCCTGAAAATCTGTTCAGCCGTTCAAAGCCGTTAAAAAAATCTCAAATACAAAATCACTAAATAAATGATCAGACAATAATGACAGATAGTAATATTTAATTAGTTATTATTAGTTTTTATATTTTTTTGACATTCTGGTGAATATTTAATAAGTCCAATTTAAATAAATTGATTGTTGTGACATTTTAAATAATTATATTAATATTTTATTATTGTGTACCTACCCCAGTTAATGTTGCATGCCTAAACTGGTAGAACATAGTGAACTGCGCATTCATCCAACATCTTGCAATGTACTAAATTGTACCTAACTGTGTTCAGCAATAAAGATTTGATTTGATTTGATTTTATGAGTAAAATAATACTGCTCTAATTAGAGACATAGTAAGGCGGCAAACTTAACAATAACATATTACAGATAAGTAAAAGTCAAGAATCAGAGTAAATGAATCACTAGCGCCGTATCTTGAGAATATACGAGTCTTCGTAATACAGAAGCCAAATAGAAATGTATGTTATATAGAGAGAGCAAATCCCTTAATTAAGATAAGTGGGGTGAACTCAATGACATTTCCTTCAGGATTCTTATCTCTGGGGACGGAATTGAGATTTATGGAGGACGAAGGAATTCTGTGTAGGAAATATTATCTCGTGTTAATAAACAAAGGGAAAAAAAAGCAATTATTTTTGTATTATATCCAATTTCATTTGGACTAGCAATAGCACTTTATTAAACAACAGCTTCGGAAAAATTGCTAACATTGTGCAGGCATAGCAGGACTTTCCGCTCAAAATTGGAGCTGGTCAACTAGAGAAGTACCTCCACCTAATATTGTAGTCAAATAACAAATAATTGCTCTCATACAAACGTGAGTCACGTGACCAGTCACGTTGTATGAAAAGTCAATTTAAAATTTAGAGATTTCGACCTATGTTTCTTAGCTTAGGGAAAGTTGTTCAGGTTCATAGACCTGATTACCTTCTAAAATATTGCTGGTAATTTTTATTTCACTGTATAAAATACATATTAGGATCTTGCAATGTTGTTTTAATTCATTGAGGGATGAAACGCATGCATTAGTATTGTTTCCGATCGCAGGAGTCCAGAGGGCTAATTCACGTAGATTATGACGCGCCGATCATATTGTAGTCACGCTCGAACTTAACGCGAGCGTAGAGCTGAAGATAAGGAATAAAATAGAATAGAATAGATCTTTATTTCATGTAAACCAGATACAGGCACTTATGAAATGTCGAGACTCTAGGTGCACGGTTCCAAATAGTAGATCCTATGGAGAAGAACCGGCCAGAAACTCCATGGAAACTCTTTTCAAATAAATAATAGATCTTGACAATCTTTATCAGTACAATGTTGTGGTAAGATCTGCGAGAATAATGCAATTCAATGCGAATACAAATAAAACTAGGATAATAATGAATTGCCTCTGAATAAGATTGCCATGGCAGTTACGAGCTGACCAGTTCTGACAGACGGCACCCGTTCACGAGCATGACGCATGTGTCAGCCTCGCCAAGGGAATACCAAATGTGTTGTTTTGATCAAAATTTCACTGCAACTGCGCGGCAACTGCACTTCTTTAGTTACGTGAAGTTAGCGTTAGAGTTAACCTACAAATTGTGATTAGAAAGCCTAAGAATGATGATACCCTAGTATGTATTCCTTTCTACTCAGTACTCAGCCTACCCTAAAAGGTAAAATAAATTATAATTATAAAACAAAAGAAAGTTAATTGCGTATTAAACTATAGCTTCATTAGTTTCTAATGCGCAATAAATATATTTACAACGGATTTCATGGCACTTTTACCGCATGCTTTGATTAGCAATTAATTTTCCATAAAAGCTGATTGAGTTGTGTGATATGAGCTTTACAATAACTTGGTACAGTTGAACAAATAGATAGTTGTACAGGGCCACCACATACAGGATTTTTTTTTTGTAGTGCGCTAAATTTGCGGGGTGTTTCAGTGTCCTTTCCCTAATGCAAACGCAGTAATTCACTCCAAAACAAAAAAAAAATGATTTTGTATGACTTGCGCTAGTACCTACCTAAATTATGCGCGTCCTCCATACTAAGTCAAATTTTCGTTTTGTTTTAAAGTGAATCTCAATACTGCGGTTGCGACTGAATCACTCCACAAATTATGCTCACTACATAAAAAAATATCCTGTATAGAAGACGTTTTTATTTCAGGATAATAAGTAGGTATGCATTCAAGTAATAAAACTAGATGAATTAAAAAGGAACAGCCATATTTTAGGAGTTAATTAGGTGCATGAAACTGAACAACTTTTCCCAAGGAACATAGGTCGAACTCTCAAAATTGAAAATTTAAATTCTCATACAAACTTAAATCACGTGACCAGACGCTATGAAAAGTCAGTTTTCGACCTATGTTCCTCAGGGATAGTTGATCAGTTTCATGGACCTGATTACCTCCTAAAATATACACGTGATTTTTTGCTCGTTTTTATAGATAATCCGACTCGCACTTGGCCGGTTTTTTTTTTCTCCTTTCTTTCTTTATTCAGTAACTAAAGATACTGTTCACTAAATGGGGGTCGAGTCGAGTATTCCTTGACTTATGCAGTTATGCTATAAGCGGTCCCGTTACTAAAAAGTTTTAAGAAACGATGGTTTTAGACATAACTATGATTAACTACTTGAAACATGACTATAGAGAAGTCAGTAAACCTACTCTTTGTTAATTAACGACACTTGGGCCCTAATGTTCAAATACATGGAAAATGTTAGAATAGAATAGAATAGAATAATCTTTATTTGTTAATACATAAGAACATAAATAGGTCTTTCAATTGTGTAATCAATGTGAAATCTGTAAAATCAATTTCAATAATTATCGAAGTCTTTTTTTTAACAATTGTACTCTCTATATTGCAGAAAACACTGAAAACTTCACACAATTAATTGAAAGACGAATAAATTATTTAGATTTGTAATTAAAATAAAGTAAACTTGGAAGTACTTTTGATATACTCTTTCCTAATTAAATGCAACAATGCTAGAACCTTTGTAATAACAAATATCTATACAGGGTGTCCCTAGAAGTATGGATCAAATCGAATAGAGGCGTGGGCAAGGTCATTTCCAAACATTTAACCCTGAGAATGTCGGTGCAATTTTGTACGATTCAACAGTTATGACGAATTTTTAACAAAGCAGTTTAAAACAAACACAAAATGAACCAAATACGTCGCCAACCTACCTTCAAAAATTTACATTGTAATATACATTTGACATTTAATAAGTACCTACTATTCATCAAAATGGTCCACTTCCATACAGTTATAATGAACTATGATTAAGGTTAATCCAATTATTATGCAGATACCCTGATTATAATACATATTATTATTATATACTATAAGTAGTGGAGTGTGGGAAAGATCTATAGAATGTATAGAGAATTAATAAGGTTCGTTTTATAAAGAAAATTGAAACCGACAACTTATATTGTAACAACAATCGGGAACTACGACCGACAACGTAACGTATTTATTAAAAAAACTTTGTCCCTCTTTAGAATACCAGCGCTGTGACATTTTCTATTTCTAAATGTCACAGCATTACCTATGCTGAGATGGGGGCCATTTTTGGTCTCGTCCAGGTTGCTTTAATTATTGTTTTTTCTTTTGTTATTATTATTTTTTGTTTTATTTTTATTTTTGTACTTTTTTTTGTAATTTTATTTGTTCCTGGCGAGTCCAGAATAAAACTGTTTTCTTTCTTTTCTTTCTTTAGGATTTTCTCTTGTATCATGGGTACAGTTTACAATATAAATTACATGCATACACACCCAGACCCGGAACAACTAACTGTACGTCATACAAATATTTGTTCCGTGCGGGGATCGATCCTGTCTCGTTTAGCTACTGCATGCGCTAACCGTGCCGTTAAGTTATGCTTTTGGTTCAAATATGTAAGATTCGCTCATCGTCGCATAAGATGGGCCTTGAGTGGATTTTATGGGGATTTTTCTGTGATTTTATAGGGATGTTCTGGAGATTCCATGGAGATCTTCTGGGGATATCTAAGGGATTTTTCTTTGTTCTTTGAAAAATTATTTGTCGGGTGAAATGTAAGTCTCCTAGCAATGCCTCAAAGCTAATTGCAGCTAATCGACTAATTTTCTGTGCTAATTAATGTTAAGGCCCGAGGCCATAAACCTTCCATGCAATACTATAAACATTCCTTGATGGCTGCAGTGCGAGATTGAGACCACAGCCCTCACCATCAAAAGTGGCAGTTCTACCACACACCAATCAACTAAATCGTCTCAGTATCTATATTGTTTATTTATCCACTGTTATACTTATTTCATATACATACATGTATTGTCATATTCATTTTGATATAATTTCATTATCATTTAATTTAAAAAACTTATTTTGACAACCCACTCGTCATATCCTACGCGCTGACAAGAAAATTCATATAATATTAAAATCCTTAATAAACAATGTAACACTTTTTTATTTTATTTTATTGTAGGGCTTTAATCTAATAAAACAAAGAAGTGTTTTCTTTTTTACTTTGTAGTGAAAATTTTTGTTTTAAGACTTATTCCCTTTTTCCTTGGCACTACAGAAATATATCTAAACATTTAGCTTTTAAATTGGCATTAAGAAAGAAAGAAAGAAAGAAAGAAAGAAAGAAAAAGTTTTATTTTTATTACCTTCAGACCATTATCTTTTGCCTTAAGTGTGCTTTCTTGACGATTAAACTTTCAGTTAAAAAACTATAGACGGATTCAACTGGTGAAATAAGTGAAATTTAAAACTTAGGGTGTGTAAAAACCTTCCACTGCTATACATGTATTATGATTACAAGCTAAATTTAGCTTTCAGATGAAGCTTTTCATCGGAACGCCTTTTAAACAGACACTAAGTCAGTATATTAAACATTAACCTTTGCAGGATTAAAATTTTGCAAAAACAAAAAAATTACAGTAATAATTCCAGTAGCTACTTTAAATCGCGTAGTTGTTATTATCTGTCGTAGTATGCGCATGCGTTGTAAGTAAGCAAATGTGTCGGCACGGGCACACCTCGCTGCCGACATGTACATTGTACATGACATACGGACGAGAAGGATTGACGACTCAGATGAAGAATAACTTAAGTGTAATATAATTAGTTAGAACTGGTTGAAACCTATGAAGCGTGAGTTGATCTTGAAAAAGCTGATAAAAGTCAATGATTTGATAACTGATGATTCACAGAACTAAGCAAAGTCGAGAAGATTTAGTCGTAAAGTGAATTCAGTTACCAACTTAAGACTGGCACTTGAATCAGTTAATTATCTTTAAGCACATTTTTGGCAAATAAATTATGAAACAAAAGTTTACGCAACAAGATGGATACGTATAATTGTATATACGGATGTGTATAATTGTATTGTATTGTATTTTTGCATGCCTATTAAAAGGCAAGATATGATGGACCTATGTTCTTAATAATAATGTGACATCTTAACCCCTGAGGCGTCGAACGCTGAAATAGCGCAACTCCGTCAAGCGTCGCAGGTCAAAAGCCGCCACACGGCACGCCGCTACCCTGTGCGTTATAACTATGATTTCTCGCTATTTTACTATGAAACCTATATAAACAAGTTCTTGTTTCGTAATCTAGATTAAATTGTCTATCTGATTATCTAATTGTCATGCAATTTGGGCCATCGTATAATTTTCAAATTTTTTAATTGAAAATAAAGTGAAAATTTTCGAAAGTTTGTGATTGTGCAATTAACAATCACAAACTTTCGAAAATTTTCACTTTATTTTCAATTAAAATAGTTCGGAATGCGAAAATAACTAAGCTTTATGTAATAAATATGTTTATTTACAATGTTTGTTTCATTATCTACGATTTAATCATTACAATACCTTCAAACTACGATAAACATAGTCTAAAAAATCGAAAGTCGAAACCAGTCGGAACGTGAATTTCGGCGCACGGACGGCCGATAATAAATAATTCAATTTAATTAAAATATGAATATATTTCGCATTATTTGTGTGGTATATGTGATTATATGTGGACTTTAGTCGTTTAAGACGTTTATTTGTAATAAAAACAGGATATTTGAAAATTAAAATCCCCAACTTCCTATGGCGTCGCGTGCCGTGGGATATACAGGGGTTAATGCAGGATATCTTTTGGCGAATAAAAAATGATTTGATTTGATTTGAGATAAAAAGTGTGGATTTGATTAGATGCAATAGAATGACCGTTCCATAGCTTATGTCATCTCTTTATATTTCTCTGACGTTTCATTACAGGTAATAGATTGTTGTCTGAAGAGGCTGTCCAGCCATCCCACAACTATGTACCCTCTGCGGAATCTGACGAGCGCAAATCGGATAGCACCATCTTCTAAGCCGCCATAGATCACAATCGCGACACTTCTTGACATTCACATGCAAAATGAATAATGGCAGCTATCTTAATCTTGAGACATACCGTCTGAGACAGCTAGAAAGTAGATGGTTTTATTAGATCTTGAATTTCATTTTCTTATCAAACAATTGCTTTTTGGGGATGTTGTAGAACGAGTAAGGTTGGGTTAGTAGTTACTTTCACTATAATTTGCGGAATAAAATTAAGATTTTGAAAGCAAATGTGAAAAAACTGAACTTATTTTTTAGCACTTCCATCCTTTTTTTTAACCCCCGACAGAAAAGAGAGGTCATATAAGTTTGTATTGTGTATCTGTCTGTAGCATCATAGCTCCAAAATGGATAAACCGATTTCAATGCAGTTTTATTTAATTGAAAGCTAGTTTAATCAGGTATCATCTCAGCTATATTTTATGAAAATATGTTCAGCCGTTCAAAAGTTACAGCACTTTTTCTAGTTGGAGTCGGGGGTTTTTGACGGTTAGGTTAGGTCATTTGTATCACGTGGTGAGAATCCTCGTTGATTATCAACCTCCACCTGCAGGATTAGCACTTCAGGTGGAAAAACCCGTAAAATTGAGAGAAAAAACGCTAAAGATGGTTTTGTCCCCGATTTTTCTGTCTCTCCATTTGGACGTGCTAGTCCTCCTGAGGAAGATAGGAGTATAGCAGACTATTCCCACCTATACTCTGGTGAGTATGGTGGTCCTCTTCGGCACAGATGGTGGACTTTAGGAGATAACGCTGAAGCAGCGCTTCCATCTTATCGTTCTATCACCGAATATCCTTAATCCGATATTCAGAATTCTTGCTTGCATGTTTCTTGCTGCCTCTCTGCCCTCTGTTCAAGGAATCATTTAAGTCTAATGGAGTCCACTCTTTACCATACAATCTCTCCTTTATAAGTTATGGCTGAGTAACTTGGTGATCGTAAAGCCAGTTCTCAAGCACCAGTGCCCATCACCAGCGTGGTCTATTTGGGCTGGCAGTGTGGATAGACCTGTATGAAAAATGTCGACGCAATAGGTACATTATTTTGGTTCGCGGGAAAAACCTGTTATATAGTTAAATCCATACGTGTTTAATCTTAGAAGGACACTGTTGTATCTGGTTGGATCTATCATATTAGAAAGAAAGAAAGAAAAATAACATTTTCATTTTGAACTCGCACAGGAAAAAACACAACAAGAAACATAAAACTTCATTTTATTTTATTTTGTACGTGACCAAAAATTACGTTTAAAGCCATTAAAACTTGAAGATACTGCATTCAGTGATGATTATCGCTAGATTACGCATCTGCTCATTCCACCTCATACAAACATAAAGACTTACAAAGTTTTTAATGGCATGCATAGCAATGACAATCCTTTCCTCAACCATTGAACATCGTTTATCTGATCTCCGAACACATAAAAACTATTACAATGTTGTAAAATAACATACCGCCATTGCGATCTATTGACCTTAATCACACGCATTAGAAATGTGACTAGCAAACAGAGAAATCAGACATTACACCGCGTTCCCGATATACAGGGTGCCGTATATGTTATCATATTATTAAATAATAAAACCACGTATAAAAATAATCTGCGATATTTACGCAAGTTCTTTTTTTATCATATTTCACTCTGCTATCATTCGACTAGGTGAAGGAACATCGAAGTAGAAATTTATGTCACATCTAGATAGATGTGACATAAATTTCTACTTCGATGTACTAACTTTTTTTATACGTGTAGAACAGATGTTCTACACGTATAAAAAAGTTTACAAGTTTACAAATAATTTTGGTTAGAATAACTTGGAGACTATAATAGCGTAAAGATTGTGATAAGTGTAAAATTATGAAATTTTTCTGAAATTCCTGTGGCTAAACTACAGATTGAATTTGATTTATTTTTTGTGTAAGGTCACAGAACGTGATACTTAATACGCGGTTTCATTTAATGTGATAAAACTAAGGCACCCTGTATGACGGCCACACTTGAAGCAATATTATTGAAATCAAGTGAAAATATTGTTTCCGCAACCGTTGGCGGTCTCCCATTTTTTCCAGCGCCCATCTCGTTCAGTTTCATTAACACCGAATCTTTCGTCTCTTTCGCACAGACCGTGACGGCTGACTGATCTTATTTGTTTATTTTATGTATTGTTTAGTAAAAGCTGTTTCACGGCTGTGCTGATTATGATCATTGTCCAATATTCCAGGTCGTTTTCTCATTTATTTTAATTGTCAATACTTTGACACTTTCAAATTATACAGAGAAAGTATCACAATGGTATGTCACGAATCGATTTTAATCAAAAAATTGTTTCTATATTGCTAAAATATCACGGTCGGTCGTGCGTCTTAAGAAATGGATGGCTACATTGATTCGTGTTATGATAACATCTAGTATTCAGGGCATTTCTCGAGATTTCAATAAATTCTGGTCCGTGGTCTAGATATTTTTGTACCTACATAAAAAATATTTCGTATTTATTGAATGCGTCTATTCGTTACGCAGGGAGTTTATTGCCTGCGGCATGTGATGACTTCGTTGACTTGGTGGATGTATACACATTTGTATTTCTTTTAGGGTTGCCAACTTTTTTGTAGAGAAAATAAAGTACATATATATTTTATTTTTTTAAGTTATTTTTTTAAGGTCGCTTTCTAACATCTAAGGTCATTAACGACCACAACGAACGATACAATACGGTTATACGAGATTATAAATATTTAACATTTTCAAAAAATTCAAAGTTCGTGTACACCCATTTTGACTTAGACAATTTTTTAAACCATTAGGTACATCACATATTCGTTTTTCACTGCTATAGGCCGAACATTCGACTAGAAGATGTAAAACAGTCAAGTCTAGCCCACACTTGCATTTATTTTTATCGACTTTAGTAATTAAATGAATGTGAGTCATGTTTGTGTGTCCAATGCGCAATCTGGTAATTACTGTTTGATCTTTTCTGCAACTGAATGAAGTAGGAGGTTTGTCAAAAATTGAATTTCGTATACCAAATAATTTAGATGTGTTTTCTATCTTCCAAAAATTATCCCAATGAATTTTTATTTTATGTCTAGCATATTTTTGAATTTCAGCTGGAGTTGATTTGATTGTTTGGCAGATATCATTTTCATTAGTCGCATTCCTAGCTTCGCTATCCGCTTTTTCATTGCCAACTATTCCTTGATGACTTGGGATCCATATCATTTCGAATTTATAATTATCACTCAGAAGATTTATCATTTTTTGTTTAATATCTGTAATAAGTGGATTTGTATTTTTATAATTTTGTAATGCTGTCAGACATGATTTCGAGTCAGTATAAATAATATATTTCTTTGCATTAGATTCATTATATATTAATTCTAAGGTTTTAAATATAGCTATTGCTTCACAACTAAAAATCGAGACTAAGATATAAAAATAAAGTATTATTTATATTACTTGCTATATTTTGAGTCTGTACATTCTATGTCTAAATTAAGATATATAAAAAATCATTTGTTGGTAAGTTTAGGGACAAGTTACACGCAAAAAATCACTTAAAACTTTTGTTTCTTTTAGTAAATACTAAAATAAAACCTTGATAAGTCAAAATAGGTAAAATAAAATATTTTCACGTATCAAATTTATTGCTCTCATAAAGTAACGTTTGCCCGAAATAACATACAATACTTTATTATAATTATTTATTTTTCAATATATTTAAGATATATTTTCAAATATATTCAAATTTCACACAATCCATCCATCTTTCCTTGGGTCTGCCTCTTCTCTTACATCCATCCACATACATAAAGCAGTTTTGGCGTTTTGCTTGACTATGGGCAGCTTTAAGAACAAATATTATTCGATAAAGTGTAGAATTTCTGTTAATAATTCAATAAATATCTACAGCTAACGAAACTACTTTATGTTTATATATTGGTTTCTGTACAAGTATTTATTTGTTTTAATTAAAAGGTCATGGCATAAGATACATCTTACAGAAATTTCATATTGTAATGACACTACAATATGGAGTCTCTGTTGGTGGAAATAGGTAATTTCACGCAAATATATTATTAAATTTGTAAACGTTTGTCGTTATTTTCTATTGTGAAAGTGAAATTTACACATGCGTATAGTACAACACAACTAAGAAGTCGCATCGGCAAACTTCGTAAAAACGATCACTTCCGAATTGCGCGCGTCTTCAAGACCACGAATGTTTATTAGTACTGCAGTAAAACATGATCTTTTCGCTAATGCAATAAGTTGTACAAATTTAAACGAGCGACTGCCATTGGTTGTTCGATGAGGTACATCGATGTTACTTCTTAGTTGTGTCGTACTGTAATAGAAATCCTATATTTATGTGTGGTAGGCTAGTCAACTTCGAAGAGTGAATCTTGTGACCTTACCACATGAAGAAATTTGAGAAAGAGCTCCTGTCGTGTGGTATATTGGTCAGGCTTCCCCGAATTATTTACACCTCTCAATAAAGGCTCAGTTGAAAACCTGCGTCAGGTACTAGTGGTCTGGCATTTTGGTGTACTAGACCTGTTTAGCGCAGCAGTGAGGCTCACAATTTAACTCCAAGACCGTCGCTCGTGACAGCCCGTGCTGAGCCTGTACTACACATGCCCCCCTAATACGACACGGTTGGCGCACTGTTGACTGTGCTACCTATCTGTTAGATAGCTGTAGCAACTTAATTATATTGCAATACCTACCTAACAGACAGCACAGTCTTTTTACTTACCATTGTAGAAATATGTGTAGCTAGAACCTATCTACAAAGTGCCATCTTATCACCTCATAACCAAAGGTATAACAAACGTGTCTTCACGTAAGTCAGGAACTCTGTTTACCCCGTTAACGCTCGTGCCGTGATGTTAGTACGTAATAAAGATCTACTTACACATTTCTCCTTGGCAAGGTAAGCTGGGCGGCCTCAATATGGGATGTTATGACTCGGAGCCGCGTAAAACAATAACCCATTATATTAAGAGTGTTGTAAAATGTAAGTAGTGATAAGAAGCTCAGGATATTAAATATAATGTAGCTACTTGTTTATGTTAGTTTTGTTATAATTTGCTTGGAAATACATGGTATTTATTTATTTATTAAGATCTCCAACAAGAAATACACAATAGGTACCTAGGTAAATCAAAACCTTACAATAACTATCTTCGAACCCTGTGCTTCCTCAGTTACAAAACCACAGCATGTATTAAAAAACCAACAAACAATAGACCAATAAAAATTAAATAACATATTTTCAAATACATAAAAAATCAAAATACATTAATTTAAAAAAATAAACAATTTATAATAATTAGGTATATATAAAAGTAAAGAAAGAAATTAAAATAATGTTATATAAAATATAATAGTTTATCACAATACAGCGTGAAATAAAATTGAGCAGCCATTAATTTAGGAGGTAAGCAGGTCCAACAAAACGTATAAAACATGACCGATAAAAAGTTGATACTGCGGCGACCGCTCTACTGTTATTTTCATAAATTATACTGTTATCTCTACTTTTTTTTTTTATTTTTTTATTGAGAAGAACTGTTACATACTCAGTACAGGTCTACGAGTGGTTGAAATTCAACCACATTTATTAAATATATAAATTTTATCTTTCCGCACTCAAAGGATACCAAATCTCCCTCATCCCGTATGTATGGGATGTTTTTTCGCCACAAAACTATCCAATAAATCAAATCTGAACATAATTTCGAGGAGCATATTCTTTTTAATTATGGTGGTTTTCATTTTATATTATTCTAGTTATAAATTGTAGGATTTTAAGAACCTTTCCTTCTTTCCCTATAGTCAAAAACTAATGAAGCCTTCGCAAAATACGCACAGATGTATAATCGTAAAATATCAGATAGGTATAACAAATAATGCCATTCACCAAGTTACAATAGATACTTATGTGACCTTAATTTTCATTCATTAAATAAATAAAAGTAAATAAATAACTTTAGCAAAGAGAAACCATAGGTATTATGGCTATCTGACATAGTCACTAAAAATTAAAATAAGAATAACTTATGTTTTTATATTTTTATATTGAATAGGGTTTTGACCACTATTTCCCCTGATGTTAAGCAATGATACAGTCGAAGATGGTGTACACTTATCTAGAAGTAATAGGTAACTCGTGCCTTGAAGATTCTCGGGTTATAACTTTATCCAAACCGTAGATTCCACGGCATAAAAACTATATTTTGTAGCCTTTTTAATCATAGTAAAACTAGTATTTATTAATACCAGTACTTATTAAATATACCAGCAACTTTAATAGCATAACAAAATAAATACAAATAATACCTTACACAACAAAATTACCGACTGCCATGTAACCCCAAGCTTTTTCTTTCGAAACACAGTGAGGTAAATACCTTTAGAGTACACTAACTCCATCGATACTCATACCTAGAAAGATTTAACCACCATACCCATTAAAATAATCGTAGTTACTTAAGAAAGTTATAGGCCATTTCACTTTCATACGATCCACCCAATGTTTGTAACGAATACCTATAAATAATAATATGAGCAATTATCTGACTGGTCGGTAATAGTGTTCACCTTTTTTTTTTACCTTAAGGTGGATGTGGAGATTTGAAATTCGAACTGACAATTTTTAAGAAAATTTTATATTGCAAATTATGTCTCATAGGTATAATTTTTTTAAACATATAGATATTAAGCGACAAATACCTATTGCATTGAAATTAGGTATCTATAGGTATCTACTCCGCTTTTTCTTATTTGTCTTATTTAGTAAACAATCTTCACACAACTCATTAATGAAATAATCATTTAATAAAATACAACAAATCGTTTACCACATGTATATTTGGTAAAAAGTGATTAATTATCAAGGACAGTTGAATTTAACATGATTTTCATATATTTAAATAAAAAATTCTTCAAAAAAAAATGTGAAAATTGTTCATTATGTAAGAAAAAACAGAACATAATTATGTATTAATAGTATATATTGAGCCAATTCGCTAAAAAAGGCACCGAAGAAATCCAAGTTGCAACATTAATTGTAAAAATAAAATTATAAAAACAAGTTTTCACAATGTATCATTTTAATTATTTTCAAAACGAAATAATTACATATGAAACGCAATGCAATTATGTATTTTCGAATATTACAAAACGTCTCAAACGTGTTTACAATTTTACGTAAGAATTAAGTACTCATTTTTTCTATTAAATATTTAAAGATGAGAGCATCCACTTTAATCGTCGAGTCTAAAATAGCCCTAATAAAAAGTGAAAACTCGCTTTAACACGTGTTGGATGCACACGCCCCGCTGTTTAGGCTTGACGCACGTGGGCAGTTTGTCGGCGCGATTATTCACGGCACGACCAGTTATGGTAGAATATTTGTATTGTTTCGAGAGAACTTTAAATGAGATAAATATGTTTGTCTTAGGCAAAAAATTACAGTTATTATGTTATGTGTAAAAGTGTTATAATAACTTCGTTTTTAATTATCTATAGTCGTAACTAAAATGTCGTTGTAATAAATTTCTCTCAGTTATTTTTTAACCGAGCGACATTGTCAAATATTTCCACAGTATTTTGGCGTTCCTTAACATCACAATATACAGGGAAATTTAAAATATACCTACCTGAAACCTCTGAGTATCTAATAACTTCGTGATTCTAAACAACGTTTTATCTACGACTTTGAAAAAAATCTATAGAATACACACACACACCATCGAGAATATTTCGAAGCCCTCTCAGGTGCCTGGTTCCTCCTTGCAGCGAAGTTTTCCTTCATAATTATTGAAAACAACTTAACATAATTTCCATTTACTTTAAAAAAAGTGGGGTGTTATAAGTTTGTAGTTCTGTGGCATCGTAGTTCCAAAACGGATGGACCGATTTCAATGCAGTCTTCTTTTTTTCATTGAAACTTTTTTTAATCGGGTATCACCTTAGCTATGTTTCATGAAGCCGTACAAAAGTTACAGCTCTTTTTTAGTTGGAGTCAGAAGTTTTGGACGGTTAAGTTATCTTTCATCACGCGATATAGCTAAGTATAAAATACCAATTATTTTAAGATGCAATTGACAGCAGAATATTTGTCGCTCTGTCTAACAAAACAAAAATAAATCTAACGCAATATTTACTATAATCACCAGTAATTTAAAACACCAATTCAATCCTCAATCACATCGATAAGGTGGAGTAGAATCGATCTTAGGCGTGCTACATGTGGGCGACAAGTCGATTTGTTTATAGATCGAACGCGTTTTTGGAACGCGACAACACGTTATCAGATCGTGGAGTGTCGCAAGACAAGTTTGTGTGCTCTGATAAGACAGTTGTAATGATAAAATGAGAGTGACAACCAGCCTTACGAGTTGTCTGATTAGATTTGGTCTAATTATCTAGTAGTATATTTCTCTTTATTAATAAGTTATGTGAGTTTGAACTTCGAATCTGGGGGTCTACCGCTTAACAAAATGGTAATGAACATCAGACTCTGGTAATAAACTTCAATACGATCGTGAGAGAATAAACTTCGAACTACCGTGTAAAAAATTACCGATGATGAAGATCGGAGTCCCGACATGATGATCGGTAATTTTTACTTATTATTATTATTTACTTATTCTCATGTAACCTGCAGGACCACTGTGCAAGTATCTTAAAAAATATTTTAGAAGAAACGGTAATGCTATATAATGATGCCAGTGCAAAATGAAAGATATCCATCATTTAATTTTTTTTAAACAGGTTTTACCTCTTTAATTAATATACACAGTTCGATAGTAAATTATCTTGAAATTCTGGCCACGTCAAAAACGGTCATAGAGATTCGAAATTTAAAAAAAACATCGCTATACAGCTTCTTCGAACCGTTGATGCGTACCCACTATAATTACTGCGAACAATTATCTAAAAACAAGTGAAAGTTATAAATATCGCTGGCTTGTATCTAAAAAGAATTCCAAAATCAAACGTTGACGTTCATTGACTGATTACTATGTAATTTTACTGACGGTTTTTACACTAATTAAGCAATGAAAGTAACTATACAGAGCCTGTAGACTATTAGCAATTACATCATGTACATTGACGGTTTACTAGGTAATTTTATTGACGTCTCACATACCGAGACAGTAATGGATGTTAAAGTATTAGAGTCATTCTTCTGTCGCCTGTTACGTAAAGCCTTCGCTCGCAGAATCTCTAATGTCCCTCGTCCGTGACTCTAATGCTGATGGCTTCAACTTCTGAATTTACGTGACTCGTCGTTTAGTGAAATTAAAAGTGTTAATTTTGTTTTGTTGTTATTTTTAAACGAAAGAGACTTTTTGGGAGTTTGTTGCCGATTACCGTTAATTTTACATCTTATTTTGGAGAAAAGATTTAAAAAAAATCTTTAACATTACGTAGGATCGTCAGAAATTTAAGGGTTGATTTTTCATTCGCCAGTTAACAATATCCGAAAAAATAAATTTGAATTTTTGACAGCTTCCCTGTAAAAAATCTGTCAAGCGTCAAATTTATTCGATGTAGGTACCTATAAAACATTATCAGGCGATTAAAAAATCATTTCGATCAATCAGCCATCGGGACTAAAAAGGTAGGACCTCAAATAGTAATAAAGAAATGAAATTGTTGTTTTTTTCTTACTAAAGCAGACACAAACAAATAGTAATAAAAACATAAACAGTAAATTTTGAAACATGAAATGTCAATATTTTGACATTATTTTGATGTTTAGAAACGTCAGAATAAAAAATTATGAAATTTATGAAAATTTTGACAGTTTCTGGGTCACTAAAAAAAATAGAATAAAATACAAATACTCAGCTATTGCAATCTGCTATTAAACCTCCTAAACCGACCCGTGGTCATCATCCTGAACATTAGTGATAGTTAAACTATTATTTCAACTGACTGAAATTCCTACGCAAAAGCAAATTGAAATTAATATGAATGCTGATATTTCACATGCAAAATATCAAGCAAAAAAAATCATAAACAGCCACTCATAGCGGTTTGTATAAGGAAATGGCAGCACCCAAACATAATTATTACCAATGGTTGTATAACTTAAAAGTTACGATTGTTACAAACGATTACAGCGGAGATGATCGTAATAAAAAATCGATTCGATTTGTATCGGTTAGTCCGTCCTCATATCGATTGTTTTCTCACAATCTGATTACGGTCGATTTTTTATTATCACGAGTTTATCGTGATACTTTTTGTGACTAAAAATATATTAGTTACGGTAACTTATTTTTTCGGGTTAAGTGCGTGACACGATTTGTTTTATTAATTCCGTACATGTTAATATAGAAATTGATGAACACTTTATGTAGGTAAAAAGAGTGATGTTTTTGTATTGCATTTTTTTAAGCAAATGGTACCTTAAGCAACCAATTCTGAAATCATGAAAAACATTACAGCTGTTCCATACGAAAGTAAATACTTAAGTGGACCAAAATGTATGGAGTAGCCGATTCTTTTTCACTATTTTAGAACGGGTTCTAACTTCTATGTAAAAGTTGTATAGAATAATATTTAAAAATGTACTGTGTATTATAAGCCTATTTTGTAGTTGACTAAACAGACACAGATATAGTCTGATATTTTGAAATTAGGACTGTCAGTTTCAAAATGTCTATTAATTTATTCTTCAAAATGCGACGCTGCTATGCAAAATCGTTAATATCAATCTCCATAAACATAGCATTTTTAAGAACAAATAGTGTAAGTTCATCTTAAGTACCAACTTACCGTCCTAATAGCAAAAAAATCGGCTTATATGTACCTATAACTAGCGACTCGTCCCCGACTTCGCGCGGGTGCAATTTCTTTACTATCCTTACATTCAATATGAAAGTATTATCTATAGGTACATATAAACCAAAAAATGCTCAAAAAGATGGTGAAAACCGCATCAAAATCCGTTGCGTGGTTTAGGAGGAGTTAGTGGATATACAGACAGACAAACATATGCGGAAAGCTACTTTATTTTATCCTGTATAAAAGATAAAGAAGATGTAATATTGTCATCCCACGGTATGACGGTACCCTAAAAATTGATTTGTGATAAACGATGCTCTAATCATACCGTTAGCGGATGCGAGATCTACTTTTTGTAATGATTAATTCTTTTAATCAACATACATCAACTTTTATGTCACTTTTTTGCAATAAACGTCTCATTTCTAGACTACAAAATAGATTTATGAATTACATTTGTCATAAAATACATAAATAAATTTCCAGAATGAAGTAAGATTACTTTTGTTGACACAAACCATTAGAAAAATAATAAAATGATGTTGTTGTCATAACAAATTATCAAATTGAGTTTTTTGGCATGATTTACGAACGCAAAAATGTTTTTAATTTATGAGCTGTCAGGATGTCGGTAACAATTTATGACTTTTAAAAACCTAGATTTACAAGTTTGATGTTGTTATTATAATACCGAGACCTAGATACCGAGATGAGTCCGATATC
Source organism: Allophyes oxyacanthae (assembly GCA_932294325.1). Taxonomy (NCBI): domain Eukaryota; kingdom Metazoa; phylum Arthropoda; class Insecta; order Lepidoptera; family Noctuidae; genus Allophyes; species Allophyes oxyacanthae. Next base: position 3,440,232 of record OW028617.1, read on the forward strand.
ATGTGACATTTATAAATCATTGAAATATTTTAAAATCATTTCGTCATCCAGTGACAACGACAAAATCATCAATGCCTAAAATCATCACTCGATAATGACCATGACGGAATGAACGTGAACTTTGGCTTCGGCTGTGACATGACAATGACAAGATGACAACATGCAATGCATGAATCGGTGACAGTTAGAGAAAAATCATTGATGATTTCGTCATTGTCCCCGTCATCTATATTTTTTGTCATTGATATTGAAAAATCATCATTCAGCCCATCTCTAGATACGTAGGTACCACCTTTTTGGTGGCATGCACGTTTGTGACTCAACCGAAGTATCGAGCGGTTATTGTGACCAAGAAAAAAAGAACAGACTAGCATCAAAGAAAATACATTGGCCGCAACTAGATACACTAAGTGCCTAGACGTGCATGAAAGCAATCAGCAAAAGATATCATTCATGGTCTTTGAAACCGTATAACTTTAACTTAGGGTTGCCAGATGGCTGGGAAATTTGAGAACGCTCTAGAATTTTGGGCATAGCCCCGTATCTTTAATTATATGTTACTGTCCTAGATAATAGATTTTCTTGACAAATTACGGCACGTCGGCGATTTCTGTTAGAAGTTTCTTTTTATGTAGTTGATAACTCAGGCTGACATTCAGAGACGACAGAAACAAGTCTAAGCGTGAACTTACGCTTCTATCTGTCAAACTTACGAACAAATTTTGACAGATGGAAGCGTAAGTTCACGATTAGACTCGTTTCTGTCGTCTCTGAATGTCAGCTTTACAGTCTTATTCATAAAATACCTAATTATCTTAAAGTATGCATATCTATGCATATAGTGCTCACTAGATAAATCGTTCACTAGTTTCTAGACAGTAATTTGCATTTTTCTTTTCCCTTTAAATAATATTAAAAGAAAAAACATTATTGCGATTTAATTCAAATAATAGTTATTTCAATAAAAAATTCTAACGTTACACCAGGATTGTCCCGACTATGAAAACGCTGTATCTGACAACCCTACCTCAATCTGTCCTAGAATATAACGTGGTACTACGAAATTCCAATTTAAGTCAGGTGTGCTTTTTTTCGCTCGCCAAAAAACGTCGCATCTAAATATTTTAAATTCAGCGCCAATCGGGAGCAGTCGTGCGACCGCGCTACTTAAGCCTAAATTCATCGCGAACTTCAATTCAGCCCATTCTCTTCTGCGGCTTGCCCATTATCAGCCAATTTTCCCGCTCAGTTATAAACGAAATTACGAAAGAAAGAATAGTATGAAAAAAAGTGTTTATTCTTTATTTGTCAGTCCACTTTCTATAGTCTTGTTGTACATGGATGTTGTTTGTTTTTTGTCAACTAAAACCAGACGGTACCCACAAATGTTTGTACATGTTTTAAGGTCATTTTCACTTTCGTCTGTGTTGCGGGTGAGTGTAGTCGAGCGCAAAAGTATTTACAATTTAAATGTGTTCATGTTGACGTTGCTCCAAATGGCGGGGATTTTGTTTCGGTGAATTTTTTCGGGGATATATTTTATTAATGCTTCGCACTTAGCCTCAGTGGAGGATTACGTGTTCGCGTATCGTATGCAAACATTTGGAGTAAAAACAAATAAATATTTATGTGTGTTTGGTTTTTCTCCAGATGTTTTTCGTAAAAGTTTCACGGCATACGATTTATATAAACATTTCACAGTGTATATCTTTTTGTAGAAACAAATGTTTAAGACTAAGTTACATATCTTTTTACTAGTTATTAGATATTATTCATTATTATCATTTTCTTACTTTTCTTTGTATTTTGATGATAATACCGCCAAAACAAAATCTTAAATATTTTTTGCTCTTAAATCAATAAATTTACTTATTGATGCATTTTAATTAAGCGAAGTAGATAATATAATACAATCGACAATTTTTCCGGGCTAAAATCGTTTGCGCCCGGCATTCAAACGCAGAGATACTCTTGTTCATATTTTGTCACAATATATCACAGCGAAGTATCGTGACTGTACATCAAATTGGGAGATGCCTATTTCCAGCAATGGATTTCAATAAGCTTAATTGATTAAAAGATTTCAATCTATGACAAACGAGTCGTAAAATTACTTGATCAATTTCGTCGACGACTGTACCGTGTCCCACAAAAACAGGCGAAGTAAATCAACTATTATTTTTTAATATTTGATTTGCCCTTAAATGTACTGAAGATAATAGCCTTTTTATTTTTAAAGTAAGTAAATAAGTAGCTTCACGGTACTTTTCGGTGCGAGGTGATGTTGACCCGCAACCAGGTTAGGGTACCGGGTTAGGTTAAAAATAGACGCAACGGTCAGGTTAGATACAAATCATCTGTTTAGAAAAGATCCTGTAACCAGTTTACGATATAGAATAGAATAGATCTTTATTTCATGTAAACCAGATACGTACAACACTTATGAAATGTCGAGACTCTAGGTGCACGGTTCCAAATAGTAGATCCTATGGAGAAGAAACTCCATGTAAACCAATATCAAACTTATACGTCAAACCATCTATGATAATATGATAATATTGACGTACCCAAGAACCTTGTACATAAGGTTCTTGGACGTACCTAATTCATGAAATTATTTCACGTTTATTAATAAGGATTGTACCAAATTATTTTATTTTTTTTAAACGTTGCTCGATCCAATTATTTCGCTTGTATGGGTACGGTTTACAAACATAACACGTCACAAACACACACACCCAATCCCAGAACAACTATCTGAATGTCATACAAATGTTCCGTGCGGGGATCGAACCGCACGTAGCGCAGAAACTGAATCGGATAGCCACATCGCAAACCGTGTCGTCAAAAAAAAACTTCCAAATAACTTTAGCAGTAGTTACACGTTCTCATTACACAAGAATGAGAATGACAATAGAATTTCATTAGGGACAGAGGCTTTGTCGTTCGGTAACAAATTGAATGTTATCGATACATCGGTACTGATAGAGATGGTTTTAAGAATCGATTGTGATCATGGGAAAGAAGTAACGATTAGTGGGTTCACATCGGAGCATGGGTATCTATTATAAGTACCATTAGAGTGCCCTAAAAGAAAGAAAGAAAACTAATTAATTTGGTTGCAAAATTGAGGCACCATAATCAAGCAGGTTTTTTTTTTTTTTTATGTACTATAATTATAACTAGTGGTCGCCCTGTGGTCGAAATTCGACCGTAATTTTGGCTTTCTGCACTTCTCCATATAATTTTTTTTATTTTTCTACCATGCTATATGATCCCGTAGGAGCCCCCAGAACGAACAAACAATGGCGGTCGCTCGTTTAAATAATTGTAGAACTTATTGCATCAGCGTAAAGATCATGTTTTATTGCAGTAGGTACTAAAACAAACAAAACAAAACAAAACACACATAAACACAAACACATAAACATTCGTGGTCTTGAAGACGGGTGAAGTTCGGAAGTGATCGGTTCTACGAAGTTTGCCGATGCGACTTCTTAGTTGTGTCGTACTATACATATTGACAGACCGACACAAAAAATAATAGGTTAAGTATCTTTAATATTCAAATAACCGACCTTTGACCTTTTTAGTCGTTATTTTATTCAATTCGGAACAAGTTGTCGTTGAGTCAATAATATTTTATTATTCATATAACTTTCGTGAATCATAATTTATTAAAATTATTTTTGTAATTCGATACTTAATTTATTCTTTGTTTTATGGTTTCCTGATATTTATGGCTTGTTAGGAAGCACGCATTAAAGTTTGTAGAACAAATTAATCGCTTAGCTGCCTATGACTTTTTCTAAGAATTTCACGTGTCGTTAAAACGGTCTATGTAACTATCGAATGCTTGGCTAAAAGCAATGGAGAAGATCTAATCATAATTTCTCGCTGCCAAATAAAACTATATCATCCTGTCTTTAGCTAGGCTAACATGCGCGCCGCGACAGAAATTTGTCGTCATGACAAGACAAGATAATGCCTCTAAAAACCTGTCTCCGCACGAGAAAACGCGACGACAAAATTTTGTCGCGGCGCGCATGTTAGTCCGACTGGTAACCGTGTCAACACGATAGACAGAAAGAAGTAACTAAAGTCTAACTCTGTAGGTACTGAAGACTATAAACTACGCGTTTTCAGTAATCGGGCTTCGTAGCTCAGTGACCATAGAACTAGGTATAACACTATCTCACTGCGCACCTGAAAATCAATAACCTAACCTTCAAAAACCCCGACTCCAACTAGAAAAAGAGCTGTAACTTTGGAACGCCTGAACAGATTTTCATGAAACATAGCTAAGATGATATCCGATTAAACTAGCTTTTGATTTAAAAAAACTGCATTGAAATCGGTGCTTCCGTTTTGGAGCTACGATACTACAGACTGGTGCACAGATACACAGATACACACTAAAAACTTAAAACACCCCTCTTTCTTGTCGGGGGTAAAAAAGACTAACAATTCTGATACAAATTCAATACATAACCTCAAACAGTGTTTCTAAAATAATTACACGAAACCTTTTGTTCTAAACTCAAAAGCGAACCCTTCAAAATCCGGCTAACCTTCCAAAGATAAACAATGAACGACACATTTATAATTAATAGAGAATATTTCTATAACGCATTGTGTTCAGTTACTTAATTAAGTGAACAACAGCGTGCGGTTTTGTGCCAGCTCAAAAATGTATAGAATGTGGGTCAGTGCTCCTGTGTGGAAGGGTAGGCATGTGGCCCTACCATCGGTAGCGGTAAATGGGAGATTTATTGTTCTACAGTAACCAAAGTGCGAGTTTTTCTCGACTTCGATCATAGAAAGCCCAAAGTGTTTAAAAATATATTTTTATCTTTTTTTTTTAATCTTTGTCCCTCTCTTTTATTTCTCATGTATCCAGGGTACAGTTTACAAACATACATGTCACATGCAAACACACCCAGACCTGGAACAACTATCTATACATCATACAAATAATTGCTCCGTGCGGGGAACGAACCCGCGCCGCGGCACGTAGCATAAAAAGCTTAAGCCACTGCAAAGTTTAAAAAAAAAAAATTATAACTGGTCACTAAAAAAAAAATTATGATGATGATGATTTCTGTGTTGGTCCCATAGTATAAGTTGTTGGTAATAATTAGTATAATTACCCCTTAAAGGGATCGGGACTGGGAAGGTAGGACTTGTATAAAATATACTGCCCAGTGAATATTTATTTGCAATTTGCTTATCAGATGTAAAAAGGTACTGAGCTACTTAGCAGGTGGCGACCAGATGCTGCCGACAAAGCTGCAGCAATTTATAAGATACATCTGTCACAATAACTTTGTCTTCAGATAACGTAGAGATATGGAAATCGAGCCGCATAAAAACATAAATATTCGGCATACCATTAAGTTTCATTCAGTCATTAAGTTCATTATCATTCAATAATCAAGTTCATTAAATTTTATTATTTATTTGTGTGTGTCTGTTGTTGTGGTTAATAAATGTAAATAGTTTCTTTCTTTTTATTCAGATCTATGAATAAAAAAGAATAGTTTTGAGTTCTATTCTGTTCTATTGAATATTTTTCATTTCTTTTTTTTAGTATTACTTGATTAAATGTATGGAGCAGCATATAAAATTTTTCGCGATTTCAGAGCTGGTCCTGTAGTCAAAGTTGTTCATAATGATGAGAACAATTACCAGATAGAGGGATCTGAACTAGAAAGCTAGGACTGTATTTATTTTGCCTGATATGACATTAAATAAATTGAAGTGAGTGCAATATGATATTGGATTACGTGGCTTCTTAGCAATCTACGCAAATTTACGCGCCTCTAGGCAGTTTGTCAGTATTAACTTGGTAAAATTAACCGCCTATGGACGTAGCGTCATATCAAACACTAGCTTCCACCCGCGGCTTCGCCCGCGTGATATCTTTATAAATTATAGCCTATTACTCAGTGATAACAAAGCATTATGCTGATAAAAGAATTTTTAAAATCGGTGTTGTAGTTTATGATTTTATCCATTACAAACAAACAATCAAATCTTATCTCTTTATAATATTTCCTTTATTCATTTTATATACACAATTTAAACATTTTTAAATACATATTATTGAATTTTATAAAACACATATTTAAAAACATAAAAATTAAAAACCAACCGGCATCGGGAACAGGGTCCAAACTACTGGTGGCTATGGTTCCAGAGAGATGAACCTCCTCACAATGTGTGCCGTGTCGAGGAGTACCGCCTTCTGTATCAAGCCCTTGATCCAACCACCCAACGAGAGCCTCATAAGATGTTGGTCGAGGCTCTTAGCTTTTTAGTCATTGGCCGTAACGACGATCGGCACTACGACTGCTGAGTCCAAATTAATATTATTATTATTTATTAGTACCTATAGCCGAAGAAAAATACGCCTCTGGTCGTGACAACGGTGAAAGTGTTACAATATTTGAAGATAATTCAAATGTGGATGCCGTTTATTTACTGCCAACTTTAGCCTAAAGACGGCTGACCAAATCCATAAAACCTCCTCAGTACATCTACGCTCAAGGTCACATAATTCAAGTTGTCATTTCCAAAACATTCTCCAACCAAATTCCACTTTATTCCCAGATCATGCAAAAATGTAGCATCATGTTAAGCTTAACTTCAAACTGATTCATGGTAGGGGTTCTGACATCCCGTAATAACCGCCGCGAATGCTTCAAAATGTCGTTGTCAACGTGAGCTCCACAATTTATAGAATAGTTTACATATATATGTCGCAGGGATGTTGTCAAACCAGTGATATTATAATTTCACTAGTAAAATTATACACGAAACTTTGTCAACTACTTCCATTTCTCACAATTTCACGGGCTCATTTCAGTGACATTATAATTTATCTAGACCTACGCAGTAATATTGCAAGGCAGTAATATTTTGACAATTTCACTGTATGTGCAAGGCCGTTAAATTGTGAGACGGTCAATGATTGGTCCGTTTTCAATGTTAAGTGAAAATGAGTTAAGTTAGGTTAATGACCAATGCACATACAGTGAAATTGTCAAAATATGACTGCGTGGGTCCAGTGGAATTATAATGTCACTGAAATGAGCCCGTGAAATTGTGAGAAATGGAAGTAGTTGACAAAGTTTCGTGCAATTATAATTTCACTAGTGAAATTATAATATCGCTGGTTTGACAATATCCCTACGACATATATAAGCACATAATTTGAATTTCATGATATTACTAACGGTAGGTTATGATGACACGCGAGGCTGCGTGTAATCTGTTGTGATAGATAAGTACTGTTATTTCGGAATGTAGACATGTTAAACAAGTACCTACACATATAAGCCTTCTTATTACTTAAACATTAAAATTAAAATATAAAACTGAGCACCTAGGCGTCAAAGTACTCCTCCTCATCGCTGTCAATTGGTAGCGTGCCCAGAAGACTGGCAGCATTGCCACGTTGAATGGCAATGCTTATTCTTTGACCAAGGAATAGGCTAGCCCTCGGGTCACGCGTAGCGTCGACCAACCGTTTTGCAATATCTCTGAAAAGGATACGTGCATTCGGACCCCATGACCCAAGCGTTTCGACGCCAAACGAATAAAATTTCAAAGCCTTCTTATAATCAGATATATATCTGCCTACTCTAGTAGATATATACTCTAAATTCACTCTATTCAGGAGTAATTATTCATATGCCCGTCCTTATAAATTATACACACCCTTATTATTTATTTAAATAAAAAAATCGTTACTAGGTAAAATAAAGGGTGTTGTTTATTGTATATTCACTTTATATACAGGCGTAATTATTGCTACGCCGGCCCTTATAAATTATACAAAAAGGTATAAACAGTGGATTATAGATTGTCGTTGTGACCTGCTGAATATTTTATTCGCCATCAAATATTCATACTCAGCGCGGTAGGCCACTCCAAACCCAGCTCGCTTTATCACAACGACGATTAAAAGTATATTCGAGATATAACCTTGTCCCGGAGTCCCTCCGTCTATGTGCCACGGCTAGTCCTCTGGGAGGGAGGACTCACGGAACAACGTTGTAATGTGAAAAAACAGGAATAACAGAAGAATGACATTATCAGGAACACACAGTAGGAACCATTTATTGTACTTGATACATATCGTTATAATTAAAATTGAAAAGTTGATCTTTAAAATAGAATGTTATAATAACAAAAATTTCACATGATCTGTTCAACTTTCAGATCTGGAAGTTACTTGTAAAATTAATAATAAATATAACGACAACAGTATGTGTCTTCTATGTGTAATAAATGTATTGTTAAAAGTGAGGTAACTACATCATAGTTCGTCACGTTGGAGTTTCGAATAACTTTTCCACGCTAGTGGATGAAATAGACTTTTGCGCGCCAATTTCGAATAATAAAGAAAGCCTTTCCGAGCTAATGAGTTTGACGACACGGTTGGTGCAGTGGCTAAGCGATTAGCTTTCTGCGCTACGTGCCGCGGGTTCGATCCCCGCACGGAACAAATATTTGTATGATCACAGATAGTTGTTTCGGGTCTGGTTGTGTGTGCATGTGACATGTACCTATGTTTGTAAACTGTACCCTCGATACAGGAGAAATCCTAAAGAGGGGCAAGGTTAAAAAAAAATGAGTTGAAAACATAATTTTGCAAAGAAGGTATCTTTTTTACCAAATCTTTCTTTAAAGCACTTTTCACAACTATTAATAATGGACTTTTTTTTAATAATTTAGATGCAAGTACCCAATTGATTAAAACACAAGTTTCTTATCACTAACCCAAATATCGTATAACATAATGCATGGAATTCCCCATGTTCATTCACGGACATCCGAGATAACATCTGACCCACAGCACAGCATGTCTTATGTAAATTTTATAATCTGTGGAGTCATTAGATGCGAAGATTCAGCCGTACAAGAGTTGCGCGTTTTACGTTTAGTTGCGGTACATTCGTGTACGATTTGCAATTCAAAAATGGAAGCCAGATTTTGTTGGACACGGCTTTTGTCGGCTGGTCGAGCGAAGTAGACTAATACCTACTTATCTCCTAGGTTAATATTTTAAACGTAATTTAACGTTAACGTTAGCTAATTTTGAATAAAAAATATCCGTTTAAACTATTTTTTTTTTTAAGATTTTGTATTTTTACCTTTTCAGGGAACAATTTTTTCACAGAAAAAATGCGTATGTTGTGTAAAACAAAAATGCGATAGAATTATTGTATTTATTATTCAAAATTTGTTTACGTTAACGTTACGATACGTCAAAACATTCGTGCTCGGTCTTCTGGTACAGTTGATAGCTGGAATCCTTCCTTGCCCTTTCCCTTTTTCCAAAACTTTTTTTTTTTAATATTTAGACAACACAAAACGGCGATCTATGAAAAGCCTACTTTTGAACTTGTTAGTTGGTATTATTTGTAGAATATTACATTGCGATGAGTTTGAATTTGACATAATATTATGTAATGTTATTATATTTAACTAATTCTTTAAATAAATTAATATTATTTTCATACTGCTAATTCACTATAATTATAATGGTTTAAGAGATGTACTTGCTTTCAGTCATTCTAATGAAGAATATTAAATTAATAATGCAATTTTTTTATAATCTTCATGTGCTGTGTCCATTAAATATTGCCTTCATTTCTTTCATAAATTTCAGAAAAGTCTTTTCCAATAATAAATTAATTTGAAAGGCGGCAACACAGGCGGCAAAGCTATTCGGAAGATTAAAATTTCGAAGAAAAGAAAATTAGGTAACTAAATTGAGTTGGCTAAAAGTTCTGAGTGGGCAGAAATAGTCTGGCGATTATTCTGAGAAAAGAAATTCTGTGGAGAATGTTAATCCAATGCAAATTGGACGGCTTGTAAGAAATAATTAGAAGAATGGTGTTAATACTTTCAGGGAATGGATGATGTAACGGTTAATAGAAAGAGTTGAAATCCATGTAATTGGTTACGTTTTAGTTTTACAGGAAATGAGGTAATTTTGTAACAGTTACTGGAAAAAGCTTAGGAATTCAAAGTTTACTAGCGGTACAATAGACTTAAGTTGTGCTTATGTGGATTTGTATCTATTAAGTCTTCATAATAGCAGTGATAGCTTCGCAATTGAACGCTTGTCTTCCATCCAAGAGAGTCCGAGTTTGTATCCGCTGACCTCTGACTTTTACAATTCATGTGCGTATCAGAATTTGATTATCACTTGCGTTAACGGTGAAGGAAAACGTTGTGAAGAAACCTGCTCATCTGAGAGGGCCTCATAAAGTTCTCGATGGTGTGTGTAGTCCACCAACCCGCACCTGGCCAGCGTGGTGGACTAAGGCCTTATCCTTCTCATTCTTATAAGAAGCCGTGCCTAGCAATGGGCTGGTTTTTTTTTTAATTTATAAAAAGTGTGATAATGTTTAAGCAGTCGTAAAAATCGTTTATAGGTTTGTTTCTTTTCTATCAAAAGCCATATTTTTTACTGTATATAGTAAACCTTTTGTATTTATCTCAACCTACATAGTTCTCTCGTATTGTCCTTCATAAATATAATATACAAAACTGTAACAACCTTATTTTATAATAATATCTGTGGAGTTTCTTGCCGGTTCTTCTCCATAGTAGCAACTTCTTTTGAAACCGTGCACCTAGCATCTATAACGTTTCAAAAGTGTCTAATATTTGGTTTATTTGAAATAAAAACTTTTCTATTCTATTCATCGAAATTAATCAGTCCAACTTACAAAAGAACGTGGTGAGTACCTCTGTACTTTGTTGCTAAAATGTTAATAATATTCGACAGAAGGTACCTACACAATTTCTCGCAGAATCTAAATTATGTGGGACAATGAACGGCAGCTATTCTATATTGTACGCATAATAGACGGCATTCCATAGACTAAAGACGAGATTTATCTCTTCGTAATAACGATATTTTATGAAGGAACGGCTCCACCAAAATCCCCCTGTGTTTATGATAACAGTAGAAACAATTGAATGAAGCTCTTTCACTTTTTCAGTGTTAAAACCTAGTAAAAATCTATATAGAAAACTTTGTAGGTACTCCTTTTTAAGCATATTGCGTGCACGGAGGAGTGTGAGATTTGGTATAGTTAAAGTTTATATGGAGAAGGAGTGCAGAAAGCTAAAATTACGGTTGAATTTCGACCATAGGGCGACCACTAGTATGTTTAATTCTCTCATATTTAAGAGCAACGCGCCTTATGTATTTTTCTCCACTCTAATTAGAGAGTGCATATAAAATCAAAAAAACACAATGTTGGCACCTAAGCACTGACAACTGGATTATTTACTAATTGACAGTCAAAAAAGTCAGGCACTTTAGAATATTAATTAATAATGATTTCACTACAACATCAAGTGTCAACTTTCAAATGCGATGACAGATTTTAATGTATTGAAGATGCAAAAATTTCTCCCAGCAATACATGTCATCTAGATAACCTTTCTAATGTAGAAACACTGCGACAAGGTCTTGCAAGGATTTATATACGTATGGATAGTCATGATGATAGTTATTCATTTTATCGTATGGCAACCAGTGATCACCATAGCCTGAATTTTGCAATAATAGTGATTATAGATAAAAGAAGAGGAAGCATGATTGGTCACTTGATTAGACACGATAAGTTTATTACCACCATTATCGAAGGAAAAATAGAGACAAAAAGAAAAAGAGGAAGACCCAGAAGATAGTACATCACGATCAACTGAAAGACAAAGCAAATGTAGAAACATAAAGAATTAAAATATTTTGATGGAACAAGATGGAAATTGCCATACCGACAAGTGCCTTAAAGCACTTAAATTTGGGATGGGTGGAGATATTATTATTTAGAGAATATTAGAAGCTTGTGTCATCGGAGAATTGTACAAAAGTCTACCTAACCTTTTAGAGAATATAGACATGAAGCTATATTATAATCGTGTGCTGAAATAAGGTTGTAAGTTTAGAGTATAAAAATATAGAGCGATCTTACAAGAGTATGAACTGTGAGCACAAGTATGAACAATGCTGCCGCGACATAAACTCCGCGTTCATATAACGACCTCGAGTCTAATAGGTTCCCGGAGCGAAAAACGTAGTTTTTAGGTGTAAAATTGGATAATTATTCCGTAAAATTATGTAAGAATGATTCAAGGAAACATAATAAACGAATTGATAACATTTCAACAATTTTTCGTTTTTTATCGATACTTTTACCGAGAACTAGTGACGAACAATTACTCTTATCGACATACTTTCGTACGACGGTATGTCACAAGTGTACCATATATCTATAAATGCATCTACATGCAACTGTTGATGCTTCACACAAGATAATGGAGTTCACGTTATCACTCTATACTTTTATACTATAAGCTTTAAGGTTGTAAGAGTATCCATGGAGTTTCTTGCCGGTATCTTCTCCAGGTCCAACACACTTGAAATCACGATGTTTTGAAAGTGCCTGCAAAGGCCCAGTTGAAATAAAAAACCTTTGACTTTGGTAATAAGAAGTGTTAATAGTACGAATTTCCAAAAAGAAAATATGAAAAAGAAAAAACATATAATTCTAAACAAGTAATTACCACGCCGTTTTTATTAAACAATAAAATATTTACTACAACCGACAGATACATTTACTACAGTAATTATAAACTAATCATACCTTGTTATACTGCAAATTGAAAAGGATTTAGGTACTCAGCTAAATTGCTAAGCTAAATAACTACCTACTTATATTTTAATAGCTTTTTAATCTCACAATTCTAAACTTTGAGATCTAGGATATAAATCATTGAAAGTACCTTCCACATGATAGGATTTGCAGTAGATCCACAGTGCCGCGAAATGAAAGAAAATTATGGGTAGAAGCTAAAGATGCGCATGTATTGTCTATGCCACTCAAAATAGAAAAAATAAAATAAACTTTAAAAAAAACACCGACTTCAAAATACTAAAAAGTATAAAAAAAATTTCTTAAAAAACATAACTGCATTCTGAATTCGGGGCCTGTAATTCTTCAGTGCAGGCAGGGGCACCGACTTCAAAAGCTGTTAAGTTTTTTAAGAAAATTATTTTATAGTGTATGAATAAGTATTTTTTTTTTAAATTCGGCTTTTTCTTTTTTTTTATATAATCAAAATTTGCTTACGTTACCATACGTCAAACCATTCGTGATCGGCCCTCAGTCGTCTCTCTCATTACGCACACCACTGAATCTTCTCCACACAATTTACTTAGTGTCACAGCAGCAAAACTTTATTCTTCAAAAGCCGCAAGCAATAAAAGACAAATCGTATATAAGCATTGAGCCTGACATTCGTAATACCTCGGATGTCATATTAAAATTTATTGCAGCCCACTTAGCTACAGCAATCACTTTCACTTTAAAATGTATGGAGGCGCGGTTCAACATGAATAGGAAGTTCAAAAACTGTAGTAATATGTTCTGTTCATGTTTTGTATGCGGGACGGGTGTGTATGACTTTTTAAAGAATCGTTACAGCATTGTATTGTGAATGGGTGTGTGTTGTGCGAAGTTGAATAAGAACACAGTACCCCTAGGTATTAAGTACAGTACAACGATTAAAGTTAGACGCTTCGGCTATCTTCGTGCTTCCGAATTAGTATCTACGAATATGCAATAAATGTCCGAAAGTCCGTCTAGTCAGTCAATCATAACGAGGACGGTTGAAAGACTATTTGTTCTAAGCGACATTTTATTTTTCGAAAAACGAAACTATTATGAACAACTTTAACTATGGGACCAAATCTGAAATCACGAAAAAAATTATCTGCTGTTCCATATATTTAGTCGAATAATATTGAATTATTTGTATGGAACCACAGACCATTATTTACACAAGATTTGCTTCAGTTTATTATTCTTGCGCAAGATACAATTTAGCAGCTGTATACTAGGTAGGTAGCTGATACTTTAAACAGATTTTGTGAAGATTCGATGAAGAAAACATTTCTACTCCATTTTGACCTACTTTTAATTTGTGATATTGATTTAAACTTCGTAACTTTATGTTGGCTTTAAATTTGAACGAGCGCCCCGCGGTTTTGCATTGCTCCTTCAGTATATTATTTTATAACAGAAATAGAAGCACTCCTCATTTTCTTAAATATACCATACTATAAAAATAAGCCGAAAAAGGGTTGTGTACGTACAAGTTTCATTGTGGGAAAATATATCTATTCGATACCAATTACCTTCAGTCCAGTAATATTGAATTATTTTATTTTTTATTATACTCGTATATTATTTTATTTTTTGCTATGGAGCAGCAGATATTTTTTACGTGACTTCTAGTTTGGTCCTATACTAAAATTTGTTCATAATGATGAATATATATATATAATAAACTTCTTTTGGCTTCATATTATAACCCTTTCCAACCAACCGTGTATACATTTTAGGTGACATTTTTAACTACGGGATTTTTTTTTTAATCATTTTTTTTTTTCAGTATTTATGTAATCTTTCTACTCGTTAATAAATATATAACATAGGTATAATACATATGAACTTAATATTTTTACATTATAATTCTATCATAATTCCATTTTGCAGTGCTGATTTGAATTACACTATTTTGTTACTTTTATATTGTTCTATTTTGAATATAATACTTAATTAGTAATTTGTACTTATAATGAAATTAAATATAACAATTATTTTCAAAAGAAAAATAGGAAAAAATTATTACACACTACTAATAGTCAATTTTGCACAATAAAAAACATGGCGTGAATTTCATTCATGTGCTAGGTATCTAAACCTAACACGGTTTGATGCGTACCTATCCTTATTTTTCTATCACGCAAACCCGTAGTATGGTTTATTTTCATGTATCTATTTGGATAAATCAATGGCAGTAAACAATTGTTGACTGCCATCGATTTATCCAAATTTTATAAAAAAAAATTAGCTCACAGTTTAGGCTCTCACGATCGTATTGAAGTTTAATACCGATGTCGATGTTCATTACAATTTTAGTTACGCGGTAGACCCGCCGGTCGAGGCGTGTGTGCATGTGACATGTGTGTTTGTAAACTGTACCCTCGATACAGGAGAAATCCTAGTGAGGGGAAAAGTTTAAAAAAAAAATACTCTGGTGTATTACTATACTATATCTACTATACATATACCTAGTTCAACCAACTTATATGGTTATATAATCCGAAATAAAGATTGTGAATTGATAGCTTCTTTACTGGACACACCATATTATTTTCCAGCCGTTAAAAAAGACCTTATTTATGTACCAGTACCACTTTAGCACAGAAAATTACTTCCTCAACTTAACGTATCCTGTTTAAATCATTATTTAAATACTGCATTATACTTCCCATTCCATTTACCCCTTTAGTAAAATTAGCAATTTCCTACACATAATGTATTCATATATCAATTTAGATTTAGAACATAGACTCGCCATTAATATTTAAGATACTAGTTTAGTGTAGTTAATAATTAAAACGGAGTAAAGGCCTATTCACACCTAAGCGGTATTCGCTACCGTCTGCGGCAGAGAAAACCCAGTGGGTATGCGGTAATATTACTGTTCAGACCTAAGCGGTATTCGCTACCGTCTGCGGCAGAGAAAACCCAGTGGGTATGCGGTAATATTACTGTTCACACCAAAACGGATTTCGCTATCCTTGTGGGTAGAATAACGCGCGGTAGTCGAGTTTCGCTCAGAGGTAAGAAATTTTCGCCAGTTAGTCATTTCTGAGTCGCCAAAGAATATACATACTAAATACCTGAGCGAAACCCGCGCGGTATGTACCTCTACCCACAGCGGCAGCGAATATCGCTCAGGTTTGAATAGACCTTAAAACTATGAATTACTGATTTACTTTCATGTGAGGACGTAGTGTATGTTTCTTAAAACAATTTCGATTTTATGCATCAACCACGTTCGGCTTGATGCATATTATCAAGGGTAAAGTATTTAAAAAGTAATTGAACATTTGTATACAGGGTGGCGATTTAGTCCCCTACATCTTGGTTATTGTATCCATGCCTACATCCTTTATGGAGTTAATTCTACTCATAATTATGAACTACTTTTACTATGTGACAAGCAGGGATATCGCGATAAAAAATACAGCTGTTCCATACATTTTGTAGAGTTATGTGAACATAAAAGTATGGAACATCAGATTTTTCTCGCGATTTCCGTGTTTGTCCCATAGTAAAAGTCGTGTATAAATCTAATGTAAATATTGCGAAAAACAAAATAATTTTACCACCATTGAACATACGGTCAAGTGTTAAGTGAAGACAGAAACATGAATCATAACAATTAGATCGATATTTTTTTTTAATAAAGTTGAAGGTCTCTATTTAAATCGTGTAGGTACCTTGCTAAAATTCTGTCATGAAAACATGTAAAAGTTATATCAAAAGATAGGCTTTATAATTTTTAGGTCATGTTTTCTACAGTTTTTTTTTTCCTTAGAGTTTCCTTTTTTTCTATGAAATAAAAATATATTAAATCGAGCAGTTCAAGCCCTCGCGCCCGCCGCGCGGCTCACTGCAAAACGTACCGTAAAAGAAACCCTATTCACTGCAAATAAAGTATATAATATTTAGTATTTGTATTCACCGCAATTCACCGCACTATGGGCCTTAAAAGATACTTACACTTGGGCCTCAGAATACTGAAAGATTTAACGTTTGTGGATGGGCTTATGAATACTCCTATGAATAGAATATTATATTGGTTATGAAACTTGTAATAAATGGGATGTTCTATCAATATTTAGTAACTGGTTGCAGTGTTCAATTTATTGCGGTATCTTTATATCCAATAACCTAACCGTAAAAAACCCCCGACTCCAACTAGAAAGAGCTGTAACTTTTGAACGGCTGAATAGATTTTCATGAAACATAGCTAAGATGATACCCGATTAAACAAGCTTTCAATTTCGTTTTGGAGCTAGGATGCCACAGATAGATACACAGATACACAGAATCTCAGATACACAGATATACACTACAAACTTATAACACCACTCTTTTTTGTCGGGAGTTAAAAATATCCCAGTCTTGAAATCCGAGTGAAATCGATATCGTACTAATGTTTCACACACCACAAGAACATCTGACGATATATCTACAGTCTATAGATCAAAACCGGTTCGATTACTCACTAACAACGAACTCAACACTGAGAAATATGATTGTTTATCGACGTGAACTTGGCGAACTTGTGTTAATGAGGGCAATTCATTCCAAAGATATATCGTGAAGATGATTTAATTACGTTTAATAAATGAAAGGCAATTGACGCAGTGGCCAAGCGATTAGCTTTCTTCGCTACGTGCCGCGGGTTCGTCCCTCGCACGGAACAAATATTTATGTATCATCTACAAATAATTGGTTTGGGTGTATGTGCATGTGAGATCTATTTTTGTAAACTGCACTCTCGAAACAGGAAAAATACGCGTGAGAGGAACGTTATTTTAGTAAAAAAAGAGATAACGATTTTTTGAGAAATTATTTAGAACACCGCTATTAAAATTCGTATTAAGTTCTGGTCTTTGCTTTTAGGTTTTAGGTGTACAAGAAAGTTAGCTATTAGTTTTTTACATAGCAAAACTAACCCAAACTGTCAACGGATCTCACGTTCCATTCAGCATGTTGCATGATTAGCTAATCTGAGGTAGGTTAACATAGTTAATTAGTATCAAAAAAAAAAAAATACTCGTCGAATTGAGAACCTCCTCCTTTTTTTTGAAGTCGGTTAAAAAGAGCGCGTCTCGCCATCAAACTTATAAGTTTGGCGAGTTTAAATAGATATAAACAAAAATATTGTAAAATGGATAAAAAAAAAAAAAATAGTTTAAAAAAACTATAGAACACGCTTTAGTCATCCAAACTGAACGTGTATGCTAAATTTCAGCTCAATCGGAAACCGGGAAGTGGGTCAAATTTAACTTCTAAGATTTTCTTACATAGTTAGTTACAGGTGAAGCTAATAAAAGCGTGTTAAAAATATATGTAGATATTTATATAAAACCACCACTGTTGTTTATTCTAAAAGAACTTGAAAGTAAATAACAAATCCACGTCATTAAGTTTCAAACTTAATTAAACTTGAGATTTAAGCAGAACTTTTCGGCCGTTAGTAAAGTTTTAATAAAAATACTGTCTTCTTTTTTTCAGTGTGATTAATTGTCCTGAGACAGTAAGACGGGGTCGCGGCAGACCACGAAGGAGATGGCGGGACGAATTTGACGCCTTCCTTAAAGACTGGCCCGATACAGCGCGGGATCGCGAGAAGTGGAGGAAAGGGAGGGAGGCCTTTGCCCAGTATTGGGACAGCATAGGCTTATAATAATAATAATAATTAATTATCTAAGCATATCTCGGTACGGCATTTATTAATTTATTATTTGAAGGTAGTAAAAATAATAATTAAACGGCTGCGTAATTTTTTTCAGGATTCAGAAAATCATAATTCGCGCAAAAATCCTTTTCTAGAAATGTAAAACATAATAGCATGCCTGGATTTACATTTTGGTGGGTTTTTGACGGTTAAGTTATGTTGGTTTAATTACACAAATATAAAATATTCTTACCCTGGGCTTATAATATTTAATTTCATCGTAGAGATGAATAAAATAGGCCATTCGATTAAACCTACGCTTCTCGAAGCACAGACGGACGTACGGCTGCCCAGCAACAAATAGTCTTTATCAGTTCAAACCAAACCTAGTCTGTGTGAAATTGGAATAATTAGGAAAGTTTCTAAGGGTTCAAAGACAAAATTTCTACTCAGAGATTTTGCTTAATTATCCTTCGCTTGTTTGAGTTGCCCTGTGGACTTGTTCCAATCCATTTATCTATCATTAAGATCTTTAATCCAATTGGACGAGTCAAAAGCAATTTGAGCTACAAAACTACTTTATCGCTAAGAGTATTTATGAACTGTGAGATAAGTTCGTCTAAGTACCTAAGTATTAACTTAGTAAGAGCTGAAATAAAATAAAACTTTCAAAAATAAAGACAACGAAAAACATTTTTTTTAAGGGAAAGTTTGGCGTTTTAAGGCGGGTTATGCTCTACAGTAGGTTGACCAAGCTGAGAATGATAATGGTAATGTTGAAAGCCAATAATTGTTGACATAATTTGTAATAAGTGGCTGTAACATAAGACCGGGAAAGTCGAACGAAGATAACGTACCCTGTGTGTCTGTCTGTGGCATCGTAACTCCAAAACGGATGAACCGATTTCAATGCAGTTTTTTAATTGAAAGCTAGTTTAATCGGGAATCATTTTAGCTATGTTTCATGAAAATTTGTAGCCGTTCGAAAATTACAGCTCTTTTTCTAGTTGGAGTCGGTTAGGTTATATTTTAATATTTTTCTGACACTCCTGAAATTCTACGAACTAGGGGAAATTTTCTGAAAGTGCACTCTACAAACGAGCAGTCGTATCTATTTACAATAAGTAAAACAATCAAGCCGGACTGACGCGCTTTCCACACCGCGTCCGAACGCGATGCATATTTCATGATGCACTGGTAGCTGTTGTCCACGTGAGAAGCTTTTTTGTATTATATAGTGAGCTCATGGACAATATTGATCAGAGAGCTATAATATTTTTTTTAATAGTGTTGCCAAGGTACCTACTTTTCCCCTTACTAATAATACCTAATAATAGGTAAATGTTGTAGGTTCTAGTTGAGAATCAAGCGCCTGGCATTGCTTCTCTTTACAGAATAAACATAAGGACCGACGTCTTTAGTCTCCAAAAGTAACGAAAGAAAAATAATTTTATTTTTTTAATAACGGCGCATCATTCACTTAAACGAAACACAAATAGAAAAATAAATACACGTCTCATAAAAAAAAAAAAAAAACATGCCGTCGAGCATGCCCGTACCAAAAAGGTTACCAACTCAGCATATGCTGGATGTGGGAACCCCAGCGCCGATTTTCAGTTGGCACCCCTGCAGTGACACACGGCCGTAGGTAAGTAAACAGTAGATAGTAAGTAGATATAAAATATAATATTAGTTCATAGTAACAAATTGAATTATAAATCTAACTATTAAATATGTGGGAAAATAATTATGTTGTACAGGATATTTTTTTACTTTTTTATTTTATTTCCCAGAATTTGCAATTTCAATTTTCAGTGTCCGTTCCCAAATACAAAATGTATATGAATATTCTGATGAATTACTAAGATAATAATAATGGCTAAGGAATGGTTAGAAAGCCTATATTCAGCACTTAGCACTCACATAATTTAGTGACACGAACAAGGTCACCGGAATTCGAGTGTTAAACGCTTGAATATTTTTTAGCATTTTACTAATGAGCACATAAAAATGAAAGCACGAGTTTAGGCAACCAAATTACTTATAAACTAGTTTATAAGGAGTTATTATAATCAAATGACGAGTTCTTATTTACTAAGTAGGTGTGAGTCATTATTTACTTGACTGCAAAAATAGTGGTACAAATAAAACTTTGCGAGAGTATGTAATTGACGGTAGTGAGGCATGGTGGTATTTTTAAGGCTTAAGTTAACAAAGTATCCAAATAAAACTAACCTGATGGCTGATTAGCCACTTCTTAGAATTATAATACAATGTTTCATTTCATACCATGGAGTTTCTTGCCGGTTCTTCTCCATAGGGTCTACTATTTAGAATCGCGCACCTGAGTCTCGACATTTCATAAGTGCCTGTATCTGGTTTACATGAAATAAAGATCTATTCTATTCTATAGTAATTGCAAATGTTGTGTACCTACTAATTGTAGTATTATTGTTGAGTTGTAATTAATGCCTGTGTTTCACAATTACCTGTATTTTGCAAATAAGCGAATTTTTATTTTATAATAAACGCTAGGGGTAATTTCAAGCAAATCAAAATATGCCTTCGGATGAGATGATAATTTTTTTGTATTTGAAAATTTCGGAGTAGTCAAATCCTTGTAGTACAGTTAGCAACAACATTAATTTGTAGAAAAACACTCGTGTTTTAATAACTTATTAAGCAACAGTTTCATAAACTACTATTGCTACTGAAATTCAAGTTGAATTTTAGCCGGGGCCGCTCCGGGGCCTCAGATATCTATATATCTATACGTGAAGAGAAATCTTTGTACTCCTTTTTAAGCATATTGCACAGACGGAGGAGTATGAAATTTGACACGGTTAAAGTTTATATGGAGAAGGAGTACAAAAAGCTAAAATTACGGTCGAATTTCGACCAATGGGCGACCTCTAGTTATTGTTTTGTGAAAAGAGTATCCATGGAGTTTCTTGCCGGTATCTTCTCCAGGAACAACCCACTTGGAACCGTGCACATAGAATCACGACGTTTTGAAAGTGCTTGCAAAGGCCCAGTTGAAATGAAAAGCTTTGACTTTGAAAAGATGGGTCATTTCTTTTCTTAAAACATTGTTAGACTTATATAAATACAACCTTCTTGCTACTTAATTTTCCCGAGAGAAATCAAGAAAAGAGCAGCCGTGGAAAGTTAATATTTGATTCCTACTGTTACCGACAATTATGGAGGGGAGTAAAATATTTATACATCATTTGCAGATGTCAAATGTTTAAAAGGTTAATAAGAAAGGTAAATTATGCCAATAAACGCTATTTTGCGTATTTTGCTTTTGTGACTTTTCAGGGGTGTTGACGGTCACTAGAATAGCCCCAATGAACTGCCTGCTACTGCACTGAGGCAACGAATTGAAGTCGATTTTTACTTTTTTTAAAGAATATCTATTGTGTCTACTTTACGTCGTTTTAGAATAGATCTTTCATGTAAACCAGATACAGGCACTTATGAAATGTCGAGACTCTAGGTCCACGGTTCCAAATAGTAGATCCTACGGAGAATAACCGACAAGAAACTCCACGGAAACTCTTTTAAAATAATAGATTACTATCTTGATCAGTACAATGTTGTGGTAAGAGCTGCGAGAATAATGTAATTTAATGTGAATAAAAATAAGACTAGGATAATAATGATTTGTCTCTGAATGAGATTGCCATGGCAGTTAAACTATTAATTCAATAATTAAAGTTCCCCTCAAGAAACAAACTACCTACATGATGATGCCAACACTGCGTAGGTACATATTGACACCCTACAACAATTAATCAGTCAGTTTCATTATTGAACGACGCCATTTTGTCCGTACGATTTATTACCAACGCTTTTACACTGTGGCACCCTCTGACAAGGTTTGGATATCAAATGGATTGATTAATAATGCGAGACGGTGGTCTTCGCTTATGTTATTACACTCCATGACATACTTATGTAAACTCAGGAACATGAAGCAAGCATACAGAGCATGCGCCCGCGGCACGTTAAAGGCAAAATGTATGACCCACTGTGATGTGCGGCGCGGCGGCGGCGCGGGAATAGTAGAAAAAGAAACGGCTTGTATGTGTGCATTAATAAACAAACTTTTCATGCAAAAGATCAGCCTTGCTCGATCAAAAAGTATGAAAGTAGGTGAACCATTCTTGAAATCGTGAAAAAAAGTATGCCGTTCCATACAATTAATTATCACTCGTCTAAATGTATGGAACAGGAAAATAAAATAAAAGTTAATTCTTTACGTTCATACTGCCAATTTCAAACACATTACATTAGTCTGTGGTCAACAATTGTCGCCAAAGAATTTTAAAATTTTGCCAACCAATACTGACAGATTGAAAGGTGGCAACTGCCCTGATTTATCAGTTTGAGTTTCCTTTAGGTTCTTGGGCCCTGTCCCTATACCAAAACCAATATCGATACCAAACACACTAGGTGCCAATGCCATAGCTTATACATTCAGTGATATATCGTAAACACATCAGCTTGACCAACGGTAGGTCTCGGCCGTGGGACCGCATAAATCTCAATTGGGCATAATTATTAATTACTAAGAGGTACCAATATAGTTTACGATCCGCCTAGTGACCCGCTCACTGCAATGACTAATGCGTGCGTGGGAAGAAGCAACTAATACGTTGGTTAATATATGCTTCTGTAAAATTAAGATGAATATAACTGAAATAGCAGTGATAGCCTAGCGGTTGAACGCTTACCTTCCATGCAGGAGGGTCTGAGCTCGAACCCGGCCCGCACTTCTGACTTTTCTGATTCATGTGCAGATTAGAATTTGATTATCACTTGCGATAATGGTGAAGGAAAAACATCGTGAGGAACCGAAAGGGCCTCATAAAGTTCTCGATGGTGTGTGTAGTCCGCCAACCCGCACTAGTCAGCGTGGTGGACTACGGCCTAACCTTTCTCATTCTGAGAAGAGGCCCGCCCCCGGCAGTGGGATAGTAATAGGCTGGATTTATTTATTACTGAAATAGGTTTTCACTGAAATCATTCAGCCACTTAATTTTGGAGTCCAAATATAGATTAAAAAGTCTTACCACAAAAAAGTTAACAAACGATTAATACGCGTTTAAAAATCAGCTGTTTAACTTGATAAACGGCCATCTTCATTGTAATTATCTGTTATAATGTCGGGGAACTTGGCCTTTAGTTGGTTAGTCGTCAAATTGACCACCTCTTGCAATTATGATCAGCATTAGAGTATGGAAAATAAATTTATGGATAAATTACACTTTGAAATAAAACATATCTCAATTTCTTCTATGCTTAAAGTGTAATATTTAAGCACAATTTAAATTCCACTCAGCCCGTGAAAAAAACGGTAGGGTGACTAAGTATTCATAATATTGAAAGCCACAAAAATAAAACAATAAAAACTCCAAGTACCTAACATAATTACGTTGACCGTCACTTTTTTTGCCTTTCCATAACAAAGTCAGGTCAGACATTAAAATGTTTAATAACTCCAACATTAATATTAATAATAGAGAAAGTGTTTTTGTTCGAGCAATTAGGGTAATAACATTCATCTAAACAAAAAACTGAACTTTATAATGCAACTTTTATTACTGAATTATACTATGAGAACAACGCTAATGGTCGCCCAGAAAATATTACGTTCCCATGTTTTAATTCATCATTGGCTTGAGAATCAAGTTTATTTGACAGAAGTAATTGAGTTTCTGGTGAAATGTTTGATGTTGTGTCTTCACGTTAATAGGGAATTGACAGAAGTGGAGTATGTCAGCCAATTTTCTTGTTGTAAACCTGATTTTTTTGTCGTTGTAACTGAACAATATCGTTAACAATTTTGTTTTTTCTTTTCTTGTTCAAGACATTATTGCTAACTTGATATTCTTCCATGAGCTGTATCATTTTTCGCTTTGCGTACTTAATAACAAACATTAAAGTAATTTTAATTATGAGTCAAGGATGTGTTTGGCTATGATGATGAGAACGAGATGAGATGATGATTTAAATAGAACTCATCTTGAATGAGGCTCAAGTCAGCAAAATCCATGTAAATCTTTATGTGACTAGAACTTAGTTTGAGTAGATCAAATCGTCTACTAAAAAAAGATAGACAACGTAATTTCAAGCGACACATAAAAGAGAATCTATATTTCGATACTAACACTACACACTTACTTAAATTTTGAGCAATTTCTGTTTTTAATGCCAAATTGTTTATCGTATGGACTATAAATTAATACAAAATAAATCATATGGAAATTACAAAAAAACAACCTTTGAACTAAACACAACGCTAAGTGAATGTAATTTTTGTAATTGCCCGATATTAATACGCTTCAACTAACTCTGGTATAAAATCGACTTTTTCAAGTTAGCGTATTGTTCACTGCTGGTCTCTATTTGCGGGCGCCAGCGACCGATCGCAACTTAATAACTGACGCACACAAAAACAAAACCCAACGAGAAAAATCTATCTATCCTTTATCCTTTTCACGCCCGAATACCCTAGAAATGCCAACATCAATTCATAGAAACAGACACATTGTACCGAAAACGATATCTTTCAGACGCGTGGCAAAGCAATTAATGGCGGTATTGGATACCAATCGAGCGCTGTGTGCATCCAACGACACGTTTTTCCTTTGTACATTTATTTCATTGTTCTATGTCCATGTGTTTTGGATTTGTTGGGTTATTTCCCGGAAATTGGTTTGTAGCCAGATTATATTATATAGTTTTATTTTTAGTACTAGAGTCATGAACCATTACGTTAGTGTTACAAATACGTAAAATGACAACACTAATGATTTTCTGCCCTACGGGTCAATTCAATTCAAATTTTAATTTAATGGCTCCATCGTTAATTTGCGATGATTCTGCCAATGTCGAAGTTGAGTAAAACAGGAGAATGTTGAGGATGGTCGGTAAAGTGGCGCAGAAGGTGTCTTCTCTGGTTGAGTAACCTAAAAAGAACATCACAACATTGAAGTTAAGCGATGTTGATTCATTGTGTTTGTCAGTCTGACAGATGTTTCTTACAGGGTAGGCAAAAATAACTTAGTATTGTATTGTCAAGTTAAATTATGTTTGTAATTGACCACCTCACCCTAAGGCTGACATTCAGAGACGACAGAAACGAGTCTAAGCGTGAACTTACGCTTCCATCTGCCAAACTTACGAACAAATTTTGACAGATGGAAGCGTTAGTTCACGCTTAGACTCGTTTCTGTCGTCTCTGAATGTCAGCCTTAGACTTAAATGAATTGATATTACAGACATTAGCGGTTGTATTACTGAATACTATATTTTTTTTAGGGTAAGCAGTGTCTTTTTGTCTATGGAAAGCACGCCACTGGTGTCTGTGTAGGTAATATTTAATTTATGTCTATATTTTTAATCATAGCGTAGATAAATTTTGGTTGAAGAATCATTACAACAATAAATTGCAAATAAGTTCATGTTATCTGGTGTATTGGTAACATAGACGCTGAGCAGGTAACTTTTCACTAAATTTAAAAACTTCTAGGTACCAATAAAATGCTGTTACTTCTCATAGAACCCTCCATGCCTCGGAAAGCACGTTAAGTAGTTGGGTCCTGTTGTCATACGAATACCTATACCAGTAGTCACAGGAGTAAGCAATCCAAAATGTCTGACAACCAGTCTAACCTTAGGGTATCATGGTCTCCCAGTAATTGGGTGGCAGAAGTCAGATAGCAGTCGCTCTGTGTAAAATACTTAGACTGCAAGCTGACTCCTACGCAGTTGGGACAAAGCTAAGCAGATGATAGTTGATTCATAAGACTTTGCAGTTACGTGACTATGCTTAATCCATCAGCTCCATTAAGCCATTTTTATCGAGGAACAAAAAAATTACTCGAACGGCTTAAGCAGCCTAATAAAAGCCTTACAAAAATAGCAGTTAAAATTGTAATACAGTTGTAGTACGACTATACGTAGTACAAGTACAAATTGTACAAAAAGTCCAATATACATCGAAATGTAGAACCAGTTAGAAGCTTGTTGATATTGGATTTCAATCCAACTTCTCCATCGTACCGCTATAGAGTTTTCTTTTCGATATTCATTTATTCGAGTTGTGACCATGTATTGAGATTTCTGCGGATTTCATTCAAACATTTCAAATGTTTCGTGTCAGTTTCGTTTCGTCCGTCGCGTCGTGGAAATGCGAATAGTACAATATAACGTGTATCAGAAATGGTGGAACAGACCATCAAACTTAAAAAAAATATCTATAGGAACAACATAGTAATCGCAAAAAAATATCAGCTGTCCCATATAAAACTTCAATAGCTCTCGACCCAAACGTAGGGAACAGCTATTTTTTTTTCGTGATTTAATGTTTGTCCCATAGAGAAAGTTGTTCATTTGATGGTCTGGTCCATACCTTTAAATATAACCACGCATTTCTGATATACATTGTATAAACATTTAACCATAGACATAGTAAGTAACTTACTGTATAAGATTTAACATGCATAGTATTACGAGTTTTAATTTTAACAAGTTAGCACAGATAAAAAAGAAAATTCAGTTCTTTTTTATTAATTAATTACCCGCAAAGCGTTCGATATCAAATGTACTAATTTATCAGACGCCACTGGTACATCTGTCAACCTTATAACACATTGCTTAACTCACAAGTCCTTACGTAACAACAAAGCAGGACCTTAACCGTTAACAGACTGACTCACCCAAGAAACCACATGTATGACTAAAGGGTGAAATACGGCCACAAAATCCGGTATTTTGCAATACGTCCACTCATACAATGGTTGGAAAAAGTTTATTAGCTCTGACTAATCCGCAGTATTCCGTTGCATAAAAGAATGGAATGGCCAATAATGCATGTCAATTTTAGCACCCAGTTATGCTCGCTTGAGCCAGATAATAATGCTGTCGGCTATAAATGATCCATCAAGATGGGTCAGTATTGGAAAATCCAAAACATTATGTGAGAGAGAAAATTTCAAGAAACCATGTCGTTGATTTTAGAGTTCCAAAAATTTCAATTTCTTTTTTCTTTTTCCTTTATTAACTTATTACGAAAGTATCACACTTAATTTTTAATTGTAGACTTAATTTTTAATTTAATTTAGATTTATCCCTTACAACCTACACAATCAATTATAAAATAACGAACAATTTGCTCTATATCTTATAGTTTCAGACTTTCCCATCGTGACCCATCTTGATCGATCACCTGGTATCAGGCAGAGATATTTCAAATTGACACTGTTTTAGAATTTATATATGTAGGTACATGTGGCATACCGTGACAGTCGTTACTGGTATACACAACTCGATCGTCTGTGAAACTTAAAGGCAATCAAGAATATGTTTTTTAATGAAAAAAAAAGTTTTAAAACGAAAAAAAAACTTCAATACACAGTTCCTCTAAACACAAACGCATGGTCGCACCACTCTATGTATCTAACCCAGTTTACCCCCTTCCGATTGGCGCTGCGAGAGTAAATTCAAACAACTGTTACTGTAACCATTATTATCGCAACACATTGTAATTATAATTATGATACATCGCGACCAGATTCATTGTTTTGCTTGTGTAATTACTGGTAATTAATTGGAGTATAATTTGTTAGCTTGATTTAAGTGGGAGAGGATCCATTTATATACAACGTGTATCAGAAATGCGTGGCCATATTTACAGGTGTGGATCAGACCATCAAACTGAACAACTTTCTCTATGGAACCAACATCATAATCGAGAAAAAATATTCAGCCGTCCCATACGTTTGGGTTGAGTAGGAATTGAAGTTTTGTATAGGACAGCTGATTATTTTTCACTCTGCACAAGAAGAGCCAGCTTCCCAAGGTGACCAGATGATAACAGTTAGCGTCTGGTCACTTTGTTAATTTCTTTATTTTGTCATACGCAGTCAACTTCGTTATAAACTTTTTTAACTGGCCAATCTTTTCAGTAATTCTCATTTGTATCAAAATTCTTCCAAATCTGAAAGTCCATCTCCTAATGAACAAAGATAAATGATACCACATAAAAACACTGTCAATTACGTTAGACGTCGCTGGGGACCTAATTAACACAACGGCTACATAGACATTCAACTCCGAAGATCAATCAGCCTGCGTGGCAGCCACGAGACCCTTGTGTTCTATGTTCATTGTCGTTTGTGTTACCTACTTAAATGTTACTTTTTTCGGGGCCTTATTATGTCTACAACGGTCATTTAACTTACGTAAAACCTCACACCCAAATTAGAATATTTAGTTCAAAGCATAAAAGCAAAAAAAAACATAAGTTTAGCAAAAAAAGCATTAAAGTTAATAAAGAAAGAAATAAAATTAATAAAGTAAGTTGGAGTTAAGTTTTTTAAACTTAGTTTAAATCGTTTTTTGCCTAGTATTACTTACTGCATTTAAAATGGAGAGTTACTGTCTTGATATAAGATTTAATTTTCTTTGGCTCAATCGAGCGTCGGTTAGAGATTTTTTTTTAAATTCCTATATTATAAATTACTGAAATCGATTCAGTGTAGTCAATTATGAACAAACTATATTCTGTTTTTGCGTTTATTCAATTACACTGTATATATTACACATTTTCACAAGTGAACAACACAATTAAGGTCTCGCTTCCCAGAGGCTCGAGTAGCCATAACCATAATTATGTTGAAAAACATAAATTAATACATATTTTTACACGTGTGTAGTTCATGATAAATATTGTGTCTTACCGGATGAATGGGCAGCATGAATGTGTCGAAATACCTCATTAATTACATGAAACACGTGTCTTTTTTAATAAAGATGACTTCTAACCGGTTGGGTGAGAAGCATGAAGGTGTGGAAAACACGTGTCATTTAAATGATAAAATATGGTTTATTACAGTAGGTAAACCATTCAGTAGTTATATTGAACACGTGTCTATTACGATAAAAATCGCTTTTAATCGGATCGGTCACGGCATAATTATGTATTTGAAACCAAAATATGTTACAGTTTTCAATAAAGATTGCTTTTGGGCATACAAATTTATTTATATTAAACACGTGTCTTTTTCAATAAAAGATTGCCTCTTACCGGGTGCGCGGGCGGCATGCATGTGTCGTTCGCCGGCGCTCGCGGCGCATCACCGCACCTGCAGCTGCTGCTACACACACACCCTGAAAATAAACAACGTACTTGTTAATAGATTAACAGAAGAAGAACACAGAAGAGACAGAAGAACAGAAGAAGAAAGAAGACCCAAGCAAAGATGGATAGATTGTGTGAAATTTGACATGGATTATAAAAACTTAAACTCTGAGATGACGTCTAATAGAGATGAATGGAAGAAGACGTATTGCGCCGACTCCAAATAAAACGGGATAAGGGCAGGAGAATGATGACTTGTTAATAGATTATCGTATTAAAGATATTTAAAATTAAGATAGAATAAACAGAGGTGTCACCAAAACGGAATGGAACTATTTATAAAAAAAAAAGAAGGAAAGACTCGGTTGCCTTTTGCTTACAAAAAGTGGATAACGATTGCGAAAATGCACAATTCTGCTGCTAAAAGAATCGAGTGTGGATGAGCCCTAATGCGGGATCCTAAAAACGATGGCAATTAGAGAAACTTAAAATCAATACCGATGCTTGATTCTTTCTCTCTTTAGCAAGGAGAAATCTGTGTAAGATTGTGGGTAATAGTAATAACATACCTAGGAATTCTTTGCATAATGCAATTGTAAGTTAAATATTCATCACATCAGCCTGTTACTGTAAAGACATTGTATAAGTTTAAGTTTCATTCAGTGATCCATTTGTAGCATGTAAGTGCAAAAAAGTACCTACCTATTTATTTATTTATTATTTATGTACACACATACACATGACAATAAAATTAGGAAAGATATCTATTATAAAATTGAGAAAAAATATTAGTAACATAATAAGTAAAGACAGCTGGATTTAAAACAGTCGTAGAACAAACGTTTGAACACAACCTACGGTCCAGACGTGAGTCACCCTTATTTTGCCTGTATGAAACGTCCTGACGAAAAGCTTAAACGTACCAGGAGTTCGTTAAAAGGCTATTACGTAACACACAAAGCCCAGTACACAAACATCGTCTTTGATGACATTAAGAAAATAGGCTCCTTTATGCCCGAACCTAAAATAAGTATCTACATATTTAGCTGAACTAAACCTAGATCGTAAAAGCCGACACATAAAGAAAATGATCCCATATGAACCGTAATTAAACCCCAACGGTGGTCTAAGTGTTCGTTATTAAAGTTTTTATGTGGCGAAGTTACTGCGGAATACTACCTATATGGATATAAAAACTCCAGATGCACAGTGTCTTAAAAATTGATCATAAAAAATAAGTCGTCGTTATTGTGTTAAGTATGCTATACAAGGTTCTATAATGACATATATAGAACCTTCTAGCATTCATAACTCAATCTGTGCTAAAATTGTTACTTAGGCTTACATTCAGAGACGACAGAAAGGAGTCTAAGCGTGAACTTACGCTTCCATCTGTCAAAATTTGTTCGTAAAATTGACATATGGAAGCGTAAGTTCACGCTTAGACTCGTTTCTGTCGTCTCTGAATGTAAGCCTTAGAATCTTGTAATAGTGAGCCAACGAAGTCTCATGGAGTGTTCGTAAGTTTCAAGATACAATAATCACTTTTGGATGCACGAAGAACCTCCTCACGTAAAAATACCCAAGTATATTGAGCGTAACCTGTGCAAACAGCTCCGAACATTGCTGACTGGCTGATCTTTCCACGACGATATAAGCAATTCCGACGGTATGAGCTCACGCGATGGAAAAATGTTCACTTTTACTTACGTAACTTCCGTAAGAAGTCTCGACTTTTTGGTATGGTAATTTTTTTACAGCTTTTATACGAAATAAATTCACTTGTAGGTTTACTGACCATGCGCTGTAACAATACTCCACAAAATATGCGTTTATTTTCGTTTTGTGCGCTGCTCTCGAACTTTTTGTGTCGCTGAATGTACGTATCTAGAGTTTTTACATCAATGAATACTTTACCCTGTTTTAATGGTACTTTTACGTACCAAACAATTTCGAGTAAGCAAGCAATTCATAATTATGGAGCACTAAGTCTGCGCTTTTCTGGTTTCACGCAAATTTCGTTTGAGGTAAAGGCGGGTGATTTAATTTTAAATTTTTACTTTTTGGTTTTATATTCATGAAGGGATTGAAGTAAGTAGTAAGTTGTGTCATTACTAGACCATTGTGCCTTATTACATATTACAGTGAGTATTGATGTGTCTTTTCGCAAGCCGATATTGTTTTCAGTGCGCCTTCCGTTATTGCCTTTGGCAGGGATTTTTGGTTCATGGTTTTTTTTGTGCACGTCTCTCGCAATCTGCTTAGGCAGCTTTCCCTGCTTAATCGGTGAAGCGCCGAAACCAGAAAGCCTACAGGCAGGCAAGAATTAAAGCAACAACACGACTAAGGTGGCCTCACAGTTGGACTCGGGCCTCTTCTTAGGCATTGCTGGGGGGGACCAAGAAGGAACTTGTTGGATATAGTTAAGATTATTACGAGACTTGTTTTTAAACTAATGGCTTAGCGCGGGCTGGCACAAGCAAGATTAGAAGAAGAATTATTTTGATGCATGAAATACCTGACTACGTGGATTGGACAATAGAATAACTAAGGGGTCTTTTACCTCTGGTAGGACAATCCATCGTTAGATATTCTATCTTTTTTATGAGTGTTGTCTTCGGCCATAATTCTCTACAAAATTTATATTTTGTAGAGAAATATGATTATTAGGCTTTATAGCCTAAAACAAAATCTCCGATCCCAAAACTAAACCATTTATTTTACGACCGTTATTTTATTGCAACCGAAAGTGGTAGCTTCATTAGCCGTTAGTGTCAGCCACATATTGTGGTTATGCCCAAACAATAGTTTACGACCATTGATATAAAACTACGAGATGCACAGAACGCGATTCAAAAACATCAGAGAAAAGAGTTATTTGGCCGCCATTAGTAAAAAGGATTTATGCCACATTCCACATATGCCACACCAAAGTTTTGCCTCGCATAAAAAAATCCTAACACAATCTATCGAGTTTTTTATGCGAGGTAAAACTTTGTGGGGCGAATATGGCGTAAATCGTAAAAATTCCTGTTTTCGTAAAAAAAACTTTTATAAAATATCACGTAGGTAATCTGGATTTCAGTGAGTAAATAAAAGTAACAATATTGTATCTGTACCTACATCTAATAGCTTCAGTCCTTTCCTTCTGCATAAAAAAATAATACATTGAAATGTGATGTTGCAACCATTGTTTGTCTATTCTCAAGTGCCTGTAATCTAAATAAATAAAAAATAAATAAAATCACGCTTTAGTCATCCAAACTGAACGTGTATGCAAAATTTCAGCTCAATCGGAAACCGGGAAGTGGGTCAAATTTAACTTCCAAGATTTTCTTACATAGTTAGTTAAAGGTGAAGCTAATAAAAGCGTGTTAAAATATATTTAATCCATGAGCAAATATCGACACGTTGTAAAAAATCAGTGCATCTTGAGTTATTATATCAATGTTTACGACCAACTATATTGGCGTAACTGGCCGTAAACCGTTCGTATTTCTTCGTAACAGAACAATAAAGAAATAGTAAAACAGACTAGTAATAAATATGGCTGTGATTAACGGAGTTTTATAGTACGTGATTCTAAAGCTATCTATAACACCAACTCTTCGCGGCTGTTTCCATTAAGAGAGTAAGCGGAATTCGAAGCGTTAAAACATATCTCAGAAAAGCTATCAAGTATTTTTGTACCTCTAATGTGGGAAATAAACATACTGCCCACCTGATGGTTACCGTAACACTAGAGGCAAAAACCGCTCGAGGTACTATTTTTTTTTTCCACTTATTTTGTTAGGAGGGTCTGAGTTCAAACCCGGCCCGCACCTCTGACTTTTCGGATTCATGTGCGGATTAGAATTTGATTATCACTTGCGACAACGGTGAAGGAAAACATCGTGAGGAAACCTGCACACCTGAGAGGGCCTCATAAAGTTCTCGATGGTATGTGTAGTCCACCAACCCGCACTAGGCCAGCGTGGCGGACTAAGGCCCCTAACCCTTCTCATTCTGAGGAGAGGCCCGTGCCCAGCAGTGGGACAGTAATGGGCTGAATTTATTTATTTATTTATTTTGTTAGAACCCCTGTACTCTGAATAATATCTAATATTCGTGAATATTATTCGGGAATTAAGAAAGAAAGGACAATGAATATTTAAGGTTAAGATCAAGCTATATTTTCTAAGAAATCCGCCAGTTGCAGTATCAAATGTGGTAACATTACATTTGCCTCACACGCTGATCCGTTCACTAGCGATATTAACGCGAACATACGTTTTATAATGGAGGGAGCTATTCTGGAGATTCAGTCCGAATAAGAAAAAAAAAATATGCGAATTTTTTAACCCCCGACAAAAAAGAGGGGGGTGTAATAAGTATGTAGTGCATCTGTGTATATTTGTATCTGTATATCTGTGGATCTGTGTACCTGTCGGTGGCATCGTAGCTCCAAAACGGATAGACCAATTTCAATGCAGTTTTTTTAATTGTAAGCTAGTTTAATCGGGTATCATCTTAGCTATGTTTCATGAAAACCTGTTCAGCCGTTCAAAAGTTACAGCTCTTTTTCTAGTTGGAGTCGGGGTTTTTTGACGGTTAGGTTATATTTTTAGTTTATCGTAATTTAGGCTTAAGTATAAAATCATCACAAATAATTAAAATATTATTGAAAAACAACTCGATGATTATGTTTGAAATAACGTTCCGTTTTACATAATAAAATTCATTCATTCATTTTCATTTTAATTTAAAAGCAAGTTACTGTGAGTTTCGATGTACTATGAAATAAGAAGTGGTAAATGATATTTTATAAAGTCTATTTTGATAAACCGGCTACATGATGTCATGGTAGCGCTTTCGAAGCATGTGTGGGTAAAATATTGACATGAATTTTATCATAATGATGCAATGTGTTCAGGCGAATTACAGAGTGAAATAACGCTATGAAATTATTTAATTATTATTATGAAAAACACTATGAAAGCTAAGTGCCAAAAAGAGAGTATGAGAGTATGTCACGAATCAGCCGGTAATTTTGTCGAGTCCACACATAATAATTGACTTGTCTGGCTGTGCCAGTAGCGATCCATCATGAATTACAAATGCCGAAAATCAATACAATAATTCATAATTTTATAAATAATAATAAAAATATACCTAGGTAATGGTATTTTCAAAAAAACCCAATAAATAATTCCTAAAACATCAAATAATTGTCTAACATCTTCGACGAACCGTAAAAAATGTTATTGTTCACATAATCATTTAACGTTACGACTGAAAATTAACATAACATTTGAAATTCAAACGAATCTGAAATCAGCGAAATAACCGTTACGTTTATTTTATTTCCTCGACTGCCGAGAAGAAAGGCGTGGTATATGCTTTTATATTTGTTTCAATGTTACTTTTAAACAATTTAGATGTATTTTATAGTTTATTTGTTAAAGCACATTACTAAAATGTATACAAATGAGTTTCTTTTTAGATGATTCCATTGTAAGAGGCACAACAATTACACAAAAAATGGTGATATTTGAGTACTGTGTTTATTTTCCTTTATGTATTCCCTTAATAAATGGAGTAGACTTATGAGACCTTCCGATTAGAAACCAAATCTTCAGCACCGATCTTGTCAGATCTCTGCAAGAGACACCGAACACCAAGGGTACGCCCAGCAGATTAAGTTTTTGGGCATGTCTGCAAGTTTGGGAAGCCATCATAGTACATTAAGAACTACGGAAAGGTGTATCATCCATATTTTTATAAAATGTATTTTTCGAAAAATACCCTCGGTGCAATGGCGTAGGTATGTATGAAAATGAAAATGGACGAAAGTCGTGAACAAAATCTAGTTTTAAAATAAGAACGCCTACTCCCTTAGGTAAAAGTAATTTAGTATTCAAAGAAATGCCTTATTATTTCCCATTGCGGTTTGTTGTAAATCAGAATAGTGTATCTGGCCGACAGCGGGAGCAAGAATCCAGCTAATGGTTGCACTGATGCGTTATTGATACACGACGCGACTCGCAACGGTACCGGCAGAGCGCATCACGCCGCGCGCATATTCAGGGCTGTTACGCAGTTGATAAATGCTAGATGAAAATTGTTCTTATTTTCGGGTTCT
Source organism: Allophyes oxyacanthae (assembly GCA_932294325.1). NCBI lineage: Eukaryota > Metazoa > Arthropoda > Insecta > Lepidoptera > Noctuidae > Allophyes > Allophyes oxyacanthae. The sequence continues at coordinate 3,475,862 of OW028617.1, forward strand.
AAAGTAAAAATGCTTTTGACTGAAAAAAACCATCAAGATAATTTACGTTACGTAAGTATGTTAATCATACGATTCTTAGAACAGAAAATTAAAAATAATACATATTTCCTCTGTTATTAAACCCGAGCACCGTCAGAGTCGTAAATATTGTATCCATGTCAATATATTAACACTTTCAGCTGGACAGCGCAGCCAGATTATTTAGAAGAGGTAGGGTCCTAAGCGGTAAGCCCCTTTGTCACTGCGACCTGCGAAGATCTATTGTGACGGCCAGATACATTAGCAAAAATTTCCCACGGCATGACTGCTGCATTAGCCAATTGAAGTTATCAATTGTTGATAACTAAATATATGACAATCAGATAACCCTCTTTAAACGAACCCCTTACAAAAGTACTGTAAACTTTCTTCGTTACAAAATTATAACGCTATCTTAATGTATGCAATTCTGTAACTGACAAATGACAGCCCTACGCGTATCAAAAGCCATTCGTAACCGGCATATTATTTCACTGCGCATATTCATCACTGCATTTTGCAGATACCGCGTTATGATCGGTTGTAATGGCGAATTTTTGTTTATTTTTTGTAGGTAAGTAGTGTAAGTACGGTTATTTCGATGAATTGCTGATTTTATTTCGACAGCTGTGCTATAATAGCGAGATTTCATGTCGCTATTATCTGTATTATGTGTGTGTGTTTTATTCGTTCCTGGCGAGTCCAGAATAAAAATATTTTCTTTCTTTCTTTCTTTTTCTTTTATAATTTTAAATTATCTACTGTTCTGAATATAGGTTTCTAAGAAATAAGACACTTTTTTTTTTAGCGTGGTAAAATCATCAAATGAGTCCTCCCACCCCGGGCAGGGCGGGAGGGACTGTCAGACTTGTACTGACTAAAATCCACGGTGTTCCTTCAATAGCCCTTTACGTTCCGGAGTCACGGTAATGAGATAAGTCCATTAGAAATAAGACACTTAGATAAAAAAATAAATAAAATGGAGCGGATTATTTCCGTATAGAAATTCAGCCGGAGCACTTTATAACAAATTTCAAATAGGTATCATGAAACCGCCTAATAAATGGCAAATTCATATTTTTTACTAAAATTACCCAAATATTGATACGAATGCGAAATTATATGACGTTAGAAAAACAATTAGAAGAAGAAGTAATTCAATGTTTATTTATTTATTTATTTATAACATTATAACATCTAACAGAATAACACGTTCCAATGCGATGTTATAAGCACATATAATTCAATGTATCAGTGTGTGTTCAATGTGTCAGTATGTTGGTGACATACTGTCCAGTAAGGGCTTCCAAATATACCGGGATCCCTATTATTTTTTGTCTTTTTTCAATACCTGTATTGGTGTTTTTTTTATGGTATTAATAGATACCGGTATTTAAAAAATCCGGTATTCGAAACCCTTATGTCCAGTGAAAAAAACAGAAGTAGGTACTCTATTTTAGGAAGTACGGTAGCCCAACGATTTTGTTTGATAGCTTAGTAATTGGATATGAATAACAGCATCCTAATAGGCGGGTAAGCTTTAATAAGCAAATCACCTAACCGTCAAAAACCCTCGACTCCAACTAGAAAAAGAGCTGTAACTTTTGAACGGCTGAACAGATTTTCATGAAACATAGCTAAGAGGATTCCCGATTAAACTAGCTTTCAATTATAAAAACTGCATTGAAATCTGTCCATCCGTTTTGGAGCTACGATGCCACAGACTGACACACTATAAAATATAATACACACTACAAACTTTTATCACCTCTCTTTTTAGTCGAAGGTTAAAAAGAACAGTGGTCATAATAAGTACTACTATAAGTTAAACAATACAGCCAAATGCAACTAACTGTATTTTCTTGGTACTATTACATCTTACCCCATCAAGATCCAAATCTCCAAGTAATCATATTGAAAATCTGTTTAATTTCTTTGGAGTTATTTATAGAACAGATATAACATTTTGTCCGTCTGTTCGTGCAGAAACATTAGTCGCAATTTGCACACCTCAACCGACTTATTTACTGCTAAGTGGACTCACGTATTGTCTCCCGAGGACCGAAATGGCCGCACTTTTTCTTTGCGCCGACAATTTGCCCGTACCGTCCGCAAATTCGGTGGTTATTATTTTTGTCCGATATGTATTTAAACAATATGTTATTCATAAACCAACTACACTGATTTTGATACTTAAGTTGTAATGTAATAATTGTATTGTACGCTTGACTTTCTCACTCTATAATATGTTCATTTCTCTTTCACCCAAAGGTTTGCTGGAAGAAAACTCATTCTGAGTTAAGCTCGCCTTTGTGCATATATTTTTTAATTGTTTATTTTTTGTATATTCAATATTTTGTGTACAATAAAGAATAAGAATACACTGAAAAGAGAAAATTAACTTCGCGTAAGTTAAATAATTATATGTCAATGTAAAAATGTGTGCCGAAACTGTTATGGAATTTTACTGCAATGACGCATGCGCAGGTTTTAGGTCATCCGTACAGTATAATAAGCTACAGTATACAACGTGTATCAGAAATGCGTGGTCATATTTACGGGTGTGGATCAGACCATCAAACTGAACTACTTTCTCTATGGGACCAACATCATAGTCGCGAAAAAATAATCAGCTGTCCCATACGTTTGATTCGAGTAGGTACGATGTTGGTCCCATAGAGAAAGTTGTTCATTTTGATGGTCTGCAACACACCCTTAAAATATATCAGCACGCATTTCTGATACCTACATGTTTTAGATCTTAAGTGAGATATGAGGTACCTACCTTCTTACCACATTATTTTCATAACACGAAATATTGAAGTAAGAAAAGAAAGAAAAAGTTTTTATTTTTACGCCCAGTATGACGCACGAAACTTAAATAAACTCAAAACCTTACACCAAGACCACTTAATACTAAATATTATTCATTGTTCTGCTAAACAAAACATAATTAAATTAATTAAGTGGCAACACAGTGGGTAGTGGCAGTGGTATTATAGAAGAGTTTGTTCCGCTGTTTTGCCTACAACGATCAAAATAGTGTTGGGACCGTCAGTTCTATGAAAACGAACGTTATTAATTTTTTGTTTTCATGGAACTTATTAACAGGCGTGGGAATACTGATCTCGCTCAATAAATACCTTGTTTATTAAGTACATTCTAAGAATAGCAACTGAATGTTTAATTTCATGGTGATTTTAAAATAACAGGAAGTGTAGTTATCAGCTGTTTGCCGTTTCGCTTTGTTAAACTTAGTGATGGGAGATCGGCCATGTTATGTTATTACATAACAACCCATGATAGAGTATTTAAATTTTTAATTTTTTTTGTTTTTTTTGTTTTACATGTTTTATTCTTTTAGATATTTTTGTTATAATATTGTCTTTAAAATCATTTTTGTGCTGTGTCAAATAAATACTTTTTCTTTCTTTTCTTTCTTTCTTTTTCATTCATAATGAAAACTAGCGACCCACTCCCGGCTTCGCACGAGTACACTTTCTCTACTATCCTTACATTAAATATGAAAGTATTATACATGTAAACCTTCCGTGAAAAATTATCTAACTGATGGTGAAAACCGTATCAAAATCCGTTGCGTGGGGAGGAGTTAACGGATATACAGACAGACAGACGCGGAAAATGACACTATAAACTTATAACACTCCTCTTTTTTGTCGGGGGTTAAAAAAGGATACTGTTAACGACTTCATGTACCAGGCGTACATGAAGTCGTCCACATTGTATGTAGGTAAGTAAATACGCGAGCAACAACTAGGTATCTAATATTCTACAGATTTTTTTTAAATACACATACATACATTCAGCAAACAATAAACTTTTTTACTTGACTGATAAAAAGCCTTCGCAGAACTAACGGAGGAATAATGACCATCATTAAATTATGATAACTTAATACTCAACTTAAATAACGTGTCGTGTTTTTGGCGAATGTTTTTTTAAATAAGTACGCACGGCTACATTTATATAAGCTGACCTCTCATTGCACGGAAAGCCTTTACAATGCGAGGTCAGCTTATACTAGAAATGTATAGCATGATATGTAGCCCTGTGTACTACAACTTAGTGCGTCATAGGGCATATACTTCTATAATAGCAAAGTATGTACTATGTACCTATAGTTGAACCTACAAGGGCCTTAACATGAGCTTTAGCGCATAGAATAGATCTTTTCTTAAATAGTAAATTATGATAAATTAAATAATATTTTTATTATTATATTATTCGTTTATAATTAATGGTTGGGAAATAACTATAATTGGGAGAATAGTTTTAAAATTTTTGCTAATGCTGAAAATCATTCTCACGATAACAGAAACTGTGATAAAGCTGATTTAAATTAACAGAAAAAATAAAAACAACGTCAAACAGGCCCTTTACCCTCAAATTAAAATCAATGTTACGTAAATTAATATTGTAATTAACTCAGTCAAAATCGATGCTAAACCCACATCACGAAGTGAACTCACTCACAAAATCCACATCACGAAGTGAACTCACTCACAGAATTATTGTATACACTGACAACCTTATTACTTACAATCGTAACAACTGATCACAATAAGTATAACGCAGCTGATTCATTCCGTTTTTTATCCGCAACAAATATTTTCAAATATTTAATGTCCGATTATTATCGCTTCGTAATCGCTGCGTGTGACCGCTAGCCTAATGAGAGGCACGTACAGTTAGGCGCACGCGCCACTGTTTGTGTACGAAGCCCACTGCTGAGAGGAAAAAGAAACGTTTGTTAGGAGGTGGCTTGGTACGATTCTACACTTGTTCAAAGTTATTGCAGACCAGATGTTTAGTGTTAATAAATTAATAAAGACAATTAATTAAAGTATGTAAATGAGTGATGCCCCTGGTGTTGCAAGCGTCCATAGGTTACGGTAACCGCTTACCATCAGGCGGGGCGTATACTTGTTTGCCACTTGAGTGGTATAAAAGATAAATAAATTATGAAAAATACCGAAAATTTCGTTTTTATTGGATTTTGCAAGTATTCTTATTTTTTGATCTGGTAATCCTACTAGAAGCGTTTCCGCCCAACGCGGACGTCACCGAATTAAGGCCACCAGGTTTCTCTGTCTACGTCACCATGCTTATGAAAATACTATGATGTTTGTCAAATTTATTAAAACCTAATAATATTAACTTCAATATTGTGATGTCCTTTTTAGGTTACTCAACCAGAGAAGACACCTTCTGCGCCCCTTTACCGACCATCCTCAACATTCTCCTCTTTTTCTCAACTTCGACATTGACAGAATCATCGCAAAGTAACGATGGAGCCATTAAATTAAAATTTGAAATGAATTGAAAATACCCTGACGGAGCTTTAACTTTGAGTTAAATGTTGTATGTAATTCTTAAGACCCGCATTGGCTTTGTCTGTGTCATCACGTACAATTTGTATGCGACATCTATTCAAAACCACACACTTATTACGTAAAAAACAACAATTGCAATAGTAACAGCGATTACGGCTGTTAACACAGATAAATATTATTATCAACGAGTAATATCTAGGTTATTATGGCCCACGATCAAGGACTGGTCCATTTTTAACCGCCGACAAAAAAATCTGTATCTGTCTGTGATATCGTAGCTCTCAAACGGATGAACCGATTTTCTTTAAGTTTTTTTGTGTCATAGATAATTTTATGCCGAGTGTTCTTAGCCATGTTTCATGAAAATCTGTTCAGCCGTTCAAAAGTTACAGCTCTTTTTCTAGTTGGAGTCGGGGATTTTTATAGCGATGTTTTTTGATCTTCGATAAGTTACTGTTAATCTTTGAAGTTAATGCATTTGTATCCTCATTGTAAAGCTAAGAGGAACTGTCGTGATCGTGAAATAACCTAACCGTCAAAAACCCCCGACTTTATCTAAAAAAAAAGCTGTAACCTTTGAACGACTGAACAGATTTTCATGAAATGTTGCTTTGACCACCAATTCTGAGAAATCTATTATGTTTTCAATTCAATCGGACCTTGATCGGGCGCAGAGGTTGAGATATTTTAGAAAAATAAAAAGATTTAGAGTTCAGCGCATAAAAAATATATTTTGTTAAATTCCACGTGGACGAAGTCTCGGGCACATCTACTAAATAAATAATATCCACATTACTTTGAAACATTAGGATCAATTCATTGAATAATTCAAAAACTCTCAAGCTACACTTAAACGCCAATCAATGAATTGATATAGAAAACGCAATACAAGTCCCACTCCACCTGCGAAATGACATTTAGATATAAATCAATGAAACACGCAACCACTGAGAGCTTAATAAGGCTCTTAATAAGCCTCTTAACGGGTGTAGATGGCGTGGGACTCGCAAATGATGGAGTGCTTTAAATTTTCTATCACTAGCAATGCAAAAATGCAATAGCAATAATTAATGTAGCTTTGTTATTTACCTATTTATTCTGTAGTATGATTGATTTTAATTGTGATTTTATTTTCTTTTGTAATTACTGAAACAGTCTGACATTTCATGGACATCCTTTGTGCATTATTTATCTCCTTTTTAACACGCTTTTATTAGCTTCACCTGCTAACTATGTAAAAAAAACTTGGAAGTCAAATTTGACCTATTTCCCGGTTCTATTGATCTGAAGTTTTGCATACACGTTTAGTTTGGATGACTAAAGCGTGTTGTTATAAGAAACGATGATTATAACTGAAAATGGTATGAGTATGAAAATTATGATAATAGTTATTATGAGAACCGTATGAACTCTTCTGAGAACCACCAATCATTTTGCTATGGCGCTTGTGATGTGTATTTTATATCTATGCTTTGCGGAATTTAAATAAGAAACAGGCATACTGAAAGGGAAAGTGGCTAGAAAATCCCTCCATGCGTGTATAATCTAACTTAAAGTATCGATTAAACGTATCGATTATGAATCGAATCGATTAAAACCTCAGACAGTTTTTATTCAATCCGATCACTAATAAAATTAGTTACGATATCGTCATTTAAAATTCTTACGAAACAAATAATTGAAACTCGAATTCATAATCCGAGAAAACAAAAAAAAAACAAAAAACAATAAAGGGTGTTTCTCTACTATTCTATTCTATTCTGAGTAAAACATTAAAAATACTAATAATTGCTACTGTCATATTATATCTTTCATTATAAATTCAATAGCATTGATAGTAAATATTATAATGATTTAAAGTCCTAATTAAAATATAGGCGTAATTAGGAGATAGTCCTCAAGAAAAGTTAAGTGTAATTACGGGATAGATCAATGTTAAATTTTAACATTGAGCATTTGTTACTTGCCTTTAAATCAGAATCCTATTAATTTATACCTTTTTAAATTAAGGTCTTTATTGTAATTTTTTTTTTTTTTTTGAAATAAATATACAATAAAAAAATTGCTCTATGCTATATCACGATTGATTCGTGGTAGGTACGCACCTATTCATTATAATAGCTCCAAGTTTATCAATGAAAATCGATAAAAAAACCAAACATTCTAAACAAAGCTAAAACAATCACGTAAAATAGATCAACGAACGCCTAAAAACAAACTTCATGACATTACAGTTATTTACTTTCATCTCGACACAAAAACAGCCCACAGTCGAAAGTCGAGACAGCTACCTGCATTTGAACACGTCATACTGTATAATGAATCTGCAAAAGATTAAAAAAAAACTACAGCTAACGCCTTCGCCCGATCATTAAGTTGGCGAAGAAAAAAAAAGTGAAAAAACACGAATGAATGAATGAATAACCCTTGAACTTAGACGGCAGGTTAATGAACTTCTTAATTTAAATATTATGCATTCTACGATGTGAGATAATCAGATAACATATTGGACAATTGTTTGTTCATTTAGTTGAAAAGTTCTCTGGATTGTTTCTGTGCTAATCTTGATTTAAAAGAGAATGTAAAATTATTGTAACATGCTCCTTCCTGTGAAATTTCTAGATTCGACACGGAGTATTAATTAAAGGTTACAACAAAGAACTAAGTTATTGCGTAATTGCACGTTCTGAGCGCAACGTAGCCTAACATTTTATATTGCTTTTCTTGTAACTTAAAAAGTTTTAATTCTTGTAAGATACATTCATTCATTAATACTGGTTAAAAAAATGTTACACTGAGCAATTTATTGCCATAAATAAAAACATGCAATCAAGTTGAAAAAACAAACAAAATTAAAATAGTAATACTATTTTATAAATTACTTTTTTTTTGTAAATTCGCCATTACTTCTTTCGAGATGTGTGTGTACTAAACGGCTTCTTTTCCTGTTTTACCGACTTTTGTTAACTACTTTGCATAAAAGAACTGGTTGACTTTAAACAAATATTAATTAGTAATTCTCGATAAACCTGCACGGTGGTCTGTGGTCCACGGAGAAAGTATTTCAACTTTCGATGATCATAATCCTTGTTTATGGGTTCGAAATGGCAAGCGACAACAGCTAAAACGTTTCAGTTTTGTTAATCATTTACGTTTTAGTAATATGTATAATTATACCATTTATGAATGAACAATAAACTGTTATGTAAAACTAAATCAATCGTAAGTTCTGCCAACTTATTAGACTAGACTAGAATAGATCTTTATTTCATGTAAACCAGATACAGGTACTTATGAAATGTCGAGACTCTAGGTGCGCGGCTCCAAATAGTAGATCCTGTGAAGAAGAACCGGCAAGAAACTTTAATAAAATAAGATAATAAAAGATATGTTTTAATTCATGTAGACCTATATAGGTAGGTACTTAAGAATAGACAAACTCTAGGTACCACGTTCCAAAGTGTAGACTTCCTATGGAGAAGAACAGGCAAGAAACTCCATGGTTACTCTTTTAAATTGAGTATTTCTTACAATATTTTATGAAAATACATTTTTCTCGATAAGGTACTTATGTGAGGTCATTATAGGATAAATAATAAATAAACAACCCTGATAACAAAATGAATAAGAATTTTTTGATAAGATTGCCATGGCAGAAGATTACCATAATTACCACCAAACCAGTTTTTTATTTTTTAATACGCGCCTATAATTATTATTTTTAGTAAATTATACTAGACAGGCATTATAAATAAAGTAGAGTATTTAAAATACTTAACAAAATATATCTAAAAAATATTCCAGCTCTCACTTTTAACATTTTTATATATTTTAATGGCCGTGGCGTCGTCTAATTTAATTAACCCGTATTTTAGCGAAATACTTTTAACAAAAAGCAATGAATTTAAATGTAAATTAACCGAGCACCCTAATAAAATTAACAATGAATAATTATGAAAGGCTTACACAATAACTTTCTACTTTTAAAAGAAATAAAAGTCTTTCGTTGAACACTTGGAACCACTTATCTGTAACATTTTTCACTGTCTTGAAAGCAGATAATTTCGAAGGAAATTATCGAAGCGTTGTCGGGTGTAGTTTTGTTTTGACTTTTTAAATTACGTTAACATTTCAATAATAAGTAGAAAGTCGATAATACAAATTAAGTGGTATGTTGTAATAAATAATTTTACTACAGGTTTGGAGAATGTACTAAATGCTGTGCAGCATCTCGGGATAACATACCTAATTACTTGTACTGAGTACAACCGATATAAGGGTCGATTTAAAAATACGAGTCAAAGTAATTTTTTTAATTTAAACTGAGCCTTTGCGCGCAGTTTTAAAACGTCGTGGTGCAAGGTGCACGGTCCTAAGTGAGTTGGTCCTATGGAGAAGATGGCAAGAAACTCCATGGATACTCAATAAAAATAAAAATAAACTTTTACAATAATTTCTTGGGTCGCGGGAGCTACCCGGCCAGGAGTGACTAAACTGAAGGACTTAAATTTACAAAATGTGATAAAAAAAAGATCATCAAACAATATAAAATCACGTTACACTATAAGTTAAACAATCAAGTATACAATATTCAAGCTACCTAAGTATGTAAACATAGGAATCGGCATCAAAACTTTGTGAAGACTGGAAGCAGCGGGTCACTAGGCAAGAAGAAGAAGATTGTAATCTATTATTTTCAAAGAGTTTCCATGGAGTTTCTTGCCGGTTCTTCTCCATAGGATCTACTATTTGGAACCGCGCACCTATAGTCTTGACATTTCTTAAGTGCCTGTATCTGGTTTACATGAAATAAAGATCTATTCTATTCAAGCCACAGATGCAGAAGATAATTAGCTCCATACGTTTCTATCATCAACATAGTCTTTGATCTTTTAATAGACTTTCCTTATTTCTGAGTGATAAGTAGGAAAATATTGTAAGCTTTAATCAAAGAGCGAAATTTTCGAAATGTGGTGCTGGAGGCGGATGCTCCGAATTCCATGGACAGCCAAACGCACAAATGTATCTATCCTTACCCAACTTGACATCAAGACCCGATTGTCCACAGTTTGCTTACAGCGTATTTTGTCCTATTTCGGCCACATAATGCGAAGAGGAGATAGCAGCCTTGTAAAGCTGGTCATTGTTGGTAATACAGAAGGCAAGCGAGCGCGAGGCCGATCGCCAACACGATGGTCCGACCAAGTAAAGAAGGCTATGTCCTCAAGCAAATTTCAGCAGGTGGTGATGGCAACTTCGGACCGGAGTAGATGGAGGCAGATTGTCCGTTTAAAGGGGTCCAGTGACCACGATCCTCAGTAATGAGGGACCGATTGAAGAAGAAGAAGAATCAAAGAGCAATAAAGATAAGATTTATTTAGTTTGGCGACGTAACGCTTGCATTGCAAAACGGGTGGTCGACCAGCAATTTTTGTCGCTAAGTGTACTAGGATAATTATAATCACACAGCTATTCTTTTCTTTGGACATTTCCTCGACTTGCTAAAGTCGATTATCCTGTTTGATGCTTAATCAACTATGAGTGCAAACAACCAATTTGCATAGATAAAAGAAACCCATAAAATTGTTATTTTAGCTTCTTAATGTTCTGCCAATATTTAAAAAGCCGTAAACAAATAAAGATAAAAGATATTAACATAATCTGCGATTTCACGGTATCATAATAATTAAGATATGTTGCACTTAAACGAAATATAAAGATTTAATCCACAAACATCCACCATCCATTCCATCATCCATTTCTTAAGATGAACGTTTTAGTCTAATGGCAATAATGTGGCAACATTCACCCCATCGTAACTCGTAAGGTACGAGTGGGATCCTCAATACGGGGCGGGTGGTACATTTGACTAGAAGCTTGGTGAGTATCTGGGTTAGGACGAAGTCTGTTTTGGTCTTTTTCCTTAGTTTCAAAATAATTTCGACCACTGGGTGACCAGTTGGCCAGTGACCAGTGGGTGGGTAGTTTTCTTAGTTATTTAATTATAACTAGGTTCTAGTGGTGCCCAGTGGTCGAAATTCGATCGTAATTTTAGCTTTCTGCACCCCTTCTCCATATAAGCTCTATGCCAAATCTCACACTCCTACGTGCGCGCAATATGCTTATAAAGGGGTACAAAGTTTTCTCTTCACGTATTAATATATAGATTTTAATTAATTAATTCACACGATAGTGCTGACACCTTATATTTTAATAGATAAACAGCTACATTTTATAGTTATAGTTAAATGAGTTGAATGAATTCAAACAACATTAAACACTAATTGCCACTAACATTATACAAGAATTTACATATCTGTGCTTTTCTAATCTAAGGCGTTATGAAAAAGCGTTTTAGGATTTATTTCAAGTTTGAATTTTGATGTTTTTAAAACGCTTTTATTAGCTTCACCTATGACTAACTAACTAATCAACTAACTAACTATGTAAAAAAATCTTGGAAGTTAAATTTGACCCACTTCCCGGTTTCCGATTGAGCTGAAATTTTGCATACACGTTTAGTTTGGATGACAAAGGCGTTTTCTTTAGCTTTTTTTTTATTCTATAATATTTATTTATTTACAAAGTATCGAGGTCTGTTTTCGACAATCACACCATCTAGAATTTTTATTTCAGCTTATATGGTGACGAAATGAAACTACGTATTTGGATTACGTTCTGAAGCCCTACATAAAAAGTCATTTTTTTTATAATATTTTCTAGGTGAAGGAACATCAAAGTAGAAAATTGAGCCATCTTTATCTATTCTATACCATTTAAATAAAAATTATTTTGGTATGAACAGTTTAGAGACTTTTTAAAATTTGCCTAGAGATCGTGCTATGTGTAAAATTAAGAAAATTTAAATTAGTTCCTGTGGTTAAACTTCCGATTGGATTCGATTGATTTTTTATATACCATCACAAAACATGATACCGAATACGTGGTTTCATCGTCAACACCCTGTATGGTGAATATAAAACCACTAACATAAGGAAATTATATAGAGTTGCAACTGCGACACGTATTTCCACAATTCAGACCATCACACTTATATTATAAAAAACATTTGATTTCCTACCGGCATCACTGGGTCGCCGCTACACATTCTAACTCTCACTGAGCGGGCTACTAACACAGTCGCACGCGCACACAGACCGCCTAGATATGAACAGATTTGCATGAACGTTAGTATGAGTGAAAATCTATGGTAATTAATGAATGGAGGTAAATACCAATGCGCAACACTTTCCCGACTTATGATTATATATTTTGCAGTATTGAATTTTATTGGTTGTTACAGTTCATTATAATTTTATACACCGTGCAATTTATGTAGTTTCGGAGACGTTAACAAACGATTGCATTTATGATAATTAACAACTACATAAAAAAAACGTAAATTCCGCGTGAATTTTTTTTCGACTTCACATACTAACGCAATAACATATACATTTTTTTTTTATATAGTCTCTCACACTTAGCTCATCGAGCCTTTAATGTTTAACCGGACTTTCGGTGAGGCCTGAAGGGCTTCCGACTAAACTACCTCGATCAGCTGATTGGTACCATTATGAAGGGGAAGGCGAAAATTTTTCCGCACAAAAGATTTTAATTTTTCACTATTGTTCATTATCATGCGTACAATCATTTGTTAACGTATCATAAACGACAATGCGTATTCAGTACAATTACATTTTTAATAATAGAGAAAATCTCTTTTTCATAAAACCGGTAATAATAAACAGCAAGGTGATTTTTTTTAACATGATATCAAGTAAGATAGAATTTAATACATAATTTTTGCAATATTCAAATTAATGAAAAGTCGTTAGACAATCATAAGTAACAATCCATTACAACCAACTGATAATTAATTTCATATTATGTATAAATTCGTCATACGAGTAATTAATTACACACAGCTCGACGTATATCATACTATCTTAAAGCGATTATAGCATAAACATGCAATTTTATTAGATAATAATCAGAAAAACTTTCACATCTAAGATCACTATCAAGCAAGGATAATTGGTAATAAGTTCTTGCATTAATAGAAGTGACTTGATATAACATATTTATCATTCTACTGTTGCCCGCGGTTTCATTCTCATTCTAGGGGAATCTACTTCATTTACCCGGATAATACTATCCTATGTGTTAATCCAGGACATGATCTATATGTATGCCAAATTTCATTCAAATACGTTTAGCCGTTTATGCGTAATTGAGTACCACAAACATTTAAACATATCCAAAATTCTTCATAAACTTTAACATTTATAATAATAATCTAATTTAATGTTATATATTCAATAATAACTAGTGGTCGCCCAGAGGTCCAAATTCGACCGTAATTCTTTATATAAATGTTAGCTTTCTGCACTCCTATCTATGCCAAATCTCACACTCCTCCGTGCGCGCAATATGCTTAATAAGAGGTACCAAGTTTTGTCTTCACGTATTAATATTTATATATTATATAAATGTTAGCTATATCATCACAAAAAATATTACATTAGCAGTAAATTAGCATTGACAGAAAAAAAACTTAAATGAACGTTTGACATACGAATAGAGCAATCGACGTCAAGGTGTGGAATGAACCTTAACAAAATTAAGAAATATCCTTGAATTCACACCACAGTGTTTTTTGTAAACCAAAAATAACGGTGTACAAATTATCACATCTTTGTGGTCAATGTACAATAAATACATTGCACACAATGATATATTATACTCGTAACTGTAATTTTTGACGGATGTGCGTATTCACAAATAGGTATGTTATATTGATTTACAAATTGCAAGAGAAAATAAATAAAAATGTCTGTTGGTTTTTTCGCCTTCAAAATACTAACATCTTCATATTTTCGTGATGACTACCTTGTCAAATCTTTTGCATCTATCGTTAAAGCGTACTTAGGACCATATTGTAATGTAAGTAGGTATATGTGTATTGTATTGCTTAGGTTCTACATAAGTAGGTATATTATTATCCTCACCTAATAATAATGACTAGTGCATCTACCATTTTTTTGTCTCTGCATCACCCTAAGGTTGTCTGGCAGAGAATGCCTTTGGCATTAAGACCGCCTTTGTACATATTTGTATGAAAAGCAATAAATAAATAAATAAAGATTCACCGAACACATAACAAACGTGTTAAACTACAACGGCCGTTTACCAATACAACAATTCACTTTATACAGCAGATTTTGTCTTAAACGTCAGTTTTTTTGTCGGTGAGAATGGTCCTTATAGATTTAAAGAAGGCCTAAACTAAACCTTTGTTTACACAAACGATTTTCCCTTATTTATTGTAGTTATTTAATTTTTTATAACAAAAAACTGAATATTTTAATATCAAATTGAAGATTGATTGATTGTTCAAAGTTCAGACAATTTATAGCTAATATTTGTTTTTACGAGCCAAAAATCAATCGTCTGACTTTTAAGAAAGAGAAAAAGGCTTCCGTAAGTATATAGATTGTGGAAAAAACTTCAAAAGTTAACATACCGCAATATATACTAACATAAAAAGTTTTTATTTTTTTTATGTCTTGCAAAATTTTCTTAAAATGAAAATAATTAATCTAATCTTGTGTTGTTTTTTTCTAACCCCGATCCTTGCTCGTGCCAGCCCACGCCCTCCACAAAGCTATCAACCGTGTGGTTGCTTAAAAATTCATTCTTGCCCGGTTAGAAGCCTTCTTGTGTCGCCGCTTGACCAATTAAGCAGAAAAGGCTCCCTGAAGGCTAATATAGGTACGTAATTTTATGACGCGCCGATCATAATGCAGTGACGCTCGAACTTGACGCGAGCGTATCTCACTGAAGCTAATAAATGTGTTATTTTGATCAAAACTTTACTGCAACTGCGCGGCAACTGCTTTCCTTTAGTTACGTCAATTAGCCTAGATTACGAGAAATATATCAAAAAATTAAAATGTAATTTTCCATAAAATGAAGTAAATAAAATCTAAAGAAGATAGTTTACCTCAAAACCAAATGCGTATAAAAACTATTTTAAATACGTAGGTGGCTTTTCACATAGGTTCCTTTATTCATATAAAAAGAAAATTGAGAAATACAATATAATTGTTTACATTGTTACATTATAAAACAACTGAGAAAAATGGACTAAGTATACATGTTATCCTCAGAACTTTTTAAGAGTAAAAAAGACGAGATTTAATGTTGTTTATTATATAAATGTTTTGTTGAGATTCATATTAACAAGGAAAAATTACTTTTGGAAGAATGTTATTTCCTTTACAATTTCCTGAAGACGGGATTAGTAATATGTTTTTTTGTTATGTTTATTTCTACGTTGATTTACTCATACCTAGGTAAATAAAAAAATACAAGGAAGTCCCCAGTATGTACGAACCGATAAAATTCGAAAATCGGACAATCGGAGTTATGATACAACTTAGAAGAGAAGAGAGTTATGTTGAGCAACGGTCTGCTATACGCCGAGTTCACCTATTAATACGTCAAGAAAAAACTTTGTACTCCTTTTTAAGCATATTGCGCGTCCTGAGGAGTGTGAGATTTGGCATAGTTAACATTCCCCCTCCAGAATTATATACTTATAATTACGGAGGAGGAGTGCAGAAAGCTGAAATTACGGTTTAAATTCGACCACTGGACGACCAATAGTAGCAATAAACAAATGAATCATCTGCCGTCTTGTATATGAACCGCTGACGAATCATCAAAACTAAAAACCCGTACGTCAGTAACATTAAAACCCTAGACGCGCTATGCTGATGAGGAAACTTCATTACCTATATTAATTAATCAAGAAAGTTAGATTTCATTAAACCGTACGAATATTTTCTGTTTTCGTTCACAATTCTTGCAAAATTCATTGATCCATAGAAATTAACAACGTTTCTCAGAGAAAAGATTTTTTTATTATTTATAAACACTATAATTAACTAAGTATAGATTAAAACGAAAATACAAAAAGTACAGCTTAATTTTTTTTTTTAAACTGCCAGCAGCCCTTTGACAGTATAGAGACAGTATATATATGAAAACAAGAAAGTATAAACCTAAAAGAAACAAGGTAGGTAGATGATAAGGAGCTAATGAAAAGGAATATAATAAATCCCTACCCGGGATCGAACTCCCAACATCACGAAACCGCATATCCGTCGTTAAGGCTATCACTATCCGCATATTAATGACTAAACGCATTAACAACTGTAACTTAACCGCTTGCATGTATAATATCCGAGTTCAACGAATCCACAGTTCTCACGATTAAATACGATCATTTACTGAAATCTATTTAGACTGCATCTAGGTACAGATGAATAATTACAGGATTACAGGTCAATAACCCGTTCTTTCTTTGTCTAAAAGATTCCATTGCAACTTTCAGTATAACAAGAATATCTAATACTAATGGTTGTGGTTAGTATGCCGTTTTATATTCCTCTTTATTTCAAACTAAGAAAAACTATATCATAATATGCAAAAAAATAGATTATCTATGAATTCAAATTCCGGGGAATCCCCATATATTCGAAGAATGTCGCCATAATAAAAAATGATCGTCCTATTAAGAGCCTTCGAATGAGATATGTTTCAAATCTGTTGGAGGGTGGGGACGTTTCGTCCCATTGTCCTTTTGAATCGAAAACAATAATTCTATCATATTTTTATTTAATTTTACGCAAAAGATTAATAAACGAAAAGAAAAAAAATTGTCACTCAAAATAAATATTTTTTTTCATGAAAATTTTAAAATACTTTTTTTTTACAAACATACATGTCACATGCACACGCCACCCAGACCCGAAACAACTATCCGTAGATCTTACGAATACTTGTTCCGTGCCACACCCGCGACTACATACTATACCGCAAATACACTGGAGAGCAATGAATCCGGGTCACCAAATAAACCTTAATATCTCAAAAACTAAGAATGTTAGCTTATTCAAAGAAACAGTATTTTATAGACTATTTAATACTACTGAAATAAAATTAATAAAACGTCTTATTTATTACTTGTTTTACTTATTAAAAATACACAAATTAAAAATGCGTAAATTTTATCGCAATTTTTGTTTGAAATATCCATAATATTTTTACAGATATATCATTTTCTCACATTTTAATACTTTGTATTACTTCCGTGTCTTGTCAATACAAATGTCTTGCGATTCGGTATACGGCACAAAGTTTCTGAGGAGATGTTTGGGAATATTCTCGCATTCCTCTATCAATGCAATTATCAGCTGTCGAAGCGTAGTATTTGAGTAGTATTATATAGGTCTATAAAATACTTTTTATTTGAATAAGCTGTCATTCTTAGTTTTCAAGATATTAAAGTTTATTATCTTGGTGACCCGGATTCATTGCTCTCGAGTGTATTTACAAAAAATATCTTTAATTCAAAATTTATTTTAAAAGTCTATTTTTGATTCAAAATTTGCTTACGTTAACGTAACGTTACGTTTACGTTTGCGTACGTTAAACACATAAGTGCTTGGCCCACAGATCTTTATCTTATAACAGGCGTATGTCTGCCACCTCTAAGAACAAGTTCCACCAAATAGGTCAGGATGAACAAACTTGATTGCCGAGTTATTCGCAATATAGCTACCCTATGTTACAAACGGGTAACTTAGTTGGTTAACAAGTTATCACTTGAGCAAAATTTGACACGCTTGTTCGTCGTTAGTAACAATTTTGTTGCTCGCACAGACGATGTTATTAATTTATTAGTTTTGTAAGTATTCACAAGCAGACTTTAAATACATTTTATAAACTTTTGATTTCGTTAGTGAGTCATTGAATTTTTATATCAATGAGACAAATAATAAACACATTTATTGGTAATATAGAATAGAAGTCAATAATACAGGTCAGATCAGTCGTTTCTTAAGTTTACAAGAAATTAAGTTTATAAGAATATGACATGAATTAATTCTACATTTTACTGTTATTATGAATTATTATTATTACGTATGCATTAATATTAAAAGATCATTATGTACACGCGTGCTTTTTAAACAAAATGATGGAACTGTTATTTTTGGCGGAAAAACTATATCTTAATCATACTCATTTGTATAAAAAATAAATTTTCAGACTTTTTAAATTAGGGCATAAAATCAAGCCAAACAATTACAACTATAGTAAAATATTGAGAAAATCTTTGAAATAGAGTATCTTACATTTTTTATTGTAGGTACGTGCTACAAACATATTTATAAAAGAAATACTAATCAATAAAAAAAGAATTGACAGCTGAATGAATATTTCAATGCATAAAATCACGCGCGAAGTGAAACACGTATCTTTAGCATTTTCAGTGGAGCGCGATTATGGATTAATGTACTGTTCGATAGAATTGCGTTTTTAATAAAAGAATAATTTAGAAATATAGATCAGTGTATTGCAAGTAGTAGCCACACATCGAGTCTTGCAAAGATAATCTAGTTCAGATGAAAAATGTATGTGAGAGTTGCGTCTCACATTTGAAATTGTACGCGTAAAACGTACTAACTCGATCGCAAAGTTTTCGTCAAAACACTTTCGATTCTGTCGTTCGTGTTTTTCTATAAAAAAATAAACATGTTTGGTGTTCCGTATTTTAAATTAACTAATCAATTTGACAGAAGACAAGACAATGTGACAGCTGATTAAAATCAACTCATAAATAAAATCACACCCGTAAGTGTAAGGCTTAAGTAGAAAGACGCGTCCGCACTATCTGCATCTGTCACATTTTTTACGGAATTTAATTCTTAGCAGAGATAATTATATCTCGGAAATGCCTGCATATTTTAAATCCGTATTGAATCAGATTATAGCAATACGATACTTGTCTTTCGAAAAAAATTGCTAAAGCCGTAATTTTTTTTGACAGCCGATTATATTCTACGCCCCTTAAGTACAGTATCGTATCTGCACTATTCGCATCTTTCACATTTTCTGCGGAATGTAGTTTTGAATGAAGGAATAAGTGAGATATAGCATCAGTATCTTAAAATACAGATCAGAGCAGTGTGTTAGCTCGGCCACATATCGTGTTCGTCGCCGGCGCCGCCAGCGCGCCGCTCCGCCGATTTCGTGCATTTTTTTGCAAGTGACGACTTGGATTTCTAAATAATTTAAATACGTGCACGAAGTCAGAAGCGCACTAACGCAGATCGCGTATTAATTGCTATTCAATGAATTGGGTTTGTGTGTACCGAGTCGCGTGCTAATTCGTTTCTTAGTTTTATTTATGACGTGTGCTGCACGAACTCGATTGAATCGATCAACATCTTATAGTTTTAAGTAAAAGTTGAATGGAAAACTTACGGTTCTAATGACACCGTCACAGAATCCAATTAAAGCACAAAACCATGTCACTGTCACAGATGTATTTAGTTTACGGTAGCACTTGATGCGCGACGAGTGTTCGCGATGTATTGCGCAGAAGCGTGGCGACACGTACGTGCGATGCGGCTGCGCGGGCGCGACTGAGCGGTTGTGCGACGCCGGTGAAATGATCAGACGCGACTCGAAATCGCACGGTAAGCAAAATTGTTGCACTTTTATTAAGGACAGGTTGTTGTAAACGGAAAAGTGGTACTAATCGTGTGTAAATAATTACACCGCACGGATTACGTCGAGCGACGTAATAAATCGCACGTTATACTAGTTAGTTAGTCTTGTTAAGTCAGCAGCATAAGTAATAAATAAGGATTTTTCAAAGAGTAATTGGTATGAGATACTTACGGTTAGCCTGAATACATATCATAAAAATTTAAAACATTGCCTCTTTTATTAATGATCGCAAATAATTTATAAAAAAATTAGAATAAAAATTAATCTACTAAATCTGTGGGTTTAGATAAACGAGTTATATAAAATTAATGGCTAATACTGTAGCTAAGATGGTATTATAAGTTTGAGCATTAATCACAATATTTCCATTAAATTTGCATTTAGCGAATGCACACTTACGCCGCTATACGTCGGAAAATGTTTAAGTAATTATTGACGACTGAAGCTTACGCATAAATGATGTATAATTAGCATTTACACATTTTTACGATGCAAAAAGTAATATCTTGATATCTTTAACTCAATCTTATGAAGGAACAGTTATCCTTTTTATGGTTACGACTTTTTTAAGTGGCTATTATACAACCTATACTACAATCATACTCCATATAAAATAACCATGGTTTAAAATGAAGTCTTGCGAAGATGAGTTTGTCCTCAGTTTTATACGCTTATTAAAGACATCAACGCGCGCATCTGCGCGTGCGCATGGTTAAATTGATTTGAATATTTTCATCATACAGTAATCTTTTATCAATATTACTTGTATTGAATTAAAAGACAATTTTTCTTTATTATTGTATACTTTGACGATATAATGTAGGTACTTGGATTAATGGATTTGATTGAAACAACATAGATCTTCAGAAATACATTATCAATAAAGTTTATCTGTTTATCAACTGGACCACGATTAAAATAAATGTTTTCTTATAGCAAAAAGAAGATATAAAATACATTAATTCGGTCTAGACACTAGACAACAATATACAAGCAGAGAAAAATAGTTTGGCAAAAAAGAGAAGAACATGTGCATGCCAGTACCGAATGGGTTGCCAACTCTGCATTTGCTGGGCTTAAGAACACCCAGCGCTAATCTTTTGTTAAAAACATGCAGACTAAATATAATCTGTTAGCATTCAATCACTTTAGGTTTCACATCCACTGACCCACAAACAAAGGCCACACAACGAGTTTACTTATCTCACCCGCATTGAAAGCCCAATCTATCCCAACATCTTTTTTCAATTTCTAAATCTATATATAGAAAACGGAAGAACCGGTATCGAGATCTTATGATGAAACGAAGACTAGAGAAAATTGCGTTCTAACAATTAAGCAATAAGAGAAGGAAACGATATAATTAGTTAATTGGAAATAAACGATCCTGTGAAGGATAAATTGGTTACCAATTTATAGGATAATGATAATTTTATTTTAAAGCTTAATGATTCAAAAGCAATGCCCTAAAAGCTAAGAATTTTATGTAATTTTCTGGTTTTATTTTTTATGTTTTTTTGAAAGTCAAAATAGAAACAAAGCTAGTACCTAAATTCATTCACAGAGTTGCTATGTTCGAAAACATTGACTTTTAGAATAGCTCAATTTACTTATTTAAATAATAAATGCTACTAAGACAACCAAAAATAATTTTTAATTGATCTATGAACATTTGGACTAACAGCCTCATCGTCACAAAGCAGCCTAAGGAAGAAACATTGCCTATTTAAGAATAGATTTGATTGAATTATGAATTGTATCAATAACTATTGTCCATCGCAAATTGTACAAATCAACTAGTATTATACTTAATTCTATTGAATTACAACTCGTTGAATTGTTCCACTATTCGCCAGTTAATTTACAGTCGGCTTAGTACTTAGCATTAGATTCAAATCATAATAATATTGTGGATTACAGCAATATATTTATATTTTATTATCATTCTAATGTACATGTACAATATTACTCTACTAAATACATAGGTATATTTTAGAAGGTAAATAATTATAACGTTGATACTAATAATGCTGAATTATTCATATTATTTAATATCCTGAGAATCCTGTCCCACTATTCTAAAGATGGTAGTTCTAGTGGGTAAAAATCCCACACTCCTTGACCAGGAGCGTGAACTCCGGATTCTCTCATATTAATCTGCAGACACCATAACACAATCCTCTAGTTAGAGGTCAGCAAAAAATATACATAGGATTACTCGTCGAAAAAAATTGATTGATATTATTTATTTGCAGATACCTCTGCAAATAAATAATATCAATCATTTTTTTTTTTTTTTTTAAACCTGATGAGGTTCCCCTTATCAGGTTTAAAAAAATATAAAAATGTCCTTATCCACATTTAACCAATTATAACACAAATATACAAATATTAACGAATTGTCCTAACCCATACACATTATTAAGAAAAATATAAAATTTTTGGTCATGGAGTAATAAACGAATCGTCTATCAAAATATATCACTGTATTTATCATCTTAAAATTCGTGACGAGAGTGGTAACACTTTCCACGAAGTACATAATTGAAAAGAATTATGATAAAAACTATAACAGATTTAACAAGTTAACAATAACTCCTTTAAAAAAAATCATGATCATTTCTCTTCCGATTTAAAACGCTGAAGATAGGAAAGTAAACTTCAGCTATCATTCAAGTCCACAAAAGCCAGTAAATTATAGTGAACCAGTTTAAGATTTCGAATGTGGTGTAGTTATAAAACAATAAATCAATCCCGTAACTTTCTTAGATCGTAAGTCACAAATCACGAGCGACGAGGACTTGGTAGTAGATGTGCAGGGTTGGCAATAGGTACAGTTTGTTTTTTTAAATTAGCATTTTATAATTTATATGAAAATTAATGTTGTCTTCAAACCCTCTCCCGTCGCAGGTCAGATGGAAGAAATTTCAACAAAAAAAAAAAAAAAAAACTTTAAGTAGTTGCTATCCCTAGCAAGTTATGAGATATTGCTATTTCTATCTAATATGAAAATAATATTATATATAGCTCATTTAAGAATGAAAAAACTTACCCTAGTATACAAAAACCCGAATAATCTGTGAATTTGATAGTTTTTTTTGGCATTAATAAGTTATAAATGTAATGAAAAAACAACCTTAAAATCTAGAAATCCCGTTAACTTCCTTAATCATGGTAACCCTAAAATTGAGTGAAAGTGATAGTAACGCTATAACGATTAGCCACATCTCTGGTGCGCCCGCGCCGCTCTGGGAAAGCCGGCGGCTGTCAAATTTACTTGTCAAGTTACTGTTACACAGAAGTGTGGTTGCGAACGTAATGTATGACGACGTAAATGATGTGTTACTGAAGTGTATCTTTTACTAAGCTGTTATCTTTAGTTGCAAGAGAAATCTTTAATGTTTTCTAAGTGAACTAAACAGTGCAGTTGTGGCACATGAGGCGTATTCAAAGTGACCGTTTCGGTTGGCATTATTTTTTTATTTGAATTTAACAAATTAAATAAAATGCTTTTATTTCAGGCAACAATGATGAACCCATATAAAATGCAGAAATACAGATAATAGAAGACAACATTATCAGATACAACTAGCAGCATGTCTGCTACGTCAATGTCTGATGTAAGACCCAGGCAGAATGTACAAGATAAGAAACTAGGTACTATTTATTTCCGAGACTTTCTTTCTTTTTTTAAATCCATTGCTCCACGCTATGACTTCTCCTGTATCGTAGGTTTCTCAATCATACATCTCACATGTACAATTGTATACACCGGAACAACTATCTGTAGGCCATAAAAGTACTCCTTCCGTGTGGGCTTCGAAGCCGCGACACTAAGCGCAGCCAGCAGCCCAGTCCAGATGTAGATACAAGAACTTACACCTAATTAGATTTTGTAATTGCACCCACGACATGGTGACACACGGAATCTTAGTATTCCGTGTTCTACAAGTGTAACGTGTGTCATCAACTTATACAAGTTGTATGTACGGTAGGGATCAGAAATGCATGAGCAGTCTCACAAAGCAATAGATTGACGCTAATGGGTTGACTTACGACCTTCTTTTACGACGTAGTTTCTATTTCTATACTATAGACACTCACACACATGCACTGTTGTCTGCAACTGATTGTATTCCATAATTTCAATACTGCTAGTATATCTCAAGCCAGCTAAGTTGATAACGTTCCCTGGTATTCATTAGTGATTGGTGAACTGTAGGTTCAAACCTCACAGGCAGTGATAGTTTTTTTAAAGTTTTAATAATACTCATAAATCTTGAGGCATTTATTCATCAATGTTTAACGTAGTAGTTCGATAATAATAACAGGCCTACCTACCGCGATGTCTCGTTCATATAAAATGAAAAGTTAGCAGGTAGACAACAGAAATATGAATAAATTATTTAGATTTCTGTAAGGTAGACAGATGCAGTTACGACTCAAGTCATTTAGATCGAATAGAACGTTGTTAGTGTTGTTATTATTGGTTAGAATGGTTAGTGATGTGTGATTAAATCTATTAGCGGTGCTCGTAGTTATAATATTCAAAATGCAGGCTAATATAATCGAAGCGAGGGGGGAATATTATTGCACTGTCTAAAAGTGTACGATATGATTATAATACAAATTATATCTAATGAAACCGGACTGACTGTGAGTGTTATTCATGATCTTTATATAAAACTAAAGAAAAAGATAAATCATTTTAAAGTTTATTTATTTAGATTAATGATAATAATAATGATGAATAATAAATTTATTCTAATAAATATATTCTTATTATTGTTTGGTTTCTTAATTAATATATAGAAGTATAATAAACATGTGTTAAATATATATAGATATAAGTAATATATAGATACGTATAATATATATATAAATATATATATATTATACCATATATATAGTAATCAGTTTTAGTATTTTGCTTATAGATGTTTATTAGTATTTCTTTTTTTTGTTCTAGAGAAATACTATGAGGCGGTGGGTTAAGACCATGAATGAGGAAGAAAGTAGCCCTGGTAGTCGATTGTGAACGAATATGAAACAAGTGGTTACATAACAACGAAACATTTTGCAGAATTATTCGACATTTCATTACTAACTGTTCGCCATGCACTCCACGCTGAAGGTTTCCATCACTGAAGACCACATAAAAACCCTTTTTGACAGAAAGACGTAAACAAGAACAGTTCACACGAAAATAGTTATTTATACTTACTTCAACTGGGACACTACTATATCTTCAGATGAAATAATGTTCAATCTAGCCAAAAGGGAAGACTTCATTTATGGTGTAAGGATAACACACGCTGTAGTGAATAAAACATAGTTATGTGGAAGTATTATATGATTATATGTCATGCTGCCTACTGTGCTCATCGTTTATCCAGCTGAAGAGTTTAGAGATATCTTCTGTCCAGGATAATTGTCCGATTCACCGGGCGAGAACCAAAATGTTATAGTCTTCTACTAAACGTGTCGACACTTACTTGAGTTAGTTAATCACTCATGGTTTATTCGTAAGGGGTAAAAGATTTAAATTTGAGGTTTAGTTTCAATCCTCTTTTCGTGAAGAAAACGAATACTTAAACTATAACCTCAATATCTAAATAAGTGTTACCTACTGTATAATGCGTCAACACTTACTTGACTGTATTGAGAACAGCTGTGGAAGTTACAATAAATATTGGTAATTTTAAAATGTTATACCCCTTACTAATAAAAGCTTGTAATTTTTGTTCACTCATTGTCATTTTCATATCAAAGAAAAGAGATTACAATAAACATAACCATATGTTATTTACTGTCTGGTCATCGTTTATAGGTATAATATTTAAGCCATATTACATATAGGTCGTTAGTTCAAGAATTAAAGTTGGTCTAGTTTCAATCCTCTTTTCGTCAAGAAAATGATTAAGCTATAAACTCAATATCTAATAAGTGTAACTGTTTTGTTTTATAAAGATAGCTTAAAGCCCGTCACACACGTAGCTATAATATATATTATAGCAAGACATATTACGATATATTTTCCATAGTAATCTTCGAGCGACTTCAGACGCAGCTATATTATATATTCTATTACGTCATCAAAATATGTTATAGTATAGCTACTACTGTGGGGGTTTGCTATAATGTAATATATAGCACAGTATATTAATATATATTATAGCTACGTGTGTGACGGGCTTTATTGTAATTAAAACAAATAAACGTTTTTGTTTTGCTAACAATCCTTTTTTTTTACAATTTTGTAAAGATAACCCAGAATATAATCACTTATATTAATATTTATCATTGAACGAATCCACCTATTAATAAAAAAAGGATAATTAATATCTAAACAAAATAACAGTCTTCCCTAAGACTCGAACCTACGCTAAGTTAATCGCAATCCTATGCACTATGCATCATAGCTATCGGTGATTGTTAGAATTACTTGAAATAAAGCAATACAATGACATCGACGAATGAATGTCACCAAGGTCATGCATACATTGACAAGTGACGGCAAATAGATTTACAATTTCGCTCACGCTCACACGCTAGATTATAAATCTATGCGACGACAATATACTTTGTTTCATTTTATTTAACTTCTTAGTGTGTGTGGTAAATGTGGTGATGTCTCATTACGTTGTGTGTATAACTCACACAAACAGCTCGTACGCACCATCGCGTTGCATTCGAATACAGTCTTTAATATGCTCATGCATTTCTGATCGTGTACTGTACCTAATGTTTCAATGAACACCGGTAATAGCCAATGAACAATCAACCTGCATTCGGCAAATACTTATATAAATGTAGATGTTGCGCAACACATGAATCCTGTACCTTCATATCTGTATATCATACAAATATTTGTTCCGTGCAGGGATTGAACCCACAGCACGTAGCGCAGAAAGCTAATCGTTTAGGCACTGCCCACGAACCATGCAATACAATGTTACATCCAATAAATTTTTTGTCAAGCTAAATAGCAGTAAAATTAATTACCCCATTCTTAAAACAGACTAAACATAACGTTACGGTCTGATCGGCGGCCATTTACCGTCTACAATAAAAAGTGTAATTGGCGACAGAATGTATCATAAATCTGCCCAGTTTTATGTCCCCATCTCTGCCTACCCGTTATAGCGTGTTGATGTATTAACAAAGCACCGGAGTTAACAGGTGTTGAGTGGATCAAAATTATTGGTTGTGTTTGTAGGCCCTGCTTTACCTAGTTTTATACTGAGAAAGAAGACGGCCTGTGTTGTTCATCTATCAATATCAGACATAAAGTACGATGGTTTCCGATAGCGGGAGAAAGTATGCAAGTGGTTCGAATTTTTCTCACCAGAGATTGCACCGAGCTTTAGAGACATAGATATCAGCGGAATCCACGCACTTTAGGAAGCTTTTGCGACTTCGTAGCCTTTGGGGCACTGTGGTGTAGTTATACATGGTGTGAAGTGGGTCGTCTTCCACCTTTGCTCTCTCGGTACGGCTTGTTATGGTCCTACGGACTTCCGGAGGCGCAATGCCAGTCAGTAGGTACAGCATTCGTACCAGGGTCGGCTTTAGACAACCAGTAATAATCCAGCACATTTCATTTCCATCCGCCATCGGAAACCATCTCTCCTGGGCATGAACTACTATAGCCGACTTGGAAATCTCTTAATAGACTACGATCCCAGTCAGCCGAAGCGAAAATAATCTTCACAGGTGGAATTTCACGAACGGATTACACGTCCAGTGCGAGTGCGGCGTCTCTCCACAGACCATGACCCACCAGAAAGCAAATTGCTTAGCCACCGCGTCTCCATGCCGTCTCATCATTCGTCCCTCATTCAATCAAAGCTATGTTTACCCATAATTTCAGTCCTTATCACAATATTAGCAAACTAAATATTGCCTCCAAACAAGTTATTAGCGTAGTGCCAATCAATCTAAAACAAACAAGCAAACTAATTTATCATTCTGTTTTGTTTACTTATTACAAACCGCTAACAATGTTGTAGCTAATGATTCACACACGCGTATCATGTCGTACATGTATATCGACATGATAGCGGAATTGTACAATGGTTTAATTATTGCAGTGCTGATATTGAAAACAAAGTTATT
This sequence comes from Allophyes oxyacanthae, assembly GCA_932294325.1. Lineage (NCBI taxonomy): Eukaryota > Metazoa > Arthropoda > Insecta > Lepidoptera > Noctuidae > Allophyes > Allophyes oxyacanthae. The sequence goes on from OW028617.1 coordinate 3,503,935, forward strand.
TTCCCATTATCTTTCTATTTTTGTTTCGGAAATAGGCCTTTTCATGATAAGTTGGCATTTTGAGAAATTGTAATTTTGAGAAGTTAGCATTTTGAGAAGTTGCCATTTTGATAAGTTGGAATTTTGAGAAGCTGGTATTTTGAGAAGTTGGCATTACGCTATGAAGCGGTTTAAAGTTACGGGATGCGGTTGAATACCAATTATTATCTGAATCACAGTATCGAAAATGTAAGCAGTTCAAGTTTTTCATTTTTTTATTAAGTCTGCAGTCATTGAGACGAGCACTTAGAGTGAGATCTACAGTAGAGCATACTTAGACTTGGCTCAGAGTTTGCTTTCGAATTAGTTATTTTGTTTATTAACTTTTAGACTTTGTATGACTTCGTCGATCTTGCTCTTAATCATAAATTCCAAATCAAAATAAATAAGCATAAATGATCGATTTTGTCATAATTATCTGTTATTTTGTCGGTGAATAGTGAACCAAAAAGGTGTTCTTTGCCAAGATAGCAGCAGCATGCTCTTGTCTTCTATTGACAAAATAATGCGAACACTAATCAGCGTATAGCTATTATGTAAACATTTCTTTACAACCATTCATTCATTCGACGTTTTCATGGACTTTTAAAGGTTCTATTTCAGAAATGAAATGAAATTGTTTATTTTGCAATAAAAAAAATCATTTACTTTTACACGTTTTTTTATATAGGTACTAGACTAGCGACCCGTCCTCGGGTACGCCCGGGTGCAATTTCTCTATTATCCTTACATTTAATATTAAAGTATTATAATATGAACCTTCCTCTTGAATCACTCTATCTATTAAAAATAACCGCATCAAAATCCGTTGCGTAGTTTTGAAGATCTAAGCATACATAGGGACAGACAGACCGCGGGAAGCGACTTTGTTTTATAATATGTAGTGATGGCACCGGCATTTCTTGTAACTACCTCTGAAAAGCTATATACCTATTCTATATTTACTCATGCTCACTTAAATACACACATATGTACATAGTGCTGTAACCACGGACCGTCGCACGCAACCTAATTATGCGGTGGTTTAATTAGAGCTGCCCACAAAACCGCTGACTTTTCCCGTTGCGCGGGATGCGGGATGACGCATTCCTATCGCTGTATTAGCCGCAAAACTATAATACATGGTAGTTTACGTTGGAATACACAACTCTAGCTGCTCTGTATTTCCTAGAGAATAACCGAAACGAGCTCCTCCAAAACAATAATAATTTAATAATGATAATACACTTTAATTTCTTCGCTACTATTCACACTATATTTTACTGTTTCATTTCATTTTTCTACTTGATGTACCAACATTATGCTGAGGTGCTGGCCCCTTTGGCAATAATCAACTGATTTTATAAAAAAAAAAAAAACTATATTTCTTTCTTTTCTGTCAAAAGAAAGTTAGTGTAGGTAATGTCTGTAGTCACCACTCTAAACATGCGAATTGATGTTTTGTATGAAAAATACTAAGTTTGCAGGCTGCATTCGAAGTTATTACTAGCCGTTACGTTGTTTCAATGTAGATAATATTTTGAAAAGGTTGTCTGGAACAGATCGCTGCGCGCGATAAGACCGCCTATTGTACATTAGCTTATGTGATTCTCAATTCTGTTTTTATTACCTGGTGTACAATAGTATAAGTATAAATAAATAAGTGGTCTGTACTCCATAAAGACAAAAAGACACAGCCTACCCTAAAAAATTAAGTCGTTAGTAGTATGTCTGTAATATCAGTTAATTTAAGTATTAGGGTGAAGTGGCCAATAAAAAACATCATTTAACTTGACAATACAACAATAAGTTTTTTTTGTCTACCCTGTAAGAAAATGTCTGTGTACGCCACTGGTACCGGGTGGTGGGACACCATTTCCTGAATTATATTCTTCCCCATCATTACACACAATTGACACTTCTACCCTCGCGTGTATCGCTGTAACCCTTAGATCGCCAAACGAAGTCAAGTCAGCCATGAAAATTTTACGGTTCCCATGAGATTTCAATTCAGACTTCGTTCCCCGGACCGAAACCCTTATGCATTCAAGAGCCTTGTCACTCCAAGTTATCATGCATTACTTTTCCCATTATTTAGAATGAGTTATAAATTAATTTTAACCGATATAATACCGGTTTTAAGAAATACTGAATTACAAAAACCGTCAAATACATAGTGCCCTACGGAAATACGAATATTGATTTTGCAGGAATCTACAGGATTAGTCGGGGGATGGGAGGAGAACCCGAAAGGGGGATTTTTCTACTCATCATAATAAACAGCTGTTCCATATATTAGAATAGAATAGAATAGATCTTTATTTTATGTAAACCAAATACAGGCACTTATGAAATATCGAGACTCTTAAGTACGCGGTTCCAAATATTAGGTCCTATAGAGAAGAAGCGGCAAGAAACTCCATTCCATTCCTTTCTCCATTTATTTGAGTAATATTGAATTATTTGTATGGAACGGCAGATTTTTTTATCACGATATCAGGGTTGGTCCCATATTAAAATTTCTCCTTAATAATATAGTGCGTTTCATAAAAATTCTAAAGCACGCTAGTATGACAAACGATTACACGTAATGTGTTTTTTTCCACGAAGAGCACTGATTTGAACAGCACTGAAAAATAGCACCAAAGTTCCGCCTCCCTACAAAACAAATTCTACACGAAATTAAATCAAGAAATGACATGAAACAGAATAGCAAGTTGTACGACTAATTATGTATACGTTTTAGCGAAGTAATTAAGGTAATTAGGTTGTTTGGTAAATATTTCAGTGGTAACCAGCTGAACTATGGCGGTTGGCGCAGAAGACAGCGGTAAAGTATTACCGACCTAGATGTTGCGCGTTCCCTGAATACTTTAAAAGGTGTAGGATTCGGTCCCACTGTAAGCGATTTTCTTTTTTAGGCGGTTTGCCTCTTGTCCTGTATGCAATAATTTATGGATAACCTAACCGTCAAAAACCCCGGGCTCCGACTAGAAAAAGAGCATTAAAATCGGTTCATCTGTTTTGGAGCTACGATGCTACAAACGGATACAACGATACACAGATACACACTACAAACTTAGAACGCCCATTTTTGTCGGGGGTTAAAAATCAAAGCACCTCTTCAATTACTTAATGTCTGTGGCATCGTAGCTCCAAAACCGATGGACCGATTTCAATGCAGTTTTTTATTAATTGAAATCTCGTTTAATCGGGTATCATCTTAGGTATTATTCATGAAAATTTGTTTAGCCGTTCAAAAGTTACAGCTGTTTTTCTAGTTGGAGTCAGGGGATCTTGACTGTTAGGTTAACTAACTTAACTCTTTAGTCTATTGCCATCTCCATTAATTTGGGCAAGGACAAGTATAGTTTAATCTGTTTTTTTAAATTACAAGCTTTTATTAGTAAGGTGTTTGATCTTGAAATATTTCGCTATTTATCGAAAAATGAATCCGCTATCGCTTCCTCTCATGTCCCCGCTTACTGTTAGACCTAGCCTCTCAACACGTTAATACCTCGATTCGACTCAGGATTGGAAAGCGGGAATTACAACTGAATTATTAATAGGAGCCAGGAATCATTGCGAGCTCTGCGTTCTCCAAGTTTGATAAAGGTAAAGATTATAAAGGTATGAAGGATATTTGTCTACGAACGGTGTGCTAGTGGCATAGCAATTTACAAGTAAGGTATAGTTACTGTGGTGATAAAAGTTTGATTTATGGGTTTTAAGTCCGATATCACTTAGGCCCTAAGTAATATCGGATCCGTACTCGATACAGCAGCAGAATCGCGCGTTTTTGCAGTCGTTATTCAACTTTTTTAAGTAAAACGCAGCCAACGAACGCGAAAAGGCGCGATTCTGCTGGTAAAAGTATTTAGTGTGAATGTGAATTGTGTGTAAAAATATTGAAAGAAAGAAAGAAAGAAAATAACATTTATTCGGCACAGACATATTGAAAACATAAGAGAGAGAAGATAAAAAATAAAATAATAAAAATAACACACATCAAAAGTGGTTTCCAAAAAAATATCATGGATTAAACGTGTATTTGTGGTTCAAAATTTAGTTACGTTTACGTTACTATACGTCAAAACATTCGTGATCGGCCCACAAGACCGGGCACACGCAAAACTCAGTCGATACGTAAATTCGAAATAGTTTCAAGAAACTAGATACCACTAGGGCCTCAACCAATTATGTTGTGCTGTTAGTTTAAATAATTACTATTTGTAGCCACTATCAAGGTAAGTACACTCTAATTACAAAGTAAGGCTTCAAGACTCACGACATGAACCATCATTTAGTTGGTAACCTAAGCCTGGTTATTTTTATTGCCTACTATTAAAAGCAGTTAATGAGCTAATTTTGACATAAATTTAAATTTCCACTCAACCCTTAAAGGCAACGGTATTGTTTTAGGCGGTCACAAGTGTCAGGGCTATGCTCAAAACTGTTGGGTTGACAATGAGGCAAGTGACGGTTCAAAAAGGCTCGATTATGTGCGCAAGAGTAAGCCCGTAAGGCCTAAGTTTACCAAAAATATAACAGACGATTAGGACACAAATCAGCCGTTTGACAGGAACTTTATGGGTAAACGGTCAAACGTAACGGTTAATTATTCTCATCTAATAATTGTTTTACCAATAATTTTAAGATTTTCTGTTAAGAAATTTTCAAATATGACCTTGTATATGATAAGATCCGTTCTCTCCTTTTAAAAAATAGGACAGCTATCTATGAAAAATATTGGACGACTTGCAGACATGCAATTATCTTTCTTTGACTGGTAGTAGACCATTAAAAAAAGATACTTCATTTTATTTTAAATGCACTACTATTTTTAACAGTTCTTCTATTACTACCTACAACTTCTGGCGCTGAGGCACTTAATACTCACATGATACTCGTATATAATACAGAGATACTGATAAACTTAAGCCCAATATCTCAGGGCTTGGTAACTTATAATGAGTACCTACTATAACGACCGCATAGTAGGTATGGGCTACAGAGAACCTACAGACTCTTCGGAGCATCCCCTATGAGTAGGTACATTAATAGTCTTATCTGGCTAACGAGTTGGTACTCGCAATCTGTCTCGATGATATAATCGGAGATACTACTACCGATTCTCGTGCGAAATGGAAATGGTATTTAAAAATATTCGTTCCGTGTGTACAAACTGACCCATTCCATTTTATCCATGACTTTTTGTCCATCCAAATTCGATGACACCGGCGCGTCGTCTCAAAATTTAAGTCCAAGCTTTTTTATTTCAACTTTCAAAACATTGTGATTTTAGGTGCACGGTTCCAAGTGGGTTGGTCCTGGAGAAGATACCGACAAGAAACTCCATAAAACTTACTTTACTTGTTCAGAAAACAATATGTAGGTATTCTAAGGACTTCACGATATAGGCATGCCTTATGCCTAGTAGGTAGTATACCATGGCAACGTACAACAATGTACGACGGCACGGTAAACGCAGTGGCCAAAGCGATTAGCTTTCTGCGCTACATGCCGCGGGTTCGATCCCCGCACGGACCAAATATTTGTATGATTTACAGATAACTGTTTCGTGGGGTACCTATGTGTGCATGTGAGATGTATGTTTCTAAACTGTACCCTCGATATAGGAGAAATTCTCATGTGAGACAACAACTTCTTAAAAGAAAAGACAATTAATTTAGATTTTGCTCTATTTTTTTTTTATTTTTTTTTTCATCCGATACAGATGGATATAGTAGGAGACCTACTAAGCGATGCGTTTTAGAACTCGCTCATCACGAGGGCACAAAGCAAGCCGAAGACTTAGTTTTAATTGCCACTAATCAAGAACACTATCTAGATTCTTTCTCTGCTTGTTAGTGTTAGAAACACTAGATAAAATCGAGATTTATTAATAACATAACAGTAGTACCGGCTTCACAAAGGATTGCTTGTGACATCTTCTAGGAAACCGATGCAATTAATTCGAGTTCAAAATATATGTTGGATGAATTATGTTCTTGACCGTAACGGGTTTGGATCTGGAGCGGAACGGAGTGTGTAAATAAAGTGACAAAACCGTTTGTTAAGATAATTATTGAATTTTTTTAATTGTTGAAATTTAAATCATCTATTTATCTCAAATGTCTATCAAAGTGATAAAAAATCACAAAGGTGATAATGACCAACCAAACCCCCACTTGCTACTGTAGCAAGTGTATAATGCCACTTTAAATGCACTTTAATAACTCGTTCTCCTCAGTTAAATCTAACAGCTAGCCATATACAAACAACACTTTAAAATTAATTAGGTAAAAATTTTAATGAGCAAATAATCTTAGACGATATAAACTAATACAATTTTTATGTTTCTTCTTTCTCGGTGTTACAGATAGTTAATTTAGGATCACGCTTTCTGGCCACGGTGCGGTGAAAGTGCACCTTTATGCCATTTTTTAATTTTTTTAGTGTTCCGTGAAACTATTTGAGTATTTAAAACAAAAATTAAGAAAAACATATTTGACGTTGCTCAGGATTTGATCGGTAAAAACCAATTAAAAATAATAAAATAAGTCATCTGATTGCTTTGAATCAAAAATCTTAACTTAGAATGACAAAAGCTGTGTCACTAGTAAATCATAGATCGCCTTGAAGTTGGTATTATGCGATGAAAGACGACTAAATACCTCAAAAGGTAACTTTTTAAATTCATCTCTGAAGTCAGAACGAACTAAATTATCATTTTATTAATCACGAACCACAATTATTAAAATACAAAGACGAATTATAACCAATTTCAGCACATTTAGCAAAAATTCTTGTTAAATATACCATATACTTCATTGTGGTTTCTAAGAAAAGGCTGTATTGATAACGATCCTTACATGCCACTGCCATGCATGCCATTGTATGGCATTCTTTTATACATAAAGCCCATATTTAACGGAATTAGAATCCCATTTATTTGAAGAACTTGCGTTTGAACGGCTTTCCGGAACCGCAATAATTTATATTTGCATGAGAAATAGCTATTATATTTCTCTTTTGTTGTCCTGGATTCGTGGTTATATTTCACAAATATCACGGTCCTTTGTTTAGTGTAGTGGCCAGAAATATACGTGGCATTTAAGAAGAAAATAAATATTATCTTCTAGAAAATTAAGAAATTTCAGTAATGAATACCTATTTAAATCTTTTTAGTGTCAACTCGGGTGTCGGGCGAGATGGAGTAAATCTGTGAAAAAATCGTTTTATTTATTTTTTTAATCATATTTTTGTCAAGGCTTCAGTGCACCTTGGTGACTATGCGAATCTCGACATTTTACTCTAAGACATTATACAACAAAGCTTAATAAAATAATAATACAATAAAAAAAGAAAAAAATATAATATGTAACAAAATATTAATTCATAATAGTTAAATAATTATGAGAAACTACTTACATAATTAAAAAACATGTCAAAGATTAAACACAAAAAAAAGAACATAAAATGTCTTAAAAATTATAATAGTCAAAGTCTAAAAAAAGTACTATTCCAAGTACTTGCTTGCTAGGTTCAAATATCGAACACCATCGTACATAATTATTTCTTTGTTTTCATACAATTATGTTCTGCTAATTAACGTGTACGGAACACTCAACTAAATGAACGTTCGTGTTCAGAAAACTTTTTAATTAGAACATTTATTGTTCTAGCGGCTTATATTACGTTTTTATCGTAATTATAGTGAACATTATTTGTCTTTTTGTGTCGTATTATTACGTATCCAATGAGTTTAAACAATAGACTCAAGACAAGGTTATGTAAGTATTGTCTATGGTCTTATGAGATTTTAAATGTAGAACATTGTACATTGTAGACGAAAGTTGTTCTTTAGTTTTTCTTTTTTACAGCCATTATCTAAAATGCAAATAGTTGTAGACAGTTTTTACTAAATCTTGAAAGTATTTTTTATTTAAGTTTCGAGAGGCGGATAGAAATCTGTATAATTGTGTTTTTATCTGTAATAGAATTGTAATAAAAACAAGGTTTCTCTATTGATTGTTTTTAATTTCTTTTACTTTGATTTTGTTTGTCAAAGTTAATTATTTCAGCCGTTACACCATGTACTTTTAAACCATATCTCTAAATGTAGTTGATACTGGCATATGGTGATAAAATATTCAACTACATAATAACACATAATGTGTTACTTACTTACAACATTAATTACTGTTTGTGACTTTCAATTGTATATTATTTAAAACGTAATAATAACGTTAATAAAAAGCATTGATGCATGTTCAAGTGCGAAGCATTAACCCTTCATTGCTAAACCTGTCATCACCAATGTTGATACACATGATGATGATGATGTTTTTGATGTTGACGGTATAATTAGCGCAGTGGCTCAGCGATTTTTAACCGCCGATAAAAAAGAGGGCTGTTATAAGTCCAGCTCCAAAACGGATAGACCGGTTTCAATATAGTTTATTTTTGTTGAAAGCTTGTTTAATCGGGTATCATCTTAGCTATGTTTCATTAAAATCTGTTCAGTCGTCCAAAAGTGACAGCTCTTTTTCTAGTTGGAGTCAAAGTCAAAGGTTTTTATTTCAACTGGGCCTTTGCAGGCACTTTCAAAACGTCGTGATTCTAGGTGCACGGTTCCAAGACGGAGTCAGGGTTTTTGACGGTTAGGTTATTGTAACTGTAGTATCCTACCAAATAAAAACCCTCTGTCCTATGACACTCTTAAGAAGGTTCGGGTCAGTCAATTAATTGAGACCACACGCACTTAAATCAAATCAAAACTATTAAGGTTACAGGATAGTTCCGCTAAATAGTACTTTCATTAAGTTACAAGACCAAGATATCCCATAGAAAAGCCGCGCCGGCGCAATTATTCGTAGGTACGTTACAAATTACATATTTAATTACAATCTTACATCTAGCGAAACAATGAAAGTTCAAGAGAATTGCTAATTGGCCATGATTATCTACGAAGAGTTAAAAGGGACTGGATGAGACATGACTCAAATGGGAAATACCAACAAACTAAATTAATCATAAGTCCTCAACAAAATGCCTAATTTAGCTTGGAACAGTTTTTCACCATACGAAGATTCGACTGCACCGCACCGTCACATTGACGTGTTGTTGCTCGCACGACCAAATGAAGAATGACGCGCGACTCGCGAGTAGTCTACTTTTTCGCTTTTTAGTCTACTTTGGTTCGGACATTTTTGAGTGCTCCCGTAGTCCGTGTTTCTACTAAAGTAAACAATTTCCTCAATTTCTACGACTTGCATTTCTACCGTGAAATTGTAGCGTTTATATCGTGTTTGATCGCAACTCCCTTGTTATCTAATTCGAGCAGTATTCTGTGTTTGTTTTGTTCTCAAGTAGACGTTGTTACTTGGAGGAAAGCAAACTGAAATTGTACAGACTTACAGAATCACTTAGCGGCAATCAACATTTGGTAGCTCTGCCAAAATTTTACTCTCTATTTTTCATTATCTTTAGTAAGAAAACTATGTGAAAAGCATTAACCTATTACTACAATCAACATTGGGTCCGCGGTCAAAAGAGTTCCAAAACGAAAAAAGAGTTCCAATCGCGCGCCAGTCTTTGTTTTGTCAACCGACAGAATACACGTCAAAAATTTACGCCGTACTGTATTATGAAAAATTTGAATACGCTGATAAATGGTCGCAAGTAAAATTAAGCTGTTTACTAATGACGATACGGTTTGAATTAGAATGTTATAGTTTTTATATTTCTATAAATGTACGTACGCTTATATAGGTTGATTCGGGACACATTTTTCGTGAATTTTGTTCTAGATCCGCCGTCCTGTAGGTCAATGGTGAAAAGTATTGTATATCTCAGAATTCTAGTAGATATAGTTAGCCTTATTGTGGTTTTAGCTGCAATGTCTCGTGCCAAAATTAGTCAGTTTTCTTACACCCAATAGTTATTTGTTATACAAGAGTGCAAAGTTGCTTTTTAACCGCGTGTTCAATTTTGATGACCGAGCAAGCGAAGGATTCTAAAATTGAATCACGAGCGCAGCGAGTGATTCAAAATTAGAATCCTGAGCGTTAGCGAGGGAATCAAAAGAGCACGAGGTGAAAAATCTTTGCACTCGAGTGCAACACGTAACTTTTCATTCCACCTCAGCGAGGAAATGACTAAATGCAAAAAAAAAACGTTTAATTCACAAACTTAGTGCACACGATGTTCTAAATTCAATTTACTTTATCCTCTAGAGAATAAAAACGGCTTTTCCACTCAGATATTGAAGATTAAAAATACTCTTTCCGAGATGGTGGGATGAAAATTTACTTTATCCTCTAGAGAATAAAAACGGCTTTTCCACTCAGATATTGAAGATTAAAAATACTCTTTCCGAGATGGTGGGATGAAAAATATATTTTTGTTTGTGTATGTAGCTATTTTGTTTATCTTAATTGTATCTATTTGACGCAGACGTGAGACAGGAATGGTTTTTATACTTTTTATGTGTTTTATATCATTGCAAGATGTCTGATGCCTCTGTGATAAATAAAAATGTTTTCTTTCTTTCTTTCTGATGTTCTGCTTCAATTACGTTTTGTTATTTTCGGTAGAAGATTGTATATTTGGCGTTTTGTTCATAAGAGCAAAAGAAAATCCTTGTGTTATTTCAATATCTATTTTGTTTTTTTTTCATATAGAAACACGACATAAATACACAGTTGCATTAGTTTTTACCATAAGTTCAAGCTCTTCTAGTTTATCTACATCTAGTTCCTCAGTTATCGTGCTCAGTGTGTGCTTGTAAGCGGCGCGTGCCCGCTATCGGCACATCGGCGCCGGCGCAGCGCAGAAAGCGGAGCTCGCTTGTAAGTTGATATACTTGTTGCTCGTAGGTCTCCCAATAGTTTGTATTTAGTTGAATTTATGCATTTTGTTAGGTCAATAAGACTTATATTAATTATTCAAGATACATACAACGGCCTAACCTCGGATGGGATAGGTCCTACCTTTCTAGTCCCGATCCCTTTATTACATTCATCATTATGAACATCTTTTACTATGGGACTAACGCTGGAATCGCGAAACCAAAATCAGCTGTTCCATTAATTCTGTCAAGTAGGTAATATTGAATTATTTGTATGGAAGCGTCGATATTTTATCAGGGTTGGTCCCATAATAAAAGTTGTTCATAATGATGATTACAATAACCCCTTATAAGAGATTGGGACTAGAAAGATTGGACACTTAAATTAATAAATGTCGGATTAAACACAGCTACAACAAATGCCAGAACAATACCTAATCTTTATGTATCTATAAGTATAAACCGCGTCGCACAGTAAAGGTTCCATCCATAAAGTACGTCACACGTTAAGGGGGGAGGGGGTTGACGAAATGTGACATTATGTGACAAGGGGTTGGAGGGGTCCTAAGTTTCGTGACGTCACATTTAAAAATTATATTAAAAAATAATTTAAATGGAAATAAAACTAATTTCGAAACTGCTGTTTTAATTTAATAATTTCTAGATGCAAAATTGCAAAATATGTGACGTCACAGGAGGAGGGGGTCTCACAAATGTGATCAACCGTGACAGGGACGGGGGAGGGGTCAAAAAATCACGAAATTTGTGTGACGTACTTTATGGATGACCCCAAAGTGGTAAAATATGTTGTTAAAAGCGAACTAAACGATAATCGTCTAGTCTACCAGTCTATCTAGAGTCCAATCCAGAAATAACTCTTTATGTTTTGTCGGTTAGACAATTTCCTTTTACTCAAAGATAAATTTTCCGAATAGCCCGAGGGATAAACTAGAACTTTTGTATTTTATGATTAGTTAACTTTAAATACTAATTCTCCAGAAACGTAACGTTTTTTTAAAAAAAAACAGATTTTTTAATAAAATCGATGGATACGCCTTGTAGTAGGTAAGTCCTGATAATCCAGGTGCGTTTTATTTAAAAGAATCTAAAAGGTATTTAATAAAGAAAAAAACAATTGTTCTACCAATCGCTTATTTAAGAAAGAAAAGGTTAAAGTTAATGATAATTTATTTCTAATGAATACAATAATTTATGTCCTATGTATAGGACGCCAGTAGGGCTAGCACAGCGGGTAGACAAACAGTTTTTTCCACCCTTTGTCTCCTTGACAGAAGACAAAACGGAATATCTCCCATTTGCCCGTCACCGCCAAAAAAAACGAATAATATTCAATTGACCATGGGAAAAAGCCAAAAAATGCATCGTGAATTTATCCTAGATGCCTTTCGACCGACATCGGCAGGGTAATCACGATACACACTCGTAATCAGAATCGATTCAATTTTGACAGTCCAACAAACTATATTTCGCGGTATGCTTTTAAAACCACTACGCCCTACAATTTGAGCAACGCAATGAACACTGTTGTAGTGTCAAAATTGAGTCGATTCCGATTACGAGCGTGCATCGTGATTAGGTAGCGGGGGCGAGTCGCCACAAACAGTCGATTGCCATCATCGAATTGCAATCGAGTCAATGTCAAGAGCATCGAGCATCGTAGGGTTGCCACGTACCGTTTGAACAGTTTGGATTTTTAATTCGATACAGTAAATTGACAGTTGGCGGGATTTTTAACGAATAACTGTATTGAGGTGAAAAAAAGAATGAACGAATGCATTAATTTTGTACAGCAGGGTCTAATTATGTTCATTGTGATACTTAGGTACCATATTAACATAATTTAATTTGATGACGGTATGACTATTATTCAAGTTATTGTCAGTGTTCAAAATAACATAAATTTCAAATAAAATTTTGAACTTACCTCACATTTTGGTCACAAATGTTTGGTAACACTTTGCGAGTAATTGACAACCCTGGTTATAAGTGCGCGTGCGCACGCCATTTCGATCAACTAATTAAAGCATCCGCAACACTATTCATAAACGCAATGCTTTCTCTAAAACACTCACAGTGCATTTAAAAGTCAACTTCATTTATTTATCTTTAAGGTTGAATTTAAAATGTTCGCTTTGTCATAAAGATTCAATAAATTGAGATTTAAGGAAGTTAAGATTTAGATGTCACGAAACTCGTCTATTTGTTTCTCTTGAACGTGAATTTATGCGATTGAGGAAAAAGATAGACATAATGGTGGTTTAAAGCAACAGTTTCCGTGATAAACGGTATCGAAGTAGAAGTGACGTAATAAAAGGCGTGAAATTGATATGAGGCTGTACACGCGTGCAAAATTATGCGTGCGTGTAATGTAACGTTATTACTGAAGGTAACTACAGGGGGGAAATTTTTGATGTAGGTAATGTCTTCTGTGACGTGTTTTATGGTCACCTACCACATTTATGAAAAGATATCTGTTAATAAATAAATAAATAAAATTTCTGGTACTATATGGAACTGTGCACCTAGAGTCTCGACATTTCTTAAGTGCCTGTATCTGGTTTACAATAAAACCTTAATATGGTTTTAAATAAAGATCTGTTCTATTCTGGATCGATTTATGGATAAAGTTGTTTTTTTTTTTTAAAGTTGGCTTGGATGCTGGTTATGGTTCCTAACTTACCATTATATTAAATTTCTAATGTTTAAGTATGTAGGTGTATTTTTGATTCAAAATTTGCTTAAGTTACCATTACGATACGTCAAAAATATTCGAGATTGGTCGCAACGTCGGTAAAAGTGTTAAGTTTCAATATAAAAGACAATACAGGTTATTTTTTATGTAGTGCACAAAATTTGCAGAATCATTCAGTGTCCGTTCCCAAATGCAACTGCTAAAATTAATTTTAATTAAAATTAAACTAAGTACTAAAATTCACTCCAAAATAAAATAAAATAAATCGATTTTGTATGACTTGCGATAGTAAATTTATGCGTGTCCCCCATACTTAGTCGAATTTTTGTTTTATTTTAAAATGTATCCCAATACTGCGGTTGCATTTAGGAACAGAGACTGAATCACTCGACATATTATGCGCACTACATAAAAAAATATCCTATATATTGCACAATGTTTATATAATATAAGAGAACAAAAGTAGCATATCTTTGTACCTACAGAAAATCATCAAAAAGCACGCGTTATTTTTATATTGCGAAGATGAAGATCTTGACATTTTCACATGTTTTTTGATGAAATTCACGGATACTGCACTTAAATGTATTAGTAGTTAAGAATACTTACACTGTCGTATTGGTTATGTACTGTAAAGGCAATGTAAAGGTTAATAAATAAATAAATAAATAAAAGACGTAGCAGCGATACTTGCCTCTGAAAAACAACATTCAGGAAATCGAATTTTTGTTTCAATTTCAAAAGTAACCTGTTTACTCCCGTATATTACGGTTTTTTCACCGTTAACACATACGAGTGACAGGCGGTCTGGTAACGACGTATGTCTGATACTGCTGCGGGAAATGCCAACCGATTTGCGTATTTTGTGGTAACCGTATTGTATCACTTTTAAGAGGTAATGCGCCTGTTTTATTTGTTACTAGCGGCCCGTCCCGACTTCGTTCGGCTTCATTTTCATAGGCTTCATATTCATTTTCATCAATTCCTGACCTCTTACAAATCGTTCGGCTTCAAAAATACGGACTCTCATATAACTATTTCATCCGCTGAGAGGCTGAATTTCGAAAAACACGAAACCGATTTTGTTTTTAATTTTAACCAAAAGCCTAAATCTCAATTTTCACGTCTCTCACTTCAAAAACAATTTTCACCCCTATTTCGCCCCTTTAGGGGATGAATTTCGAAAAACGCGGTAACACGTGTTTCATTATTTCTAACCAAAAGCCTAAATGACAATTTTCACAATGTATACAAGGTGGTAACAAAGTTATGACATTAAATGATACTACGTATTTGGTATCACGTTCCGAAGCTGTACACAAAAAATTTACGATTTTTTATTAGGATTAGGCTATTAAATAATAAACTGACTGTAAACTGAGTAAGAATTCTTTTTATTAATAACACGAGATCACACAATTGACAATTCACAATTAGTGATGTACCGAACAACTAGTGTTGCGACTACGCGAGAAGTCTATAGTTATTAGTTACACCTTTAATATTTATTTCACTCAATACTCCCACTTAAACATAAAGGTGTACAAAAAAAAAATTGCCATACAAATTTACAATACAATTTCAAGAACTTTATCTCTTATGGAACTGAACTTAATAATTGGTAAAGGCTTCGTTAGAAAATCAGCTAACTGGCATGAGCTTTCAACATATTTAATTTCAATTATTTTCTGTTCAACCTTTTCCCTGATAAAGTTATACCTTACATCAATGTGCTTACTTCTTTTATGGAAAACTGGATTGTTTATCAACTTAATTGCACTTTGATTATCAATGTTCAATACAACAGAGTTTTGTGGTTCGCCTATATCCAATAAAAATTGTTTAATCCACAATATCTCTTTTGCCGCATCACTAGCAGCCATATATTCAGACTCCGTTGTTGACAAGGCTATTGTATTTTGTTTTCGACTTGCCCAAGTGACAGGTCCACCGTTCATTAAAAATAAGTAACCTGTGGTTGATTTTCTAGAGTCTATATCGCCTGCAAAGTCGGAATCTGAATAACCTATCAATCCTGTATTGCTGTGATATACAATTGACATCTTTTTTGTACTAATTAAATAGCGAATTATTCGTTTTACAGCATTCACATGAGATGTTCTTGGGTTACTAACATATCTACTTACTAAATTAACTGCAAAACTTATATCTGGTCTAGACACCAAAGATAAAAATAATAGCGCTCCCACTGCTTCCCTATATGGAAAATTAGTCTCAATTTCATTTTCATTTTTAGACAATTGTACATTCACATCTGCTGGTGTACTACAGCCTTTAGCATCTGACATATTAAACTTATTTATTAAGTTTTCAATATAATTTACTTGGTTTATAATTATACCATGACTGGTTTTATTTATATCCATGCCAACAAAAGAATTTAAAGTTACTCTTTTTATTTCAAAATTCTTTCCTAAATCTTTTAAAATAATGGACATAACCTCCTTACTTTTTGACAACAATAAGCCATCATCGACATAAAGGATTAAAAAGACTTTGATATTATTAAAATATCCTACAAACACACAATTATCTGCATTACATACTTTAAAACCATACATAGTAAGAAATGAACTAAACTTTTTATTCCAACAACGTGAAGACTGTTTGAGACCATATAAAGATTTATTTAACTTACATACTTTAGAGGACTCTACTTCAACACCTTCTGGCACCTCCATGTAAATTTCCTCAGTGAGCTCCCCATACAGGAAGGCCGTCTTCACGTCAAACTGTTCCGTCTCTAAATCTTCTCTTGCTGCTATGCTTAACAACAATCTAATTGAATCATACCTGGTGGTAGGTGAGAATGTCTCCTTGTAATCCAGATCCTTTACCTGAGTAAAACCACGGGCACATAAACGAGCTTTGTACCGTTCTATTTCTCCTTTTTTATTTTTCTTGATGCAGAATACCTATTTAGATGTAATAGGCTTCTTTTCTGTTCTACCCGTTATTGTCCATGTGTTGTTGTCCTCATGGGATTTAAGCTCACTTTCAATGGCCTCTTTCCATTTCGTAGAATTTGTACCTTTTACTGCCTCTTCATACGTGCATGGTATTTCTATTTCTGACAAATTGACTTCCATATTTCTATTCCTTCGTGACCTTAGTGTCATATTACTTTGACCTACATCTAAATTAATGTTTCTAGGTAGACAATATGTATCATCATTATCTTCTATACTGTGCATACTGTCATCAGACGAGAATCCTTGAGTAACCGGTGAATCTTGTGTCACACTTTGTGGAGAAGACAACATAAGATTTTCTCCTTCTTCTTTACCAGTAACATCAATTTTCACAAAGTTTTCTTTCTCTGCTGAAACACTCTGTTCATCGAACTTCACATCCCTCGATATTGTTATTTTTCTGGTATTTTGATCATACATTCTATAGTTTTCTTGTTCATATCCAACTAATATCATTTTCATACTCTTTTTATCTAACTTCTTCCTTTTCTCTTTTGGAACATGAACATACCCTAAGGAACCAAATATTCTAATATGTTGCAGGTTTGGTTTCTGCCCAAACCAAAGCTCGTAGGGTGACACATTAACAGTTTGACTCGATGAACTTCTATTTAATATATAAATAGCACAGTTAACTGCTTCTGCCCACATATTTAGGGAAATATCTTTTGCATATAGCATAGACCTTGCACTTTCCATTATCGTTCGCAGTTCTCTTTCTGCCCTGCCGTTTTGTTGCGGAGTGTAGGGAGCTGTACACTCATGACTTATTCCTTTACTATCTAGGAAATTCTTAAACTCACGGTTCACAAATTCACTACCATTATCTGTGAGTATTATACGTACATTGTGCTGAAATAAATTGTTTACAATGGCATTATAACTTATAAAACAGCTAAGTACTTCACTCTTGTGTTTCAGAAAATAAACATGGCGATAACTCGTTGCCCCATCTTTGAATAAAAGGAAATATCTCTGTCCTCCCACTGATGGTTCTTCTATAGGTCCACAAACATCGCTGTAAACTATGTCGCCAGATTGCGATGGACTTCTATTTGACTTCTTAAATGTCAATCTTGCCTGCTTACCATACTGACATGCTTCACATATAAAATTGTCACTTCCAGTCAATGTCACAGGAACAAGAACATTGTACATAAAACTGGACGTTGCGGCTAGAAGAAAACGGTGAAAACCAAATAAATGGCCTTGAAATAAATCAGTTATATTTTGCTTCTCTTTCATCAGGGTGACAAAGATTTTTATTTGCGTTGGGATATTATTAGGAATTAAGCAAGTAGAAATTTTTCATAATTGAGCACGTATTTGTTTGCTAATAGTTAGGTACCAAAACAATAACCATATGTACCAAATAGGTAGGTACTAAATTCTGGTGAACCCATGGTGAAGATTTAACGTGTCATCACTTGGTCCAAAGTTGCGGGTTGATTTATGGATAAATTAAACTTTAAAATAAGTAAAAACTAACTTCATAAAACTAATAAGTGCCTAGCTAAGGTGCATTGAAGGATTAAAGGTCCCTACTTCAGAAGCTGTTAAGTTTTTAAAGAAAATATTTTATACTTTTTAGCACAGTTTATTTTATTTTTCTATTTTGAGTGGCATAAATAATACATAAATATGCAACTACAGTAATCGCGACTAATTTGCTGATATCCATTGAGGAGTTCCATCGTCTTTCTCCGAAAGTCTTCATCAGATCTTCACCAAATTTAAGTCGGTTTAGCCTTATGTCATAGTGCTCCGCTTTATAGTGTAGGCAACAATTTTTTGCAGATTTATAGAAGTTTCCTTTCAAAGGTATGTTGGACCACCATACCACCATCTACGCCTTTTCTCTGGATCGCTTGGAAAACTGAAACAAATGCAATCGTGTTTTCAATCATCTAAGAAAGTCCACTGATGTTAGCAATCAATGATCAGGGGGCCTAAAAAGGCCACATTGAGTAATTCATCTAATGATCTGCTTAGTAACTGTCAAACAGATGATTGCTGAATATGAACCTTATGCGGATGACAATAAGAGTCGTCAAATATGTAGATATTTTGACATTCGTAATATGAATCATATTATGATTCATCTAAAGCGGCCTTTTTGGCCAAAGCTTTTGGTTTGACCAAGAAAACTTCTGAAGATTTTGAATTCCAGTTGGACTTTGTAGCTCATTACACAACCACGAAAAATCATATCACGTTAAATTCCGCCTCAAGCAATCATTTATGGTCACTCTACTCTTCTTTGTTTACTAACATTTTATCTTGACGTCCAATCTAATAATGCGACTGTTTCCTTAGTTATATGCTATATAACCACATAAATAACTAAATGGTGACATTTCACAATGAGAGAAACGTTTTTCACACAGTTTTAAATAAAAATATAGGCAGATCTTTCTAAAACTGCGTAAAAATATGTACAAATTGGCGTAATTTTTAATATGGCATCAGCGCACTTACCTATGAAAAATAACGTTTGATGTTGGGTTCCAAACACTTCCACAATCTTTAAATATACGATACATGATTGAGCACTGTTAAATAATCAGTATATCCTCAGAAATCGCCTAGCAAACACTCGAAGTGGAAGAAAGTTGACAATGTTGACATGTCATTTATGTCATTGAAATTATTATTTTTACAGACCATCAGTCTTACCAGCCTAGGAATGCATTCATAAAATTGGGGTAAACTTAAATATCATAAAATAATTATTTCAATCAACACATCCTTTTTATAGGCAGAAAAAATTAAAGATGACTTTAAAAATACTAGAAGCTTTTAAAATAGTTTCTGGATACCAAATGGCCCTCAACATAAACATTCCTATCTATTTGTGCACAACTATCTTGAAAACTTTTACTTTACTCTGGTAACTTGCAAATTATATATTCATATTCATATTCTTTATTTGCATTCCACAATGTACATAAGGTAATCTACATAAGGTGGTAAAAATAAAATTTGGTAGGTTACAATCATGGACCCTGTAGGGCACAGCAAAATATAGGAGAGGAATATGATACTTATGTTTACTACTGTTGTATAAATAGGAAGATGGTACTTATGTTTACTTATTGCTTTAATTTATTAATAAATATGGATAGCATATTATAATTTTTAATTTATTAATAATATTTCCTAATATGTATTTAGTTTATTATAAATTATTATTAACTAATAGTTATGGAATTTAATGTATTTTTATTTTATTTTTTATATCTATTCATTTATTTCGTTTTATTATTACTGTTGTATTATTTATAGTATTATTCATTTAATTTAATTGGAAATGTTTGTTTATCGTTTATATATTCATTAATCGTGTAATAGGCTTTTTTAATAAGTATTTGTTTTATTTTGTTTGTAAATGTTGTTTCGCTGTTTTCTGTTTTTATTGATTCTGGTATTTTATTATAATTTTTTATAAACATTACATAGGGGCTGTTGGAGTGTAGCGTTATGCGGGAAGATGGTAGCATTAGCATATTTTTATGCCTTAATGATCGGCCAGTATGTTTATCTTCGCGTCTTGTAAATAATGATTTATACCTATTTCCTAACAAATTTCAAAAATTTATATGCATGGAAGGGTGAGTATTTTATGTTTTATGAAGAAAGGTTTGCAGCTATCAGTCTGATTTATGTTTGTGAGTATACGGATTAATTTCTTTTATAAAATAAATTGTGTAGGAGCATCGGTACTGTTTCCCCACATGATTACGCCGTAGCTGAGCCACGCGTGAGCATAGGCATAATAAGTGGTTAATGCAGTTTGTTTAGCGGTCGTCTTTTTGATCTCATCTTGTTATTATAGTATGAGTGAGATGGAAAACATACCTAAAGGAGAATGAACTCCCCTTCAGTTATTTTTTCTAGATGCAATATCCAGTTCTATCTTTATTAGCAAAGAAATACGTGCTCAATTATGAATAATTTCTATAAATTTGCTTAATTCCTAATAATATACCAACGCAAAAAAAAAATATGTGTGCTGGGACCTGGGACACATAGCAGAAGTGAAACTTCAACGGACAATATATCGTCTACCTCCTTCACGCGGCCGTAACGCTTTTTCGTGACAGAAATTCCTAATACTCCCCGTCTATGTATATGGAAGTTTCACTTCAAAACTTGGTCACCCTGATGAAAGAGATGCAAAATATAACTGATTTATTTCAAAGCCATTTATTTGGTTTTCACTGTTTTCTTCTAGCCGCAACGTCCAGTTCTTGTACAATGTTCTTGCACAGGAATTGAACCATTTTTACTCATATTTTGAAGTTCTTTAATATTCAAGTGGCCTAACCTCTCATGCCATAGTTTAATATCTGATTGCACAATGTTACAACTTTCCTGAATAACCGTCTTAATGTCCAACTCATAAAGGTTATTTTCTTTTAATTGAGCACACATAACTACCTGGTTGCCTTTCATTATCTTAGCACTTTTATTATTTTTCATTATAATATAACCTCTTCGGGTTGTTGCTCCCTCAGAAAACAAATTTCTTTTTAATTCAGGTACATACAGAACTTCTTCGAGCATACTCTGCTCCCATTGTCCTTTCACAAGCTTATTTATTAATATTGATCCTTGACCACGGACCTCAATATTCTGCTTGTTTCCTAACTTGACAGTTCTATCTTTATTTGGACCCTGAAACTCATTATATTTATGGAATAACTCACGCCTGTAAGTCATATGCATTGAGGCGCCACTGTCCAATATCCAAATATCGTCTTCATCCATAAATACTTTATTATTTTCAGCACTAAATGCCAACATATCACACTGCTCTTGATTCTTACGAATAGATTTCTTAGGTGCTCTGCACTCTTTTGCAAAGTGTCCTCTCTTATTACAATTATAGCAAACAAATCTATGACTGGAAATACTTGTATCATTTGTATTGCTTTGATTACCTCTATTGACTGCTCCTTTTGGATTTCTCTTGGTAATCACTAAGGCAGTTTCGCTGCTGCAACTTTCAGTGGTCAGGCTTGCCTCCTCATCAATCAACCGTGACGTTAAATTCTGAATTGTCTGACTAGATGAGTCAAGTGACAACCAAGCTTGTCGAAGGGACCGATACGTGGCTGGTAGTGTACTTAGAATCTTAGTCATTATCGCCGTATCACTCAATTCTTCACCACATTCTTTTACATCCTTCGCCAAACTTTCTACTTTCGAGACATGCTGTGCCATGGAATCACTCGAACAATAGGCATATTGATAGAATTTCTCATGCACCATCATTTTATTAAATTCTGATTTATGTTCATAGACGGCTTCTAATTTACTCATGACATCTTTTGCCGTTTCGCAATTCTCAATTAAAGCTACCTGATTGAGATTCATCGAAGATGTTAGAATAAACATGGCCATACCGTCATCCTTGTCCCACTGTAGTTGTGCCTGCCGCTCTTCTGGTTTTGGTTTATTTAAATTTAATCCTTTTGCTCTTAAAGCGCATTTTATTTGAAACTTCCACTGTTTGAAGTTCTTACCATCAAATTTTTCAATTTTGATTGAATTTCCGACTTCCATTTTGTTTGGCAAAAGCCAGTCGTATATTCGTGAAATTCTTTGCACTTTCTTTTTTTTTGCTCTTTACTCAATTTTTATGTTTAATCGATGCCTGGGCCCATAACCTATTAGGATTAGGCTATTAAATAATAAACTGACTGTAAACTGAGTAAGAATTCTTTTTATTAATAACACGAGATCACACAATTGACAATTCACAATTAGTGATGTACCGAACAACTAGTGTTGCGACTACGCGAGAAGTCTATAGTTATTAGTTACACCTTTAATATTTATTTCACTCAATATTTTTACGCATGTTATCTTTGCATAATATTTCACTCTACTCTCATTCGTCTAGGTTAAGGGATATCAAAGTAGAATCTTATATATAATCATGCTTGTCTAAATAAAGATTATTTTAGTAAGAACAGGTTAGAGACTATTCAAATTTAGCTTAAAAATCGTGAAAAAGGTAAAATTAAAAAAAAAATAGTTCCAGTGGCTTTTGGCTGATTGGATTTGATTGATTTCTTGTGTAAGTTCACAGAACTCATACTATCGTTACTAGCCTGTATTTAAATCTAACGTTGCAGTACATGGGAAGTTGGGAACGCGTAATCAATATTGTACGCGAAATTGCAAAAGGTTACGCGAAAATAAGCCCGCAGTTTCGCGAAATTACTCTACCAATCACCTATTAGGTATGCTCGAATAATGAAAAAATCTACGCGTTTAACAAGGTTCGATGAAATAGGTACTAGATCGGCCTTAAAAGCTAGTTTCCATTCCAATTAATAATGCACCCATACCTAATTAATAAGTATTTACAGCCGAAAGTGCAAACAACCTCTCCGTACCATAACATATTACACATTTAATGTAATAATAAAGTCACGACGGGATTAAATATGGCGGCCGTTAGACGCTACGGACGCTATATAAATGTTCTTGTACCATGGGTATGGTCACGGAGTTGCAATCAAATGGACTGTTAATAGGATGGAAAATGTAGTGAACGCAGCAATAGCCCAATGACTAAGCCATCAAACCGTCCTCAAGCAGTAGCGTCGGTCTTTTAAAAAATTTTACGATTTTGTTCGCAGTTTTTATACCTACCTAAAAAATCTGTGAACAAAATCGTAAAAATTTTGAAAAGACCGACGCAAAATTCTTATGCTCAGGTGTTTAGATTCATGTACTGAATCCATGGTATCAGTTTTCGTTACGATGTCCCTTACACCTTGTATATACGCAATGGTTTCTCCATTTGTTATATATTCTGTGGGTAATGTTAACAAGCCTTATGTGTTTTCCCTTAGCATTTGTCACAGAACATGTACATAAGTTAGGGATGATATTATAGTACGCGGTATTCGTAAGGAATGCGACTTCAGTACGGTGCTTGAAGCTTGTTTTGTGTCTATTAGGTTAGCAAGATTCCTGATAAAACAGGTGTAGTAATGCGAAGCTTGTGATGAATCATTTCTGTGACAAATTGTTCCCATATTTTCATGTTTACTAATATTATAAATAGGATAGCAACCCCGTCTCTCTATCTATTTGTTATGCCGGTTTCACACAAGTGTTTAAGGTTTTATTTATTACTAACTGTACCCGCGGCTTTGTCCACGTGACAAAGTGAATCTAAGTTAAGTGACTCAATTTGGAGTAGGTATTATATTTTAATTTAGAGTATATAGTTGTGCACTTGACTGCACCCTCGTTTACCATCTTACTTTCTCTCAATCAAAGGTTTGTTGGTAGAAAACTCAATTTTGCTCGCCTGTGTGAATACTGAATACCATCTCAATTTCATTTGTTTTACTAGGTATGTAATTTCGTGTAAAGAATAAGAATAAAGGCAGGACAGCGAGGCAGTACAGCTACTATTTGAACGCGCGTGACAATAATTTATTATTCTTCTGCTCACTGTAAACTCACTACTCTATGTACCTTGCTAACCTTGCCTTGTGTGACGGCGGCATTACCTTTTCATAAATAAATGTCTGAACCGATCTTCATGAAATTTGACAGCAAAAAATTAACTTTAATAAAAAGAAAAACCGACTTCAAAAAACTAAAAAGTATAAAATAAAAAGGTAACAGCTTCTGAAGTCGGTGCCACTGCCAAGCTACGTGCATTGAAGAATTAAAGGCCCCGACTTCAGAAACTGTAGTTATATCCAACTCATACTTAACATTAACCACAGTTTTTTTTTTCTCTAGAAAAACCTACTCCTTAACCTTTTTTTACAACTGTAGGATGGTGTGTGTAAATGAAACGGAAGAGAGAGCTGACAAACTAAAAAAAAACACAGGTATGTGTTTTTTTTTAATTTTATCGTATATATCGTATCGTCTTTCCGAATGAAAGATCAGCTTATACTGGAAAATCTGGGCAGTTCAATTTCTGCCTTGTTATACGAGCTCGTAATAAGCACCCTGCACATGAATCCCCCCCCCCGCTCAGTGATGTGTCAACTTACAACCGCCTATGATTGATGCCTGACAAGCTCTCCGCAATTCCAGTCAGCGGCCATGTAATTGAGACGCCAATTATACCCATATACGCCATTGAAACCAGTTTGATATCAATATGGGCGCGCTCATTTATGTGAAACGCGGTTTTAATAACCTAACCGTCAAAAACTCCCGTATCCAACTAGAAAAAGATCTGTAACTTTTGAACGGCTGAACAGATTTTCATGAAACATAGCTAAGAAGATAACCAATTATACAAACTTTCAATTTAAAAAAACTGCATTGAAATCGGTCCATTCCTTTTGGAGCTACGATGCCACAGACAGATACACAAATACACAGATACACCGATTCATAGATAAACAGTTACACTACAAACTTATAACACCCCTCTTATTTGTCGGAGGTTAAAAATACGCCGCTCAATGCGATGATAATTACTTTGTTCTTTTATACAGGGTTATTTGTAAAACACCGGCAGTGCTTTAAGGGGTGAAACTACTCATCAATATGAACAACTTTTACTCTGGGACCAACCATGAAATCGCGAAAAAAATTTCAAACTTTTCATACATTTTGATGGAGCAAGGTTAATCTTTTGTATGAAAAGTTTAAATTTTTTTTTCGCGATTTTATGGTTTGTCCCAGAGTAAAAGTTGTTCATATTGATGAGTAGTTTCACCCCTTAAAGCATTGCCGGTGTTTTACAAATAACCCTGTATAATTATATAGTCATTTTAATTTTTAAGGCCTGGTTTGAGTTTATAAATCATACGTGATATGATCTAGAACAGTGTGTGGTCTGGGACCAGTAATGGTCTCAAAATTCGATACGACAGTGAATGTCGGAAATCAATTTCAGTAAGGCCTATAATTAGCCATATATAACGACGAACTGATAATATTAAGTGAAAATATAAATCAATTCTTGACAACATGAAAGTACATACAGGATAACTTTTTATGTAGTGCGGATAATTTGTAGAATGATTTTGTGTCTGTTCTTATATGCAAACGCAGTATGAGATTCACTTCAAAACAAAACAAACATTCGACTTATTATGGAGGATACACCATAATTTACTAGCTATAGCGCAAACCATACAAAATCAATGTTTTATTTGGTTTTTGATCCAATTTTAATACTGCAGTTAAAGTTAAGTTTGTTAGGTAGTGAACAAAGGTTCTCACAAATCTAATAACTTCAAATCTAAAAACTAGCAAGATTCACACAGACATAACTTTCTTATTCCTAGCAAGCTTTGGACCATGGATAATAAAGACTTTGTCGTATATATAGGTACACGTTGTTCAGCTTCAAAGATCCTTCGCGAAATGGTCTGAAATAAGCCAGGATATAAGAAAACAATAGTGATTGTTTCGAACAAAATTGAAGTTGACGTTTTCTTATACGAATAAAACCCAGGATTTGTGGTACATTTCATCTATAAAAGGAGGATCCGACCTTTATTTCGTTTTAGAATTGCCTGGCATTAAGTGTAAGCGTTTCTATTGAAACACGATCTTCCCAAGACCGTAAATTTGAACATAACATAACAAAAAATCTATTTGAAAGCAAATTCTGTGGAAGAAATGCGAGAAATCTCCAAAAGCCGTGTTAAAATGACAATAGATAGATAATTATTGTGTAAGCAACATTGGTTATGTAGTATAGTTTTTATTTTTAACAATAATAAGTTGGCAACTCTGTATGGAACATAACAAGAGAACTTAAGAATTTTATGAATGTAAAAAATGTCGTGTGTTCTACGTAAATAAATTCTAAAAACTTAAATCTTCGCCTCATTTATCGGATGGCAGGATGGCATATTCCTGTCAGCAAGTTCTCGGGACTGTTTAGGGTGCACCCATAGAAATAGTATAAGTACTGGAACGCTTAATAGTGCCGTAAAGCCGGTCTGAGGGAGAATACTTTGTGGTAGCCGTGTCCTTGTCTAATAGGGTAACCATACATTTTAGTTAAAAGTAGGACATGATAGAAATATTTAATTATGTTATGAGAATAGTTATCAGGTAATTAACTACTGATATCGAATAGTAAGAATTGTTTTTTTCCTAGTAAATAGTGAAATATACGGTCCATACAGTGTATCTAAACGTTCTTACAAATATACATACACCCTTTTGGTTATAATTAGAGTCACAGGCAAGGCATAATATATAAATAGGCATATGCAAGGTTACTATATAATAAAAAAGAAAATTTAGAGAAAATTTCGGACATTGCGGAAAAATCCGGACATTTTCTTCTACACAGATTACGTGTATAATAAAATGTCATGCGTGAATATTCCGGACATCTGGCAGCTCTAGTCATAGGAAACATTAGATTTTAATATTTTAAGATACAAATTTAATTCCTCTTCTACTTTTTCTTTCTTTTTTCTTTTTCTCTTTTAGCTTTGCGACCATCCTACGACCTTTCTTTATGAGATCTTTCCTATTATAGCAGAAAGGGTAACCCATGCTTAGTGCTGCAGAATCGAATATCACTTATTATAATATTCTTGTTTGGCAAACTCAAGTATAATCATCATTCACAACATTAAGCAATAAAACACAATGAATGAAAGTCAAAGCAAAACTTTTTTTAATTTCAAATCGGCATAAAAAGGTCGTCGTCGTTTCGTCAAAACGTTGAGATTCTAGATGCACGGTTCCAAAGTGGGCCGGATTCTATGGAGAAGAGACCGGCTAGAAACTTAATGGTTGATTGTAATTTTAATTGTGTTGGCATTATAATTGTATTTTGGGTTTATGTGCTTGTTTCCTCTTGCTTTACTTTCTTATTTGGTGGTTC
Source organism: Allophyes oxyacanthae (assembly GCA_932294325.1). NCBI lineage: Eukaryota > Metazoa > Arthropoda > Insecta > Lepidoptera > Noctuidae > Allophyes > Allophyes oxyacanthae. Next base: position 3,531,366 of record OW028617.1, read on the forward strand.
ACTGGAAACTGCAACATCTTCCCATTTACTACAAGATCCTACATGCCCTGATTCACCAGATGTTCCTGCACGTACAATTTATTTTGCACGTACAGTTTTTTTTCTTTTTGTGGCTATCTGTAATGTCAAAAATGATCTTCATTATGGCACAATATCTAAGTACAATATCGAATCCAGTAAAAGTTTAATCCATCTAACTATACTAATAGGAAAATATTAAACACAAATAAACAATAAGCAAAGTGTGTGAATCTTAAGTTTGTGCAATGTGTTATACTTTATATTAGTATAAACTATTACAGACCAGACAATTACACACAACATTATACAACAGACACATACAACAACTGATAATTATTAAACATATTACAATAGTACCTATGGTAATATTGAAGGAACTGCTTCAGGTTTTAATTTTATTTTTGCTGCTGTTAAATAATTCACTATCTTTAAAATTTACACCACAAACACATGCGAACTTTTACACACTAATGTCAAGGTTCGTGGCTGTTATCCATAACACCCTCTGCTTATTATCAGCTGGAATCCTGAAAAAAACAAACATGGAATTTTAATAAAGTCTATCATTTTATAAGAGATACAAAAAAACATTATTATCTATTCGGCACAACAAACAACAAATGATTTCAACAAATTAACTTAAACTATATACAGGGTTATTTGTAAAACACCGGCAATGCTTTAAGGGGTGAAACTACTCATCAATATGAACAACTTTTACTACGGGACCAACCATGAAATCGCGAAAAAAAATTCAAACTTTTCATACCATATACTTTTTCATATTATTCATACTTTTCTTTTACTTTTTTTTTATTTTGATGGAGCAAGGTTAATCTTTTGTATGAAAAGTTTGTTTTTTTTTTCGCGATTTCATGGTTGTTCCCATAATAAAAGTTGTTCATATTGATGAGTAGTTTCACCCCTTAAAGCGTTGCCGGTGTTTTACAAATAACCCTGTATGTATACTTATACTATACTTGGAATCACTCAAATTATACAAAACAATAAATGCATCGAAAATATGCTACGCATTACAGATTATGGAAAACAAATCCAAATTTATTAAAGTACGTAAATTATTTAACTTAGTGGACTGTATGTTATGTGAAACGATCTAAAATAAGTACTTGGAGCAACTATATCCCACAAAATAAAAATATATTGTCACACTACTCAATGAAACTTACCTATGGAACGATATTCCACAACCAGGATAATATTCTCGCTTGCACCCAATCTTAACTCAACTATTTACCATCTTGTCGCCAAAAAATTATTCTAGGCACAAAAATAATGTTTGATCACGTTTATTTCTGAACTATGAAAACCACGAATGTTGACAATAGGTTGACAACTAAGTTGACAATGTAAGCCATTTTGAATGATGTAGTGTTTCCCGCATGCAAACTTCTTTAACTACTGGTATCCAAATATTTTAATAATCAATCTTATTGAATAACGTATGGAAATAATAATATTTAATATAATATTTAAAGCACGCCAATTATAATTTTTATTATGTTTATTTTGATAGCCGTGGGTAGAAGTTTCATTAGTTCTAATATGTATGTAAAAACGATTCTGAAAATACCAATTTAGTAGATTACTAAGTTGATGAGTAATGGCCATGTGTGCGAGAGGGACACCGCTGAATCTCGGGTGACTTTCATGTGGGCACAAAATTTCGTACAACTAATTATAGCAGTAAGCTCTCTAGTTATAGGTACTATGTATTATCTCTATGGGTGCACCAGATGTCACTACAACAGTCATAACAGAATACCAGCGTTGTGACATTTTTCAAATGTCATTAGGTATGCTGAGATGGGGGCTTGGGGGCCATTTTTGGTCTCGTCCAGGTTGCTTTAATTATTGTTTTTCTTTAGTATTTTTTTTGTACATTCAATTGTTCCTGGTGACTCCAGAAAAAAACAGTTTTCTTTCTTTCTTGCTTAGATGTCATTAGGTACGGCCTATAAGTGTGATTTTAATTATACCTAGTTTATCAATGACGCGACTGTATTGCCAAGATGCAGTTAAATTGCTTAATCAAAATCCACTTTCTAGCATTTAGGAGCAATAACATTTAACTTTCCTAGATTGTCCATAACAGCCTGAAGTTAATAATGTAAAATAATAAATACGAAAGTCGTAGCATCTTCGTTAATTAAGGTATGAGTAGCAGAACTTCGGAGAAAGCTGAACTCATAGAAAACTATACACTATATAACTATACAAGCTGTAACTATAATTGCCTTTGGGAAATAAAATGATGCGCATACAGTAAATAATCATAATTTTGTTGACTCATCAGCATATCGTCGGTGATACTGCAATACCGCGGAACTAACAGTGGATGATATCATATTTTATGGTTTAGTTTGTAGTTTAGTTAATAGGTGCTTATAACATCGCATTGGAACGTGTTATTCTGTTAGATGTTATAATGTTATAAATAAATAAATAAAAATAAAATAAAAATGATATCGCGGAAGTGCAAAAGTAGCAGAGAGACATCGCGGCTATGAGATTATGACGCTGATTGAATTGATTGGTTGGATTGGATTAGATATTATCATAAAAGTTAAACAAAGCACATTTCTAAATACCTTAAAGTTCAGACACGTCTAAGATAAGTAGAAGAGGAGATATTTACCTAGTTTTTTTTGCTCTACTGTAAAGTTACAACTGTGTAAGAAAAGAAAAAGTGCCGTGAGAAGTGCGCGAGCGGACACAGTGAGTTTCGTTTGTCGAGAACAGAATCGAGTTGTGAGTGACTTAAGTGATAGTGGTACCGGACCCGAGCGCACAAAACGTAACAGAAGGAGGGTAGACCGTTTTGTCTGCCAATAAACATCCTCCCGCAAATACTTTTAGTTTATCCGTGACCATGGCGCTTGCAACAGTGCCGAAATATCGGGAGCTCAACACAAGATATAAACATGGTAAATACCCCGTTTCGAACTCTAATACAAATGTTAGTGACCATGACAGTTTAAAAACATATACTGTAAAGTTCGCACATAAGTTACGCGGTATTGTCTGTTGTTACTTACGCTGTATTGCAGTATCACCGACGATATGCAAGTATCAACAGTATGAGCAGAGTCATAATGATAGTGATAATTGCCGGTAGATAAAAATACTTAAAGTCTTATATAAATACGTTTACTTTTTTTATATTAATAAGGTGGCAACCAAGCATACGGCCCGCCTGATGGTAAGCGGTTACCGTAACCTATGGACGCTCGCAACACCACGGGCATCACTCGCGCGTTGCCGACCCTACTACTAGCGTCGTGTTGGCAGCAGGACCCCTACTGCAAGACGCTTCCCCAAAGACTGGTGACCTAGCTCAACGTTAGGAACACAACACTGTAAAAAAGCAGTGTTATTTGGCTACGATATTCTGCAAGGTACTACAAGGAGGGGCTCGTAGCTATATAGCTACCGCCCAGATCAGTCGATCAGCGAGGTCAAGCTGCGGTTGCCGCGGTCAGTCCCTGGATGGGTGACCATTTCTTCGAACATCGAGACCCCTCCGTGCTTCGGATAGCACGTTAAGCAGTTGGTCCCGGTTGTCATACGAATACCTTTGACAATCGTTACGGGAGTCAGCAACCCAAAAAGTCTGACAACCGGTCTAACCTTAGGGTATCAGTGTCTCCCAGTAATTGGGTGGCGGAGGTCAGATGGCAGTCGCTCTGTATAAAATATTGTTACTCAGGAGCCGCATCTGGTTAGACTGGGAGCCGACCCCAACGTAGTTGGGATAAAGGCCAGGCAGATGATGATTCTGCAAGGTACTTCCCCAGTCGGGTAACTCCAATATTGAGTGGAAAGTCCTACTATACCCTACCTCTCTTAAATAAGTACTGCAGTATAAATATCCTTTTGCACTTTACATAAGAAGGGACTACAATAATCTGAGTTTCCTTTACCTGCAGATGTCTGGATCCTATGATATATCTCATGAAACATTTGATGATAAAAACAAAAGCTCGCTAATGAACTTGTCATGAATTCCTTCCAACAAGACGGACCCAACAGGACTAAAACAAAAGAAACTCTGTAGATTATGAAGAGAAAACTTTGTACCCCTTTTTAAGCATATTGCGCGCACGGGGGCGTGTGAGATTTGGCATAGTTAAAGTTTATATGGAGAAGGAGTGCAGTAAGCTAAAATTACGGTTGAATTTCTAGTAGTAGATACTACTGTGTGACCACCAGTTAAAAAGAAATTGATAAAAATATAAAAGCTCATATTACAATAAATCAAAGCAGTACGAAAGAAAGTACCTTCGTACGTTCTGTCTACCTTCGAAGATTTTAGGCGTGATGATCCACGGTCAGTATTTAACCACAAGTCTAGGTAACTCGACGCTCATGTAATATTCATCAGAACACTTTCTTTGTTCCAAACATTTTCGATATAGAGCTCGCACGAGAAATTCTTCGCCAGCAGAATTGCACGCTTATAATTCCAAGATATTTTTACTGCTTAGAGTGTTTTGCCGTAACTATGTAGTAAAGAAAAGTTAAAATGGTGGGTGTTATTTTTAAAGCGATAAGAATATGAAAACAATGATGTTTGAGTGACTCTTGAAGCTCTTCTTACTTCATAAAGGGTAAATAAAATGCTTATAAGCGACACTCGGACGTTATCGTCACAATTACACACCGAATCTAATCTCCAAATCTCTTTTTAAAGAGCTATCATACGTCAGATAACACAGCCACATCCTCTTATACATTGAACCCATTACTAATAAAAACATGTTATGTTTAAATACTGAAAAGAAAGAAAGAAATTTAGAGAAACACATTTATGCGGACTGACACTAGACACCACAAAACACAATGCACAAAGAGCGAAAAATTTTCTGTTGGCATGCCAGTACCGTTCATCCAGCGCTGTTTTTCAGTTGGCACCCTTGCAGTGACTCACGGACGGAGGAAACATAATATATTCATATGCCTACTTATTAATATTAATCTGATTAAAAAATACCTATCCTTGTCATTTGTATGCCAATGAATAGAGATGGCAAAGACTTAAAAGTTAGTTTAGTTATTTAATATTAGTTTATTAGTTGCTCGTATACCTTCGCGGCTGAATAGGTAGCTTTACTTGCAAAAACTATTCACGCACAAAGTAGGAAGCTTATATAGAAAATCATTTTCTTCGTTTTCATATTTTGCGAAGTTTCTTCTTTCTTCTGAGATTTACAACCCCTTAGAAAAGTTGATTTTCGAAAGACCGCGATATCTGTTCTATTTCATATTCGCGCTCATTATCAAAGTTGACACGGTTCCTTGACGGAACATGTCATGAAATCATAATCATCAACCGGGAACGTCAGTATCCAACTACATAGTATGTACGTACCTACATACATCCTAAATAATGATCACAGATCCATTTGCTTTATTCTCAGTATTATTAACAGTACAAGAACCTCTTAATCTAGCGACAGATAAAGATGACAGAGATTAGCGTAAGCGGCAAATGTCGCGCAGAAACAACTAGTTCATATTTCACGCGGCATTTGTTCCTGCTCAATAATCTACCAAATAAAGGTGTTTACCCACTATCCGTACGACTGAAATAGGAGCGCGCCGAGCAAAAAAAAAAAGACGATCACCTACAAAATTGGACTATTAAATCATCCGCATTTTAATTACGTTTTTATCTGTTTTCAAAACGAGCAGGTCCACGCCTTGATTACGTAAGAAAAATCTCACAGCCACAACGACCAATAAACAATGCATCTCTTTCTCGCATATAGACGTTTTCATAAGAGGATACGTAATAGGACGTTTACGTAATACGTAATCAGGCAGCCGGTCATAGCACGGCCCGGCCGGTGCCAAAACGAACTAGTGGTCGCTACCTCATACAAACCTAGGTATACGAAGAATATTTTTGTTGCCTGATACACTTTATTACGGTCATAGTATGATGCGGATAATGAGCAGAAACCTTAAGGAGAATTTATAGAAGGTCCACTCCATCAAAAACTCCATGCTCGACCGTGTGGTTTCCAACAAAGAACTGTTCTCCACCCGTGGACAGAAAAGGCGATTAAGGCATCAAAAAAGGTGCATTCCTCTGCCCCACACTAGGATCACCAGCTCATAGGACCTACTATTTGAAACCGTGCAGTCTCGACATTTCATAAGTGCCTGTATCTGATTTACATGAAATAAAGATCGATTCTATTCATCAGCATAGTTCACAATTTAGAAACATATTTGTTTTATGTGACATCGCTGACACTTTCAAACATCAATAAGGGTTATAGCATACTAGCTACTTTCTGCAGCTGAATCGCGCGTTTTTCGCGTTCATTATTCACTTTTTGTGAGCAAAAGGCAGCCAACGAACGCGAAAACGCTCGGTTCAGCTGCAACACGTAGCTAGTGTAACATGGCGTCCCGTCACATAAGATCAGTCTGTAAGCGCCTTTACTGTAAACACAAAAAATAGACAGTAATTTCTGAGTAAACAAATAAACAGGAGGTATAACTTAAATTCGTTAGATGTAGACAGATCTAATTTTATAAATAAGGTAAAGGAAACAACTCAATATATCCAACTAATTGCGTGAGAAATTGCTTATCGGATGTTCAGCCAATTTTCCTGTTGCCGACAGCCGCCTGTCAAACGTAATGGGGAATCTAAATAAAATCTGAACATGGAAATGTATCTCGTCAGTAAATATTATGTAAGGGCATACGCACACGAACGACTTTTAGCAGCACGCGTTTTCGCGTTTGTTGGCTGCCTTTTGCTTACAAAAAGTGAATAACGAACGCGAAAACGCTGAATGTTTTGTCTCTGCATCACCCTGAGGTAAGTCTACCTCAGGGTGATGCAGAGACAACAGAAAAACTAGTCACTAACTAGTAGTAGTAGTGCTAGTCAGCAGAAAATGCCTATGGCATTAAGTCCATTAAAATAAATAAATAAATCCAGCCCATTACTGTCCCACTGCTAGGCACGGGCCTCTTCTGAATGAGAAGCGTTAAGCCTTAGTCCACCACGCTGGCCTGGTCCGGGTTGGTGAACTACACACACCATCGAGAACTTTATGAGCTCTCAGGTGTGCAGATTTCCTCACGATATTTTCTCTTCACCGTTAGCGCAAGTGATAATCAAATTCTGATCCGCTCATGAATTCGAAAAGTCAGAGGTGCGGGCTGGGTTCGAACTCAGATCCTCGTGCATAAGGCAAGCGTTCACCACTAGGCTATCAGCTGTTGAAGGTATACTAGCAGAAAATGCCTATGGCATTAACTCCGCCTTTGTGCAGTTTCTTTTTACTTGCATAAAGCATTACTTAATGTATAACAGTGACCTTACGAGGCTGGCATAGTCACCAAGGTGCACAGAAGCCTTGACAAAAAATAAGAATAAAAATCTATACTTATAATAAAATCGTAACGAAGCGAAAAATGTACATTGAATATATCTTGAAAAAAAAAAAAGGCACGTGCTCTATATTCGACACTGATGCCAAAAATATAGTTTTTAGAATTTTTGTCTGTTTGTCTGTTTGTCTGTTTGTCTGTTTGTCTGTATCTCTGTCCGAGCTTCACGGCCAAACCGCCGAACAGATCGTCATGAAATTTAAAAGTAAAATCCGTTAATGGCCTGGTCAACATATAGGGTACAAATTATTACGCTATTGTCAAAGGGGGGTGAGCAATAAACCAATATGTCTGTGTACAATTATTAGTCGCTAACTATATGACGAATCCATTTGAAATATTGGATGATTGTAGTTAATAGATCCGATTAACATTTTGTAAGCAATAGAAATCATTTCGCATTTTTTTAAACGTACTTTTTCATTTATTCTTTAGCCTTATATATTTTAATTCGTCTGTTTATACCTAGATGGCATTAGTAGTAAATTATAGGCGAGTTTTTAATTTCCAATATTTTTATAAGCGATTTTTTTATTGATACGGCATCCAAACTCTGTAGGCCGAGTTCTATATAATAATTTAATTTGTAACGTTCAAATATCTATACTTATAATAAAATCTATACTGCTTATAATAAAATCGTAACGAGGCGAAAACTGTACATTGAATATTTAAAAAAAAAAATGTTTGCTGCGTGTACTAGGAACGATCCTGAAGCCAAATCAGATGTTTTTAGAATTTTTGTCTGTTTGTCTGTATATCCGTTTGTCTGTTTATATGTCTGAGCTTCACGCCTATACTACTGGACAGATTTAGTTGAAATTTTGCAGTAATATCTGTCAAAGGGCTGGTCAACATATAGGCTATAAATTATCACGCTATTATCTAAGGGGAGTGAGCTAAAGTGCATTATGCCTGTGTACTATTATGAGCAACCACTTCATTATTAAGAGCCGAATCTTAATGAAATATTGTCTTATTATAATTCATAGGTCCGGTCAAAATATGTAATATAAATCATCACCCTATTCGTCTAGGGGGCTAAGCAAAATTAATCTTCGTTTTAGTTTCACAGTTCCTGTGTTCATTTTAACTCCTCACTTGATCCCGTTCTTAAATTAGTAATTTGGTATATTTAGTAATGCCCAGTATTTATTTTTACTGATAAACGTTCTTTCTTTGGCATCTTACTTTAAGGTAGGTACGTATTTCACTGACTGCTATGTTCCAAAAGGTGAAGCGTGATGAAAGCATACGACATAATACCTTACCCACGAGATATTTACTTTTTTAAATGCGCTACCAGATATTTCGACGTAACTTTGATTTCATTATTATTTTTTTACATTTTTCTGAAACTAGATGGCGTTAATAGACTTTTTAACCGAGACCGAGTTTTTGTATTTCCAGTAAATATTGAGGTAAGATCATTATTAAGACTTTATTAGGATTGGGTAGAATTTTTTTTTATCCATAGAAGTTATCGGAAACCTGTAGGATGGGCTTTTCGGAATCTAATAGGTAATTATGAATTTCAAAGCCTTATTGGCAGTACTATAATGACGTGAGCTTGCTGTTTACTGCGACCATTGCAAATTGATAAGAGCTAACATCGTTTGCATTCTGGAGAACAGCAAATTAGGTTCATAGAACATTCTTTTTACAACATAGCCTTTTGCCTGATACACGGCAGCTGAAAATTCATTGACTTGAGGATGACTATAATGATCTGTCGGCTACCAATTTCTCACTGAAAATAATAAAATAATTATTACCTTATGTTTCTTTAAATTTGTCTTCAGTCTCCCTAGATAGCGTTGGGATCGAAATATTTGTTCTTTTAATTGGGTTTATGTGTTTACGAAAATGTAAAGTTTATAATTTGGATGTTTTCTCCAAGTATTTTAAATAGCTACTATTGTTAGATTCAAGACGATAAAATCATTACGAGGGGCAGTAACGGTTACCGAATTTTCACCGACTACGTCGTTGTCGTTGTTAGTCGTTAGTAGAGTGTAGGCAAAATAAAGGTATCGCTAGATCACCTGCTTTGTATTTATGGGATGAAAGTCTGAGAGCCAACAAAAAAAAAAGAAGTTACCCCACCTCGGGAAAACAGCGAAAAATATTTCAATGAAACTTTACGGTAATTGTATAGATAATAGTCTAACTTAACAACTTTTATTTGCAACAGTAATTGACTAGATCCTTAGATACAGCTTGATCGTTCTATTGTAAGCAGTCCCGTACAAAGCAGAGGTCACGATTGATTAGTTATACAAAATAATGTTGTATTGGACCTACTTTGATGCGACTTTCATTGTAGTATAATTTATTAGGGATCGAGGACTTATAGTAAACATATTTCATCGCACTATCACTCATAGGAGTCGAGCAATGTAACATATTTTGTGTATAATGTATGATGGTGATGAAACGTAAGAATTTAACAATTTCGATAGGACTTTCACAGTAGCGCTACTAAGGGGTCGACTTTTTAACATAAATATGTATCATCACGCTACGCTACGCTCACAGGAACTGAACAGTGTAACATTTTTTTTTTGTACACACGGCTACTATTAAGCTATACATTTCCAGTAAAAGCTGACCACGTATTGTATAGGCTTCCCTTACAATAAGAGGTCAGCTTATTATACTGAAAATTTATAGCTCAATATGTATCCGTGGGTACTAAGGTCGATAGTTAAGAAATTTGTGATTTAAACGAGTTTATTTAACATTTTCGGTAAAAAACCATCACGGAAAATTACTATACATATGAAGGAAACTAGATAGTTTTTCAACATTAGAAATGTTTATTTCGATACCCATCGTAACTAGCTAAGTGGAACGGTAAATAGTAGAATAGAAGCCGACAAATATCAGGTTCAAATCCGATCCCCGCGTTGTAACTATTTTTATTTAATACTAATTGATACAATTTTATATTATTAGAAACATGTATTTTCAAAACATAATTCGAGCACCCCTACACCACGCGAACGAAGTCGCGGGCACAGCTAGTTAATAAATAAAAACCTCTCGATTCTGCTGCAAAAAGTAGCTAGTTTGCTTTGGCCCTAAAAATGTCTAATAAAAATAAGTGAGAAAATCATTGGGTATTGGTTGGTTGTCATCTCTTATTTATCGTGATAAGTAATTAGGTACTTTCTCTTATGCTAGCTTTTCCATTTTGAACTTTCTTGGTTTGTTTTGAAAAAAAGGGGTGGGACCATTTTATGACGCGCCGATCATATTGCAGTGACGCTCGAACTTGACGCGAGCGTATCTCACTGAAGCTAAGAGAATACCAAATGTGCTGTTTTGATCAAAATTTTACTGCAACTGCGCGGCAACTGCACTTCTTTAGTTACGTGAATTAGCCTATAGCGGTACTACATCCAGCATACGACCTCTTTGTCCTACAAACAAAATGTGTCTACCCTGAAGCTCTCCCTTTTCTTCTTCTATTTAAACAAAAAGAGACAAATGCCCTTAGTTTGGTTTAGTCCAATCAAAATGAACAACAGTATCGTCACTAATGTATAGGTTTTGCTTCTTTGCTATTTTTACCCGACTACGGAGAGGGTTATATGTTTGACCAGTATGTATGTATGTTTCTGTTCCCTCATAACTTCTAAATGATGTTCTTATCATAACTCGAGAAATGAGGTATCGTTGGAAGCGTCTTGATTGTCCGCTGGTGGTATGCCACCTACCCTAAAAAACAATACATTCTCGGTAGCAAGCGATCATAAGCTGTAGGGCAAAGTGGCATACGACCACGGTTATTTTCTGAACGTCACTATGAATATGTACCTATCTATTAATATATCATACTTTTTCAGTGGTTGGGTTTTAGTTTTTTAACTTAATTCTTTTATTTGTATAGATTTGTCACTTAGAATTATTATTTTTCACTTATTAGAGAAAGCTGTCTGATCGATTATTTTTCGGTACTCACCGCGATCAATAGAAAGTGCACTATCAAAGAATGACTGATTGACGATTAAAATATGATGGCGCGTAAATTTTCACAAACTTATTTTACACTTAATCTACATTTCACTTCAAAGATTTACTTCCTTATTCTTGGTTTGAAGACAGTAAAGTTAATTTTGTTACTCCGTAGAAAGGTAAAAATGGTGCTGAGCAAAAATAATTCACATTATTAAAAGTGAAAGGTCCATATTTGCATAGCAAAGTGTGAACTTATTGTAAAATCTTATCTTGATTTTGCTTTACAATGCAAAAACATCGCTACAAAATTTCGTGTTTCAGTTTTATATGCCGAAACGAATTCTATGAGAACAAGAGTGGGTGCGGTTGCGCACTGAGATCTTATCTAACCGTTTCTTTTTCGGCTACATGTAATGAATAATTACAAAAAACCTGCGGTTTGATAATAATTCTCAGAATTGGTGTGGCTTTGCGCATGCAAATTATTATTGTAATGGAGGAAAACGTCTTTCTTTATTCTCTTTTGAATTGTGTTTATTCAAACAAGGTGGGTTCGTTAATTATAAGCAAATATATAGATATTTGCGCAAACAAAAAATTTAAGTGACCCATTTCTAATCTTGGAGCATTTACAAATAATAAACAAGCTTATTAATTCAACTTACTTCGTTAAAATAATCATCATTATGAACAACTTTTACTACCAACCCTGTAATCACGGAATAACAATCTGCTGTTCCATACAAATAATTCAATATTAAGTAGGTACTCGACTAGGTAACATATGGAACAGTTGATTTCATTATGATCAGTACATAATTGTTTGTTAAATCCACGGAGGAGAGAAGGGAGGATATGTCTAATTATTTATAATAATAATAATTGCTTGTTATATCTATATAAATAACCAAGTTGATCAATGCCTGGTGTAATGCACCGTTTTTAGCTTCATTTTAAACTTGTTGCCTTATACTTTAATCAGGCGCTCGAACAAGTACAACAAAGTTTGTTCTACCATAATTATTGTTATTTTACTACATTAACGGTCTTAAAACAGTGTTATGTTAACATTATCAACTAGCGGTAATCTGTTTTAGTTTATATAACTTACAAAATTTTAATTTAATGTGCATGTTATTTCAGACAGCGAAGGTTCGCGTCTTGTACTACATTTTTTATTTAACTTCAATCTTGCTAGTAATTAGTTAGGTGCTTAGTAAAGCATGCTTCTGCGTCGGCAAAACATGAAGAACCACTTGCACTTTATTACCACAGAATAAATAACAATTAAAATAGTAAACTTTACCAACCCTTTACCGTGTTTCATAGCAAATTAATATTGATTTCTATTTCATAAAACTTCATGTTTGCTTTTCCACTTCATAAGGAGTCGAGAATAAAAACATTTTGTGGATCTTTTAACAATAAATCTGTAGATCTGAAACTGATTTTCACTTCTAAAGAGACCCATTCAGCACCGTTACGTTTATATCTAAAGATTGGCTAATTTTATTGTATACAAAAAAGGGAAAAGAGGTTTTTTGCTCTTATCAAGTTCACTGTCCAGCCAGCAGACACAATAGTTAAACAACCACCGTGTACCACATATGGTACACTGGACGGAGAACAGTTTTTTTTTTCGCTATTTCATGTTTGGTCTGGTAGTAAAAGTTGTTCATATTAATGAGTACAATAACTCCTGAGGCTATCCTTTGAAAACTAGCCCTGTATACAAAAAATATAACAATTAGGGAAAAAAGTACCGACAATCGGCAGTTTTATCGCAATGCGGCGATATCTTCTTCTACTCAAGTCTATGATACAACCATACTGATTTGAACCCATAGAAATAATAAGTAGGTATAGTACTCGCAAATCTTTATGAGCCCTGAACTGAGCTCTGAACTCTCTTTCTCTCCCTCTAACACCTATAATAACCGTACTGTTATAGGTGCTAGAGGGAGAGAGTTCAGAGGGCTCATAAAGATTTGCGCGTACTATACTCCCCTAGTATAATAAGTCTGTGTTTGAACATAAGGAATTCTTAGAGTAATGACTAAGGATTTGAACAGAATTCAAATGTAGATGCCGTTTATTTACTGCCAACCTAAAAGAACCTAAAAGGTTTACGGAATCCATAAAACCTCTTCAGTACCAACCTCACCAATATCACTAACAGGAACCTTAATCACCCAATAAAGGCGTAAGATTGATACATACGTCCATTAAATATCTATTACTTGCCAAGAAGAAACATCGTCCAATTTCTTAGGGAGGGAAATAAACATCCCTCATTCCGGACCTTTCTATTTGGAAGTAGCAATCATGTAGATTGTGAGGATTGACCCTATCTATTATCTGTGGTGTATAAAATACTGATATTCACCCGCATCTGGTTAGACTGGGAGCCGAACCCAACGTAGTTGGGTAAAAAGGCTAGACATGTGAAGATCTCTCGCTTGGTGTTTAGATCCACTGAACTGACAATCACTCGACGGATAAAAGCGAGGATACATTTTTTTAGTCTTAGTACTTTCATTGTCTTAGAACTATCATTTTTATTTGCCTTAAATTATTAGTCCTCCGCATATCCTAGTCTAAATAGAGAATCATAATAATCTAACTAGAAATAAGAACACAGCAGTTGTGAGCTTTACAACAAGCCCAAATAATAATAGAGTTGAGATCAGTGGTGGAACGGTGTCGGGTCCAGTCGGGTGTTATTTTATTTTATTACTAGCTGTGCCCGCGACTTCGTTCGCGTGGTGTAGGGGTGCTCGAATTATGTTTTGAAAATACATGTTTCTAATAATATAAAATTGTATCAATTAGTATTAAATAAAAATAGTTACAACGCGGGGATCGGATTTGAACCTGATATTTGTCGGCTTCTATTCTACTATTTACCGTTCCACTTAGCTAGTTACGATGGGTATCGAAATAAACATTTCTAATGTTGAAAAACTATCTAGTTTCCTTCATATGTATAGTAATTTTCCGTGATGGTTTTTTACCGAAAATGTTAAATAAACTCGTTTAAATCACAAATTTCTTAACTATCGACCTTAGTACCCACGGATACATATTGAGCTATAAATTTTCAGTATAATAAGCTGACCTCTTATTGTAAGGGAAGCCTATACAATACGTGGTCAGCTTTTACTGGAAATGTATAGCTTAATAGTAGCCGTGTGTACAAAAAAAAAATGTTACACTGTTCAGTTCCTGTGAGCGTAGCGTAGCGTGATGATACATATTTATGTTAAAAAGTCGACCCCTTAGTAGCGCTACTGTGAAAGTCCTATCGAAATTGTTAAATTCTTACGTTTCATCACCATCATACATTATACACAAAATATGTTACATTGCTCGACTCCTATGAGTGATAGTGCGATGAAATATGTTTACTATAAGTCCTCGATCCCTAATAAATTATACTACAATGAAAGTCGCATCAAAGTAGGTCCAATACAACATTATTTTGTATAACTAATCAATCGTGACCTCTGCTTTGTACGGGACTGCTTACAATAGAACGATCAAGCTGTATCTAAGGATCTAGTCAATTACTGTTGCAAATAAAAGTTGTTAAGTTAGACTATTATCTATACAATTACCGTAAAGTTTCATTGAAATATTTTTCGCTGTTTTCCCGAGGTGGGGTAACTTCTTTTTTTTTTGTTGGCTCTCAGACTTTCATCCCATAAATACAAAGCAGGTGATCTAGCGATACCTTTATTTTGCCTACACTCTACTAACGACTAACAACGACAACGACGTAGTCGGTGAAAATTCGGTAACCGTTACTGCCCCTCGTAATGATTTTATCGTCTTGAATCTAACAATAGTAGCTATTTAAAATACTTGGAGAAAACATCCAAATTATAAACTTTACATTTTCGTAAACACATAAACCCAATTAAAAGAACAAATATTTCGATCCCAACGCTATCTAGGGAGACTGAAGACAAATTTAAAGAAACATAAGGTAATAATTATTTTATTATTTTCAGTGAGAAATTGGTAGCCGACAGATCATTATAGTCATCCTCAAGTCAATGAATTTTCAGCTGCCGTGTATCAGGCAAAAGGCTATGTTGTAAAAAGAATGTTCTATGAACCTAATTTGCTGTTCTCCAGAATGCAAACGATGTTAGCTCTTATCAATTTGCAATGGTCGCAGTAAACAGCAAGCTCACGTCATTATAGTACTGCCAATAAGGCTTTGAAATTCATAATTACCTATTAGATTCCGAAAAGCCCATCCTACAGGTTTCCGATAACTTCTATGGATAAAAAAAAATTCTACCCAATCCTAATAAAGTCTTAATAATGATCTTACCTCAATATTTACTGGAAATACAAAAACTCGGTCTCGGTTAAAAAGTCTATTAACGCCATCTAGTTTCAGAAAAATGTAAAAAAATAATAATGAAATCAAAGTTACGTCGAAATATCTGGTAGCGCATTTAAAAAAGTAAATATCTCGTGGGTAAGGTATTATGTCGTATGCTTTCATCACGCTTCACCTTTTGGAACATAGCAGTCAGTGAAATACGTACCTACCTTAAAGTAAGATGCCAAAGAAAGAACGTTTATCAGTAAAAATAAATACTGGGCATTACTAAATATACCAAATTACTAATTTAAGAACGGGATCAAGTGAGGAGTTAAAATGAACACAGGAACTGTGAAACTAAAACGAAGATTAATTTTGCTTAGCCCCCTAGACGAATAGGGTGATGATTTATATTACATATTTTGACCGGACCTATGAATTATAATAAGACAATATTTCATTAAGATTCGGCTCTTAATAATGAAGTGGTTGCTCATAATAGTACACAGGCATAATGCACTTTAGCTCACTCCCCTTAGATAATAGCGTGATAATTTATAGCCTATATGTTGACCAGCCCTTTGACAGATATTACTGCAAAATTTCAACTAAATCTGTCCAGTAGTATAGGCGTGAAGCTCAGACATATAAACAGACAAACGGATATACAGACAAACAGACAAAAATTCTAAAAACATCTGATTTGGCTTCAGGATCGTTCCTAGTACACGCAGCAAACATTTTTTTTTTTAAATATTCAATGTACAGTTTTCGCCTCGTTACGATTTTATTATAAGCAGTATAGATTTTATTATAAGTATAGATATTTGAACGTTACAAATTAAATTATTATATAGAACTCGGCCTACAGAGTTTGGATGCCGTATCAATAAAAAAATCGCTTATAAAAATATTGGAAATTAAAAACTCGCCTATAATTTACTACTAATGCCATCTAGGTATAAACAGACGAATTAAAATATATAAGGCTAAAGAATAAATGAAAAAGTACGTTTAAAAAAATGCGAAATGATTTCTATTGCTTACAAAATGTTAATCGGATCTATTAACTACAATCATCCAATATTTCAAATGGATTCGTCATATAGTTAGCGACTAATAATTGTACACAGACATATTGGTTTATTGCTCACCCCCCTTTGACAATAGCGTAATAATTTGTACCCTATATGTTGACCAGGCCATTAACGGATTTTACTTTTAAATTTCATGACGATCTGTTCGGCGGTTTGGCCGTGAAGCTCGGACAGAGATACAGACAAACAGACAAACAGACAAACAGACAAACAGACAAAAATTCTAAAAACTATATTTTTGGCATCAGTGTCGAATATAGAGCACGTGCCTTTTTTTTTTTTCAAGATATATTCAATGTACATTTTTCGCTTCGTTACGATTTTATTATAAGTATAGATATTGATAATAAAATAAGTAAAATTCGAGTTTTTTTTTTTTGCAAAAATCCCGACTGCAAAATACTAAAAAGATGGAAACAAGATGAAAAGAAAACCGAGTATCCTTTACCAAAAATTATAACATGCAGACAGATACATACACAGGCTGATAAACACATTAACCTCCATGCGTCGCGCAGTCGGGTAATAAGGCAACTAACCAAGTAAAATCTTCATTTTTCACGTTGCAACTGACATCAGAATATACATCTTTGGCCTCTGGGACCTTATTGATGTTGGATACCAATTATATTGTCTTGTAATTTTTTATTTTTTTGTAAATTATGTTTTCTCCTGTATCGAGGGTACAGTTTACAAACATACATCTCACACGCACACACACCCAGACCCGAAACACTTATTTGTAGATCATACAAATAAGTGCTCTGTGCGGGGATCGAATACGCGGCACGTAGCGTAGAAAGCTAATCGCTTAGCCACTGCGCCAACCGTGTCGTCAATTAAGTAGTCTCATAAGTAGTCTATTGTCAATTCGATGATAAATCGAATTAATATGCAATATCGTAAAACGAAAATCGAGAAGACATTCCATTTCTCTCGAAAAACTGTAATCATTTACTCACATAGTGAATACCGCGGTAAATAAATGGAGATAATATTTTTCCCTCCACATTCCACAACGGTTGAATAAAAGAGAAAAATGTGTCAGCATACTTACATTCAGATGAACTCCGGAGAGAAATATGTAGTAGCATAAATCTCCATAAAGCCTTATGGTTCATTGACGAAGTATAT
This sequence comes from Allophyes oxyacanthae, assembly GCA_932294325.1. NCBI lineage: Eukaryota > Metazoa > Arthropoda > Insecta > Lepidoptera > Noctuidae > Allophyes > Allophyes oxyacanthae. Next base: position 3,549,357 of record OW028617.1, read on the forward strand.
TGATAACATTTTCAAACATAATGGCACATATCATGCCGAATTCGTCATTCCCGAATGGTGCAAACGGATTCGGGAAAGGAATGGAAAATGGCTTAGAAAAAGAAAGGGATGGGCTTATGTACCTACAGATAATTTATTATAGAATGACGGAATTACTTAAACATAAGCGGTCATTCATGTACGTTTGATCTAAATTCTCTTCTAGATACACAATACACATCCAGAAGTAAATTTAGATTTAAAAAAAGAAAAAGCAAGAATATGAACTATAAAAAAATCTCTTATTGTTTATCCGCATTAATAACATCTTCAAAACCATACAATGGATACATGCATTCACCTGATCCTTGATAACCAGTAGAACAATTCAAAATAAAACTTGTATTTTGTAAAGAAAAAACAAACAAACTAATAAATATTGTAACTACCTACCTATAATTTTTCAAGCCGATAAATTCAGAGAAATAGCCAATCCGAATGGGTAAGTTATCGGAAAAAAACTACCTAAAGCATGTTTGTATGTAGGGAAATATAAATAAATGTATTTGTCACCCATATTTTGTTTTTGTATAATTCACAGATCAACAAGCATTTGATTTACATTCCCAGATACATTATTCAGCGATATTTTGCTGATTTCAATTTACATATTCATCAATTCTGCCTGTAGATTTGTCCGTGGAATACAAAATGGCCACTGTATCTACTTATGTTATTTATTATAATAAGAAGTTATAATAGTAATGGATTTCATGGAATACCTACCTACACCTCTGTTATTCTTTTGAGGAATATATAACAGAGATACAGCACTTTTTTCCTGTCATGCAGATTTGCAGCCGCATGCGTGCCTCGTATCGTTTCATACATACTTTTTCTAACCTACATGTAGCCCACAGAGCACTAATTCACGCATGCGTGCCAGACCCCATAGATTATACAGGCCAAACACATACGTTGGTACAAATCTGCATGACAGGAAAAAGGCCTGGACTGTTGTACAAAGGTTGAGCAGTAGGGCCTGTCGTTTACTGATCGCAGTTCCAAGCCCTGAACAACAGAGAAATTTGAACCTCATACCACTTTTCGCAACTTAAGAATTGATTATTTTTCTTTCGTGGTTAATGAATATCATTGCAAGTTAAGAAACGACAAGGCAGTACTCTTAAAAAAAACTATGTTAAAAAAGATAATTATACATCTTGTATCAGAAATGCGTGGTGATATTAAAGGGTGTGGATCAGACCATCAAATTGGATATCTTTTTCTATGACACAATCGTCATAACCGCGAAAAAATCTTCTCCCATACGATTGGGTCGAGTAAGGATTGAAGTTTTGTATGGGACAGCTGATAATTTTTTCGCGATTACGATGTTGGTCCTATAGTGAAAGTTGTTCAGTTTGGTTTAATCCACACCCTAAAATAATGACCAGTAATTTCTGATACACGTTTTATTTTCGATGGGATACTTATATGCGAGTTTACGTGTTCTTATGACTTACAAAATAAAGAGGATAAACTTACCATTAGGTACGTACTTATCTCATTACAGAGTCATATTTATAAACAATTCTTTTATCATATGTTCATTACTAAGTATTTATTGTACATTTGTTTTTACAGTTCAGAAGAATAAAAATTTATTAATAATTTACTGATAATAGAAAAGAACCCATTTAATTAATATGAGGTGAATAACATTTTATAATATTGTTGTCTGGGGCTCGAAGCTGAATAATTCATTTAGTCATTCAATTACTTCGGAAGAAGCGATCAATTAGGTTTAGATTAGGCTAACGACAGAATTTGTTGTTTTAAGTATGATGGAAATCTGTTTGAGAGGCGTATGTTTTTACGACTTCCTGTTGATATCATTGACAATGATGATGACAACGAGAAGTGATTACTTACGATTGTAGAAAAAAATCGTGTGATATGCAAACGACATAGTATTCTTGAAGTAAACTGATAGGCAACATTCAAACAACAAGTGTGCTCCATAAGAATTGCGGGATACGAGAAAAATCTTACAAGAAAGAAGAAAGAAAACAGTCTTATTCTTATCCATAAAAAAAACATAGCATCACACCTATATATTGCCCGAAGTGTTATGTAGTACTTACACCCGTGGAATAGTGGAGATTATTGCTATCTACCGGGCAAAATTGCAAACTCCAGGCAGCCATTATGAATTTCTTAACAGAAATTCCCAATAAGACATTTCCAGACCTAGGAATTGAACGCAGAACTTCACGCTGAGCAACTGCTCAGCGTGCCTCATTGATTTACTCATCCCAAGCATAACTATGCTTGGCATGAGTAAATCAATGAGGCAGTCTTAGACACAATAAAACACTACTGTAATATATTATAATGCATACTATGTATTATTATATCCTGGATAGTACTGTGAAGATTATATGAATTTGGACAACCTTATTTAATTAAAAGTTGGCTGTAAATAAACAGGCATCTACCTTGCATCTGTATTTGATTTTGTATTGATTATTTTATAAGAATAGAATGTGTAGACAGCGTCAATCAATTGGAAATTGAATGAGATTGTTGTTGAAGAATGAAAATGTAGTCAGCTCCTCGATTTACGTCTTTTAATATCAAGAATCCTGATCCCCTGAACTACACACACCACTATAGTACCTATAAAATTCTAGATCACAGCGAGAATAGGTTTGACTTTCGACGTAGAAAATATAATACAAAGCAAGCGAAATCTAACAATACATCATGTTGATGAATTATTTCCGACACTATGTAGTATGTAGGTCTTGCCGAGACATATTTAGGTCGAGTTTGGCGAGTCATTCAACACCCAAAATAATACTCGGATAACCTTTAGTTGAGCCCTCGACATATATTTTGAGCATAAGAAAACAATGACGTGAAATCGTCCGATCTGAACCAAGGCCATTATGCTTAATAATGCAGAGAGGAAATTAATCACCTGTTTATTAAATGTTGCCATTTTTTGCTTTTAATTAAGTTTTCCACTTTATGCTTCGAACAGATTAAACGGCCGACCAATACCAACTGAGATTAAAAAAGATCATCGGATTAACGAATGGAATTAAATCTTCGAAATCATAGAGTCACGAATCATTGATCAAAGACTACCTGACATGAGATAACATGAGAGCATTTACAAGAAATTGTCTAGAAAACGTGTTACCCATAGCGGTACGGTGGTTGCGTAAACCAACGCCCCACTGACGCTGACGCCACCAATGAACTGGAAAGCAAGGTCTTCGACCAGACTACATTGTTTTATTTTAGCTGTGTCGTTCTAATTAGGACTAGTCGAAACAATACCACAGGAAGGAAACGACCGGATACGGGCCCCCAGACGCCCTGTGAAAACTATCACACAGCGAATACAAAAAATACTTCGTTCCACTAAATTTAACCTTAGTATAAATAACAGTGCAATATCGAAATGACATCAGTCTCGAAACGTCGGTAACAATCACATCGACAATGATGTTGACGCAAGTTTTCACCCTCGCTCTTGTTGCGTTGTCTGCAGCACAGCTCCACAAAGTTGAGCTGGCTGACGAGAAGACACCCTACGATTATGTGAAAGAGCGGTTGGACGCTCTCGGGACGGACCTGAAATCTGGATTACCTTTGTCAAATAGTTATGAAGTGGAAGAAAGTGAGGATTACCCTGAACAAATAGAAGGAGCCGCGTCTACTGTTCTGAATACTGTTTCTGGTGTTGGTGTTGGTGGTGGAGTGGGTGGAGTTGGTGGCATCGGTGTTGGTGGAATAGGTTACGGCCAGGGCCTGGGCCAGGGCTTAGGCCAAGGTTTGGGCTACGGCGGCATCGGCTTAGGAGGCATCGGTCTCGGCCAAGGATTGGGGCTTGGCCTCGGAGGAGTTGGCGGCGTTGGTGGACTTGGTGTAGGTGGTGCTGGTGTTGGTGCTGGTGGCATCGGACTCGCCAACGGTGTTGGTCTAATCCACCCTGGACTCGGTGGATTGGGAGTCGGCGGTATAGGACTCGGAAATGGCTTACTGTACCACCCACTTATCGGACAACAATTTGGCGGTGGATATGTAGATAAGAAAGCTTATGATGCTGCCCAGAAGAAAGACGCAGGAGAAAATGTGGAAAAATTAGAGAAGAAGGCTGAGGAAGAAGTAAAACATGGCCAGGAAGGCTACGAACAGGGTGCCGCAGCTGCAAAAGCCGAAAAGGGAGAGTCCAGTTTTTACAAAGACGAAGAAGCCAAGAAAAAAGCTGCTGGCGACGAGAAGTTCTATGAAGGCAACCAAAAACTGGACAAACATGGTACGTATTACACGTATTTTAAGTATAGTTTACATGAAATTAGTCAACCTTACGCATAAAATCTCTTTTTCTGCATACCTCGTTTATATTCCGTTACGATTTCACGCTCACTTGTCAATCAATAAGTTTTTACTATAAAATTTATTTCGGCAAAACGTAGCAAAAAACGTTATAATAAATGAATATTTAGTAAACTTACAGTAAATGGAAACCTATCAATGTGTCTAATAAGTTTTTTTACTGCCAGTACTTAATTTCGCAATGATATTGTAGGTGCTAACGAAGAACAGGTGAAAAAGGCGAAAAGTCATAAGAAAGGTCACGTGAGCAAGGGCTTTAAGTCTTCAAGCAGTAAGAATGAAGAAGAGAAGTCTGAAAGCTTCTACGACGAGGCTCATGATGAAGCAGATCATAAGGTTGCTGGTCAGAACGCTGGTTCCTTCGGTGAGAACGCACAGCAAGGATTCAAGGGTGCTCATGAGGAGAAGATTTTGGATGCAAACGCTCACGGGAAGGAAGGACATCATGTCTCCGAACAGAAGATCGATGACTCGAAGGCTAATAAGGTAAGATATAAACATTAAATCACGATTTCGATATGATGCTTCGAAGTGAAAGCGTGGTTAGAATGTGAATGATACAGTTATAATACAAAAACAGATTAGCTTAACTCCCTACTACATTTTGATAGCTACATAAACTAAAGCCAACATTAATTAAGGATTTCCCGATAAGGTACCGGAGTAAACTTCACCTTCCGCTAAGTATAGTTTCTATCGGTTTCATGATCGATAGAAAGCTTTTCGAGGTTTAAATAAGATCTTAAAGATTTTAACGACTCGACTATTTTAGAAAGGTCATAACAATATTTCCGTAGCCATTTCCCCCACAAGAATAACAAGGATGTTAAGAAATAAAACCGTTAACAGCCGCAGATCTTTGTTTTGCTGCCAAAACCACTTAAGAAATAGCTCTAGAAATAGCTTAATTAACACTTAGACCTCACTCATGAAAGTAGAACGTAAAATTTAACACAACTTATTATGGAACAAATACCAACTTTTACGGCACATAAAATGTTACTTTAGTTTATACATTGTTTAAATTGAAAACAGTTGCCTCTAAGCTCGTTAAACAGAATTGTTTGTGTGGAGGTCTCCCATAAAAGCCATTGAGTAAAACCACAGATGTTAGTGCTACTTTTTAGGGCTCTTCTGTATAATGAGGGAAATAAAATTGTACAAAATTCTTTCGTTAAACACAATGAAGATAACAAAATGGTTCATTTGGAGATGAATTGCGTTAGCGTTGTTTTTTAATAATGAATTCGTATTATCACCATCTGAGTCTGTAATATCTTTGGACTACTTTACATCCAACTAATACGATTCTGAATCTTTCAAAGTCAAAGCCAAAGATTTTTATTTCAACTTGGCTTTTGTAGGCTTTTCTTTCAAAGCTAAGTGATTCTAGGTACACAGTTCTAAATGGGTTGGTCTGTTGGTCTTACAGAGAAGATATCGGCAAGATTATAATATTCCCATTTACATTTTTCTCTACCCCAACAGGGCGAGTACCTGCAGAAGGGCTATAAGGGTGGTGCCGAAGTCCTGGAGAAGTTCAACAACCTGGGAGCCCACTCGATACATGGCCACCAGGAGGCCACCGGCGGCTATCAAGAGAACAAGGGGATCCTGCCCATTCATTAGAAACTTGATGTTCCATTGGTAACCGGCGATAATAAAGCGATTTTGTGAAGTTTCTAGATTATTCTTTTATTTAATCTCCATGACATTCTTAACACAGTACCAGTAAATTATTTGTTGTTTTTCAAATCATGAAGTTATGTCATTAATGACGGCATTTAGACCATACAGTTTTTGACGTATACTTATGCCTAACTTAACCTTATTTAGTGTTTATTAATAGAGGTAAATCAATATGGTGCGGATTCCGGATGCATAGGTCCTCAAAATAACTTTCGACCATATCTGAAAGTATTTGTATATTATACAGCGGAATGGATGCCAGTGTCACCAGTGTCTTCTGTGTCCCAATCAAGAAATCAACGGTAAAAAGTAACAATAGAAGTAGCCATTTCTTTTATTAAACTTAGTGAAAAAATACATAGATTTCTATACCTACTCTGTTTTTTCTTACTTATCTTTTTAGTAAACAATCTTCACACAACTCATTAATGAAATAATCATTTATAAAATACAACAAATCGTTTACCACATTGTATATTTTGTACAAAGTATACACTATCAAAGACAGTTTTTAAAAGGTTTTTCACATTTTTAAATAACGTTTCTCGTTACAAAGACATGTGAAAAATGTTTACTAAATAAACAATTACCTAAGAAAATACAGAGTAACCGGGATCAATGAGAAATACGACGAAATTGGTGAACAATGTAAGCACTTGTAAGAGCCATACGCATTTTACACCATTTTATTATTTATATTACCCCATTCTCGAGTACCTATATTTTCCTGTAAGATTTTCCCTGTGAGAATTGATATTCAGTAAGCAATACTTTCAATGTTTTTCTTCTACGTAAGTATTCCCTGATCGTTCAAGACATTTTAAGGTTCAAATATATTTACGTTTATTGGCTATTTGAATATCCCAGGAGCCTCTAACTGAAGGTGTGAAGATAAGGAAAGAAAGGATTATTTTACCCAATATCTCCGAGGCTTATTTTTAATAAAAATTTCCGTTTTCAGTATCTAACAGACTTAGAACTGGGAGTAATATGCCAAATGGCCCAGTATGAAGAGAATTACCCTTAACATTAATTCGTGTACATTTAAAAAAATGGCTAATAGAAAAATGTTTCTATACAAATAAGGAACTGTTAGAATGTAAAAATAAGTATATCTATTGTTATCTAGTCTTCCTTCTTCTTCCTAGAGCATATTTTAATTAAAATTATAGTATACTCAAAATGGGCTGATTGAGACACTAACAATATGAATAACAAGTGTACCTACTCAATCAGAAATAATAAAGTCTACTTTACTTTACTTTATGACAAAATCCTGGCGACACTCTTGTTCCAGCTAAATGCTACTGAGGTATCGATCAACATTTTTTTTATCTGTACCCCACAATAGCTATAATTCCTGTATTTTGGGTTTTTTTATACCCGTAGGTGGCCAACAAGCAGACGGCGGCGGCGCGGCGCGCCGTTTGGTAAGCGCTCTTGTACTAGCAATCAAATTATGTTGGTAAGTATCATCTGGTAATCAACCGTTAATTATTTAACAGCTTATTTCGAGATAATTTGTTCCCCGAACAATTAGTAGATAAACGGCACGAACAAACTGAACGAAACCATAATTAATAATTAGCTTTCTTAATTAAAATGATTCAATTACATGGTCTCACTTGTAATATCTTATTTATTAATAGAACCATTACGTTTGATATTTACCTTGTGAAATAATTCAATCAAAAATCGAATGTTGTGATTTTTACCTGAATAAAAATACACCACACTTGTACGAATACTTCTATGCGAAATTCAGTCAAAAACTAGATTTAAATCACGCGCCTTGATTACGTAAGAAAAATCCGACACCCACAGCGACCAACAAACAATGCATCTCTTTCTCACTTATAGATGTTTCCTTAAGAGGATACGGAATAGGACGTTTATTTGCGACGTCAACTTGAGATACATAATCAGGCTGCGGGTCTAACCATATGCTGCTAAGTAACATCATTTTACACGAAGCGACTGCCATCTGACATCCGCAACCCAATTACTGGGAGACCCTAAGGTTAGACCGGTTGTCAGACTTTTTGGGCTGCTGACTCCCGTAACGACTATCATAGGTATTCATATGACAACCGGGACCAACTGCTTATTGCAGTTTCTGAGGCACGGAGGAGTCTCGATATTCGAAGAAACGGTCACCCATCCGAGGACTGACCGCGGCAAGCGCTGCTTAACCTGATGCTCAACTAATCTACGCGGTAGCTATGTAGCCACGAGACAGCAAAACTGGATTTAAATACCAACAAATTAAAAACCAAAAAAAGAGGATCAAAATAATTTTATTAGTTTATAATCCTACCTAAACAAAAAACATGCAAATTAAATCTTAACTTAGTAGCTATTAACATTAATTAAATACAAAATTAAAATGCTAAAAGCTAACCTATTATGAAAATGCAAAACTCGTTCCGTTGTAATTTGTAATACACTAGAATTTCCATTTGTAGCAATGCTTTCGCTCCATTTACTGTCTACAAAGCACTTTGCATAAAATTGTGAATCCTATAGAACGAATTAAATTAAAATTCTAAATAAACGTTTTATTATTTGATATAAATAAAACTTTGAGTAATACTCAAAGAAATAAAAGGAAGAAATACGCCATTCTTGAAAAGAATTCACTTACTCATTCAATTTATTTTACGTGAGTTCGACCTGTGTTCGGTTTTTGAAATAAAAATCCTTTGCAAATTACATACAAAGTAAGGCCAAAACAGGCCAAAATATCAAAATAAACCTTTTTTATTAAATTTTAAATTGCAGTGTCATATAAAATTTTCTTTATATCTGCTTATTCAATTAAAACCCCTTTTTTCTAAACACCTAATAAAAATAAACTCTAATTAAACCCCATAATCTTCGTTCTTTTACTGAATGGACATTTTCCGTAGCCATTGCAATAAACACCGGGCGACCGGAATGGACTGTTTGACATATAGCCCGATTCAACACTGCTACTGAAAGACCTAGAAAACAAATCATCCGATAAAGTTTTTTTACGAAATAGTAATTAAACGGTAAAATTGATTTGCTGTGATCATTTGACAAAGGCAAAGTGTACTTAGAAAATGTTAATTTGATTTAATTAACCGTAGTTCTGTTAATTGAATACTAACGTTAAACAATATTAAAAATGTAGTAACAAACTAAAGTAGGTAGTAAATTATTCATGTAAATAATATTAAATTGAAATCATGTCGCGGGAATATAATTTGTGTGCTGCATAATTTCAGATTTGGAACGCGCAATTTCAGTCAATCAGCGCCATGATCGAAATTCAATTTGAGGTATGTAAATATGATATAAGGATTTGTACACATTATCCGTTGTAGAGTAACAAAAATAACTTAAATATTTATTAATATATTATGCTGTGTAAAGAAACTTAAATAGGCAGACCTATCTAAAAATACATGCATGTGTGTATCCATTTTCAATTTTATGGACTCTTCAATGGAAATTACATTACTACAGATTTAACGACCTCTCTTTTGATATAACATAAAAATCCAAACATATCGTAAATAGTCTGCAGAGCTAGGTAGAGGGGTTTATTTGTTATATGAGATCTTAACAACCCCAAACCGCCTTAAATAAAAGACATTATTCTGGAGGCAGAATGATATACCACGACACCATACTATAGGTATATCTTTATAAACCACATGTCATTTCCCATCGGATCTCATTCTCAGTCTTGACACAAATATAATATTCATGCTATAACGCGCTGTCGCACAATGTAACAGAGGCCTAAAGAAAATAAGCTGTATAATCCGGTTTCCAATGCCACACAGTGGTAAAATAAAAAATAAATGTATTTTTTTTTATGGAAATTCGCACTGGCACACGCAAGCGAATTCTGGATACGTTCGGAATACCATTAGAGATTCTTTAAAAAGTTGGAGTACCCAGCGGACTCGGGAGTCGGTGGTGTGAAGACAGTCGACGATATCTTGTTAGAGGTGTTCGAACGCTGGAAAATAAGGTGTAACATGCATTAAAAAATAGTTTTAGTCGGTATCTATTATAATATAAACTACTGGTCGCCCGAGGTCGAAATTCGACCATAATTTTAGCTACCTGCACTCCTTCTCCATATAAACTTTAACTATACCAAATCTCACACTCCTCCGTGCGCGCAATATGCTTAAAAAGGGGTACAAAGTTTTCTCTTAAGCACCATAAATAATCATATTGGCATTGAATCAAATAGTAGGTAGGTACTAGATTTCCGATGAGCCCTTCAATAACGGGCCGAAAAATTAGAGCACAAATAATGTGGTTTTATTTGCAATTAGTATGGTCCAATTATAGCTAACATTAACACGTCAAAAAGTAGCAGTGCACGTTTGAAAATTTTGAAAATTACGACCGTATTACCAAGATTTCAGATGGTTTTTTTTTTTGGTAAGTTAGGTGGATGATAATTTATTTAGATTTGGGAAGGTTTCTAGTATAGTTTGTCTTGTGTCCGCAGAGTATGTGATAGATCACAAAACGCGAGATAATATTCCTCGTAGTCTTATATTCCATATGATAGATGATGTCTAGGCACCAACCTCGGGGAAAAATGTATTAGAAAAGCACAATATTATTATACAGGGTGAGTGGTTGAGCGAGGGTAACATTGAAGGAGGATATTGTACCTACTCATCATTATAAACAACTTTTACAAAGAGACAAACCGCGAAATCGCGAAAAAAATTTCTACCGTTCCATATAAATAATTTAATATTACTCGTCTAAGGCCTAAGTTCACCGACAACATAATTAGAGCAAAATCAGCCGTTTAAACATGAATTTTTGTATGGATAATCGGCCGATTTCGTTTTAAGCATCTGTTATATTGTCGGTGAAAATGGCCAAAATGTACTACGGCACAGCAGCTTTTTTTCATAATTTTAGGTTTGGTCCCAAAGTAAAAGTTGTTCATCATGATGAGTAGAATAATCTCCTTCAATTTTTCCCTCCTTCAAACAGTCACCTTGTATATTTTACTTACAAAGTGACTACCTAAATAAAAATCCATTCGGTACTTACTTACCTGACTATGAACGCTGATATTAGCAGATCGCTGCTTGCTTATCCTCGTTGGGGTGACGAGGTTCGATTGATACTGCTGTACCTAGGGTCATATGTCATCGTTATCAATATTTTTTTATACCATAAATATTATAGTTCTATTGCTATAGGGGGATCCCTAAACCCCAAGTTTATCAGATAAATTATGTTTTAAGGTTAAAAGATCAGCCAAACTGAACTGATGGAACGGGAAACATACAGATTTATATCTAACGTCTTGAGGTACCTCAAAAATAATTAAAATAAAATAATTAAACTCGAGCACCCTTCAAGCGTTAGAATACTGTTCAAATTGAGATTTGGACAGAAATTATCCTATATAGATATACTAAGATATATAATTATATGTATGTATCTATATACTAAGATCTTAGGAAGGTCATGCTTACAGTTATTTTGCTAAAGGTATGTTTGTTTAGGATGTACGGCTTAGAACTATCACTACTATCTTGCTGGTAATGCCGTAAGAAGCAAAAGGGGTTTCTAAGCAGATATACCAACAATATTCATCTGGGTACACATAACCTGCATTTTTCATACTGACGCTGAGAAAATACTGCAAAATTCTGGGTTATGCCAGAAAAATAATAACCAAACATCATATATTATTCTTCTATTTAAATAAAAAATATTTCATGAACACGTGTACCCAAAATTCAGGTCAAAATAATTAACTTCGTTTCTGAAGTAAAACAGGCTTTTTGGACTAAAATAAACAAAATTCCTTTGTTTCTGTTTCGTTCAGAAAGCTAACGCTGAATTGAAATTTTAATTGCCAAATGAAGCCGACGGGCATTATTACAGGAATGTTATCTATTATTTTGTAATTACATTTTCCTTATTATTGAATTTATATCATACTAAATACCTACGTGATAAGATATAGAAATACTATTAATAAGACAAACTAAACTATTAAACTTATCAAAAAAATAAAATAAATGGTTTGAGAATACGAGGGAAGTCTCATTTACATGTTCTTGGGGCCGGGTTCACTGACAAGACAACATAACAGACGTTTAATAGAAAAACCGCCGTTTACCGATACAAAAGTTTATGTTAATTGGCTGATTTTGTTTGAATCGTCTGTTATACAGCATGTAGTCAAATTTAAGGGTGTGGATAAAAGCATCAAACTGAACAAATTTCTCTATGGGATCAACATCGTAATTGCGAAAAAATTATCAGCTGTCCCATACATTTGGGTCGAGTAGGCATTGAATATTTGTATTGACAGCTGAAAAGTTGTTGAGTTTGATGGTCTGATCCACACCCTTCAATATGACCACGCATTTCTAAGACACGTTGTATAGTCGGTGAACTTTTGGCCTTGGTAGATAGAACATAATTATATACGTGTCACTATGGTCACAATTATTTTTTCCCGAACCGTGTACATGAAAATTTTAACAACTTATTTAACTTAGATAACCATCATCTAAGCATCAGTTGGACCCACAGTCAATTCTTTACATCTACAGATTAGACCAATAAGATTTTTTGTCTTTTTGTCAGAAATATTATCATAGTCCGCTTGTAACTGCCATGGCTATCCAATACATCCTATTCCTATTTTTTATTCACATTTTATTCTATGGCAAGCTCACAGCTACCTTTGTCAAAAGTGAAGGCAAAAGTGCACGATATGCGCCAACATAATACGCCACCTACATAGATAAATAAACAAACCAAAAAAAAACCAATTTCCATTCTTTCTCCTTCTCTGTCCATGCAGTCAGACTGTGGAACGCACTTCCGCCTAACATCCGCGGATCTAAAACTGTCTCCTCTTTCAAAAAACGCGTTAAAGAACATTACCTATCCTTATAATATTTAAACATATATATATGTTTATTAGTATATTCATGTTATGTATTAGTTTATTTTGGTATGTATCTTTATTATACGTAAGTATATATTTTATTTTTATGTATTTTATTATATTCCTCCTCGTTAGCTTCATATCATCTACTTACCTTGTTTCCTTTAGTTACACACTGTGTCTTCTTTTCTTTTCACTCTTTCCTGTCGCAGGTCTGCTGGCAGAAATTTCTTTAGAAATAAGCAGTACCTTTGTACTTGATATCTTTACTTATTTTCTTTGTCATGTGTATGTGTGTACATAAATAATAAATAAATAAATCATAAAAAAATATCCTGTAAACATAAGCCACTTACCGAAAACGGCGTGCTCTTAGCATTCCGCTTATACGTCGGGATACTCTGCACGAAGCTCGGCGATATGTTGCTCCCCGGAGATATGGCGATGTTGAACGGCGATATTTGCTCTGAAAATGTATTCCCTTGCGTACACACCATAAAGGGGCATCAAAATACGTTTGCCTGCTTAATTCTTGTTTGAAAATGAAACCATAAAAACGATTTATGGTGTTTTTTTTGTTTTTTATTTTTAATGGGGTTTATTTGAATTTTATCTTTGTTTGTTCATATTATGTTTGCAACCTTTCTGTCAAAGTTTGATGGCACGGATAGCGCAGTGGCTAAACGATTGGCTTCCTACGCTACGTGCCGCAGGTTCGATGCCAGCACGAAACGAATATTTGTATGATCTACAGATAATTGTTCCGGGTCTGGGTATGTGTGCATGTGACATGTATGTTTGTTAACTGTACCCTCGATACAGGAGAAATAATAGAGGGGCAAAGTTTAAAAAAAAAAATGCATGTATATACGGTACCTACTTACAACATAAGAATAAAAAAATATTCTAAGTTAATATTTCAAATGACAGGGAGCCGACCCCAATGTATTTGGGAAAAGGCTAGACAAATGATGATGAATATTGTACCTACAGCCATCACCAAATTGTCTCGCTCACACGTCATGTGTTGTAAGTACCGGTCTATGGAAATGGCCAGACAAATCTAAATAATAAAACTTCTGTGGAAAACAATAGGTTCAACATGGAAACCTATAGGCTCTCAAATTATAGGTAGGTATCTAATATTAAATAGGATACTTGATTGGTGTCCCAACTGAGCTTCTAAATTCCTTATAGTTCTTTGATATTCCTTCAGTTGGTTGTGCTGGTTCTGACATAGCTCGGTCATGCGTTTCAGTTCATTTCTCGCCGTATAGAATTTCTTAGTCTGAAATGCAGTATGTTCGAAAAATTAAAAAATTGTAAACACATTCTTAGTCTGAAATCTTAGTTCGAAAAAAAGAAATTAGTGAACGCAGAATTTATTAGTCTGAAATGCGATACGTTCGCAGATGTAAAATTAGTTTAAATTAGTGAACTTAAGCTGATATACTTATTGGATGACATATTAAAGCATGCGAAAAAAGCACTACCTATATAGCCCAAAATTTTATGGAATGAAAAATCGATCGCAATTTGGACTGAAAGGACATTGACCATCCTATATGGGAGCTGGACCAAGTGCTGCCCAGAATGGACACAAAGTGAATTATGTTCCTTGGCCTAGTACTAGTCTGTGAACTTAAGCTCTTCAAAATCTATCCGAGGAGTTTTGAGAAAAAGTATTTTTTGTTGAGTTTTCTTATTGATGAATAATAAAAACCAATGGCGCATTTTACTAATTAATTACAGTACCAATTATTTTAAACAATGTCACACATTAGAATTGCAATAATTTATTTATGAATAATTTATTTACAATGTTATTAAATCATTTATTTATGATATACTAGTAGCGACCCATCCCCGGATTCGCACGGGTGCAATTTCTCTACTATCCTTACATTAAATATAAAAGTATTATACATATAAACCTTCCGTGAAAAATTATCCAACTGATGGTGAAAACCCCATCAAAATCCGTTGCGTGGTTTAGGAGTTAGCGGATATCCAGACAGACAGATGCGGAAAGCGACTTTACTTTATACTAAGTAGAGATTACGAATCATTTTTATATGAATTATACATTTTTTGTTTACATCCTATGACCTATTATGCATAAACGTTCGTTTAAACGTCATTTGAAACGTGAAGTTATGTACTGCTCTTTTGGATGTACATAGATAATTAGATATACGTTCCATCAAATATTATAAGAGCTTCCCCATTATTTGCGAACAAAGCATTTGGCACCGCTAGATTTCTTTGCATGATCTGTTCTTTGGTCTAGTGATCGAAACCCAAGTGGCGAGGAACAAAATCAGTATCTAGGCATTCCGTGGCTATTTTCATTTTCCGTTCAAGATTTTTTCGCGACGTGTTAAAAAACGTGGCGAGTTTTTCATTCGATTC
This sequence comes from Allophyes oxyacanthae, assembly GCA_932294325.1. Taxonomy (NCBI): domain Eukaryota; kingdom Metazoa; phylum Arthropoda; class Insecta; order Lepidoptera; family Noctuidae; genus Allophyes; species Allophyes oxyacanthae. The sequence goes on from OW028617.1 coordinate 3,564,775, forward strand.
CCCAGTTCTCAGTTTTGATAGGAGTATACCTAGTGCTATCCGTGGACATCGGCATATTTGTGCTAATAGTGAAGTTTCATTAAATAATCCTTCGAATTCGACACGAGTGCGACCAGTCCAATAAGATAATTCCGCATCATGTCGTTGATGGCTTCTGGGTAGTTTTAACAATTCCAACATTTCGAATACTTGTTGGACATTAAAACCAAAACAACGATTTGGTGCAGTGAAAAGATCATCCCAGTTTTTTTTTTTTTTGGCTTTTGGGTACTCTTATACGCGTATTTTTTATACAATTGTATATCATACAAGCGTTTGAGGTGTTCGGAGCTCGGCAGTAATTCCCAGGAAGACGAAACCTTAGGTTCTCCTCTCCAGACTGATCTTCCACTACAGGCGCATCTTTCACTACAGGCGCATCTTTGACTGCAGGCGCATCTTCCAATACAGGCATCGTTGTCTCAACATGACGAAATTATTTGAAAATATCGATGATTTATACATATGACTAGGTATATCGGAGTCAACTCTATCGTATATAGATGCAATTTCTACATATTGGTAAATATAAATACCAATATCTATGTACCTATCGGACGGCACAGAATCTATATATCAGATATCTATAAAGCGGGGGTAATGCTAACCAACAACAAACGAATATATATAATTTTAACTAAAACTACCATTACCAGAAAATCCTTAAAAACTTTTTAACCCTCGGACCGATTTTTTTTTAAATAATTTTTGTGAGTATAAATTGATACAAGGAATCATTTAAAAGTACCCCCATGCCTGGGCAGCATTTGGTCCAAACCCGGTCAATGTCCTTTGGACTGAAAGGACATTGACCATCCTATATGGGAGCTGGACCAAGTGCTGCCCAGAATGGACACAAAGTGAATTATGTTCCTTGGCCTAGTACTAGTCTGTGAACTTAAGCTCTTCAAAATCTATCCGAGGAGTTTTGAGAAAAAGTATTTTTTGTTGAGTTTTCTTATTGATGAATAATAAAAACCAATGGCGCATTTTACTAATTAATTACAGTACCAATTATTTTAAACAATGTCACACATTAGAATTGCAATAATTTATTTATGAATAATTTATTTACAATGTTATTAAATCATTTATTTATGATATACTAGTAGCGACCCATCCCCGGATTCGCACGGGTGCAATTTCTCTACTATCCTTACATTAAATATAAAAGTATTATACATATAAACCTTCCGTGAAAAATTATCCAACTGATGGTGAAAACCCCATCAAAATCCGTTGCGTGGTTTAGGAGTTAGCGGATATCCAGACAGACAGATGCGGAAAGCGACTTTACTTTATACTAAGTAGAGATTACGAATCATTTTTATATGAATTATACATTTTTTGTTTACATCCTATGACCTATTATGCATAAACGTTCGTTTAAACGTCATTTGAAACGTGAAGTTATGTACTGCTCTTTTGGATGTACATAGATAATTAGATATACGTTCCATCAAATATTATAAGAGCTTCCCCATTATTTGCGAACAAAGCATTTGGCACCGCTAGATTTCTTTGCATGATCTGTTCTTTGGTCTAGTGATCGAAACCCAAGTGGCGAGGAACAAAATCAGTATCTAGGCATTCCGTGGCTATTTTCATTTTCCGTTCAAGATTTTTTCGCGACGTGTTAAAAAACGTGGCGAGTTTTTCATTCGATTCCCCAGTTCTCAGTTTTGATAGGAGTATACCTAGTGCTATCCGTGGACATCGGCATATTTGTGCTAATAGTGAAGTTTCATTAAATAATCCTTCGAATTCGACACGAGTGCGACCAGTCCAATAAGATAATTCCGCATCATGTCGTTGATGGCTTCTGGGTAGTTTTAACAATTCCAACATTTCGAATACTTGTTGGACATTAAAACCAAAACAACGATTAGGTGCAGTGAAAAGATCATCCCAGTTTTTTTTTTTTTTGGCTTTTGGGTACTCTTATACGCGTATTTTTTATACAATTGTATATCATATAAGCGTTTGAGGTGTTCGGAGCTCGGCAGTAATTCCCAGGAAGACGAAACCTTAGGTTCTCCTCTCCAGACTGATCTTCCACTACAGGCGCATCTTTCACTACAGGCGCATCTTTGACTGCAGGCGCATCTTCCAATACAGGCATCGTTGTCTCAACATGACGAAATTATTTGAAAATATCGATGATTTATACATATGACTAGGTATATCGGAGTCAACTCTATCGTATATAGATGCAATTTCTACATATTGGTAAATATAAATACCAATATCTATGTACCTATCGGACGGCACAGAATCTATATATCAGATATCTATAAAGCGGGGGTAATGCTAACCAACAACAAACGAATATATATAATTTTAACTAAAACTACCATTACCAGAAAATCCTTAAAAACTTTTTAACCCTCGGACCGATTTTTTTTTAAATAATTTTTGTGAGTATAAATTGATACAAGGAATCATTTAAAAGTACCCCCATGCCTGGGCAGCATTTGGTCCAAACCCGGTCAATGTCCTTTGAGACCTTTTGGTTGGATAATGTGAAATGAAGATACGCTATTGCGAGCAGGGTTCGCGGCAGCTCAGAGGCTAGAGAGGCTGGTGTACTGAACCAGAAAGTCTCTATGCTGTTATTAAAGGTGTATTTTTTTATGTTATTAGAAACATGATATACTACGCATGGATATAACAACTTTTGAACACGTTTATGGCAAATAAATATACATAATATCCTCATCGCTAAAAACAAATGCAATCGCTTTTCACATTGTTTCGAAATAATCTAACCGTTCATCCATTTTTTCTATTTTCTTGGTGTAGTTATAGCATTTTTGTAGCGGTATTTTACGAGGCCCGTAATGTAGTGAACGTTTACAGGTTAAAAACAATATGATTATGATGACGTAATGAGCATTAAGTATTCATGATATTGTGCACTCGCAAAAAAATATTTGATTGTTTATTAATCTCTGAAAACAACGATTTGAGACTTTTTTCAGAGAGATTGATTTATTTCAAGTACAACCAAAAGGAAATAATTCTAAAATAATGGCATAAAGACCAACCATTTTCATCTACAAGAATTTAATAAAACAATTTGAATTCCATGAAAGATTTTCGGCTACAAAATTTCTGAAAGTAAGTAAATTCTTACCGATTGCAGTAAATAAGATAACAATCGCCGTCTGTGTTGCCTCTGAAACTGTAACACCTCACAGGACTTCTTAATTAATTCCTCCGGATCAGTAAAGTAATCTTGAATCTCTTGTTTCATCTTAAAATTAATTAATTAATTAGAAAACCAAAACGCCATTACGCGGTACGAAGAATAGGTAAATTACATACGTCTGGAACAAGTTTCATGACGGAACACGGCGCTCGGCATATTAAACATGTGCTTTCTTTGCCACCTAAAAGGAATTTAATTATCCATTATCTAATATTTTCATATACATATTCAAGAAACCCATTTTTCTGAAAGAAGATACATTCACCTTTGTCTAGACATTTGTTGCAAAACATGTGACCACATGATGTTAAATGAAGAGTGGTTCCAGGTTCTAATTGAGCAAAACAATTATTGCAATGAATCCAATCCATATCTAAATTATATCAACATTAATTAACTTTAAAACTGAACGATTGACTATTATAATTCATAATTTTGAATTTGACAGCATTTAATGCAACCTGACAGCACTTTGTTTTTACATAGCTTTTATTATGTGGTGTAGGTACTACTAATGTATATTGTCCGTTCTAATGACGAAGAATATATTTTGCTCTAAAAAACCGAACACATGGCATGATTCTGCATTATCCAATTTCGTGTAAATAATGATCTAAGCAATATGATTAAATTCTTCGCTTCTGCACCGTATAGAAAAGAATCGTAATAATTAAACTATAAATATCAATAACATAGTTGACACATAGTTTACATATTAAAACGCCCATTTGTTTTTTTTTTTTTTGTAATATTTCGTGCCAAGGACAGTCAATTTTAATAGCATTTTTTTTAAAATGGGTGAATAAAAATCTTGCTTCAAAATCTGAATCGTTACAGATATTACATTTCTTAAATTAGTTTTAAATCTTAAACCATATCGCAAATTAAATACCATCTAAATGACAAAAATTTAATAAAGTTATTCCATAGAATACCAAATCATTTTTCAAAGTTGTTTTTTTTTTCTGAATTTAAAATACGAACGCTGATGTAACGCGCGATGATTGTTTTGTTTTTATTGATATTTTTAAACGTAAAAATGGACCGTTTATAGAAAACAAAATTTGAATTTCGTACACATTTACAAAACGTGTTCGTAAAGAAAAATAAATCTTAAAATAGCCGCGTTCGGCTTCGTATTGTATATTATTTAATCAACCCAGGTTTTCAAGCGAGCGATGACTCTTGCAAACTGAATAGGTATTGAAGATCGATACGAATACTAGAATGGTGCAAAACGACTAAGGAATATCAAACAAACGAACTTTACTTGTCCATGTAGGTTTGCCTTGCCATTTCCCGAAACAATTCCAAATTTCGTACTGCTTCAGCAACGACACTAAGTTCTTCTTTTAAACCCCCGACAAAAAGAGGGGTGTTAGGGAGTTATATATAAGTTTCTAGTGTGTATCTGTGTATCGGTGTATCTGTCTGTGGCATAGTAGCTCAAAAATGGATGAACCGGTTTCAACTTTCAATGCAATTTCTTTTGACAGCTAATTTCATCGGGTATCATCTTACCTATGTTTCATTAAAATCTGCTCAGCCGTTCAAAAGTTACAGCCCTCTTTCTAGTTGGAGTCGGGGGATTTTGACGGGCAGGTTATTTTAAAATAAACCCCAATTTTTTTATGAATTATCTTTAGCTGAACTCAGGATCTCAAAGCTCGGCAGCCGCGCCTTCAATCACTAGACCTATGAAGCATCAACATAATGAATACAGGCTGTAACAAAAAAATATTCTTTCTTAATTTAAATTATTGAATTATTTGTAGTTTAGTACTGCAGATTATTTCGCGATTTCATGGTTGGTTCTATAGTAAAAGTTAGTATAAGAGGTGACTGTAGGTACCTACTCTTGCACATGCACTTTTCACTAAAGCCGTTATTAAGTCCTACGTAATAGAGGGTGACCCTATTGCCATCCACCGGATAGATTTCTAAACTTCGGGCTAATACTGAGAATTTCCTTTCAGAAAAATCGTATACACTTTTGCCTCACGTGGTAATCGAACCGAAGAACCGCTCAGCAGCAGCGCATTATTCTAGAGGTCACTAGAGTTGTTGGGATAAAGGTAGGTACCGACTATCAACCATGTTGCACTTTTTGTTAATACCCCAATTTACCTGCTTATCAATCTCATCTATCACGTTATAACTCTACATCGCTCACCGTTTTCCTATTAGCAACACAATTGACACTGTGCCGCGAGAACCATACTAGTTAATCGTCCGCAACCCAGTGTCCACCTCTGTGTTCGATCATACACAGTGTAACAATCACAATAAGATAACGTGAATATAAAAGAAGTTGCTTGGACGGTCCGCGGTAGTTGCCGATAGCGCGCGCAGTCGCCTTGACCATGGCATTCAAATACATATTTTATCTTATAGCCCTGACATGTGTTAGTGTACACTGCAAGTCATCATGTATGTTCTATTTTTAAAAAGTGTTCTATTTTATAAGTGCCTTCTTTTTTTGGAGTTTGGATTTGGAATGTCAATTTGGAACGAAACCACAGTATATATATACTACATACAGTAACTCAGCTAAGACGTTTTTGTGACATCGACAAGCGGAGCGCTAGGGATGTCACTAATATTTTTGGAAAATGGTTTTTATTTTATTTAGTTACATTTACCTACTGCAAACATAAATTAATACTAGTATTGGCCCAGGGCTTCGCTCGTAAGTACGTAAGTAGTATGTAAACTATATGACGATATTTAAACAGGAATTAAAAACATGTGATGATTCTTAAAAAAAAAGATGGGAATGGATATTTTTTAATAATTGCGATTTGTTTCTGGTAAAATATCCTAAGCGTTAAAGTATTCTTCAGAACCACGATAATTCAGTGCCGGTTTCTTTACTGAATCATCTCGGAAAATCAAACGAAGCAATTTGGACCGGCTGAAAAAGATAATGTCATCACTATCAACTATCCCATTTTACGCGGACCCTCAGATATCGATTTTGAAAGCAATTGGTCCAGTAACTAAAAAGATCAAAAAGGCGGCAACTTTTTAAAATTCTGACTATAAATAAGTATTCAGAGGTTATAGGGACTCTCAGATATCGAATTTGAAAGTAATTGGTCCAGTAACTAAAAAGATCAAAAAGGCGGGAAGTTTTTAAAATTCTGACTATAAATAAGTATTCAGAGGCCATAGGGACTCTCAGATATCGATTTTGAAAGCAATTGGTCCAGTAACAAAAAAGATAAAAAAGGCGGCGACTTTTTAAAATTCTGACTATAAGTAAGTATTCAGAGGCCATAGGGACTCTCAGATATCGATTTTGAAAGCAATTGGTCCAGTAACTAAAAAGATAAAAAAGGCGGCAACTTTTTAAAATTCTGACTATAAGTAAGTAAGGAAAGAGGTATTATCGTTGGCGGAGCCAGATTGACTAATCTTCGTTTCGCCGACGATATTATTCTCTTTTCTTCTTCAGCCTCTGAACTACAGCATATGCTCCAAGAACTGAGCAATGCAAGCCTTGAGGTTGGACTGAAGATGAATATGTCAAAGACCAAGGTCATGACTAACACTATACCAGGCAACATACACGTAGACGGGGAGAAATTACAATATGTCCACGAATATATCTATTTGGGCCAAGTAGTTTCCTTCCAGGCTCGGCAAGATAAGGAAATTGCACGACGCACCGAAAACGCCTGGAAGAGCTACTGGTCCATGAAAGAGCTATTCAAGGGTGATTTACCCATGCCACTCAAGCGAAAGCTCATGGATATGTGTATTCTCCCCGTCCTAACCTACGGAGCGCAAGTCTGGTCTTTGACTAATGCCCAGAAGTCCAAACTCAAGGTTTGCCAAAGAGCAATGGAGCGCAGTATACTCGGTGTTAAATTAACGGATCGAGTTCGAAACACCTTACTGCGCTCCAGAACGCAGATAATTGATGTAGCTCAGAAGGCCGCTCAGCTTAAGTGGGACTGGGCAGGACATGTCTGCCGTATGCCGGTCGAACTGTGGGCCCACATAGCACAGAATTGGTGTCCTGAGACAGTAAGACGGGGTCGCGGCAGACCACGAAGGAGATGGCGGGACGAATTGAACGCCTTCCTTAAAGACTGGCCCGATACAGCGCGAGATCGCGAGAAGTGGAGGAAAGGGAGGGAGGCCTTTGCCCAGTATTGGGACAGCATAGGCTTGTAATAATAATAATAATAATAATAATAAGTAAGTATTCAGAGGCCATAGGGACTCTCAGATATCGATTTTGAAAGCAATGGGTCCAGTATCTAAAAAGATCAAAATGGCGGCAGTTTTTTTTAAATTCTGACGATAAATTAGGATTCAGAGACCATATGGACTCTCAGATATCGATTTTGAAAGCAATTGGTCCAGTAACTAAAAAGATCAAAATGGCGGCAGTTTTTTTTCAAATTCTGACGATAAATTAGGATTCAGAGGCCATATGGACCATCAGATATCGATTTTGAAAGCAATTGGTCCAGTAACTAAAAAGATCAAAATGGCGGCAGTTTTTTTTTAATTCTGACGATAAATTAGGATTCAGAGGCCATATGGACCATCAGATATCGATTTTGAAAGCAATTGGTCCAGTAACTAAAAAGACCAAAATGGCGGCCATTTTTCATTTCAACATTCATTATACCTATATCAAACACTACAATATATAGTCCTGTCAATATAATAAATATCGCAAAATATGGGAGCTTCACAAATCGTGACCGACTTTGTCTCGAAGTAACACCGACTGACAACCTTTGAATATTTCGCTGTTACCTAACCGAACCTAACCGAGAAATCCCTGTAGAGCACACGTCTTTGTGTGTGTTTGAATTCGGAACGTAAGTACGTAGCTTACCAACTGTTTACTATATATTTAAACTGTGACGAAACGGTGGTTCAATTTAATCAATTCAATGAATGAATGGTTTTCTTTTGCCAGTTTTTTTGGAAAATAGAGATGTCAAAGTGTGTGTTGTGATTTAAGATTTCCGGTTTTTATGTATCTCAAAGAACAATTTTTTTTTAAATCTGCGTCCATAGTAGTAACGTATACAAATGCATTTTGCAAACACAGACAGACTATGAGTTTTAGTTATGTAGGTAAAGATGCAAATCTTTGACATTTAACCCCACCAACCAATCTGAGGAAATATTTACATGTTTCGTAACTTTTTGCTGAGAAACATCTAATCTGATGGATACTAAGTATGCTTGTGACTGTAATTTACCAGTTTTTTATAGCAGGAAAAACAAACACGATATTTTCAATTTTCTAACATAGAATGGTCCATAAATTGTACTCGAATCCATTCTCTTGATGTGTTTATTCGATTCGGATCCCGAATTTCGTGATTTGATTATTATTCGATTTATGTGTGTAAGTTAGTACCTCGTTAAATCGTTTAGGATCGAATAGTGTGTTAATACCTAACCTAGTATAATCTATCTTAATTCGCTTGAATAAAATTAAACTAGTTTGCTGTTTACATTATTCATACTTTATTTAACGTTATTCAGAATCTTTAATCTGTTCATAAATTTATCTTGACTAGTGGTTGCCCGTGGTCGAAATTCGACCATAATTTAAGCTTTCTGCACTCCTTCTCCATATAAACTAACTTTAACTATGCCAAATCTCCTCACACTCCTCCGTGCGCGCAATATGCTTATAAAGGGGTCGGTACAAATTTTTCTCTTCACGTATTTCTAATACTATTAGGTATACAATGCGAAATGATTAAAAACAATTATAATTTTGCTATTTGTAAGCATTCTTTCTTTATTGGTTTTTATAAGTTGAAGAGTCTTATTGTGTTAAAAAAATCACGATGTTATAATCATTAGCATGTTTTTAAATTATTTTTAGACATTTGACCTGTAAAGATAAATTTATTTACATGACTCTGTTGAAATATTATATAATCTTAAATTTTATGAGTTTCATCCTACTATCCTATTAATATGGAAGTTTGTCTGTTTGTGAGTATGTGAATTTGGATGTTTGTTAACCAATCACCGAATTTGGATGAAATTTGACACACAGGTAGACATAGGATACTTTGTATCTGGGTACATGAAGTAATTCCCCTAGGATGCGAGTGAAACCGCGGACAACCAGCTAGTTTCGTATAAAAATGTGGCAGAGGTTACAATAAAATTACCTAAGGTTTTGATGTCGCGAAGGTCAAATATTATGTTAATACTACTCACAATAAACACGTAATAATGAGTTCGTTGACATGCAGAAATCTTTGAATAATAAGTATCTAATATTATGGTAGATAACTTCACTCAGACAATATTTATAACATAACAGAATATAAAAGAAATTTCTTTCTATTTTTAAGAGCTTTTACTTTCTCTCATTAATATCTCGGCGACTCAGATACGTGCACCGAGAAAAAATTCTCCTTGTAATTACATAAATTATCGTATATTATAGCACGATTTTTGTACTTACAATGATATTTTGTGAGAACATGAAGCATTTAGTTTTACTTTGTTATTGTAATTTATAATCTTTTTTATGCAAAGGATGTTTATGAAGAATATTCATTATGGAGTACTAAACGATTAGTTGATGCAACTTACTAAGCGGTCTGAGTCTTGTTAACACAATATTTTTCTTCGTGTGTTCATGGACGGGGTGGTAAATATTGGTAGCCTACTTCTTGAGATATTATTGTTTTGTTTTATGAAAAAAGTATCCATGGAGTTTCTGGCCGGTATCTTCTCCAGGACCAACCCACTTGGAACTGGGGACCTAGAATCACGACGTTTTGAAAATGCCTGCAAAGGCCCAGTTGAATTAAAATCTTTGACTTTGACTTTTGACTTTGAGCCTACATTTACCACAAAAACTAAAACCAAATTTAGTTCATTCATTTAGTATGAACACGAGAAACTTTGCAACTTGGCCTTTGAAGTCCATTTGAACATGGTCTCTCCCGTGTCCAGAATGTTTTTGGCCATAACATGAAAATTTTTAATCCGTAAGCATTGCTGTATTTCAAACTCACAGTAGATCTTCGCCTGGACTAAAATTATGATTATCTTTGTAGACAAAATATGCGTCCCTTCAAAATACCACAAAGATTGTCAGGAGATGCTGGATGTGCCGACGAAGTCCAAGGTGCAGCTGGAATGTATAGCTGCTAGAGACAGGTCAGTAACTCCTTTTATAAAAGCACAGATCATAATAACACGGTTGCGGTACCTACAGAAGATTTTTTTAATCTCATGAGCACGATAAGCTTTTGATTAAATAAAAAATTGTTTTTCACTTCTATAGAGCTTAGAGGACGTACAGATATTAGGTACTAAACGTTTCGACATTTTTTTTGCTTTCGGGCCGATTGGTAATCGTAACAGGCGCATTTCCCGTCACTGCTATTCGTAAAATTTTCCTTGGCAATAAACAAAAGGTTTAATAAATAAACATAATAGGTAGATAGAATCCAAATTAACCCAAAAACGAAGTATTCCACGAAGAGCACTGATTTGGACGGCACTGAAACGAATAGCACCAACGGTGTCCCGTGCCAAGACTTATTAACTGTGCTAAAATTTGATTACCTTTTCTTCCTTAGTTACTTTTAATGTTGCAGTTTTATGCACCCATTACTACATTTTGTTTTGACCTAAGAGTTAGCGAGAAGCCGCGAGTCCAATCCTTCCGGTTCAGTCTATTTGTATGTAGTAAATCTAAATCTAGTAGATAGACACTAGGTATACAAGCATATTAAGCTTTGCGAAAAGCTCATCTATTTTATTGTTTATAAGAGTTTCTTCGAGTTCCTTAGATTCTGGCAAAACTATTCCAAACTATCGATTTATATCTACTATAAAAATAGTAGATACAAATTACCAAAATAAGAAATAAAAACAACTACCGAACAAAGAAATCAAAATATTACAAAGTACCGGTATAAAATTCGCTACCGCTCCTCCAGACAATACCGAGTTTACAATAGGAAACAAAAAACTCACGGAAAACAAAAAAAAACAAAACTCATTACACTTCTGTATTCACATATCGTTCAGACGCATTGTCTTTAAATAAAAACACTACAGACTAGCACGTGATCTTGAATATTTAAGATGATTATCATGATCATAATGTACCTAATATTTAATTTCAGTCGATCAAAGATTAATTTAATATAATTGAAAGGTATAAAACCAATTTGTTCAAAGAAGGGATATCGAAATGGATCGGTGCCTCGAGGTAAATCGTAAATAATAGTTTTGTCATTAATGATCAACTAACATTAGCTTCTGAAATAATAATTGTCATCACCATTTTTTTTACGAACCGAGAAAACTTTGTACAAGCTGAAAAATGGACTATTTCAAAGCACAAATCACGTAATATCCAAGAAAATCTAAAAATTTTATATTTTATTTCAGAGTGGATTGCCTAAATTATGTCCAGCAACGCCAAGCAGACATCGTGCCTGTCGACCCTGAAGATATGTACGTCGCTTCCAAGATACCCAACCAGGACTTCATCGTGATACAGGAGTACAGGACCAAGGATGAGCCAGATGGTAAGGACCTACATATTAAGAGCTTCTGAGCTAGCTAAGATATTTTTTTAAACGTTTCGCCTCTCTATGTTTTCTCCTGTATCGATGCTACAGTTTAGAAACATACATCTCATCTCACATGCACACTCTCCCGGACCTGCAACAACTATCTGTAAGCTATACAAATATTTGTTTGGATCGAACCCACGGCACGTAGCGTAGAAAGCTAATCACTTAGCCACTGCGCCAAACGCGTCGTCATCAAGAGGAGGTCTTCTTCTTCTGACGAGTCAGCATGAGCTATCACATGAGAATCGCTCATAGTGGAAAGATTAGCCAGTCAGCACTGGTGATATCGAGGCTGACTGCCCAGGGTGCGACAGACGATCTCAGGATTCGTCACTCGTAAAGGTTTTTTTTTTCTGGTACCAGATAGAGACGATTTTCTTTTCAAAGAACAATCTTAGGACAGTAATATCATAGTCGCCACTCTTGGTATTGATGATAGCAGTGTAACGCCATCAGTGTACAGGGAGTCTACAGCTTAGCTAAAATGGTAATGAACATAGACTCTGGTTATAAAATTCAATACGATCATGAGAGATTAAACTTAGAGCTATCTTATAAAAAAATACCGATCACGAAGCTCTAACTCTAAGTTATTGCAAGTGAGCTCTAAGTTTTGTCTCTCACGATCGTATTAAGTTTATTACCAGAGTCAATGGTCATTAATATTTTAGTTACGCGGCAGACCCGTAGTTCCGTTACTGCTGCTACTCTTCTTTCGGATACAGTCTCTCTTTCTCGCCTGATTTGATAACCATGGAAAGTAATAAATTAAAAAAGTAAACAAGCTGAAGCCACACAACCCAGATACTTTTTTGTATTAAATTGTTGCTACACATTTCATATAATTTTACCAATACCGATTTATTGAAAAGATAACGTAGTTTATTTGCATCATGTCTTAAAAATAAAACTAGGTTAACGAGTTGGTAATATAATAAGTACTTCGGATGAAGTGAGTTGAGTTCCCTTCATTATGGTTGAGCTTGGCGATGCTGACGCATGAATCATGCTCGTGAACGGGTGCCGTTTGTCGGGCCTGGTCAGCTTGTAACTGCCATGGCATTCTTATTATTATCCTATTCTAATTTATTTTTATTTACATTAAATTACATTATTCTCGCAGCTCACACCACAAAATTTATTATAACAAAAAAAAAAAAAATATATATTTTCATCATTGTCAACTTTGATGTGTTATTTTTATTTTTTTATTTTTTTTTATCTTCTCTCTCTTATGTTGTCAATGTGTCTGTGCCGAATAATAATGTTCTTTTCTTTCTTTCTTTCTTTCTTTCTTTTACTAATCAAAACTTTAATCTATTATTTTAAAAGAGTTTCCGTGGAGTTTCTTGCCGGTTCTTTTCCATAGGACCTACTATTTGGAACCGCGCACCTAGAGTCTTGACATTTCATAAGTGCCTTTATCTGGTTTACATGCAATAAAGATCGATTCTATTCTATTCTAGCATTAAAACAGTAATTAGCATGGAATTAATAAGTTCCTACTTCAGACGAAGTACTTATTATTTCCATGGTAAGTATTCTCAAAGTTTATTAAATCGCTATAATAAAATACTGGCCAATTGCTTGATGTTTCAAGTTCAGAAAACCTCATTATACCCACTTCAAAAGATCGCAGCAGTCTTCAATGAAAACCGCTAAATTCTGCTCGGTTTACTTCCAACTTTGAGCTCCCTCCAAACTTATTTGCTTTTGAAAGGCCAAAGCCCAAAAGCGGTCTCAACTTCTGTCAACTATAGTTGCTTGTTCAATGGTCCTCTCAAAAACCTTTGACGATTAACTAACACATTTAAGTTCATTAACATTTCCTACTGAAGGACGAATTCCTTAATTAAACTGACTTTGGTGAAATCTGCCGTTTTCTCATTTTCCGCTTATTTTAGCTTCCGAAATAGCTCAAAGACTTCTTATGAAAAGCTTTATAATTTATAAACTTTGCAACCTGCTCTGTCTTCAGAAAGTTCCGAAACTTAATTTAAAGTGAACTGAAGATGTACCTAGATTTACTTTGGCGATTTCTTAGAACTAAAAAACCTTCTAATTAAACTAAGTACATCTCTTAGGTATGTAAACTTTGAACGTGATAATACTTGCCTTATATAGTTTAAATATAGGTATGTCTAGGAAACGTAACCGCAAAAGAAAAAATAAAAAGACTGCTAACCTAAAATGTTAAAAATAAAGAAAAGTCTCTGAAAACAAACAAAGGTCGCAATGTTCCCTAGTCTGAAATCTATGCTATCACACGATCCTGAAATACACATAGGGAATTGTTCTCCTATATCTCCTAGGCACTTACCTACCCTGAAGTCATGAAATATGTATGAAACGAACCTTAACCTACCAGTATATAGAGGCAAACAAAAGCTAAGGTACAGACCAAAGCGTTTGTTCTGAAGGTTAAAGAAATACCTACTTACATACATGTTTGTGTATCAATACTTTATTTTGAAGTAAAAAGATCACAAGGGGCAATTCTTGAAAAATCGGGTCAAGCAAACATTTGCACGTATCTTCGTCCCTAATGAAAAAGAACTTGAGTACGCCTAAATCTACATCGACTGATAAATACACTTCCAATGTTATTCAGACTAATCTTGATCTTGAGTCGAGTTCTTTACCAATTCAAGATCATTAATTTGGAGAAAATTTCATTTGCATGTCAGGATTTTTTTAAAGGTATACCTTATATAACGTGTAGGTACTTTAATTAACGCATTATTAGCATCGCTATTAGAATATCGAGTTAAAAAAATACAATAACCAAAGATTAAGTTTTATAAAGTTCACTAAGTATTATTTAGCCTGACTAGCATTTAAAATTGAATCTTATTATCTTGAAAGAAGATTTAATTTTCTTTGGCTCAATCGAGCGTCGGCTTGGCGAATATCATATTTTTTGAAAAAAATTGCTAGATATATTACAAGTTACTGAAATCGCTTCAGTAGTCAATTATGAACATACAACTATATTTAGATTTTGCGTATTTTCAATTACACCTTGTATATTAGTCCGAAAGTCCTTAAATAAGCCTGAAAACTTACGTATGACGCTGTCAGGATCTATACTTTTATACTTTCTTCTTAATTGCTAACACAAAGACAGCATCATTTAATAAAAAATATAAACTGCGTACTTATTTATAAACCACATCTGTCTACCTTTGTCTGTAGCCAGTCCTCCGAAATTATTCAGCTGTACATTTGAAATAACATTAAATATGCGAAAGAAATGTATATTTAATAAAAATATAGAACGTAGACCTAACAACGCGAAATAAGACAGATAAAAGATAACTGACAGTGAAAAATGTTCATATTCATACCACACTTCCGTCGCTACCTCGAGCCGTATCTTTAATAATAACAGACATTGCTATTAAGAAATAGGTACCTAATCTTCATAACGAATAGAATCTTTTAAATGAGATACAATTTATTCTAAAAGATAAAACGTTATCAAATGTCTTCAATCAAATAGGGTACTCAAATAATGTTGCGACTTGCGTAACATTTGATCAAGAGAAAGTTTCAAATGATATCTCTAGGCTACGAAACTGTTTTACTGGGCCTATTACAATAACAGTGGAGATTTAAATACATAGATTTTATTCCAATAGACTTAGATATTGGAATAATTTATTCTATCATTGAATTTAAATGAGAAGATAATGCATGACAATGTATGAGATGGCCTAGCCTAGTACCTACATGCTGAGTTGGTAACCTTTTCTGTGTGGGTATTTATTTATTTGGTCTACCAACAAATGTTTACACTTATAACATAATTAAAAAAACATGCAGATTAAAAAAATAAAATAAACAGTGTAACAATCACTTATATTTAAACACTACATGAGCAAAAATTAGTTATGTATGCTCGACAGCACATTTAACTAAGTATACAGGGTGGCTGGTTGAACAATGGAAATATTGAAGGAGGGTATTATACTCATCATTAGGAACGACTTTTATTATGGGACCAAACCTGAAATCACGAAAAAATAATCAGCTGTTCTATGCATTTCATCGAGTAATTTTGAATTATTTTTATGTAACAGTTGATTTTTTTATTTGCTTTTTTAGTGTTGATCCTATAATAAAAATCGTTCATAATGATGAGTACAGTAACATCCTTCAATATTTCCATTGTTCAACCAGTCATCCTGTATCAAAGTAAACTTATTATTTTTTATTTTTGTTTAATTTTAATGGGACTTGTGCTATCCCATATAGAATAAAATCATTTTTCTTTCTTCTTTCTAAATATAAGAAAAACATTTTTAATAAAAAAAAAGAAAAAACAACATGTCATAGTCTCGAAATACTCTTACTATAAACGTGAAGCAAACATATTATAGGTACGAGAAAAGCGGCAATAGGTTCACAAGATAAACATGATCACAGTATGTAAATACCCAACTATAAACTAACGTTAGAGTTTGGAAGTCGTTACACGAAAGATGAAAGATAATCATGGCAACGTTTACCGTAAATTGTGTAACTTAGGGAAAGGTTACCATGATAACCTAGAAAACGACCGAGTTATATATTACGTGTCTTTACACGTTTAGAATTTAATAATCGCAGAAGTTGAATACAATCTAAGTAAGAAAACTACCAAATAAGTATATTTTAATAACTGAAAGATGCTATTTAGTAATAGATAATTTTTTAAAAATTAGCAACAGGTATTCAATTACGCAAAATAAAAAATCACTTTTCCGCGGGAAAAGGCATACGTCAAGTGTCAAAATTAGTGAGGTGACGCTACATCTCAGTGACCGGTAACTAGTGCCACGCCACTATTAATATTCTATTACGGTTTTAGGTTTTTCTTCTGTCTAACACTTTATTATCAGACTGAATATTGAAATAACCTAGACAGAAACCACTGTGTGAGATTATCCCAAGTTTCTCTTCATAGTCAAATGCAACTCCTAATAATTTTTTACAGTAAGAGTAAGAATTCATTTTTAAAGAGGTTCTCGTTATAAGTGTTCTACTGCTACCATTTACCATAACTGTTTAATTCTATTTTCTTAAACATTATCTGGTTATAAATCTGGTTGTTTCTTTTAGCGCCATTCAGGTACGAAGCCGTCATAGTGGTCCACAACGACCTGCCTATCAGCAACCTGGATCAACTGAAGGGGCTCAAGTCATGCCATACTGGAGTCAACAGAAACGTAGGATATAAGGTAAGAGACAATTGAATAACACGAAAACCACATTGGAATAAATTGGTAACACTACCTACACGGAAACAAGCTCCTTCCGAACCAAGTTACTCGTTTGTAAGTAGCGAGAACTTGTTTATTACTAGTCGTTATGTTTTCTCAGTGTACCTATATTATAAACAAAATTTTTTGGTTGTCTTATTTTGTCATTATAGAATTCAGTAAAATAATCCTAGCACTCACTGAGGTATCCCTATGGCAGTATTACAACTAAATTCGTAAGTCGTTCGCTTGGTGCTAGAATAAAATAGGAATATACTAGTTGCCAGCAATCTGAGGCACATATCTTATCACAATCTGTCCAGTCGACATCAGAAAGTCTCTATCCAACTATAAAATCTTATGCGACCCTGAAAAACTCCAGGAAAATCCGATACACAACAGAGCTATATTTTATTACCGTCTGCCTTTGTTCACCCTTATAAGTGCAATCATTATTATGCACATATCAATTATATACATACTTTTTTATGCAAAAACGGTAAGAATTCACTTGCTGAATGCATAGTGATGTGGCCGTTATGGGTTCAAGGCGAAAACCAGTTCGATCTATAAGAAGACTTACTATAATTATTACTTGTCACAGTTACAACAAGTTTCGTTACTTGTGCTTGACAACCTAAAATATTCAAGGTTTAACATAAATTTAACTGAATAAGGATAATCAATACGAGATATCTTTTTATGTAGTTCGCAATATTTGCAGATTGATTCAGTGTTCGTTCACAAGTGCAACCGCAGTACTAAAATTCACTCCAAAACAAATTAAAAATTTGATTTTGTATGGCTTGCGCTAGTAAATTGTGCGTCCCCCCCCACCCCGTCCCCCGATACTAAGTCGAATTTTCGTTTTGTTTTAAAGTATCCCAATACTGTGGTTGCATTTAGGAACAACTGAATCACTACAAATCATGCGCACTACACAAAAAATTATCCTGTCTATGTGAAGAGAAATTCTTTTTTTACATTGTGTGCGGAGGAGTGTGAGATTTGCCATAGTTAAAGTTTGGCATAGAAAAGGGGTGCAGAATGCTAAAATTTATATGTAATGTGTGTTACAATAATAATTTTATCATAGCTCTGTGCTGTTCCCCTGGTATTCGATTAAGTATAATATCAGTATTAATAAAAGTACAATCATCATTTTTAGGTACTAAAATAATTTCAATCATTATTATCTGAGAGTATGTTTTCGGAAATCTTTGTATCCCTTTATAGGCATATTGAATTACGGTCGAATTTCGACCACTAGACGACCAAGTATTTAGAAATACTACAAAAAAACTCGATGAATTTCGGACTCAAGAGATCGTCCTTAGGCAAACCGTGCTTTCAAGGATAATAATTCTGAACCTGAAGTTGCAATAAATATAAGAATACTTTACGAAGTACCACCTATCTTGACTTTGAATATCGGTCTTGCCCTTTTGTGGGTTGCCCTTAAGTAACTCAAATATTCATAGGAAAGCTAAGGGAGCTTCGGCCATTTAAACTTATTAGGTTTCAGAACAAAATAAACAATCCCTTCTCTGAGCCTTCTCTAATTGATTTTTATTTACAAAGTAACAGTAATCTATCTACCTATATAAAATCATAAAGTCAATTCGGAATATCGAGTATAACTACGAAGTCAATTTTAATTAAATAATAATAGATACATAATATGAAAACGTTCTCTACAAAGAGAATGAAGATGGAAATTCAAGCGAAATAAAATATTCTAGATAAGTTTTAATAAAATTATATTTAATGTTTCTGCATGCTAAAGCAGTCCAACGTTAAGGAGACCCAAGTCATAGCAAAATATACGTACATAGGTACCTATAAAACTTGGAGATAGGGAGAACCCTGCGTACTATAATAATAACAAGAGATTATATAATTTAATTTAAAAAGCAAATACCTACATTCAATCATTAAAACAATTCATATTCTAGTAAAATATTTTAAAACGTGTTTATATAATAATAAAATCATTTTTTAGTAGATAATAAAAGGATTATAATCAATATAATAATAATAATTCATTAGATAGAAACAATTTACTTCATTTTATTTCAAAATAATTAGGTTAGGTCAGTAGGCATTTAAATCCCGCACCGCGCACGAGCTACGTCGAGTTGACATACTTTTTTGTTTCTACTATGCGCATGATTAGTAATGAACGTAAATTTTTGAAGTAAGGTATGTAACAGATTAGGTACGATATTTGAATTCTGAAACCCAAATTCCCTAGTTAGTTCTTGCGTAAATCTAACAGAGATAGAATAATTAATTTTAGTTCTATATCCCGAACAGAACCTATGTCCCAGAACGTTTCTAAGCTGAAATGAGGCCATGTAACGAATACATTAGTGACTCTAGAGCGGGTAAGTAATTACCCAACAGGTAGAATTAATTTCCCTTATAAACCCTCTCTGTTGTTCGACTAAGTACGTCAAACGAAATTACTTGAAGAGTTCCAGCAAAAACGTTACTTAGCACGGCAGACACGTAAAGTTACTTCATTTGAACATGGCTCAAAACGCAATTAGACACCAGGTTCGTTAACGAACTACACTTTTGGAAATTATAAGTAGCTTTCTGGAACTTTTAACAAAGCTTTAGGCAATTTATCTAATGATGAATATCATAACGAAAACGCCAAGTGAATTGGGTATTTTAGAAATATCAAATTTTTCAGGAGAAACAAAAATCTATTTCTTGAATAAAAGTGTTCTAAACTAGGCTGAATATTATAATCTAAATAAAATATAAGTATTTCAACAATGATTTTATGGAAAAATATTTATTTTGCTGATTAACAGAGCCTAAAAAATCACCCTAGTCATTTAACTTAGGGCCATAACACTCATATCACAATGGTTACTTTTAGCAGCAGAAACGCGCATTTTCACGTTCGTAGGCTGCCTTTTGATTAAGTGAATAACGAACGGTGAGAACGCTTGATTCTGCTATAGGAAGTAGCTAAGTGTGCAATGGCCCTTAATTCTGAAATACCCGATTCAAACGGAAAATGAAGAAATTCTCAAAGTTTCCAAAAGATAAATGTTATCTACTTTATGACATCAACTAATATCAGTCTTCTTAGAATATAATAATAATGCACTCCTCAATAGCCTGCTTGTAATTCAATTGGCAACCCAACACGAAATGAACATGATTCAGCACCGGAGCTTATTTAAAATATAATGTTCGCCGCACAATGTACCTACTACAAAGGGATATTGAACGGTTTCCCTTTCAAACGAGACGTGAACAGTGAACACGGGGAACACCGAAATTGAACAGATATATTATGTAATATTAGATAACAAATAAAACATGAGTTTTTATAATGCGATATTTATTTATTTAATGCTTTTCATACAAATATGTACAAAGGCGGTCTTAATGCCTAAGGCATTCTGTGATATTTTTTCGGTAGGTACACATTTTTTCTACTCACAAAACAAACTTTGGTTTAAAAATATCATCTTCCTGGCCTTTATCCCAACTACGTTGGGGTCGGCTCCCAGTCTAACCAGATGCGGCTGAGTAACAGTATTTTATACGGAGCGACTGCCATCTGACCTCCGCCACCCAATTACTGGGAGACATTGATACCCTAAGGTTAGACCGGTTGTCAGACTTTTTGGGTTGCTGACTCCCGTAACGACTGTCATAGTTATTCGTATGACAACCGGGACCAACTGCTTAACGTGCTATCCGAGGCACGGAGGGGTCTCGATGTTTGAAGAAATGGTCACCCATCCAGGGACTGACCGCGGTAACCGCAGCTTAACCTCGCTGATCGACTGATCTGCGCGGTAGCTATGTAGCTACGAGCCCCTCGACTCTGGTTTAAAAATAATTATTAGAATTTTTACGTTAAAAAGTCAAATATTTTATAAAAACGAATGTTATGCTAATAGGAATTTTCAGACATTTTTCTATGAATTTTGTCTGGTAAAACACAGTATTACAATGAGACAGCGCTACGTTTAAATTAATATGTAAAACCAAGTTTGTTTTGGTTTAATTTGTTTTGTTGGGACAGCTGATAATTTGTACGCGATTACGATGTTGGTCCCATAGAGAAAGTTGTTCAGTTTGATGGTCTGATCCACACCCAATATGACCACGAATTTCTGATACACGTAAAAGTTTATGAAAAACAAAAATATTCCGTAGCAACAACTGCTTATAATTCAACTCAAATAGCAAGAGTCAGGTGCGAGTAATAGGTTTTTATGGTGCTGGCTATTACGATCTTAAATGTTATTCGCCACTAGTATACGTGAGTGTTCTACTAATTCTGTCAAGGAATATCCAGAAAAATATTCCCATAGGTAATAATAACAATGTTAGAAATGGCATCGTGATAATCATATAAATAGACTCATTATTATCTGGTAATGAGAGATCCATCCCATCTGGTTAGACTGAGAGCCGACCTTAACGTAGTTGGGATAAAGGCCAGGCAGAATAATTATCAGGTAATGAGTGTATTTATATGGTCAGAATTTATGAACCAGACTCAAATTAATTACCATGACATTTCATATTTTTTTTTTTTTTTTTTTAGCTTCTAGACAACCTTAGGGTAACGTAGATATAAAAACGTAGTAGATGCATTAGTCATTATTATTAATAAGTGAGGTTAATATACTTAAGTAGACCTAAACCGTTAGGGTCAGGATTGAAGTTCCAATAATTTGACACTAGTAAAGATGACGGCCATTTGGCTAACATTGCCTAGCTGTAGAGTTGAAAGACATAATATTCCCACAGATACCTCTAACGATGCTGATGAAACGGCCAATATTCCCCAAGATGAACGACCACAGCATATCACCGAAGGAGAACGAGATTCGAGCCTTGTCCACTTTCTTCACCGGATCTTGTCTCGTCGGCAAGTGGTCGCCGGATCCTAAGACCAATTCTGCTTGGAGTACGTTGATTTAAAACTTTACGTGTGTTACGAGAAGTTGTATGATTTTAGCTCTACAGTGGGCCGCGCACGAATGTTTTGGTAACGTAAACGTAAGCAAATTTTGTATAAAAAATACTCGTTTAATCCATGATATTTTTTGAAAATACATGCTGTATTTTTACATTTTCATGAAACAAGTGTGTATGTTGCATAAAATTTGACAAAAAAGCGATAGATTCATTGTATTTTATAATCACAATTCGCTTACGTTTACGTTACCATACGTCAAACTATTCGTGCTCGGCCCACAAATATTTCTGCGTCCTCAATAGTTGCATTAAGGAAAATCTTTATAATAACCGTTTAGAAAGCAAATAAACTGATTTGATTTGATTTGAAAGTTCGTGTTCACATAACAACAATTTTATAAATGCAGTATAATTTAATTGAAATTAAAAATAAATGGTTCTACCAAAAAAATTAATCAAACGAATACGGTTACTCCTTCCTGACCTTTTTTGTTACAAAAAAATGTTTAGTCAATAATGTGAATTACGAGTTATTTATTTATTTATTTAATGCTTTATGCACAGGTAAAAAAAAAACACTGCACAAAGGCGGACTTAATGCCATAGGCATTTTCTGCCAGTCTACCTTAGGGTGATGCAGAGACAAACATGGTGGGTGCAACGTAAAATAAACGAAAATTGGAAAGAAAAATAAAATTCAAGATCAAGTAATAAATACATAGATACATACATATATTATTAAAAACCATAAAAGAAAACATACATATTGATATACTGCGTCAAAATACACAAAAATACGAAATAGTGAAAAACGAATCCAGCAAGTCATCGCTGCGCCAATTCTGCCAACTTCCCACGAATGTGATCACGCGCCTTCACTTTAAAAGAAAGCCGACTGGTTGCCATCCTGATGTTCAGCGGGAGCGCATTCCAAAGGAGGATTTATCTTTAAATATCTTTATCTTTACCCTGATTTTAAGCTCTTTGAAGTTTCTTACAAATTATTTTCTTTACTTCTCATTGTTGAAAAGCAGATAAAACACGTACCTATATTTGTGTAACAAAACGATTATAATTCGCACGGATGTAGGAAATCTCAAAGATACATTGCTTTCACGCACAAAAAAAAATACAAACTTGTGTTTGATGGTTTATCCAGGTAAAAATATAGTGGGCAAAACAATAAACCTCAAATTCAAGTTTACCCTAGATAAAATTGAAACGTACACGCCCATAATCTTTATACGAGTAGATGTTCCACTGACCATTTTTCTCGTCAGAATAATTTTTCCCACTGGGGCACTCTACCCTCATTCCATCCAAAACGGCCCTAAAAGGATGTTTTTTCATAAGGGATGTATTTCCAGAGGGTCAGTACAGTAAGTTATGTTCGTTGTGCGAGCATCCCGACAAATGCGACTATCCGGACAACTACAGCGGTTACGAAGGGGCGCTGAGGTGCCTGGCTAGCAATGGCGGTCAAGTCGCCTTCACTAAGGTCATTTACGTCCGGAAATTCTTTGGGGTAAGTAAAATAAAATACCTTTTATTTTGTAGCCAACCCAACGTTTTTGAATGGTCATGAATTCATGATGGTTATCAAAGTGATTATTGTTCTCTACAGACTTCAGGGATCTTATTAAGACCTTGACTCTGTTCTGGGGTATTATTACTTGAAACCATTTCATCTGGAACTTTGGCCTCTCCCGATAATACTTTAAACAGTTCTGAAAGACATTTAGGATGTTTCTTTAAAAAAAATTGTTCTCGTTTTAAATACATAGAAGCTATTTTTAAATAATTACCACTTTCCTTTTTCATCATCAGCTATGAATGTTCCCACATCTCTAATTCCACGTTAACTTTTGAAATCATTAAATTTATTATCGTGTTTCTCATTATCTCCCAGATCCTCTTAAGTAACAGCCTTGGTTTTCACTATGTCTATCCAAATATCTCGCTTAACTAATCCTGAAATCGGATTCACTAAAATCACTTTGCTCCCGTTCCATGTACCTACGCTGACTTTCAAATTTCGGAGCGACCCGCTCACCTGTAAACCTTTTAGATTGGATTATTTGAATCCGAAAACGCAAATAGCTTTAGGCAAAAGTAAATTACTATACGACCGTTTATAATAGCTTTTAGACATCCAAATTCAATAGGCCTTCACGATGGACTGAAAATCAATGATGGGGATAATCACCATCACAATATTCGGCAACTTGCACAGCTTGTCACAGGCCTCCAAAATTTAAGGAAGTCCATCACTATAATCAGCCTGTACATTCATTTTGGCTATAAACATCACCATCAACTTCGCCTTAGATATTGTATTTTCCTTTGTCGCCTTATATTATGATACCCATAAAATACCTAGCTTTTGCCAAGAAACAGGAAATTAAAATACCTACTCGAACTATTTACAATAAAACGCGGAAAAGCTTCAGAATCCATAAAACGTTTAGTTGCCATCAAATTAATTCCTTACGACATTGCAGTCTTTTAGCTTCAGGAAATTGCGATTGTTCAATGGAATAAAAAATTATAATAGGTTATGCATAAAATTTTCTTTATTGAGCTACGTCTATGCACTGACTTACTCGGGGGAAATCAAATGCCTTCAACTCCGAATGGAAAATAAAATAGTCAGTTATTATCGTGTATATTTTTATGATGTAGCCATTCTCCTACTACTGCTCAAAAGTGTCCAAACCAAAAGAATTTCAAAACGAAAAAAGGGTTCCAATCGCGCGCCAGTTTTTGTTTTGTCAACCGACAGAATACACGTCAAAAATGCCGTACTGTATTGTGAAAAAGTTGAATAGGCTAATAAATAGTTGCATGTAAAATTAAGCTGTTTACTAATGACGATACGGTTTGAATTAGGATGTTATAGGTTTTTATATTTCTTTAAATGTAATGACTCGGGAGTTCGGGACACATTTGTCGTGAATTTTGTTCTAGATCCGCCATCTATTATAGTAGTAGATCAATAGATGTAGCCAATAATAATTCGTCTTTACCACAGTATATATTATATTGACTATATACAGGGTTACTGGTAATATGACGGCAATCCGTTATGGGGATGTAGGAGAGATCATTTGCAACCAAATGACTCCTGATGACTACTACGCAAATGTCAACCATTTTCGAGTAATATGACATTTTATATTTTTTGAAGATATTTACATTATACAACTTTGAACATTGATAAAAAAAATCCAATGCATACAATATTTTTATATTAGTATTATCTGTTTGCTAACATTTCAGTTCATAATATTCAATGATAAAATGACAATTATCTGCAATAGTTTTGAAATCAGAGCTACAAGTCGTTACGCATTTCATAATTTTGAGCAGGTCTTGTGACTAAAATGGTCGATTTCTGCAAAATAACACGGAAGTACTTTATCGGCAGAACATTTCGAAAACATGTACAACTTTTCAGCTATCCAACGAGATACAATAATCTAACAGAAATCAGAAATTGAGTGAACAGAATACAATTATTGTGATAAAGACAAAATCAACTTCAAACAAAATTGCATGCTGTCCTCCGCCTGAGGGGGGCGGAGGGGTGTGCCGGACTACTACCGGCTAAACTCACCACGGTGGTCCACTTCGGCACCTACAGATGGGTTTCGGGTACTCTTAGAAAACCGCGCCGAACCTAACCTAACCTAACCTAACCAAAACCTAACCTAACTTAAGCTTTTTTTTTTTTTACTTGGTGTAACTGGTGACTGGAGAATCACTGTTCAACAATGGTTAGACGCCAACTTTCCTAATCGATGGATTGGCAGAGGAGGCCCAATTCCTTGGCCAGCAAGATGCCCAGACTTAACCCAATGTCCGGCACACGCCTCCGCCCCCCCCCCCCCCCCCAGGTGGAGGAAAGACCTATGACGGGTTCTCATCAAGTAAAAAAAAAGCTTAAGTTAGGTTAGGTTTTGGTTAGGTTCGGCGCGGTTTTCTAAGAGTACCCGAAACCCATCTGTAGGTGCCGAAGTGGACCACCGTGGTGAGTTTAGCCGGTAGTAGCCCGGCACACCCCTCCGCCCCCCTCAGGCGGAGGACAGCATGCAATTTTGTTTGAAGTTGATTTTGTCTTTATCACAATAATTGTATTCTGTTCACTCAATTTCTGATTTCTGTTAGATTATTGTATCTCGTTGGATAGCTGAAAAGTTGTACATGTTTTCGAAATGTTCTGCCGATAAAGTACTTCCGTGTTATTTTGCAGAAATCGACCATTTTAGTCACAAGACCTGCTCAAAATTATGAAATGTGTAACGATTTGTAGCTCTGATTTCAAAACTATTGCAGATAATTGTCATTTTATCATTGAATATTATGAATTGAAATGTTAGCAAACAGATAATACTAATATAAAAATATTGTATGCATTGGATTTTTTTTTATCAATGTTCATAGTTGTATAATGTAAATATCTTCAAAAAATATAAAATGTCATATTACTCGAAAATGGTTGACATTTGCGTAGTAGTCATCAGGAGTCATTTGGTTGCAAATGATCTTTCCTACATCCCCATAACGGATTGCCATCATATTACCAGTAACCCTGTATATAATATTACTATATATTTAAACTGTGTCTTTACTGTGCAAAGCATTGCGTAATAAGCTAATAAAGATGCTTCACTGAATATGATTGATTTTCGGTAATGTATTGGCTTATCCTGGCATTCACTTCTTGATAAATTATGGATTGGGTATCTTCCCATCGCTTGTGTATTCCGGCCCTTTACAATTATTTCACATCTTTTATGTATCTTTACTAAAGATTTTTGAATTGTCATATAGCTCCCAGTGGGAACGATTCCTGCTGGAACAGCGGAACAAAACCCTGACGGGTACAGCTATCTCTGCGTGGACGGGTCGAAGGTTTCCGTCAAGGAGAAGGCCTGTTCTTGGGCAGCAAGACCCTGGCAAGGACTGCTCGCACATAATGATGTGCTCGCCAAGTTGTCTCCTTTACGGGAAAAGATAAAGCAGCTGGCTGAAGCTGGTAAGTACCTGGTTGTGTTCTTAACAGCAAATAATCTAGATATTATGAATGAATTTTATAAAAAAAGAAAGGTCTATCGTAAAAAGTATTCAGCAAAAAACATGGTACTGATTCCCGATATTAAAATAATGATGAGCAGCCTACACAACCTTCCACTTAAAATTATTTCCGTAAAACGCTGAATCGCACAGATAAGAAACTTACAAAAATGAAAAAATCTTTGCTTTCAAACGGAAGACCAAAAATAATGATCGGATTAACATACAAAAGTTTTATCTTCATTTCTCGCTTCGCAATCAAGTTAAAGAATATTTTTTTATAAAATGTAAATAACACAGCTAGGTACTCTTTGTACCTTGTGCCCTCGAAAAGAAAACATACCTACGGAATCCAAGTACCTATATCCCATTTTCTCGAAAAAACCTGAATTAAATACTGGTGTCAACCCATTTAGCCGCGGGCTGAAGCGAGAATGTCAAGGGAATACAACGGTTCAAATTGTGGCTTGTAATAGTAACTACAGTTTTATTAACAAGACCAAACGGATAGCTAACCCACTTGGAACCGTGCACCTAGAATCACGAGGTTTTGAAAGTGCCTGCAAAGGCCCAGTTGAAATAAAAAATGTTGACTTTGACTTTGAGCTAAACTACTAAGAACAGTAGGTACGACTTTTCTGACTCCTACAAGCTTTTTAATAAAAAAGCAAAAAGTAACGAATTCTCAGGTGATAAGTTTAACGCCAGTTTCATTTTACGAAGTTACCATCTTTTTATTAACTCGCTTTCTTGTCTGTCTGTTTATGTGTTCACAAATTTTGCAATAGATCTAAACTAAATTCCCGATGAGTGACACTTGAAACTTTAAACATAGCTCATAACTGGATGAAGATGCAATAATATAATTAATATAATACATGTCCAATGGCAGATTTCAATGTGTGGACACCCCGTATAAGCACAACGTTTTTAATTAAGTACTTTTATTAAAATTATAAATAAGTTGTACCAGAAATACTCTTATTTCGTGGTGCTTATACCTATAGGTATCCAGTGAGACCCCTGTGTCCTCTACCTTGACCTATTTTCCCGATAAAACCCAAATTATACAGTGTCAACCCTTTAGGCGCGGCCACCAAGCCAAAATGGTTCGAAGGAGTGCTAGGGTTGTCAGAAAAGATCCACCATGTCGCCGACAACATTCCCATTCGGCCGGTGGATTACTTGAACAAGGCCAACTACACCGAGGTGATCGAGAGGGGCCATGGACCGCCCGAACTGGTCGTCAGGTAAATATGTTCATAGTAACTGGTATTCGAGTACTTAACCATATTTACGTACGACGCAGTTTCGCAAATTGTACAGATTATTTTGTCTTATGCGCTTTGTGAATGGCACTGGTATGTATCTATGTTATTATGTTTGTGATCAGAAAATAAAGCAACATTGTTGTGTATTTTTTTTTTTGATAGAAATAGGTTATTCGTCGCTACGCACAGCTACATTTCAAGCTAAACATTTTCAGTCTAAGCTGTCCTCGCATTCTTCTTCTTTTTTTAAAAACGTTGTACCTCACTAGGATTTCTCCTGTATCGAGGGTACAGTTTACAAACATACGAGTACATGTCACATGCACACACCACCCAGACCCGAAACAACTATCTGTAGATCATACAAATACTTGTTCCGTGCGGGGATCGAACCCGCGGCACGTAGCGGAGAAGGCTAATCGCTTAGCCACTGCGCCAACCGTGTCGTCAAACGCATTGACGCATTGTACGGAAAGTCTATACATCGCGAGATCAGCTTACCGGTAATGTATACCTTGATATGTAGCCATGTGTACATTGCAAATATTATTCAAATCAGTTTTCAGCAAGTTTGGTTTTGTAATCTGTGTTACCCACTTACCTAGTTTTTGTAGTAGGTAGCAAAAGTTTTCCAAGTTGTCGCATCGAGAGGAGGAAATTTTTTATTCATGTAGGTAATCTATTTTCATTAACTCTATTAGTTATGAAGAAGTCTACCTGTAAAAAGTCCAAAAAAAATTTAACAGTTATTTTTAGATAGCGTATAGTTTCTTTTTGTCTCACTAGATATTCTATTTTTATTCTTAAAAGGTACCTATTTTCTCCCTCCAAACGCAGCAATATCCAACAAAACAAACCGCCCGCAGCGAAACCCGGTCTTTTTAATCTCGCCCACATTAGCTGAAAGCCTGGCCTACATCTCATCTGTGAAAGACGTTTGACATACTGACCTACAGGTTGTGCGTGACCTCAAACATGGCGATAGCAATGCCAGTGTTCAAAAAAAAAAAAAAAAACATAATTGTGTTCGTAACTTAAAATAAAATCCCCGACTCCAACTAGAAAAAGAGCTGTAACTTTTGAACGACTAAACAGATTTTTATGATACATAACTAAAAATATACCCGATTAAATTAGATTTCTATTAAAAAGAACTGCATTGAAATCCATCGTAGCTCCAAAACGGAAGGACAGATACACAGATCCACAGATACACACTACAAATTTATAACACCTCTCTTTTTTGTCGGAAGTTAAAAATATGTTCCTAATAATTGTCGCTGTCTACTTAATGTTCGTAACTTTAACTTATAATAAAAGACTGGAAACTGACCCCAAATTGTATGGAAAAAAGGCTAGAACGATTTGCGATGATAACACTTAGATCAACTCTTTGAAGAAACAAAACAACGTACCTACCTATTCCGCTCCAAATAGAGCAAAATCCCAAAACACTTTCAGCAAAACGTTTCCCCTACGGTTCACATTAGATAAAAGCTGAGGTAGTAGGTGTTACGAAGAACCTTCTGTCATAGCAGTATGACTTTCCGGAAATGAGAATTACTGTTTTCAGGATTGTCAGCAAGGTTCATAGCAGCACTGATGATAAGAATAAGAAGATATTTAATTTTGTCTTTAGATCACCTATAGTAGTGATTGTGTAGTAGTCGTGGTAGTTATCTAGGTTGCGCCTGACGTTAGCTACCTCCACTCTCATAAGCTCTATCCGTCACTCTTTTAGGCTCTTTCCGTCACTATCGTAAGCTCTTTCCGACACTCGTAGGCTGTTTCCGACACTCTCGTAGGCTCTTTCAGCTACTCTCATTGGCTCCGTCACTCTCTTATGCTTTTTCCGTCACTCTCTTAGGCTCTTTCCGACGCTCTTAATAAGATCTTTGCTGTTCCTTTTTATTTATTTATGTAATACCTATTGTGTAAATTCTGGTCGAATTTTAGCTAGGGCCGCTCCCGCGGCTCCATATGTTATTGTTAATTATCTTGATTTATGAAAAGAGTATCCATGGAGTTTCTTGCCGGTATCTTCTCCAGGACCAACCCACTTGGAACCATGCACCTAGAATCACAACGTTTTGAAAGTGCCTGCAAAGGCCCACTTGAAATAAAAACTTTTGACTTTGACTTTCACTCTCGTAGGCTCTTTCCGTCACTCTCGTTGGCTCTTTCCGTGTACCCCTATGCTACACGGTTAATCTGAAAGGGTATATAAAGCCGAAAGAGGGTTATTTTACTCATCGTTATGAATAACTTTTACTATGGGGTCAACCCTGAATTCTTAATAACAAAATCAGCTGTTCCATACATTTAATCAAGTACCTAATATTTAATTATCGTCTGGCCAGCTGATTTTTTTTTGCGATTCCTTTATTGGTCCTTTAGTAAAAGTTGTTCATAATTATGAGTACAATAACCCCCTTTCGGCTCGACTAACCGTGTACAGACAAAAATGGATACCCTGACCTACCAACAGATTATGCGTGACATCAAACGTGGCGTTGGCCAAGTGCCGCGCGATGTCCGTGTTCGCGTTCAGCCGAGACATCCGTCCGCGCCTCGACTGCGTGCAAGAGGCCTCTGAACCTGACTGCCTTAAGAGCGTAAGTATATTGGGACAACCGTACGAACGAGACAAACCTTAAAGACAAACTATGTATACTGGGGAAATAAAAATAACCAGCCATATTTTACGACCTTAATCACCTGATTATGGTCGATTAGATCGGGTAAGTTGTTAGGTTCATACGCCTGTATGAAACTAAACAACTTACCCCAAGGAACATAGGTCGAAATCTGAAAACGAAAATTCAACTTCTCATACAAACATGAGTCACGTGACCAGTATGTATATGGTATGTATGAAAAATCGATTTTCAATTTTGAGATTTCGACCTATGTTCCTGGGGGAAAGTTGATGAGTTTCATGCTGATTAGGTATCTCCTAAAATATGGCTGGTCATTTTTATTTCACGCTGTATAGCTTGTCGCTCCAGTTAATTTAAGAGTGATAATAGAATATTTTTAATTTTGGCCTAAGTAAAAATTTTAATTTTGAACTGCTGTATTTATGTCTAAACATTAAAAAGCTAGAAAAAGAAAAATTCCGACATGTTATCATTATTATTGTTCAAGAAAAGTAAAGCTGTTCTCGTTATAAATACAAAAAATCTGTTCAAAATTCATAGGTACAAGACAACGGCTCAGACTTAGCAAGCGTGGACGACATGCGGGTAGCCTCAGCCGCTATGAAATACAACCTTCATCCCGTGTTCCACGAGGTGTATGGCGATGCTAAGACTCCTAACTACGCTGTGGCTTTGGTCAAGAAGGGCACAGCGTACAACAAGATTGAAGAATTGAGGGGTAAAAGGTAAGAGAGATCTCAAGGGATCCCCATTTAAGGCCTGCCTCTACGAAAGAAGACAGAAATTCCCGACACAAAAAGTTAACTCATCAGTTTTTCTATGTACAATCTAAATCTATCTAATCTAAATCTTTTCCGGTTGACTATCCTGTGATTCTATGACCCGTGTGTGACCCAGGCTGATAAGTCAATCGCGCAATACAAACGAAATGCGTGAACGAAGCTCTTAGTTGGCGGAGCTTAGTCTGATACTTCACCCCCTCAAAAGTACGAAATCGTCGTGAAATACAGCCTTAAAGCTAAAATCGTTTGCGTCCGGCGTCGGAATGCAGAGTTCCGCAGTCGTTCAAAGCATGTTGTTTGCGTAATGTATCACCGGAACGTATCGTGGTTGTACCTAAAGATTTTACAAATATAACAAAATCTGGGATGGAATACCCAGTACATGATCACTTAATGAACTAACCTTGTCGAAAATCCTAAAGCAATTCACACAAAAATAACACTTCTAAAATACATCCATCCACTACCTATCTACACGGCTACACCAAGTAAATCATGTTATTGGGCTTCCTGCAAAAAACATCCGCTGAATGGCGACAATCCAATCGGAACGAATCACTATGCCTAACTATCTCTTGATCAAATTTCCAAGGTCCCTTTTATAGGGTCAACGAATTTGATCGAATTGCCCTTCCATTTTACGGGATAAATATTAGGTAGGTCTAGGTACCTACTGAAGTTTCCTTTGACTCAACTTGTAACTAAAATAGAAGATCTAGTATCAATCGTGACTCGCTTGTATACCTAGTTCTTCATTTGATACCTTTTACGTTTTCTGTAGGTAAAGGTAGGTAGTTAGGTACATCATGTTAGAGTGTCCTTACGAAATGAAGACATGGGTATTTTTTTTAGTCTGTACCTACTACCAAAAAGCCAATTCTGTGTTGTATGTTGTCTGGAACCATGAACATGATGACATACCGTCATCGAGAAACTGTGGACTGACTGACAACACCAGGGTATTAATTGCCTATCCCTTCGAAGATCATATGTACTTATCTGTTTGTTCCACGTAGTAGAGATCCTCCTTCTCTCCTCCGTGGTGTGTTCGGACTTATATGCTTTTGCTTCATATCGTGTCCAAACAAACTGCGCGTAGAATGTTGCCTAAGAGTCTGGTTATTTTTCAGGTCTTGCCACAACAGTTACGGTTCCTTCAGTGGTTTGGACGCTCCATTGTACTACCTCATCAATAAGAAGATTATTAATCACGACCAGGTCAGTTTTATTAAATATTTATTAATTAGAGGTATTTGTTGCGTATCTAGAGTTGGTCTACCTCTACTCAACAAATAACGAAAACGAACTAAGCTCTAGGCAGTTCGTTTAGCCCTAAAGCAGATACGTAGAGCATTTTTAATCACTATAGGTACAGGATCATTTATTGCGTAGTGCGCATAATTTGTAGAGTGATTCAGTCTCGGTTCCTAAGTGCGGCCGCAGTATTGGGATACACTTTATAACAAAACGTAAATTCGGCTTAGTATGGAGGATACGCATAATTCGCTAGCAGAAGCCATAGAAAATCTAATTTTTATTTTGTTCTGGAGTGAATTTTACTACTGCGATTGCATTTGTGAACGGACACTGAATCATTCTGCAAATGCGCACTAAATAAAATATATCCTGTATTACTTACTTTCAGACACGAAAATGATAGTAGGTAGGTACCTACAAAGATAACAAAACCACTACAGTGCCAGTTGATACAACAACGCTACGTGACCCATTTTATGACAAACAACCTATTTGTAGAACATTTTCCTTGACATCAACCATCTTTACTTAGGTAG
This sequence comes from Allophyes oxyacanthae, assembly GCA_932294325.1. NCBI lineage: Eukaryota > Metazoa > Arthropoda > Insecta > Lepidoptera > Noctuidae > Allophyes > Allophyes oxyacanthae. Next base: position 3,598,412 of record OW028617.1, read on the forward strand.
GTACTAGACATGTGCGCCGATGCCGGCTTCGGCGTCATCGGCGTCATCGGCGTGGATGGTCGGACGGATATGGTTGTTTTAGATACAATGCAGACATATACTAGTCAACTAAACACTAGAAATATCTAAATAAATGCTTATTGGTTTATTTCGACGTATTTGTTTACGCAAATTCAATAAAATACCATTTTTATATGACCATAATTTAAATAGCATGTTTTACCGATAACTTCGTCCGTCACAGTCGTTTGGCGAATAGGTCTGCAATATTTTGTTTTTAATAAGATTTTCACAATCCACGCCGATGACGCCGATGATGCCGCTGCGGGCATCGGCGCACACCTCTAGTAGGTACCTACCTACTAATTTATTTTTATTTTCTAGTGCATCAAGAACTTCGGCGATTACTTCTCAGGAGGCTCATGTTTACCGGGAGTCGACAAGCCGGAAAACAATCCCAGAGGTACGATATAACTATACCATTACCTACATAGATATTATTTTTCTCGTTTCATTTTCTCTAACGTTTCCCAGTTGTCTCGTGAAGGTACTGTTCTATGGCAGTTCGCGCATTCAAATAGTAGCATTACTATAATTCTGTTCACTACAAACTCACTACTCTGCCTCGCACTTGCCACTTCACCCAGTGCTTAATTGTAAGTTCTACTGCCAATACATCTTCGTTAGATCCGTACTTCGGAAAGCACGTTTCGTTTAGCGTTGCACCTATCTACGTAGTTTTTATACGAATGTCTAAGACAGACGTCCAAGTAGTGTATTCATGTTATGTAATCAGGGGGCTAACTATGAACTCTTATAGCAGCGCAGAAATTGAACTGCCCAGACATTTCTAGTATGAGCTGACTTCGCACCTATAGGCTTTTCGTACAATGAAAGGTCAGCTTATAGGTAGGTACTGTAAATTTTTGGGCAGTTCAATTCCGCCCTGCCATAAGTGGTTGTAGTAAGCCCCTGACCCCAAGTCCTGACAATTAGACTAATTTGTAGGACATACCGACACCCATCCCCCATAATTGGTTTGAGACGCCAAATTGGGAAAGGGTTTCAGACCCTGCGGTCCGAATTGCGCTAAAAGTGATAATATCGTGAAGCCAAATAATAAGTTTATGCGTGAAGCCGACCAAAGTCACAAGTATTATTTTTACTCAATAGCCCTTATATTTTGAGACTATTAAATTTGGCCGGATTCGCGATATTATCACTTTTATCGCAATTCGGACTGCAGGGTAATTCTTTGCCGATAACAACGCGAACAAAACCAGTGGGAGATTATGTGTTTCGGCTTATACCTAGCAAGGGACCACACGACCTACTTTCCCATTGTTTGCGAACTAATCAATAAGTTCCGTTTCAGGCGATGACGTGTCAAAACTTAAGCAGCAGTGTTCGGGCGACAGCAGCCCATTGAAATGCCTTCAGGACGACCGCGGTGACGTGGCGTTTGTTTCAAGTAAGTTTACAACTAAGTTTGTTGGCAAAGGAATACCTACCTACTTTGACTACTTATAGGTCTAGTGATAGCAACTGCGCTTGCTAAGAGTGGGTTTGATTCTCAGGCCATGTTATAGGTATTGTTAAACAGGATATGTTTTTATGTAGTGCGCATAATTTCCAGATTGATTCAGTGTCCGTTCACTGCAACCGCGCAGTAATAAAATTCACTGCAAAACAAAATAAAAATTGGTATGGCTTGCGCTAGTAAATTAGGTAGGTATGCGTTTCCTCCATACTAAATCGAATTTTCATTTTGTTTTAAATTTTATCCCAATACTACGATTGCATTTAGGAACGGAAACTACAAATTATGCGCACTAGAACACGGGTCGAAATCTGAAAACGAAAATTCAACTTCTCATACAAACGTCAGTCACGTGATCAGTCGCTTTGTATCAAGTCGATTTTTAATTTTGAGATTTCGACCTATGTTCTTTGGGGAAAGTTGTACAGTTTCATGGACCTGATTAGCTACCTACCTCCTAAAACGCGCCTGATCATTTTTATTTCACGCTGTATATCAACGCAACCATCGCATCGCAGTCCACTGCTAGAACTAGACCTCTCCTAAGTTGCGTCGCAACACTCAGCCCTTCGCCTTCTGAACATAATTAACTAATAATAAAAAAAATTCCACCACCAGGTGCGGATCTATCGAACTTGGATGCATCGCAATACGAGCTCCTCTGCCTGAACCGCGAGGCAGGCGGTCGAGACACAATCACAAACTACGCAACATGCAACATCGCCATGGCTCCCTCTCGCACCTGGCTGTCCGCTAAAGACTTCCTGTCAGACGTCTCCATAGCCCACACGCCGCTCAGTCTAGCCCAGCTACTCGACACTAAAACCGACCTATTCAATATTTACGGAGAATTCCTCAAGAACAATAACGTCATTTTCAACGTAAGTTCACATTTCAATTTCATAACAAGTCAATTGATAAGATAAACATTCAATAATGTTCTTTCATGCCATTGTTTCAGAATGCTGCGAAGGGTTTAGCGACTACCGAGAAATTGGACTTTGAGAAATTCAAGCAGATTCATGATGTTATTTCTTCATGTGGAGTTGCTTAATAGAGTCATTTTAAGATGCTTTATAATATAATTTAATTACGTTTTTATAATATAATTTTAAGTTACAATATTTACCACAAACAAAATGTGGATAACTCTTCGTTAAGTACTAATTAAAGAAAAAAACTATAATAGCAACTAAATAAGAGCCTATTTTACTATTCTTTGGTCTTTGATTACTCAGTAAAATAGTTATAAAATAAGTAATACTGATAAAAATAAAAGTTCTCAAAAACAAGTCTGATTTCTTAAATTTTTATTAAATCTCTTACATTGACAATAAATATTAAATAAATAATACCCAACAATATTTCAAGTTTTATTATGTTCCTAATGAGAAAAATTTTATAATGCCGCCAAGATCAGTGTAAGTACAACGGACAGACCTAGCATGGCATATCCAGAAGAATAAACCTCCTTGATTGTCAAGCCCTTAGCCATATCCCAGAACAGATGTCTGATTCCGTTAGCAAAATGGTAACCCACCGGAGCCGCAAGCACAAATTTTACCAAAAATAATGTTGCTGCTGACATATGGAGACCCTCAATCATGGCAATGTAGTGAGAAATATCATTTGGCAACACCAAAGCTCCAATACCCAGCACACCGAAGTAACCCGAAAGGATCATTCCTAAAACAATAATACATTTGTCAAAAATTTACACTTATTATTGGCTAAAAAGGATCAATTAATAGCTAATAATGTGTGGTGATAATTGAAATAGACATTTGAAATGTTACAAATGAGTATTCTTAAATAGTCATCTGACTAAGCACAGACATTCATATTTCTCAAGGCCCACCGCAACCGCTTGTGATTAGAAAGGTTAAATAAATTTTTAACACCGGCCAAGTGCAAGTCGGACTCCCGCATGAAGGGTTCCATTATCTATAAAAATGGAAAAAAGTCACGATTGTTGCATGGGAGCCCCCTTAAATATTTATTTTATTCTGTTTTTTTTGTATTTGTTGTTATAGCGGCAACAGAAATACATCATCTGTGAAAATTTCAATTGTCTAACTATCACGGTTCATGAAATACAGCCTGGTGACAGACGGACAGACCGCGTAGCCTTAGTAATACCCTAAAAACTGAATTCAATCTACAATTGCCAATAAAGTATTGATATTGATATTCAAAGGAATTACAATAGCCATGGGTCAATGTTTATTTCTCTCATCGAATTGATATAATCAGAAATGCAAACAAAAGATATAAATTCCTCTTTACAAGAAATCTATCATCAATCACCCATTATGAACTGGTTAAGTATGTACCTGTAGTTCGATGAGTAATAGACAGCATGCTGGTCAGCTGCGGAGAATAGATGGTAAGATGAGGCGACATAGGCCTGTTGAGACGAGCGTTCCTTATGTCATGGTGTTCAAGTTTAGGCTCCTCAAATTTCTTATACACAATTTTTGGCACACCAGCTGCAGCTTGTGCATAATTCACGGAACCCAGAACCGTAGGGATCTTATTTAGACTTGCTAACACCGACCTGCTCCCCAATCTGTAACATTTATAATAAATACAAGCAAATAGTGCAATACAACTCCAATCTAACCCTTGTTACATAATTTGTCAACATACCTGCCACAGGTGAAGAGTGCCATAGTTTATTCGTAGATAATTATTAAACACTTTCGTAGGCTTCTGCAAGAGATGTGAAGTGTAAAGATTATTCCAAAAACGAATATATTGCAATAAAAACAAACAAATTACGCTCACCACTGAGTCTAACGAATTGACGAATTGCAATCAATTTGACAGTCAGTCTTGACAGGGAGTTTTTTTTCTTTTTTTACTTTCTCTCACTATAGTCATTTTTGCCAATATTTATCATGTGAAATTGTCATCAATATTGTGTTACTAAATTAATCACTAACAAAATAACTGAAAAAGGTTTATGTAAACTAATTGTTAATTAACTATGAGTTTTAAAGCAATAACATAATTTTAATCAGTCAGCCACACCAAATTTTATGTTCATCTTGTGGCACCACTATCATTAACATTTTAAACAATAATCAGAACACGACCGACCTTGCGCTCTCAAATTACGTTCCACTTTACGGCGATGAATCAAGCGCAAATCTCAAATAGTTAAAATGTATATCAAAGTACTGTAGGTACATTATTTCGATAATTTATTAGATTATCGTCTTTTTTTCTTGTCGGTGGAGTAATCGCTACATTTTTTATTTAAAGAAAATGACACCTGCAGTAGTTCGAGTAAACTCGAGTAAACTATTTGAAAGAAACGTAAATGTCAGATGTCATGGGGAAAATGGAAAAGACGATTTTCTTAGTGTGAAAGGAGAATTCAAAATTCTATCACGATTCACAAATATTGAATTAAATGTTTCGTTTGATCGTTTTAACAGCATTGTCAGCTGCTTTGAAAGGCAACTACAGCACAGTTACTGCGGCCATGGTTGTTCAAGCTGTTGACTTCGAAATATTTGGCCGGGTCCAAGGAGTATTCTTTCGAAAGGTTTGTTGTAATTATAAAGTATTATTTTTGAAGAATTTATTTCAAGTTCATAACGTATTAAAAAACATTACTACTTAGTTGTTATTATCTTTATCGTGGGAACCTCAAACCGACAATGTTTGAGTGACTAAATAAAAGAAAATGATGATGATGTTTTAAATTCTCCTCTCGCAGGTCTGCTGGAAGAGATTTCTTTTGTGAAATAAGCAGTACCTTTGTACTTTGTTCTCCTATTTTTAATGTTTGCTGTGTCTTTTCTTGTGTGTACATAAATGATTAAATAAATAAATAAATAAGAAGTAAATTCTAAAAATAAGTCACAAACTTCCGTGAATTAATCTTTCACAATTGCTAAAGTTGATCAAATAATATTAAAAAACGATTGAGGGTGCTACTTACATTGTCGCTTAGTATAATCACAGTTTTACAATCCATTGTAAAATTGTGGTATAATGTTGGCCAAAACTTCTTTTTATTACAACAAAACTGTACAGACTAGTAAGTACAATATAGAATAGTGTTAATAAATCTTATATAAATGCAGTCATCAATTTTATTGTTATTCTCATAATGAATAGTTTTAAAAAATGTGTAATTTATTTATTGTATTGTGTATACTTATTTCATATTTATACTTAATTAGAGCTAAGCATTTTACCCACTAAAATTTTCTAGTCATTACATGAATATAAATAATGGAATTTCAAAATGTAAAATCTCGTGGTTCTTGAGCCACTAGCTAAGATTTTTTTTTTTTTTTTTTTAATTTCAAAATCTATTATGCTCATAGGTGTTTTGTTTACAATAAACAAAGGACTGTAAAAGGTGCCTTTATAGATGGATTGTAAGTAGAATATCAAAATAATAACATAAATTGTTTATTTCCATAAAAACACTTCCATTGGTCCCAAACTAAGCTAGTGTCTTAGGCACCTTTTGGTGGTAGTTTGCAACATTAAAACGGGTGTTGTGCTAACATACATTTTGAATTAAAATGTTTACTAAGTCAAACAAAAGAATACAAGAAACATAAAAATATTTAGTCATCATAATCGCTTGTAATGAGACTCTTAAAATTGCTATACAAAATTCATGAATTCTAGCACAATAAAATAAAATATTTTATAGATAATTCTAAAGATAAATGATTAGTCAACTCAGCCAGCCAACTGCTAGAGTCCTCCTCAAGGTGTACCACAAACAAAATAGAAAGTGTTTGTTAAGACTAAAAATTAACTTAAAAAAATGTTCTTTTTAAACCTTCTTTCTTCATACTATAACCTTCTTTGATGTTCTATAAAACTATTTTGAATATAATCTTGTCAGGATGACATTACACTTGAAGTATCTGTCATAGAGTTTGCATAAAATATATCCAAATAAATTAGAAATATAACGGGCTGTGTTAAAAGTTCGGTAAAAAATCCAGCTGCAAGAAGCACTATGGCGTTACAATCGATTGACTTTGAAGTCTATGGAATCGTTCAGGGTGTATATTTTCGGATGGTAATGTAACCTTACCTTACTTTACTACTTAATATACCAGCAATCAGGCTAGTTGGATTGCAGAAGATTGTTGTTCCATGCATAAATGTGGTTCAGTTCTGCAACAAGTTATATTCTGGAGCCAAAGCCAAAATGTATGAATGGGAATAGTTAGGTTGATTGTAATTATTACCTTATTGGATACTAGCAACAGTATTCTATGCTGGTTGCAGCTGCCGCAGTGGTTTCAGGAAGAAAATCGTTAGTATGTAGTTTAGAGAGGAGGCCTCCTCTTAGAATGAGAAGGGTTAGGCCTTAGTTCATTTTGTATAATTATTATTAAAAGCCTATGTTGTCTCACTCCTGGACAAAGGCTCCTTTGCCTCAACTTCTCGCGATCTCGCACTGTTTATGGCTCATCTTGATCATATCTGGACAAATTTTGCCTTGATTTATTATTTTACTACATTACAACTATTTTATATCTTATGTTAAAACTAAACGTTACCAAAAAAAAAAATAAGCTCCAGGTTTTCTTTCTTTTAATTTAAGAGCTTAGGTCTTGTCGGTGGAGCAATTGCCAATCCAGTGTTTACATATGGACTATAACACAGTAGCTATCCATCTACAGTAGAATCGCGCGTTTTCGCGTTCGTTATTCACTTTTTGTTATGCAAAAGGTAGCCAACGAAAATTGTCTCAAAAAATAGCTAGTGTAATGTTTAAACAAAGCTGTGTAGGTACTTTAAAGAAGCACAAGCTACTTATAGATTAGCGATCCTAAAGGAATTCTGCCGAGATCTAACCTACCTAGTAACTACGAAGGTTAAATGCTTAAATTTTAAAACCTACATGCTTAAAATAATAATAAAATTACCGAAGTTTTAATATATCATAAATATTATGTAACTAATATAATTCATAATCTCATGAAAATCTATTATGTAGGTATCTACATGAAAATAGATAAAAAACATTAATTGCATGGAAATACATAAAAGATTATTAATTGCATGAAAATACATTAAAACCAGGTTTACGCATTCCATTGAGCAATAAACAGTTCATATTAATTTGAATCTCGTTATTTATTCATGAATAATTTATTGGGAGTCCGATTATGTAAAATTTGCAGATAAATGTGGCAGATTACGATAGTAATAAAACACCTACTTGCATTAGATTTTTATAATTTAGGTATATCGCGTTTCATTTAACGACTTCCTTGCGATATTTTCACAATATTTTGTTTCGAAATACTTAGTTTGTTTTCACGTCATTGCAAAAATTTACAAGAATAGAAACTATATTTTTTGTCATTGTTTAAAAATTATCTTTAGGTAGCAAGTCCACCTCTAAGAAGTCTTCTGTGAAAATTGTCTGACAGCCTGCCCTATAGTATTTTGCAAAATATGTAAACTGCGTAAACTTGCAAATGTAAACTGCAGTTTGCACATGAAAGGATAATCTGTAGGACATTTCTCGCAAAAAAATTCCTGCAGGTGGAAACATGGCACTGTACAAGGCAAAAAGTACTCCATTTCCACCTATAGGAGAGAAGTGACAACTCAAATCCTTCATAGTGCTATGAGAGATAACACCGATCTTAACGCATATACCAAAGTCCGACAGGCTTCGACCCGCCCGGTGATATCACCTCGCCTGGTCGAAGAATGGAGAAACGAAATGTATCGTTCCTCCATAGCAGTGTTATTATTAGAGCACAGTTAGATTCTGCTGCCCATCCTCTGGATATAATTCCTAGTTTCCTTAATTGTCTCTTACGAAATCCACAGAAAACGAGCCGGGCAGATATTTTTTGCCGGGAATTCCATTAGATCGAAAGTTTTCTACAACATATCCTATGCCTACTGTTACTGTTAGCCTTTATCATCCCAATGTTCAGCAAAGGCCTCCTCCATGACTTCTTTCTTCCTGTTCAGAGCCAGTGTAGACCATTCCTTATTCCTTTTATCCAGCTCGTCTTTCTATCTCTCCATCCTATGCCTATTTTATGTTATTTATTTGTTGTCTACAGTACACGAAGGAGCAAGCAGAAAAGCTAGGTCTTCGAGGGTGGTGCAAGAATACGGTGCAAGGAACCGTGCTCGGCCATGTGCAAGGTCCGTCTGAGAAAGTGGAGTCCATGTAAGTTATATCTTAGTTATAATGCCGGGTGGGAAATGGATCTCTTTAGCGTTGGTCTGCACTCTGCAGTCTATAGGAGAAGGAACTCCAGAGAGATAATCATCATCAGCATTGATTTGCTATATATCTAGGAGAAGAATATTTCGAAATCTAATGTTTAGTATGATTTAGAGAGCTGAGCAGTCCTACGTTACCTAAAGTGCGTCTCTAGCGATGCGGAGTCTTTTCCCAACCAAGTTTGACTCTTCTAAGTCTAACGTATAAAGCCGATGCGCCGTTACATTTGTTTTCGACTTCCGTGAAGCGTGAATGATGGTGTTAACTTTCGATATCGGGATATCTTGAATCTTTGTCAGAGCCCGAGAATTTAGTCCTAGCTTAAAACATTGATTTCAGTCTGAATAACCGATATAAGGTATATGTATTATAGAAACGGGATTTAAACTACAAACAGCCAAGCTGTATTTCGGTAAGACAAAATTCCAATTTCATACCCTCTACAAGATAGTAAATATTTCAAAGATCGTTAATAAATTGTGCAATAAATTCATTTCAATACCAATCCAATTATAAATGTATGGTTTGGCTGCCTATCAAAGGCCAAACCATACATTCGGAATTGGATGAAATTATATATCTCTCGAATCCTCCTTTTATTCATCCGCGAATAGAATATGATAGTATAGATCTTTATTTCATGTAAACCAAATACAGGCACTTCTGAAAATTAAATGACGAGACGAGTGAGAGTAGGTCCTATGGAGAATAACCGGCAAGAAACTCCACGTAAACGTATAAAAAGTTCCTTAAGATTACTGTAGAGTATAAATAATATTTATTATTTTGCTGTCCAAAATTTCAGGCATTGTAGAGATAATTTGAACCGAAAAAATGCAATCAAGAATTTCCATAACACCATGCGGCGATCTCAGTCTCAAGTCTAATGGATTTGTAATTAACACGCTCGCTCTATTTTTACCTTCACGATTAATATAGCCGCCGCAAGAAACTTTGCAACTCGTAATGAATCCAAACCACGATTCATTACACAGTGAGACCGTTAGACCAGCATGCAAATTAGAAAAGTCCTCGGGGCTTTATAATTAGTTTTCTTGTAACTTCGCGAAATTCCACTGTCTTCCACTTTCCAGGATGCAATGGTTGAAGACCACAGGCAGCCCTAGCAGCCAAATAGAAAAAGCCGAGTTTAGAAATCAAAAGCCTATCGAAGAATATACTTTTCAGGATTTTGACATCCGTCGAGATGAGTAGGTAACTTGCTCAACGTTTTCATGATTATTGCGATATAAAAGTGTATTTCCCATATCCGTCCTGTGGTATTAGTAATTTATTATGTTTTTGCTTCAAAGTTAAATAAACTGAACGTAACTGCAACTCTGGAATATTTTTTCATTACAACCACAACATCCGCACATTAAAATTATTAAAGTTAATTAATTATGGCGTATACAACATGGCAAATGGAACAAAAACTCGACAGGAATTTTTAATTACATTTAGCTCTCGCGTCAACCTTCATCTCGTGAATGTGCAGAAAACAAAAGCTTATATCTCCCGAGACCGTAATAAAAAGCCTCCACTTACTCATTACTCCAGTATTCAGTAAAAACTCTCAGCTCGCTGTAAATTCCATTTCATCAGACGCTGGTGCCACTCTAAGAAAATCTAATGTTGCCCCGCAAAGGACGAAGAGGTCTAACGTCTATTTTACCAAAATAAATCTAATTTGGTGAAGGTGGAGCACACAGATAGTGATAATATATCTGCAAAATAAACAAGCCTCCGCATTACATATTCTACTGAATACGCGATTTGTCACTCAGTATCGACTTACGAAAATAACGTCGAACTTGATGGATCCTACAGGTGGTTTGTTTCATAGTTTCAGTATCTATTCTTGTTTTATTGAGTTATTTTTGTACTAAGCTACAGGTTATATTAAAATACCTTTGTCACTCGAGGAGGTTGAGCTTGTAATATTTGACATGCGAGAAATGTGGAGGAATTTATTTAAAATAATGTGTTGGGGTCGCTGGTTGAATGAAAAAGTTTCTCCTAAAAGATGTGCCTTGGGACACATCCCATCAACGCTTATAAGACTTTCAAGGTTTATTCTCTGTTGGATTTTATACGAACATTTTGATGTGAGGTGACTGATTACTATAACTCACAACGTCATAATATGTGAGCATGAGCATTCGAACACCTATATGTGCAGCAACGCCTGGTCATTATACGAACCAAATTGTATAACAATAACGATTTATTAAGTTGATAAAAGAGCAACGCAAATATTACATTCCGTCGAATCAAAGAATTATATACCATCTGTTAGCTAACAATAGACGTCGACCTTGAAGGCTTTTACGGAGGAGTTTTCCCTCGAAAGGGTAGGAAATAATTACGTTCGAGTCAGTAACCCGGGCGTGCGTTATTGATGGGCTCGCGCGGCGGCGCCGAGACGCGCGGTAAGTGGGTCAGGGAGGAGCGAGGGACGCGCAGTCGCTCCGACACTGCGCCCTCAACCCTCAGCCATGGCGGACGCGCCGCCCGAAGTTCTCGAGCTCAACGTGGGCGGCGTGCATTACGCCACGACGCGCGACACGCTGCTCCGCGAGCCCGACTCGCTCCTCGCGGCCGCGCTTCAGGACCCCGACCACCCACGCGACGCCCGCGGACGCATTTTCTTCGATCGCGACGGTGTTCTCTTCCGTTATGTTTTGGATTATCTCCGAGACGGCGGCCTCGTTCTTCCGGAGTGCTTTAGAGAACATAAACGGCTGACTCGTGAAGCAAAGCACTACAGACTTGCGGGACTGGAAAACGCGGTCCGAGAGTCCGATCCGCGTCCACCGAACCGCGAAAAGGGGTGCATCACCGTCGGCTACCGAGGCAGTTTTGCGTTCGGCCGCGACGGACTCGCCGACGTTAAGTTCCGGAAGTTATCACGAATCCTCGTCTGTGGCAAGGTGAATCTTTGCCGAGATGTGTTCGGAGAAACCCTCAACGAATCTCGAGATCCAGATCACGGTCTGGCTGACAGGTACACGTCTCGTTTCTTCTTAAAGCACTCGTTTATTGAACAAGCTTTCGACATGCTGCAAGAGAACGGTTTCAAGCTGACTGCGAGCTGTGGTAGCGGCACCGCTGGTGGAGCGGCCGAGCTCAAACCTGGAGTGGATTCAGAAGAAAATCGTTGGAATCACTACAACGAATTTGTATTCACCCGCGAATAAATTCTGCGTCCACCCAGAATGTGATGTGATAATCATCTGCTGGTGATCGGAGTGATGCTTAATGGTAATATTTCAATCGTTAGAAGAATGTTTAAGAGCATTATTTTCGTAATGCATCTCTCTTATATTCTGAGATAGAAGTAATGTAACTTTGAAGTTCTTGTAAGTCGTTCGCAATATTTGCGTAACCGGATAAAGCTTAAAATAAACTTTTTTGTCATTGTTAAAATGATTTCCATGTCCGTCGATCGTCTTAAATGATTTAATGAGGATGATGGATTTCAGTAATATGCCGTTGAGTAATATGAAAAAGTTCTAGTGAATAAATGTTTGATTATTATTATGTAGATAATGAAACGTAAATTGTAATCATGTAACAAATAGCTAGTGTTAAATGTAAAAATATAAAGTATAGTAGTTAATTACCTCCTTTAGGGATAATTTCGTGTACTGTGTACCTATTTCTATCGAGTTTTTCAAATTATTTTAGAATCAATTTATTAAATTAATGATTTTTAATAATGTATTTTGGAAATACTGCGTGGGCCATCGTTTTTGATAAAAAAAGTATGCCAAATTATGATATAATCGTTTGTATAACGAATTTGATATAGTAGCTCTGAGTTACGACATCATTTGTTGGATATTTTATAATTTACTATACTACCAGGTACGATTGTATCGAGTGATGTGTTGTGATGACTACGTTTTCCCTTACTCTTCATGTAGCTTTAAGAAAAATAGAATTCAAAAGTGTATAAGTCATTGCAAAATGAGCGCGTGTGAAATGTACCTTAAAAAATAGTGAGTAATAGTTGAAAAAATAGTACATCTCGAGGGAATATAAGAATCTAGCGAGAGCATAGGAACGAGAAACTTTTATGTAGGTAACAACTTAAAGACGCAATTATGACTTGAGAAATATTGAGCTCTTCAAAGTAAAAGTTCAGAAAATATTGTCGCGCGCACCGGCGAAGTTTCTATCGTTAGCATACGAATTTGTTTAACTACTATATTGTTCAAATTTTCTTTACTATATTGTTGCATTCCTCAGTTTCTTAAAGTTGCTATGTCGAATTTAAGCGATCGCAGCCATATCATTAGATTACCTAGATATTTTAAGCTGAACTTCCATATTATCTTCCCGCTTAAATAAAGGTAGCCATAATCCGTACCTCAATATGGATTTTAGGGTTCAAAACCGATACAAAGGGTGTGCTAAATTTTGTTGTGTGGGAGAGTCAAATACTTGTAATAGTAAAGTATCAACATAAAGCAAGTATGTCGTTGATTATGCGCTTAAAATTATAGATAAATAGATTCGCCATTATAATAATTAGCTGGTTGTAAGTTCAACAATCCTTAGTTCTTTAAAAGAAAATACATTTCTGAAATATTATTTCTACTGGTAAAATATAATTTAGTTAGCACAAAACTTCATAGATTTACATATATTACTATTGTTTATGTAACACAATACATTATTTGCCGAAAACATTATTATGTTATGTTCTCCGTAACTAAAATGTATTAAATTTCTACTATAAGTTGTTCTTTTAATTCGTTAGTAATATTGTAAGTAAACTTATATTTTTATTAAAAAATCATTTAAGTAACTGAAATCAATATACTTAAGTAGAGTAATATACCAAGTTATGTTAGAGAAGAGTATTTATTGTGTTTAGAACGATTGGTTAATGTTAGAAACATTATTAAATATTATTTATGTAATATGTAACACATTTAACTTTATCTGATGGACTCTTTAAGGGTTCGCCATGATTGTTATTATAATTTAATATTTTCTAATTATTTGTCTGGAGGAAAAAACAGTGTTGGACCTGGACTCGATTACTATTGTAGGATTTCTAAAAGAATAGTTTTGAGAATAAATTTAGTTAAAAAATATTTTTTTTATTCTTCACAACTTTTCCTCCCATTATCCACTGACTTAATTAATGAGAGAAATAAGAAGAGAAATTTTTGTACTGCGCGCACGGAGGAGTGTGAGTTTTGGCATAGTTAAAGTTTATATGGAGAAGGAGCGCAGAAAGCTAAAATTACGGTCGAATTTCGATCTCTAGGCGACTACTTATAGTACAACTAATTGTTCCGTGCGGGGATCGAACCCGCGACACGTAGCGCAGAAGGCCAATCGCTTAGCCACTGCGCCAACCGTATCGTCGTTTATTATACAATTACTCGCCTGTTGCGCATCCAGATGAAAACTTTGTTCGTAAGAGCCTCGCTCGTTTCATTTTTCAGGAAATGTTAAGAATAGCGTACATTACTTCGAATATTTCCCTAAAAAGATTTTTACTGAAATATTCGTTATCCTTATGCGTCTTTTATTTCACGCCCTAATATTTGAGAAGGTCGGGCAGTAGCGTTCACTGTTCTCTACAGTATCGTTAAACAAGTTTACCAATGTATCCTACTAAGGCCCAAGTTCACCGACGAAAACGACAGTTTACCCATATAAAAATTCATGTCAAACGGCTGTTTGTCGATTTGGAAGTGTGTGAGTGGTTTATTTATAAGCAGATTTTTATGCGTATTTTTTTGTGTTTGTTACGCGTTTAATCCGCCAACTGAAAACCGATTAAAAAAAAAAAAAAACAAAATTGTTTGAATGGATACCTACTCTCCAAGGTGGTCCCATTTAAATTTGGTGAAGATCTGATGAAGACCTTCGGAGATAAACAATGGAACTCTTGAATGAATAACAATATTTATCACTCGCGATTGCTGTAATCGCATTTTTATGTACTTACCTATTGTTTATGCCACTCAAAATACAAAAATAAAATAAACTTTAAAACAAGTAAAAACCGACTTCAGAAAACTAAAAAGTATAAAATAATTTTCTTAAAAAGCTTAACAGCTTCTGAAGTCGGGGCCTTTAACTCTTCAATGCACCTAGCTTGGCAGTGGAACCGACTTCAGAAGCTGTTAAGTTTTTGTATTAATTGTATTTTGAAGTCGGTTTTTACTTTTTTCAAAGTTTATTTTATTACATATTTATCATTTTACACAACTTTTATAATGGAATCAACTCTGCAATCATGAAAAAATATCAACTGTTCCATACATTTTGCCCCAGTTTCGGTACCTATCCACTTTTGTATGGAACAGCTGCTTTTTATTTCTCGATTACAAAGTTCATCCAATAATTAAAGCTGGGTAGAATTTTAAGCAGAGATCGCCTTTAATTATTAGTTTTGATAATAAAAAATTGTGTTGTACTTGTATGCTATGGCAAAAATATGCAGTCGTTAAACATTTTTCAGTTCATAATAAAATTCAATCTCGGATACGTTTCATATCTCCCATTATGTATCAGAATACACTAGAAAATAAAAGCTTTTCCAGTACCACTACATAGTATAAAACGAAGTCGCTTCCCGCTGTCTGTCTGTATGCTTAGATCTTTAAAACTACGCAACGGATTTTGATGCGTTTTTTTTTAATAGATAGAGTGATTCAAGAGGAAGGTTTATATGTATAATACTTTCATATTTAATGTAAGGATAGTAGAGAAACTGCATCTGTGCGAAGCCGGGGACGGGTCGCTAGTAGAAACTTAACAAAAGAACCAAGGAACAATAGCTACATGAATACAAAACAAACTGATTGCTGGACCATATTAACTGTAGGAATCTGTTAGATTTTACTGATACCTATTGAACTATAGTCCATCGCAAGAATTACAATAATGTGTAGACTTCTATTTTATGAAGCTGACTGCTATTTCATTATTATTTTTGGCAAATGTCTCTCTCAGGCCATTTCTGTGTAACCGGACGGGGCGGAAGATTGCTCGTCATTATCATAATAGAAAATTATAGAGATGTGAACTTGTTGATCAACAAGTTCATCTCGATAAGTTTTTTTTCTAATTTTACTTTCAAGCGAGGCATAAATCGGACGTTTTCTAACATCGACCCTAATACCTAAATTTAAAATCTGTTCACTCCTAAGTCGATCATCGCGACGATTAAATAAGGTAGGGTGCAAAGGATTGTACCCTTGTCATCCCTCTTTAGGATACAAGTCTGATTTATGCGCCAGTTGTCCAATGATACGCTGGGATAAAAAGAATCACACTATACTATAATTTCGTACAACAACATTCAATGCTCGGACTTCGGTTTCCTAGAAACGTATTTTAGGATAAAGTTAGAAATGTTTGTTCAAAACATTACCTATGCCCGCCGCTGTTTTGTTTTCAATACTTTTAGGTAATGTTCAACCTAGCCTTTTCCATTTTGAACCCCAAACAAAAAAGAGGGGTGTTTTATGTTTGTAGTGTGTATCTGTGTATCAGTGGATATGTGTATCTGTCTGTGGCATCGTAACTCCAAAACGGATGGACCGATTTCAATGCAGTTTTTACTTGAAGGCTAGTTTAATCGGGTATCATCTTAGCTTTGTTTCATGAAAATCTGTTCAGCAATTCAAAAGTTACAGCTCTTTTTCTAGTTGAAGTCGGGGGTTTTTGACGGTTAGGTTAGGGAAATTTTGCTGAAAAGAATTGATCCTACTCAATACTACACAACTTTTATATTCAGGCATATTATTTATTTGAAGAGGTAGGGTACTGAGCCGCTATTTCACTGCGACCTGCGAAGATCTGTTGTGACGAATAGTTTATAATATATAATCAGGCATGTGAATTAGCCTACAGGATGATGCTGCCGATCCTCCACCTGATTGAAGACATCATTTACTCGCCTCTCACAGCACCAAGAGAAGAGGAAAGGTGGCCTATTCTTACGCAAGAGCCGCTAAGGTAAGTAGCACCTCAAACAGGCTCTACCCTGAAAAATATATAATTATTTATTGCCAAGGGAAGGATTCGTAATAAGTGAGATCGATAGGTTGGAGTGTGACCTACGCAGTAAAAGAGTTGACCTTTTTCTGTTAATATTTTAGAAGGTAAAGTGAAACTTATGATTTTGTTGACAATACGGTATTGGATTTAGAATGAAGGGAACTTTTGGTAAAAAAACAATGAAGGTAGGTACATTTTACATGAGTAGACTACGGCCAATATTAGTACCTTGAATCACGAATGATCAAAGTAACAATTTGGTCAAACTCGAGTTCAGTGCATTTTCGCTTAATTGGGACCATTATCTATGTTTTTGTAAAACATTTCAATAATCTAACTGCATTGTTTCCTGATGAAAATTTCATATCAATTCGACACGTAAGATTTGTAAGAATAGTTGGATGCGTTTAGCTCCATATCTCGAATCAAATTAAAAAGGTAAATTAGATCAAGTGATCTAAGTTAGTATATAAATGGAATCGGATTAGCCATTTATTAGGTGTTTAGGACATAAGGTCATCTGTGATTAGTGATTACTGACATTGTCCTCTCTTTTGGGCAATAAGTAAAGGTATCTACACAACATTTGACTACTAATAAAAAGATGTTCTGTAAAATAAATCAAGATATTAATTTCTATCGAAAAGAAATCGCGTGATGTTAATCTACTTGAAACACTTCTTCGTGAAGTAAGTTGCGAATTTTTCATTGCCTAGTTTCGTATCTCATCTTAAAAGGACATTGTAAGATTGTGTATTTTGTTTATATTTTGCTTTTTCCTTCCTTGCAAGGGTTTAGATGCAAATCAATAGATAATAAAGCCATCAGATTAACAAGGAGATAGTTATTTATTATAATTACTCGCGGAGATAATTATTATTTTATGACAGAACCTACTCATAATAGAGTCTGACGATGCCTCTGCCTATTCGGGAATTCAGACATGATGCTACATTACGGCCTTATAATTTATTGCTTCGGTTAGTCCTTGAGAAAAAATGTTAAGCTTTTTAGTATATATATAGGTAGTCTGTGAGAGGTAGGTACTTTCTGTAGGCCTACGTTCCTATTTATATATATACGCTCACATCACAAGCAAAACTTCAATCCCCTAAGGTTTATATATAAAATCTACTAGCCTGCAAGGTTCATTGGACTAATGTCCCTTTGATCGTTAACTCTAAGCGAATGTTTACCTAAAATTATAACAGGCCCCGTCTAACCTATTACCCCACAAGCGTATTGAGTTTACCTCAGTAAGCAATTTATGTCCTTGAGAGGTCACGGGGGTTTAAAAAAAGTGTATTAAGGGTAGACAACCACTCGACGGCATCGCACGTGCTGCCGCACGCCACGGATTTCGGATTGCTTATCATGGATTCTCGTCGATAAATGGCTACCCCGGGTTATCAGCATTTTGCAACAAAGCAAATCGAAAAACGCGGTGCGTGTGTGTCTTGCAGATACAATCTACACGTAACTCCAAATATCTAAGTCTTTTTAACTCCTGACAAAAAAGAGGAGTGTTATAAGTTTGTAGTGTGTATCTGTCTGTGGCATCGTAGCTCCAAAACGGATGGACCGATATCAATGCAGTTTGAATCGAAAGCTAGTTTAATCGGATATCATCTTAGCTATGTTTCATGAAAATCTGTTCAGCCGTTCAAAAGTTACAGTTCTTTTTCTAGTTGGAGTCGGGGGTTTTTTACGGTTAGGTTATGAATATATAACACAGCTTTATAATGTTTAGTTCAGTGTATTAGTAGTACATGGAAGTACCTACGATAAGTGCATTACCAATATTATAGAAGAGAAAGAGGCAAAAAGAAAAAGAGGAAGACCAAGATGAAACTACATTGATCAGCTGAAAGAAAAAGATAGATAATATAGAAACATCTATATCTATAAAGATTTAAAAGATTTGGCATTGGATAGGACTGGATGGAAATTTCTACACCGACAAGTGCTTAGCGCTTAAATTTTGGATGGATGGAAGTACCTAATAAGTACTTCGCAACATTAGTTCAGAATCATCACTTGGTTCCATAATTACCTATGTCTATTTCAAATCTGGAGCGTCTGCTCATAATGTTTAAGCGACTATGGCGAATAGCTATCTCTGAAGATTTTTATCTTTTCAGTTCTTAGTATTCTTCTTGCAGATTGTTAATGGGCTATTATAACAATAGCCGGTGATAAAAGCCATCATGAAACGTTGTAAATAACCGAAATATAGGTGGAAGCCGGCCCGAATAGATTAGGTTTGGTAATGGCTTAGACCTTTATGTGATATTTATATTCCTAACGTACATAGGTAATCAAAGGAATGGGAGTTTTTAGTCTCACACGAAAGCACTAGATAATGTTTTTTATAGTAGATTTTCTTTGAAATGGATATCGGGTTTTCACGATTGGTTGGTACCGTATATGATTTAGGTACTGGGCCTTACGGGAGTAAGAACTCCAGTAAGGCCCAGTAAATGATCAGTTAGTCAGTGAATGGTAAGATGAGGCCCACCGTTACTTGGTAGTTTAAAGATATTATGTTTTATAATCTCGACCTTAAACCTGGTAAACCACCAATCATAGCGAGGCGAGGCTAACGATTGAGAATGTTTTATTCTCAGTGCAATATAGTTACACGTAGTCGGCTATAAGTTTTTATGACTTCATTTTATTGCGAAACGAAAAAGCTCAGCGAATCTAAAGCAAATAGTCTTGTATTTATCAATATTGAATCTTAGCTCTGTGATGTAGAGTTTAAAAGCTAAATAAATATTGGTTATGAAAGATGTATATCTACTGGTATATTGTATACAATTATTAACTGCTAAGTAGGTATATCGGCGAATGTTGAAAAGCTGTACACTGGGAGTTTTCCTAGAATTTCCATTGAAGTATTTTGGTGGTATTTATATTATATACACTAGGTACATAATAGGTATATACAGGATATTTCTTTATGGAGTGCGGAAAATTTGCAGTATATCAGTGTCCGTTCCCGAATGCAACCGCAGAACAAAATTTCAATCCAAAACAAAATAAAAATTTGATTTTGTATGGCTTGCGCTAGTAAATTATGCGTGTCCCCCATACTAAGTCGAATTTTCGTTTTGTTAAGTGTATCCCAATACTGCGGTTGCATTTAGGAACAGAGACTTAATCACTCTACAAATTATGCGTATGCATAAAGAAATATCCTGTATTTATATTCCATATCTGTTTATTCATAGAAAGCGTTCAAGGGTACGATAGATGGACCCCCAGCTCGCAAGTCATTCTCGACCCTAATAACAAAAAGTTTCAAAGTTTTTTGACGCAAAGGCTCTATTTGTCATAAAGTGTTATCGCGTGTAGAAAAGTAGGTAAAACTATGGTAAAACTTGGCGCCTCAGAATAATGACATTGTTCTGAGCTTGGCGCTCAACCTTTTTTAGAGACCGCAAATGTGTGGCAAATGGGGCATTGGATTTTAAACTCAATTTTAGGTAGGTAAAAGAGAGTCGAATTTTAAAATATTCTTGAAAATGGAACTATTAAAAGCGGGTCCAGTTGAAAATCAGCCCCGGGCTATGTCTGGCATACGTTGAACTGAACCTTTTTGGTGCAGCCGTGAGGCCCACATGATTGTGGTATATCCATAGGGTGAACTGAACCTTTTTGGTGCAGCCGTGAGGCCCACATGATTGTGGTATATCCATAGGGTGAACTGAACCTTTTTGGTGCAGCCGTGAGGCCCACATGATTGTCGTATATCCATAGGGTACCTATATGCTACATATTATATACTTTATATAATATAATAATATCTAAGTATGTGATGATCTTAATTTTTGTGTTATTTTTTTAAATTTATGTTCTTATTGCTTTTGTTTTCTTTTTTCTTTAATTTTTTTGCGCGTGGTACCTTAATTGTGCATCCAAATATATATATTTTTTCTTTCTTTCTTTCTTCTGGTAACTAAGCAACCAATTTGAAAAATAAAGAAAATCCTCACAAGAGTTTGAAATCAGTACTGCATGCAGCATTATGCCATATTATGCCGAGCTGAGGCACACATTACAACATTGAACTCTATTTCAAATCTCTTCGCTAGGTACATTGTATAAAATAAAGTCGCTTTCCGCGTCTGTCTGTCTGTATATCCGCTAACTGCTTCTAAACCACGCAACGGGTTTTGATGCGGTTTTCACTATCATTTTGAGAATTTCTTCCGGAAGGTTTCTATGTATAATAATTTCCTATTTAGTGTAAGGATAGTTCAGAAATTGCACCCGTGCGAAGCCGGGGACGGGTCGCTAGTTAATAATATTCGCAATTATATAATTATATTATTAATATAGTAAAATATATCATAGGTAACATGTGCCCGCTAGGGTAGGTACTACTTGGTTTGTGATGTCTAATAAATATATTTTCTTTCTTTTATCGGTAATAGTACCTATAGCAATACCTAACCTTATTATAGTTAGTATACTTAGTTGCAACTATCCCAAGTGCAGAATCGTGTTACGTCGGTAAGAGTAGTCTAAGCTTGGAGTTAAACCGACAGTAGGTACCTATATCTGTCCATTTTTATTTTGTTTCCACTGAGCAGAACTTTGTGTAGAGGTAAGTAAAGTAAATCTAGGAAAGTCACACTAAGGCCCAAATTCACCGACAGTATAACAGACGATTAGAGCGAAATCAAAGTTTTAAACATTAATTTTTGTATGGGTAATCGGCCTACTACTTTTTAAATATCTGTTAAATTATCAGTGAACATGGCCCTAAGAACATCAGCAAAACAGTACCTAGTTTAAATTAAACTAAATGTAGTAACATATGTAATTATAAGATGGTACGGTATGAAGACCACAATGCATCCTGCTGAAAATATTGAACAGTAATGCTACGAAATGAGATATTACCCTACCAGAATTATCTGTAATATATGTAAAGATATTTAAACGGCTATCTGCGAATTGCGATGCATCACTCTGGTCCCGTTCAAAATGTATTTTTCTCTATAAAATAGATTATTAATGAGTAGGTAGATAATTATCATCATTCTTTGGGTTATAAAGAGTTAAGAGTTTCCATAATACAAGGTCCTACGTTTCTAGTCCCGGTCCCTTTAACGGGTTATTCTACTCATCATTATGAACAAATTTTCCTGTAGGACCAAGACAGAAATCGTGAAAAATTATCTGCTCGTAATATTGAATTATTTTTTGTAATTTCAGTAGATATTGGTTCAATAATAAAAAGTTGTTCATAATGATGAGTACAAAAACCCCTTGAAGGGATCGGGACTAGAAAGGGTGGACTTTATTTATTAATTTAATTTGATCCCAAAGAATTTAACGACAATTACAGTTACAGCACTTTTGATGGCACGATCATAACCCACAATTACGGAGAATTTTCTACAAACTCCTAATACAACTACGAAGACAGTGTATAATTTTGGTAATTAAGATTTCGGACTAAAAGTAAATTAACATAATATATAATTAACTAATTTGGTACGTAAACCTAGCCAGACTTTACAGAACCACATATAATTTGTTATTCTGAAAAATGTTTTAATGTTAAATCTTTGCATTTTACATGTGGATCTAAAGTTTTCGCGTAACTTTTCAGACAGCCATTTCGAGTAGGTACTTAGCAAGCTAATGTACTTACCTATACCACGCTAATTAATTATAACGAATATCTACCTTCTTAGGTATTAAAATATTAGGTAATAATTACTAAGCTTCTCATTCCGCGAAGAGGCCCGTGCCCAGCAGTGGGACAGTAATGTAATGGGCTGGATTTATTTTATTTACCTAAGCTTAAGATAATCTTTCAGTCTGGACCTGACCACTTAGATTCTCTTCACCTGGGTGAAGCATCAGATACTTACCCTGTGCTCAAACTAGGGTTGCCAACCATACTGTTAAAAACAGTATCTATTAAACTTTATTTACCTTTTGAATACAGTGTACTGTTCAACAATTAATAAAGTACCTATCCAAAATACTGTTTTTTCATGGCTCTATTTGTCATCGATGATGAGATTTATATTCAGACGTACCTACCTATTACAGTTCCAAAAAATAACAAAATGGAAGACCCAGACTTTCTTGCTCTGAATACTGGCGAAAAGTGAAAGTTTCTTTCTCCTTATTATTTTTTATAAATAAAGTTGGCAACCCTAGCTCCTAACCCTAGCTGATGAAAGGTACCCTACTTCAGTCATGATTATTTCTTTACTTCACCTATTTTTTAATTAACCTTTAGGTTGTGGATGTCACGTCACGAGGGAAACAAACCCATCCTTAATTTATTTACCTCTCTCTATACTTATAGTTAACTACTTAAGCATTATAATTGTATGCTTACGAAGCAGAAGGCAAGAAATGGTGCCAAACCACCAAAGCTTAGCCCGTTTTGACCAAGCCTTCTATCTTATCAAGGCTAATTTTAAAGAAAATATCGTTATCGTGTGCACAGTGTGAATGCGATCGAGTATTCTTTAAAATTAAAACTCGAAACAACAACCTCGTTTTACGCAAGGAGACCTTAGGGAGACATCAGACACCATCTACCTACATCGTATTTGACGTTCATGCATAGAGATAATATATTCTCTGTCTACGATATAGTCATAGAAATAGGTACTATATATTATCTCTATGTATATAGTACCTATGTACTATTTCTATGCTTTCATGCGACAGGTGGCTTTGTTTATCTCAAGAATATTAGATAGAACATAAGGTTCTTGGTTTATCTCTACATCCGTGTACCCCAAGTGTCCATAAAATAGAGGGAAAGGCCACATCAAGGAAGTTCCTACTACCTTAGGTACGCCATTTTATTGTACAACTTTGAGTACCCCGAAGTTTTGACGATCTATCATAAAGTTGGGTCAAAATAAACCGTTCAGCTATGACTTGAAAATTATTTATTGCCAGTAGAAACTTTTCTGTATAATGGTTGAAGTTATTTCATGGGTTGGCCTCGGAATCAGATATTATAAATAGACAAACTTATCGCTGCGTGAGTCACAGATAGATCGACAGCAGTATCCATCTATCTATGCAGTCATCATCATCGGCCGTGTGTCACTGCAGGGGTGCCAACTGAAAATTAGCGCTGGGATGGCGCTGGGTGTCCCGGCTTCTTACGTCATTGGGTGTCCCACATCCAGCTTAATATGCTGAGTTGGTAACCTATATTACTATACTCTTTGTTGGTAACCTTTTCGTTACGGGCATGCTCGACGGCATTTTTTTTTATTGTTATTTAATTTTTTATTAAAAGTGTAGGTACCTAGGACTTTTTGTGTTTCGTCTATTGTGAATGTGGCGCCGTGATTATCCCGTACGGGATAAAATTATTTTTCTTTCTTTCTTTCTTTCTCATCAAAGAGATGCATTTTGTATAAGTAACAGGACACCTTTGTAGACGCTGACCGTACTACTTGTTAAAATCGCCCCACGTGGAAACTGTTCTTCACCTATGGCATAAGAGAAGTGGTCAATTCACATAAATATCTAATGAAAGAAATGCATGAACTCATTTTCATGTACCTTATCTACCATAGGTATACATATACAAAGTAGGTACAAGTAAACTACTACGAATGTACTTAAAAGCAGAGCCCCAAAGGTGAAAACCGTCCACTAATGAGGTACAAATTGTCATCACCAGTGGTCCTATAAGAACGGTTCATAATTCATTAGGTACCTACCTATAGGTAGATAATTAAATTTTGTTGCGTGCGCCAAGACAATTTTCCTATACCTCTGGCTTAGGGCATTTTGTTCAAGGTTAATTTGTGGTCGTTCCCCACTAGTGGCCCATCCCGTTTAATGTCCTTCGATTTGCTCGTAAGTTATGATTACGGCTTCGGGGTATTAATGACTTCATTTTTCCATAAAATGGCCGGATTTTATGGCGAAATTATGGGCTTATTAAGTTTTTATGTATGCCTGGTCCAGCAATTTGATTCCTTGCAGATCCTTAATTTAACCGCCTTGTAAGTGCGGTGCTCTTAATTTTAAGGATCCGGAACAACTATATGTAGGTCATACAAATATTTGTTCCGTGCGGGTAATGAACCCACGAATCTTAGCCCAGAAAGTCATGCGCCAATCGTTCCGTCATTTACATGAAAGCGAAATAAGGGCGACTGTGTACCAATACCAATTATCAGACAGCTTTAATCTAAAACCGTCTTTCAATTTCATTTAAACTTGGCTAGCTAGCATTTGCATTCAGACAAGCAAAGCTGAATGCAAATGAAATTGCTACTAACGTACCTAGTAATTGGTAATTGAATCAGGACTGTGGCTTCCGCGGGTATCTATTTATACAACGTACCTATATCAGAAATGCGTGGTCAATTAAGGGTGTGGATCAGACCATCAAACTGAACAACTTTTTCTATGGGACCATGAACATCGTAATCGCGAAACAATAATCAGCTGTCCCATACAATACTTCAATACAGCAGATCCGATGATCAGAAACCAACATCGTAATCACGAAAAAAACTGTTATTCCTGTGGTGATTCCCGACTAATTAGGCATGCCTGTGTTATCCGCTATAAAAGTGTTACGGGTTAGCCTTCCTATTCTTATATCTGTAGTAGGCTAGGCACTACGTTTAACTATTAATGCTTTTATATGACTAAACTTAGGTACTGCCATTCCTTTTGAGAATAAAAATGTTATAAGTGAAGAGGTGTCTGGAGTTTTTTTATTTCATTTATCCCTACCTGCCTCATTTACCAACCTAGCTGATTAGCTTAATTTCTGACCCCCCCACTTTAGGCCAAGAGCTGGGTACCCGTTGGTTATCCATCAATCAACAGTGACATAGGTAGATACATTCACATACGCAGCAGCGTCCTTTTGTATGCTAAAAACAACAAAGGTAAGTACCTACTGCAATCAACCACACCTGCGAGTACATTAGCCAAATTGGGCGATTTATCCATCACGTTTCATTTCAGCTAAGGAGGCCTATGTTCAGCAGTTTTAATTGGAACAGAAATCTATTAGATAATGCCTCTTTTACACATAAGTGAGATTCCGGGCAGAAAATAATACCACACGGTCTCTCTCTGATCATTCTACGCCGAGAGCAGTGGCTGATTTAACACATTTGCCGCCAGTAGGCTATTCACAAATTTTGCCACCACTACCGACATCTACAATTCGATACCCGAATTCACAAGTACCTAACCATATTCATTTAAAAAAGTCTCAATGAAATTATAACTTTATGATTAGTGCACTGTCGTCTTTACACCACCTTTTCCCATAATTAATAAATAATATGATTGTGAACCAGGGGGGGATCAATGTGTCAATTCCTAGATTATATTAACAACCCAAATATAAGGCAGGGTAAGGTATGCCTAAATTTTGGCCCCAAATTTTCCGCCCTAGGCCAGGTACTCAGTCTGCTGGTAAATCCACCACCATCCACAACTGGCCGAGAGTATAAGCAGAAGCATACCTACTCCACACAGAAACTGCAGATCACCAAACCGTTTGCCAGGTGGTTGGGAGGCCTATATGGGTGTAGGTGGTGTATAAGAAGCACAGGGGAAATAGCCCACCCCAGAATATCTAGTCCCATGTGAGAATTCATGCCAATACGAAAAGTTAGTAATATGGTTAGGGGTCAGTGAATACAGGTAATACAGGTTTTTATTTTTATTTATTATTTCATGTCAGCAACTTAATTCGTCTATATATTAAAATTTATAATTTAATCATACCTACATTGTAGATAATAAATTAATAGTATCCTGTGCTAAACAATAAATTATAAATTTTTGAAGATTTATAATCCACAACATACTTGTATGGTAAATAATACCCGTAATATATTTACAGCTACTTAAAATTCACACTTCCGTTTGTAGTTTAATTGACGATTTAAATATATTTTGTTTGAAATACTTCAATTCCTCTATGCTTTCGAGAATATCATCCACGGATCGATGCCTAAATTTCTTCGTGGGCATCAGCGAAAATTCTTTTTGGTACCACCGTTTCGCCAATTCCTTTATAGTGCTGACATCTATTACTCTATAGTGTAAATAATTGTTTAGTATTGGCATATATTTTCTAATAAACAATCGGTCCATATATACACTGTTGCCACCTAACGGGCATGTCTTCTCGGGCGCGTGGGATTTGACGAACTCCAGAACTTGATATTCGGCTTCTTTCAAGGAAATTTTTGATTTGCGGCTAGCCTCCGTCAGCCCGCTCTGTAACCATAATAAAAAATATTGTAAATCACGCCGTCACATCAGAGCTACGCTAAAAATGTAATATTGGATGTTGCGTCACGAACGAGCGGCCACAAATGTAGACCTTAGTTGCGACCACAGATGACCACTCCTTAGCTAATGAGTACGGTTTTTTTTTGTTGCACGGTGGATTTCCCCATTTATTTTCTCCGTCGTGGGGGCGACAGAGGGCCATGCCAGCCTCTTACCAGCTAAAACCAATGCAGTGTTCCACCCCTGCCTATGGCCAGAAGCAAGATTCGCCTAAGCATTCACCACTCCCAAAGAGTTAACACCTACAAAGCCAACTCTAAAGCCTAATTTTGCTGCACTCAGGTGGGTTACTCTCAAAAATCATTTCACTGTCAATCCAAGTCCAATGTAAAAGGAATTGTGGCTCTGTCAATATTCAGTGATCCCTTCAATATTAAACAAATGTGGTGTTAGTTCAGGTATGAACTGGTGTTATTTCAATACTAATCAATCAGAATAAGGCCTAACTCACGGGGTTAGGCTGTAATAATCCTCTCATGAATTCATGATACATGGAAAACAAGTATTTAATATTGATTTTCATTACATAGTCAAACTACAGAAATAGGTAATCTGTATAATCAGATAATTTTGGATCTTTTTTGTTTGCTTTATCAAATTGATGGTGCCGTTGCCGCAATGGCTAGGCGATTGGCTTTCTGCGCTATATGCCGCGGGTTCAATCCCTGCATGGAACAAATATTTGTATGGCTACCGATAATTGTTCTGGGTCTGGGTGTGTGTGCGCATGTAACATGTATGTTTGTAAACTGTACCCACTATATGGGAGAAATATTACACTGGGGCTATATTTTTTTAAAAAGCAATGTTATTCAAAAGCATAGAACACACCTTCAGAAATTCATCCACAGTCCATAAACATACAGTTCATGATCTTACAGAACATACAACATCTTTAAATCTTATTATAGTAAATAATAATATTATAAAGTAGAAAAAACCAATACCTCACCATGCTGAGCTAGACACCAGTCATGCATTTCGTTCAGGATACTGTCTGGCTGCTTGATGACTATGTTTGGGCCCGTAGCAACAATGTTCAGATCGGCATCAGTCACCACACAGGCTATCTCCAAAATGTGGTCCTTCTCAATGTCCAGGCCGGTCATCTCAAGATCTACCCATACTATTCTTTTTGCTACATTCTTCACTGATAAAGCCATTGCAGGAGATAACTTTGTTTCTGTAAATAAAAGGAAAATGAGTAAAATTGATGATCAGTAAAGTCAAAGTATTTTATTTCAACTTGGCAATTGCAGGCACTTTCAAAACATTGTGATTCTATGTGTATGGTTGCAAGTGGGTTGGACCTGGAGAAGATACCGGCAAGAAACTCCATGGATTCTATTTTCAAATAACAAACATACAGTAATATCTGGGACTGCGGTGGCAGCCCCAGTCAAAATTCGACATGAATTTACACAATATAATAAAAAATTAAAAGAACAGCAACAATCATAATTAGTACCGCTATATGTTTAACAATACAAGTACATACTTCACACATATGCCACCCAATCATGAAAACAAGGAAAGCATCATTAAAATTGTAAATTGTAAATTTATTCTCAAGCTCTCCTAGAAAAACTGTCAGACGCAATTGGGACAATGAATAAAGACTTGGTCCAAATTCTCTTGTTGAGTAGAGCATATTGACTGAAGGTAAACCCCCTACAGACCCAAGTTGCTGGCAGCCCCAGAATAAATTAGACATTTTCAAGCAATGCCCTGAGATTATACCTATGGTAAAATGGTAAAATTATTGATCTTAAGGGTTGACATGTAGGTACTTACTGCTTGAAAGAAGCCGGATAGGAGGTTTTGTTAAACTAACAAAACTAGATTTTAGACAGCAGCGTACAATATTCATTTATTCTCACTGTAATGATGTATCTGTTTTAAAAGAAACTAAAAATATTATGCATTCAATAGGTTATACCGTGGTTACAATGCTCGTCGAGTTGTCTTTGAACAACAATCAATCAATAATGTCAAAATCAGTGTTTCCACTTTCCGCTTTCAATTTTATTTTCAACTGGTTCCAACGTGGACGGAGAAACCAGTCTACAGGTGGACGCACACCTGTCCGAATCGACCGCGCCGAACGAGCCGAACGAAACGAATTTTCGAATTATTTAGATGAAATCCTATGAAACCTCGCACACCTATCCGCGTCGAAGGCAGTGGGCTCGAGTCAAAAGTTATCTGGATCAGTGTTGCCAGATGTATTAAGATGATCTGAAGAAGGAACTGCTTAAATCTAAGTTTATAAACTGTCATGCATGGTCACTAACATTATCATTAGTTATGAACGGGGTATTAAACATGCTAAAATCTGTATAAAATCTGAATGATATTCTAATCTGTATAAGAACCTTTTAACAAATATATAACTTAAGCAGTCTGAGTATTTTGTTCTGCTTCTTTTATAAACCATAATTATATTAATTAATCTGTGATTTCAGAAAACTAATTATGAAACTAAACGTAATGAACGTGCGATATGCGTCAAGGAAATGCACGCAACGAAACGTCATTTCTTTCGGCGCGGTCGATTCGGTCGGCGCGGACGATTATTTCGGCGCGGATAGGTGTGCCAGGCCTTAAGAAACTTCGTTTCGTTCGGCTCGTTCGGCGCGGTCGATTCGGACAAGTGTGCGTCCACCTTAATTAATCTGTGATTTCAGAAAACAAATTATGAAACTAAACGTAATGAGCGTGCGATATGCGTCAAGGAAATGCACGCAACGAAACGTCATTTCTTTCGCCGCGGTCGATTCGGTCGGGCGCGGAGGCGCGGACGATTCTTTTGGCGCGAATAGGGGATAGGTGTGCGAGGAAACTTCGTTTCGTTCGGCGCGGTTGATTCGGACAGGTGTGCGTCCACCTTACGGCCGCCACATACCTGCCTGCCTTCGCTAACAAACACGAAACATTTGAATCTAAGAGAGGCTAGCGATGGGACGAGTCGAGCTTTTTTCAACTCGAGTTACTCGAGTTAAAATATTCTTTGACTCGAGTTGCAACTCGAGTTGACTCGACTCGGTGTCTAAACAGTACGTACGGTCATGGATTCAAATACACGAACATTTCGTGTTTATTTTTCTTGCGTATTAGAACAATTCAACATCCAACCCGAGTGTTTCCAATGAAAAATCAAAAATATAAATAATTATGGATTAGGTAGTATTGTGAATGATAAAATACATAATTTCTAATATAAAAAATTATTATATTGCTCTCAAAGCATTAGAAATATTTAATGAAGTATGGTGCTCTGAAAGTTCTCGACGTTGCGTTGGTTCATTCACCCCTAACATTCGGCATTGAGGTTGAAGTCCCAACACTATTTTCACTGGTCTTGGGAATAGTGGAAATGTCAGTACTCTGTTCGTTTCGAATCTCGTTTCCGCTACGAGTTAAATTTTGTCCAATAGCTTCGTTGTACTGAGCAATATGTTTCTTTTTTTATATGGTTTACCAAAGTTGTTCTATTTCCATTAAATTTATAATTACAAGGACAAAATTTACACACAGCAGCCATCGTTGGTTTTGTTAAAATACTCCCATGCCACACTCTTTTTATTACCAGAGACCATAATTTAATATAATATTTTTAAGATAATAGTATGGTGATAAAACCTTCCGACTTGCGAGCGACCCGGCTTTCTCTCTTACAAAGTGTAAATAACCAGAAATAAACAACGAACAAGTCAGCGAGTCGCGTCGACCATCCGCGCCGAGTTAGCCCGAGTTACGCCATACGCGTGAATCGTGATTGGGTAGTTGACTCGGTACTGCAATAAACGACGAACGAGTCAGCGAGTCGCGCGCGTCGATCTTCCGCGCCGAGTTAGCCCGAGTTACGACAACGAACGAGTCAGCGAGTCGCGCGCGTCGATCTTCCGCGCCGAGTTAGCCCGAGTTACGATAACGAACGAGTCAGCGAGTCGCGCGCGTCGGTCATCCGCGCCGAGTTACGTCATACGCATGAATCGTGATTGGTCTGTTAATTCGGTAACTCGGTTGCCGCACGCCGAGCCGCGTGGTCAGTGAATGAATAATACGAAGCTATGGACCGACCGAGTCAACTCGAGTTTCGAGAAAAGCAACTCGGGTCACCGAGTTCACAGAGCAACTCGAGTTACCCGAGTTAAATAACTCGACTCGCCCATCGCTAAGAGAGGCTTCTTTGGTCATTGCATTTGAACAATGCTGCTCAATAAATGGATGATCTTTGCAAAGGATCTCCTACAAATAGCTTTATTGTTTTCTTTGCAATTTACACAGACATAATTTTTTGTAATTTAAAGTATCTAATGATAATCGATCCGATTTCTAGACTTGACCAATTTTCATTAGTATTTTTATGCGGTAAAATAAGAAGTCAATATTTACCGCATAAAAATAATTCATAGCATTGTTACGCATTTTTAATAGAATTTTTTGTAATTTAAAGTATCTAATGATAATCGATCCGATTTCTAGACTTGACCAATTTTCATTAGTATTTTTATGCGGTAAAATAAGAAGTCAATATTTACCGCATAAAAATAATTCATAGCATTGTTACGCATTTTTAATAGATTGTATCTATTTATTTAACTAACTTACCAATGAGAACTTTCCTTTGTTAAAAAAATCTAAAATGTAAACATTGGCAGTATATTTTTTTATCTGTGCTTTGTGGACTGTGATTCTTCTCGATTGTCATGGTGTATTAGGGGTTGATTTTGTTTTTGTTATATTTTCAATATTTTCCAGTAATATAAGCCCTGAGAAAAGCGAACAAGATGAACAGATTAATTGTTAACCATTGTCGATGCTTAAAAAAATCGAGTAAGTAAATAATATTTTGCAATAAATATGTCATTAGAGATCATAACCTAAAGCGGAATTTGATTGATTATTATGGACACTACGTATGACTTCATCGTGGAAACTGTTATTTTTACGTAAAATAACCTACCTATGTATGAAAATACGAAATTGCGGACCAGTGATGTGTAGTTAGTTAATCTACAATAGCTATATAAGCAATATTTTCTTTATTTCATCATGACCGTCACATGGTTGGTGTATTAAAATTCCTTTCATACCTACTACAGTAAAAAATAAACATAAACGTAAATACAAAAAAATAAGAGTATCCTTTATTACAATACTATCGGTTTCTCTAAGCCTACTTGATTTACATTATCATATCTTGTGTCATTTATTAGAGAGATGATAGTTAAATACCATGTTATTATGATAAATTGTATGTTAATTGATATTAAATTATTATTATTCTAGCAATACTATGGGAGAACAGACAATATCAAAACTTTCCATACATAACACTTTCAAGGTCATTGTCATATTATACAACACAGCCTATCGGACTGCATCATGATATTACACATAATCCTCTCAACATGAGAGTTTACTGCCACCCACAGTCCATCAGACCATTTTCAACCAGCAAATACTATTTTGATAAAGAACCATTGAAACCATCCTCTAAAGTTGAAGCTACAGTGGAAACCATAAAGAAAGGTATTGAAGAACAAGAAAAACTCCCAAAAAAAGAAGAAAAGAAAAAGAAGAGCCTAAAGGAACGCATAATGAATGAACTGCGACATTACTACCATGGCTTCAGGTTACTCTTCATTGAAATAAGGATCTCTGCAACCTTATTCTTTAAAGTTTTGAAAGGCCACATACTGACACGTAGGGAGCATAGATTGATGGTCACAACTATTGCTGATCTCTTTAGAATGGTTCCATTCATTGTATTTATACTTGTCCCATTTTTGGAATTTGCACTGCCGTTTTATATTAAACTGTTTCCAAACATGCTGCCATCCACATTTGAGAGTAGCAGTCAAAAAGAAGCTAAGTTAAAGCAACACTTGAAAGTCAAGTTGGAAATGGCAAAATTCTTCCAAGAGACATTGGATCAGATGGCTCCACAGGCCAGTAACAGACATTCAGAGCTTGCACGGGAGTTCTCCAATTTCTTTAGTAGAATTAGAACTTCAGGAGATGTTGCAACTAGCGAAGAGATTATGAAATTTTCAAAGTTGTTTGAAGATGAGATCACATTGGATTCTTTACAGAGACCCCATTTAGTTGCTTTATGTAAAGTGTTGAATGCAACAACTATTGGTACTAGTGCCATGTTACGGTTTAATCTTAGTATGAAGCTGAGGTCATTGGCAGCTGACGATAAGATGATTGCCAAAGAGGGTGTGGATAGTTTAAACTTCAATGAGTTACAACAAGCTTGTAGGGCCAGAGGTATGAGGGCTTATGGTGTATCAGAAGAGCGTCTGAGGAAGGAATTGAGGAACTGGCTTGACTTATCGTTGAATGAAAAGGTGCCACCATCTCTACTGCTGTTGTCAAGAGCCCTTATGGTTCCAGAACACGTGCCGACCACATACAAACTTAAGGCAACCATATCAGCTTTGCCAGAGCAAGTAGCTACTCAGACCAAGGCTGCTATTGGAGAGAAAGAAGGCAAACTGGACTTCAAGGTAACTTTATCAGTAGTCATAGTCATAGTCATAGTATTTTATTGGTAGCTAATAAGGTACAGGTCAACATAATATAATCAATAATAACAATAATTTAGAAAATACAATAATCAAAATATAAATCAAATAAATCCAAATAACACGAAAATAATAAAAATAATCATAATAATTTTAATTGCAACATGTCATTGACATTATAAAATGCCTGCTCAACCAGCCATTTTTTTAACTTATATTTAAAGGGTTCGCGTGACGATGTGTCACGAATATACTCCGGTAGCCGGTTATACACTGTTGGTGCCATCACGTGCACTAGTTTTGACGTCCGCGTCAGTCGTCGTGGTACTGCTCGCAGCTTATGCGCGTTTCGCGTGCCGTACCCATGGCTGTCGCCGAGCCTCGGGTACTCGTTAATGTGGTCTCTGGCATACAGTGCTGCTTGGAGGCACACTAGGCTAGGGACAGTGAGGATGGCCATCCTCTGGAATAACGGCCGCGCCGATGTTTCTTGTGACACTCTCGCTATCGCTCATATATATATATATAGTCTGTCTATGAGGTGATGTTAATCATCTGGTAACTATAATTGGTAATATAATACCATTTTTTATTCAATAATCATTTAGTCAATCAAGCAAATCATTCAACAAGAAAGTTTTTTTTAACAGTTTCTTTTGATTCTAATAGAAATTATACTAATGCATTATCCTCATGTTAAACTGATTTGCCAGTTTCAGCAATCTTATTGCACTTCTTCAATTTCAGGCCAAGGCAGAAGCTATCAAATTGGAAGAACTGAAGATCAAGGAAGAAATGAAAGAAATGCAAGAAGCGGAAAGAGAGAAAGAGATCCTTGAAGCCAAGAAGAGAGAGAAAGAAGAACTTAAGGACAAGGCACCAATACTCGATATTGCGGCGTCTCCCGTTATGATTGATCCAGCCCCTATCATCATTGTGGACTCCCCTAAATTGAAATCTGAAGAAGGACTCTCTGGCAAAGACATTGAAGTCATTGAGGATGCTTTAGAAAAATTAGGTAAGTACATTGGCACTGATCCACTTTTTTTTAAAGAAGTTCAAGTTCATGTTGTTGCCTTCCTAATTACATATTCTACACGTTTTTGTCATTCTTATAAATAGATTTATGTATGACATGAGTTCATAACGTGGTTTGACGTCAGAATGAATGGGACTTCATAATGTTTCTTATTAAATTTACAAGCGGCTTTGTTGTGATGTTTATCTACCTATTTTCTTTCGTTATGTTTTCCTTATCTTCAGGAATCTGTGCCGGGAGTCAGGCCGTAACTTTGTTCCAATAGAAACCGGTTCTATGCAACTTTATCAGTAATGTATATTATATCGCCGATTGAAATTGTTTATATAATAATACCTTTGTGAAGATAAAAAGTAATATCCAACATATTTGGTCGGGTTATCTTCTCATCGATAAAAACTTGGCATCCTAAACGCGTGATAAAATTAAATCCCACCTGTGATTGTCGGTTTACTTTCAATATCAACAAACTTCAATCGATCTATGGAAAGTTTTATTAAGAGCTCCCGCAGATAGCCGATTGTATAACCAACTAAACGGTTAAGTTGGATTAGTCTTCAGCGCCAACTCGTCTTTAGCCCAATTGTTTAGTCCGTGAGACGCACACACGTAAGACAATTTTTAACCACCGACAAAAAGGAGATGTGTTATAAATTTGTAGTGTGTATCTGTGTATCTGTCTGTGGCATCGTAGCTTCAAATGGACCGATTTCAATGCATTTTTTTGTTTTGAAAGCTAGTGTAATCAGGAATCATCTTAGCTATGTTTTATGAAAATCTGTTCAACCGTTCAAAACTTACAGCTCTTTTTCTAGTTGGAGTCGGGGGTTTTTGACGGTTGGTGCAACAAAAAATCGCGCTTGTACTTTAGGTTTGCTTTTTTGGAGTCGGTCGCGATCGTTACCAGTTTAAAATTGAGTTGGTGTCGTGTTTTTCATTACGACTAAACTGTGTCGGTGATCAATCGGCTGCTGTAGCTGAACATTTTGTGAAAAAGAAAAATACCCAGTTAGTTCTCGCGCTTACTTCCGAATTACGGACGCCCTGGTTCATAAATTGGAATGAGCGACGAGGAGCGAGGCGTGTAGTACACAAGTCCCCTTAAGGTCATGTTTGTAAACAACTTCGCGGTTCAAAGAAAAATGTATAATTATTTTCAAGACGTATATTTGTGTGTAATATATTTGGTGCAATATACATTGGCAGTGGCAACATGCAATAAACCTTCGGAGAAATAACTCTGATATTTCAGTACGCCGCGCGCCGCCACCGCAATACTGTACACACGGATGAATCAGACTGTTTGTAAATAAATACTTCTCGAATAGTAGATATATAAATAGTGATGGATAACGAGAAGCACATAATTACCTAAGTAATTAGTTCTATACACTATCTCCTTACTAATCAACGATGATGACGCGTTATTTCAATAAACTAGCTCTTAAGGCCCTTGTTCACCGACAATATAACAGATGCTTAAAACGAATTCGGCTGATTACCTATACAAAAATTCATATTTAAACGGCTGATTTTGCTCTAATCACCTGTTATGTTGTCAGTGAAGTTGGGCCTTAGTCTATTGCCATCTCTATTCATTGCCATACAAATGACAAGGACAGGTATATTATAGTCAGTTTATAGTGTGTGATTAAAAATTACACACTATAAACTGATAATGATATAGGTACCTGCAATATAGGTTATATTGTAGGATAAGGAATGTTTAGATACATTAAATACCTGCATCATTAGATATTCGATTGGCCAAGTACTTAGGTTGCTGCGCTACGTATCCCGGGTTCAATTCCCGCATGCATGTCAACTGTTCCTACGATACAGTATAAATACAAGTGTCGGGAAAAGTTGAGAAGTGTATGTGACTTTTAATATGTAGCCGTTCTGACTAGGGATGTGACATTGTACCTAAAAAATCGATTTTTCATTAATCGATTTATTTTTGTAGCATGAAAAATCGATTAATAAATAATCGATTTTCCTTAAGAAAATAATCGATTTTGTTATATTAATCGATTTTTTTCCAATTTGTCAATTAAGATCAAAATAAACGCCATAATATTGACTCTCAACTACTTGTCGTCCTTTTAGTCGTAGACATTGTTAAAAACGAGACTTTTAATAACACCAAACACGAAAAACAATCAAAATTGTCGTTTAAAAATGAAGTTTCACTAACGAATATTAATGAATGACATATCAACCAAATGTCGGTAAAATATTACAGTTCGTTGACTCCATCTGGTGAATGATTGATTAAATAAATCTACTAAACTGTTTCAAAAACACAGAAGGAATGCCATCATAGATGCACAGAGGGGGGGAGCCCCCCCAGATCCCAGGTTGCAGATGAAAAATCGATAATAATTGATTGAATGATTGATTAAAAAAAATCGATTATTAATCGATTATTCATAAAAATAAAAATAATCGACTAAAATCGATTTTTACTTTTAAAAAATCGATTTTTAATCGATTATTTTTATAATCGATTATTTTTTCACATCCCTAGTTCTGACCCGCACAAATTTTCTCAATTTGGGCAATTTTTATTCATATTCATGGCAATTATTCACCACTGTTCTGATAGAAAACATCGTGAGGAAACCCAAAGTTCGAAGTCATGTGACACAACCAGCGGGTATACCGCGTAACTAAAATGGTAATGAACATCGACTCTGTGATCGAGAGATATTAAATTATTAAAAAATTTAACTTTGAGCTACCTTATAAAAAAATTACCTATCTCATAGTATAGGGACTCCCATATTCATGATCGGTAATTTTTTTACAAGGTAGTTCGAAGTTTAGTCTCTCACGATCGTATTGAAGTTTATTACCAGAGTCTGATGTTCATTACCATTTTGTTACGCGGTAGACCCGCTCTGGGACCACGACGACACGTTTGGCACAGTGGCTAACCGTTTGGCTTTCTGCGCTACGTGTTCAGGTTGGATTGGACCCGCACGGAACAAAATATATTAATTGTATTCGTTATTACAGATAGTTATAGTAGTATAGGCTGGGTGTATGTGCATATGTGATGTATGTTTGTAAACTGTACTCATAATATAGGAGAAAGGATAATGTGGGCCAACGTTTTATTAAAAATCAGAAAACCATGTGGTGGGAAACGGCTCAATCCCTCAGAGAGGACTTGTGAGGAAGGCTTGAGTTCCTATAATGGGAACATTAATACGCTGTATCCTCTCTTGTACAGGATATTTTTTTATGTAATAATTTGCATTTTCAGTCTGTTCCTAAAGGCAACCGCAGTATTTGGATACACTTTAAAACAAAATGAAAATTCGACTTAGGGACACGCATAATTTACTAGCGCAAGCTATACAAAATCTCTTATTTTTTTTTGGAGTCAATTTTAGTATTGCGCTTGCATTTGGAAACGGACACTGAATCAATCTGCAAATGCGCACTACTTACATAAAAAAAATATCCTGTATGCATGTTTGTTGAAATTATTATTATCTTTTTTTTCGTCTGCATCCAAACGTTATTCCCATATTCGTAAATATGATGGCGTTGTTCTTGGCCATTCGCCAAGGTACGCTTATTTTGAAGGATCGTTCACCTTTGACTTGGCCAGTTTTTAGTTTTAGCAAGTGAGTTATCGTCCGATCTCAATATCTTTGCGAAATGCTGGTTTCTCTGCCAATTTTTCGCAGTAGGATCTTAAAATTGGACAATTCGATATCTATCCAACTATATGAACTGATATTTTTCCTTACGATAAAAGGGCCGCTTCCACCGACCGTTTAATATGATTTGTGTTAACGTCTTTTATTTTTTCGATGAACATACACC
This sequence comes from Allophyes oxyacanthae, assembly GCA_932294325.1. Lineage (NCBI taxonomy): Eukaryota > Metazoa > Arthropoda > Insecta > Lepidoptera > Noctuidae > Allophyes > Allophyes oxyacanthae. The sequence goes on from OW028617.1 coordinate 3,636,985, forward strand.
TAATCATAAAAATCCCCCGATTCAAACTAGAAAAACAGCTGTAACTTTTGAATGGCTGAGCAGATTTTCATGAATCATAGCTAAGGTGATACCCGATTAAACTAGCTTTCAATTAAAAAAACTGCATTGAAATCGGTCCATCCGTTTTGAAGCTACGATGCCGCAGACAGGATACACAGATACACACAACAAACTTAAAACTCCCCTCTTTTTTGTCGGGGGTTAAAAATAATTAGTTTATTTATCTAGATGGTTATCTCCATGGAATGGAATTGAACGAACAATCAATTAAGAAACAAATGTATCAACTCTTTCTTTTATTCAAATATGATAGGTTGGCTTCCATTGCAGTCTAGCTTCATGCGGCAGTAGATAACATGGAACGACTGCCTTCCGACTTCCGCAGCCGTTCTGATGGGGAGACTGGCATCCTAAGACTAACTACTTACATAATTACGTTATTATTATGATGCTAGCTAAATAACTAACTATTGCCTGCGGTTTGACTCGCATCACAAGGAAACTACTTCATGTATCTGGATAAAAAGTATCCTGTGTTAATCCAGGCCATGGTCAACCTGTGTGCCAAATATCATCCAAATCCGGTCAGCCGCTTATGTATGATTGAGCGACAAACATCTTCACAAACTTTCACATTTTATAATATTAAATTAATATAATAAATTAAATAAGTGTGAGTGTGATTAACTGTTCAAAACAAATATGGACTTATGAAATGTTTCAATTACAGCTGAACAAAAGAAATCCTTGCTTCTCGAAAAGGAGAGCATCCAGGAGCTGAAGGGAGAGTTGTCGGACTATAGCGAGGATGTCAAAGAGATGAACGAGATTGTCAAGACCAAGCAAGCTGACCTCAAACTTTCAAAGGGTGCTCGCAGGTATGATGTTGTTACTTTCTTTAATAAGTGTAGGAAACTATAGTTCGCGCAAATCTTTATGATCCCTCTGATCTCTCTCCCTCTAGCACCTATAATAAGCGTACAGCGCAGCCACACGCGTTTAACTTCCGAGAGCTCATAAAGTGTTGCGATAGCTACCGTATTAGGCGTAAAGCTCACATGCTCAGGAGTCGAGAAGACGTCGAGGCACAAATGGCGCGCTGCATCTAGATTTTCTTTAGGATTAAATAGGAGTGCGGTCATCTTTAAAAAAATTGAGCCATGGTCGAGGTGAAGGCGCAGAGGGGGCGCGAAGTACCGCTATTTTGTTATTTCGTTTCGGACGTATTCGTCTGAAAAAGTGAAAGAAGGCATAGTCCTCGCTCCCTTCTCGCCTCGACTAAGTAATGAGCTCGCTCCCTCCTCCCCTCGTCTAAGCAATGAGCTTGCTCCCTTAGACTACAATCGTGAAAAAGAATTTCTTTTCATGATTGTACATCCCAACACGTGCTTCTACTTGAGACGCCGTCTACATAAATCGTCTGTAACAGATGTAATAATCGGAATAATATGAAAATGGATGGGATCTCCTCATTTTGGTCGCAAGCGTAGCTGACGAGCAACAGATCCTGGGATCGATTTTCAGTTTGGGCAATAGTGTAATTGACAACAGCTCCATAAAATTATGGATAATATCAAAACTAGCATCCGGTGCATGACATAAACGGAAATGCTAATGTGATAAGGCATTTGTATGTATGGTATTTAATTACGACTGCATGCTTCTGAACAGCAAATAACTTTTACTTATTTATTATAATTTTTGCGGTTGAAATTAATTAAATGTACAAATAGATAATTAAAACAATCAATAGTTACTATAAATTATATTGAATTTTCAATTGCGTAATCTTCATTATCATTATTCATTTTCCAATAGACACGGTCGATAAGATTGTAAATTTCGTATTCAAAAGGCTAAGGTATTTTTTTCTAATAATTAACCAAATTTATCTATATTTTTATGGTACCATAAAACTTAATTAATCGTAATAATATAGTATTATTTAGTACCATAGGTTATAACTTGTTCCTTAACAAGGGCCACCTGTTCGCTTGCCTTTAAGGGTAAAGGTTATGTTAAGGGCCCAGTACACACTATCAAAATCATTCATATTCTTAATATTACTCTTTTCAGATTATACAAAGCCGTTAACAACATGATCGGCAAACTGGATGCTGCGTTATTAGAACTAGAGACCAAGGAAAAAGCTCTGAAGACCACCTTAGAACAGACCAAGACTGAGCCACAGAAGGCGAGGGAACAACTGATCCAAATTGATGAACTGATGCATTCCATTAAGAGCCTGCAGAAGGTGCCTGATGCGGCGAAACTGAAGTTAATCCAGGACGTCCTCGGCAGGCTGGATGATGACTTTGATGGGCAGTTGAAGATTGATGATGTTTTGAAGGTCAGTAGTCAGCAGTGGCGAAGAGTCCATACAACCCGATTCCCATCGGCTTCCCTTTAGGAATTGGTTAGTGCATAGACCAACGTAATATGGCTTGTTATTCAGTTAGGTCGAGCTCTTCCAGACATGACTAATATATAGATTACAAGAGACGGTATGGATTTTTGTTTTGCAGCATAATTTGCAGCAATTTTTAGAGGGCATTTTTGGGACGACTTCCCCTTTTAAAACTGTCACCCTTCGCCACTGGTAGTCAGTCAGTATTTTACGAGTGGCCCCAATACATACTTCACTCACTGTTGAGAATCGGCGGGTCTACCGCGTAACAAAATGGTAATGAACATCAGACTCTGGTAATAAACTTCAATACGATCGTGAGAGCCTAAACTTCGAGCTATCTTGTAATAAAATACCGAACATAAAGTTGGGACTCCCATTTTTATGATTGGTTATTTTTTTACAAGGTATTTCGAAGTTTACGCTCTCACGATCGTATTGCAGTTTATGACCAGAGTCTGATGTTCATTACCAATTTGTTACGCGGTAGACCCGCGGTGCTCACCTATTCGTTAGCGGTCACACGCTGCGCCTACTTATTAATGTATTTTCTTCGTGTCGATGGTACTACCACCAAAACGGATGCCTTTTCACCTTAAAATTGTATTTTGTATACCTACACTGATGTACTGATGAAACCCTGCCGTTTTGTTTCTGCCCTGGAGGGCAATTCTTATTTCCTGTGAGACTCTGAATCGAGTTTGCACTTCGAGCGCTTTTTCGACTCTAAAATCTTGAAAATCGGAATTGTTTACGCGAATCTCGTATTTTTAGCATTAATTTAAATAAACTACAAGTCGTAAGGTGGAATAAGAGATTGAAGCCCGCCCTCCTGGTCCTTTGTTGTCAAATATAGAATGTCAGGACAGTACATTAATGTTAAAAAAGTCTCGTAAAGTCTTATAAACAATAGGCTTTTACAAAAAAGTGTTGTTTTAAAAACACTAATTGGTCGACAAAATTAAGGGCGGTGGTACTTACAATCGCTGCTTGCAAGCGAAATGGTTTCGAAACTGGAAAGGTTTGTCGAAAGTACATCACAAAATTTCACCAGACCCTAATTACGTATGTTATATTATGACAGTTGCTGTCGCAAATAAACGTCCTATTCCGTATCCTCTTATGAAAACATCTCTAAGTGAGAAAGGGATGCATTGCTTGTTGGTCGCTGTGGCTGTCAGATTTTTCTTACGTAATCAAGGCGCCGAACTTTACCACCTCTACGGCGTTATTAGTGGTAGGCAGAGGACGTTCTTGTTTCTCTGTAAAATAAAAATCTGTTTTTAAAGCGATGTTTTGGATATTTTTTCTCTGTTGTAAAAGTTAATCAATCATGAAAATCAATTACCAAAATGATGCCAAAAACATGGTAGATGATAATGTAGTAGGTACATAAATATCAGTTTTAATTCTGAGTCAATAGTTCGGAATGTTTTGTATATTTTCAATTCGTCGCTATAAAAGACAATTCCATTTCCACTTCGCAAGGTGTCATAGCTATAGTAACACAAATCGTTCTGTCGTCAAGTTCAATGTCAACTTAGCGCGGTTCCACGCCTATTGACACGTGACAACCCATATCTAATTCCCCGCAAGCGATTATAAACGTGATAACATCGTATGACCTTTGAGTCAATGCAGACTTCCGTGTTATCAGTAAGAAATCTTCACGGCCGACGTTAAACAAAACAATGCATTAGTTCCTTCATAATAATAACTTGACATCCATAAAGGCTTGATAAGTTTTACCTTCCATTTTGTGAATAAAACTACACGGCTATTGTTATAACATTGCGTCATTGAATATTAATTATAGTTATTACATTTACGTATATATTTTATTTATTTAGAATAGAAAACATTTATTTGATACAGGGGGCGTTCTACGAGCTCTTATAGCAGGGCTGAAATTAAACTGCCCAGAAATTTCCAGAATAAACTGACCTTTTATTGTACGAAAAGCCTATACAGTGCGAGGTCAGTTCATACTGGAAATGTCTGGGCAGTTTAATTTCAGTTCGGCTAGAAGAGTTCGTAGTAATCCCCCAGGACATACATAGTCAGCACATAAAAAAAAATGTTACAAATAGATCACAAAGAAACAAAAATAACAAACGAACAAAACATTAACACGAGATGTTACTGCACTGAAGAGCACGCCCATATAAAGGGTTACCAGCCCATCATTTCCTGGGCGTGGAACACCCAGCGCTGGTATTATGCAACTTATTTATGTCAATTAGGCGAAACTTCCGGATCTTTTTATAGTATAAAAGCTCAGTTTGTTTAGTTTCAAATAAAATAATCAAAACGTATAAACGTTTCTTTCATCTGGTTTTGTAAGAATTAGGACGGGTATACCAAATGAAAATATAATAAATTATTAGTGTATAATAAGTAATATAAATTAATATGTATTTAAAACAAGCAACGTTATTGACTCATAGTACATGTGTGGTAAGGTCAGGACGTCTAGCACCGGTCATTGACATTTCGTAGCATTGTGTTTTAATATTTTTGTGTCGTATTCGCAATGTCTGAATGAAGTTGTGGACTGGTGTAATTATACATATAAGTAAACAGTACACAGACATAAGTCTGTCAAGGGATTATTGTATAATATCTCTTGTTTATCCTACAGCAGGCGTAGCATGACCGCCATAAGAAACAGGTTTTGTCTATGGAAGAATAGACAAAATGATAGATAGTAGAAATATTCATTCTACTCTTCGGCAGGTTTTGGTAGAAAAGCTACGTCACTAACTACTTCCCCGTTATGAAAATAATATTTTGTCTTTGACTACGTAGAAACGCGAGTCTAGATTCAAGACGGATAGAAAGAGCTATGTCTATTGTCTATTCTTGGAATAATAGAAATAGAAATGGTCATGCAATATCCGTGGTGATGAGCAAGTTGCATCTTCAATAAAATAGTGCAGCCATCAACTAAATATTACCCTTTTCGCCCTCGATTTTTTTATTTTATTTTATTTATATCATTTAGGTTTAGATTATACCTATCAATGTTCCGTATTCTAGTCTTTCCTTCTTAGTTCTTAGTTTACACACTGTTTCTACGTGTTCTTCTGTACCCTCTCCAGTCGCTGGTCTGCTAGCAGAAATTTCTTTTGAAATAAGCAGTACCTTTGTACTTAAGCGTTCCTTATTCTATGTATTTTTTCTTTTTGTTGTGTGTACTGTACATGAATAATAAATGAAATAAATAAATCCTATTTCTCCCTTATTCCAGATGCTAGAAATCATAGGCAACGAACACGTGAACCTGTCAGAGAAGCAAATGGCTGAGCTGATCGAGCTGCTGGATAAGGAGGAGATCCTCGAGGTGGAGAGCAAGATCCAGAAGGCGTTGGACAAAGCGGCCGTCGCAGCCAAGGAACAGGACAAGCCCAGCGACTCTGGGGGAAAGGTAACGTTACAAAAATTATTTTTTTTATATTAAACAGAACGGCCGGAGCCAATAACACTATTTAATTATACAACAAAACAAGAATAAAATAAAAATATAACAAAAAACACAATACTTTCACTCATTCTTCTCGCAAAACTTCAAAAATTCTGACAATAACAACTTCCATTCATCCGCAAATAAATCAAAATCCGGGTTTAAGTCCAGGAGAGCATTAACGAATGGGAGCTGGGGGTCTACCGCGATACAAAATGGTAATGAACATCAGACTCTGGCAATGAACTTCAATACGATCGTAAAAAATAAACTTCGAACTACCTTGTAAAAAAATACCGATCATTAAGATGAGAGTCCCAACTTTATGATCGGTATTTTTTTTAAAGGTAGATTACCATTTTGTTACGCGGTAGACCCGGTGACCTAATACTACGGAAAGTAGTAAAATCATGATCTTGGCCCATACTTGCAATGGCCAAAAATTTGTGCAAAGAAAACTTCCAAGGCTATCGTAAGTGGCTCGAAATGGGTCAGATCTTGAAAAGGATTTGAATTCGATTATAAGCTTAGGGATTATTAAAATAAATCTTTGATTTAAGATAGATATTACATGGAGGAAGGTTACATTTGCACGCCAATGCGCAGTTTGGAAGTCATCAAACTTTATCGGTTGCTAAGTCAGCTGTTCCGAAAGTATTATTACAAGGAAAGGCCGTTTGTTTGATAACGATGTTATTGTGTCACCCAAGGTCGATACGCGCATAAAATTGTTGGAGATACTTACACATTGTCCAATTACTCGGAATTACATCGATAATATTCGCCACACACAAAACCTAGAATAAATCTAAGATTTAACCTATACCACTTTAAAAAATAAAGGTCTCTTGTAGCTTATTTAACGTCTTATTGTGTTACCTAGACCCCCTGTGATCCCCCCCCCCAACGTGACCGTGACTACAGCATTAGGTTCCTCAAAAAGGGAGTGAAAAGATTTTTACAGCGTTGGCAATGCACGATTTTTGCCCCTGGTGATGCACGCGTCGATATGGTACCATCAGGCGGGCTATGCTGGTTTACCAGCATAGTGGTATTAGAAAATTAATTTTAAAAGAACCTGTTATTTCTTTGCTAAGGCTGCACGCCGGCGTTTTTAAATTCTCTGTACGTCCCATAAAATAATTATATAAGCTTCAATGCACTAACTTATTTGTTTCAGAGTTTATTCGACTTAATCCGAGAAGCTCATAAAAGGCGCGAATTGAAAAAGGCCACCGCGAAGTTAGCTGAAGGAGATACAATCACCAAGAGCGAAGGTATCGTCACCAAACCCGAAGACAGCAGTAAACGGCCCGAGAGCCACTGAGTAACGTAGATTTACTTAGTCAAGGTGTAAATAACTGTACTAGTGGACTGTTCTTACGGATGTTTTCGCCTTCGTGCTGGTTTAGGTGACGATAAATTAGCAATGATGGCGTTCGGCGTTTGTATTTAAATAAGATGCATTCGGACACGTGCAACGTATCGCGAACTTTCCGCGAGATACAACACGATCCACGGCATCGAGTGACTGCTAAAGTCACGTTTTCACTACGAAGTGGAGTTGCACTGTCTGAAAGCGTCTTATGTACCCGCATATAGCATAGCTGTTGTACTAGAGTAACCGACATACATATTTGTGTAGAAGAATTAAATCGGTTATGTAATATATGTGTTACCCTAATGACAATAAGCATTTTGTAACATGTAATCAATCACACATGAATATGTAAATAACGTTTTACTTGCATTATATATTATTGAACATGTCTAAACTTTCCATGCCGTACAAAGTTTGTTCATATATTTTGTTGTCGACTTTTTATTTATTTCTGGTTTTTTTTCTCATATGTATTGTATTACGTTGATGCATTTCTGTGATCGCTATTCAATTTAAGTTTTATTTTAGTTTATTTTAGTGGTTATATCAAAAATGTTGAGCACAAATTGTGGAGCGATAACACTGTATACCTTCATTTTCAATCGTGAATTGGGATGAAAGGATATAATATATTACTAATACTGCAAAATATATTCCTAGATACCCGATATATTATAAAATATGATCCTAATATGTATATTATCTGTAAATGCCGAGTGCTGTTTACAACAGTTGACATTCAGAAGTATCTGTTTTAATTAACATCAAGACGTTTATTTATTTATGTTTAATAACAAGTGTTAAATCTAAATACACTCCAAACAAATAAATAAAGCACATAAAACTCAGTTTTAGTATAAAATCAATTTTCAACTGTTTATGTCAAATGTAGCACCAGTTTATACATAATCCTTCCTAAGATAATATTTCTCTACATATTATTGTATCCTTTTTATTGTCTTACCATCAGTATTGGTAACATTTTTTTCCAACGTATCAGTGCTATGAAATACATTGATTTACTGCTATTCGATGTGCTGAAATACAGTTTTAAAGAGTAAAGAGATCGATGAAAATGTCTTTGTTTTATTTACTGCAACCACTGCAATGTTAGCCTTGGCCCGACCTCGGGATTGGGAGATATACGTTGCGGATTATTGCGACAGTGCGACGTTGTCGATTTTGGTAAATACCTGTAGATACGTATTTTAGATTGTATTGTATGTATTTTATTAAAACATATTGTAAAGAAAATAATGGTTAAAATATAATCAATCCATTGAAAATTACCAAAGACATACACTACATAATTATTTCTTTAGATTGGTCTTTGTACTCTGACCTTGAATGGAAATCAAGTACCTCTTAGAAATATTAATTTTTCAATTTGGCGCCTCCAGGTGGCGCGAAAGTCACATCCGGTTAAATCCTGTACGCTTATTGGTTGAAATGTAACATAGTGTACTAGATTAGCCAATAGACACATTTCGACGAATCACAAGATGTATGAAGTGTAATCATAGGCTAAGTATCCGCCATCTTTGATGAATTTGAAAAGCGAAGCCATGCGATTGGTCAATAACAAAACGTCATTCCAATCTTTTGACGGAGTTGCGCAAAATAAAATAATTTTGTGTGACTCTCACTCACTCATTGCGGCTGCCATGTTTTTTTTCATGTGGGGTGTGTGTGTATTGATATAACATGATAGTTTAAAACCCCGTATAAACTGTTACAGGTGAGTAATTTCCATTATTTCTAATCGTTTTTATGTGTCAATGCGGAAGTCGGTAGATCGCGCGTCGTCAGTGAAAGTGCATCATGTAACACTGTCGCCTTCTCGCGAAATTGCATTGTATCGTAGATGAGTAGAGTTGTATGAGTATGACTCAGAGAAAAACGACGATAAAAGATTGCCGAGACGCGCGTGATACTATTCTTTGTTGATGTGTAACAAAAAGTGTCGTGCGGTGACGTTGCGAATGCGAGGAGGCTTCGGCCGCGATCACCCTCGTTCGGGTGACGTTTTGGCGCCATCGACCCATTTAGCACGGCGGACGGGCATGGTATACCCACAGCAAATTCTTTGTACTTGCCGAAACTCAATGACCTTTGTATCAAAACATTGCATGATAGTAAAATAAAACGTTTTGTTTTGCAGAAATAAGGGGTGCACGTAGTGCGTCATTTGTTATTAGCTAGTGACAATGCGATTGCAAGAAAATTGAAGCAAAGCGCTGCATTAGGAAAAAAACGACCCACTAGCAAAGAATAGGCCAAAGAAATTAAGGATGTATTAGTAACGGAGGAAGCAAAGGATCGATTTATATCACACGGCCCACGGCGATTGTAAAATGGACTCACGATTATTACACAAGATGATGGTGTTTGATAGCGGCAGACACTATCACGGACAGGATGCGTAAGCATAAGAGAGAGAGCCAGGCTGTTGCCTGCTGGCCTGCCACATCGAGAGAACTTCATCTAACTCCACACTCCATCTGATACCCACACACTTGGTTCAGGTAAGTCACTCCGACTACTTAAACTATTCATACCATCTTTATTGCAATTCTATGTAAATATATTATATAAAATCACATTCATTTGTTCAGTCAACGGAAGGTACTTTGCAAAAGACCAGTAAGGCAATAAATATCACCTTGTTACCACAAACAAATGAGTTAGTACAAAAGTGTATCTATAGAAGAATTCTACTTGATTAGGTCCAACATCATTAAGTATTTTGGCATGATCTGTTTAGTAAATAAAAGATAAGTAGGCTATTAAGCACCATTACAGTAATTGAAGTAATGATGATGAAATAGTGATTTGCCAACTTGCTAGTGATCAAATAATAATCAGTATGCACTAATTATTGTTTTTTCAACTGTCAAGAGGAAATGCAGTGCTCAGTAACACTGGAAACTGACCATAACAGTGGGAATGTTAAAATGAAGACAATTAACAATTATAAGAATCCTTACAAGAAGGTCGGTTTTGCATCTATTCCAATGTTATATGTTATTTTTATAGGCAACATGGTAATATTTTTGTGGATTGGTTATTTCTATAACCAAAATGAGTATATATATTTTCCTTGTGGCAGTGATTAGATAATGTATTTTTGTAGTAAACATGTTGCCAGATCATGCAGGAAGTTTCCTCATCAATGATTGTTGCCTATGAAAGCACCGCACCACTGTATTTTGATGTCCCCCTTGGTTTGCGCACTAATTTAGGAGCATTGCTGCATTCTTCCTTTGTTCCATTGTTAAAAGCTACTTGTTATACCTACATAATTATTTGCATTATAATTGGATGCATTTTTTTTTAATGTAATGTATGTAGTTTATGAGAGTACTGTAGACACTTAAAACATGTTATTATAACTTCTTATCATGCACCCATTACCCAACATTTGCATACTTTTTTGTGTTAATTTTTTTCATGTTTTTACCATTAAATACTTTAAAATACTTGTAGTTCCCAGTTTTGTAGATCAAATTAAAGCGTCCCAATGCTAGAGATGCTGTAGCGACATCACAATTATTCAGGCATTTGATAACTTGAGAAAATTGTGTTTTATCTACATGCCAATTTGTGAATGAATGTGATGCAGCTACAATGCTTCTGTCAATAATTAGAAATCATTTCATACTATGTAAAGCTGTAATTAGTCAAAAGTAGTGATTTATAAGCAGGATAACAATGAGATCTTGTGTTCATTCTTTTCAGGAACCTAATCTTGACAACATTGTTGATCAGCTGTGCACAAGACTACAGGACATCAAAGATCAAGAAGGTGTGTCACGAGTAGGCATGCCCACGTGTCCCCTTGAAGAAACTGAGGCTGTTCGTCGATATTACGCTGCGTTTCCGGCTTTAAAGAAAGGTCGAGAGTCGCCGTTACCGTATTATCTCCCACCGCCAGCGTGGTGTCGAAAGTCAGCGCCAGATTCCAAGATCAAAATGCAAAGCGAATTATCATTGTCTAAAGATTGGAATACTAAAAATAAGAAACTAACTTCAGGCAAAGAGCGACGCAACTCATACCACGGTCAGAGGAAGAACAACAAGAAACGTTGCAACAGCTACAGTAGATCCTTTGACAGCAAAGACGGTCTGCCTGAGTGGGTAACACACGAGGGCGTCTGGGATATGGAGACACAGGACCCAGTGAAGGAGTTTATCCGAGCAATAGCATTAGACGAGGGTTACGGCACGTGCGAGAATACCGTCACAGACGAGATCAAAGATATTACAGAAGGCAAAATCGGAATGAACGAAAACATGGTGCCTGACTGGGATGACAGCCTAGACCTCGACGCCGAGTGGGTCATCACCGAGGATCTCAAGCCGCGTGTTCGCACGCCTATGGAGGAGGAACTGTACGCTAAATTCGAAGCGAAGTTCGATCGTAGCATCGAGGCACTGTGGTCGAAAGATCAGAACACCCCTGATGACGAGTACCAGGACCTTCCGATAGACTTCCAAGATCTGCTGTCGTCCCCCTCCGATCGCCTGTTCGCTGATCCGTCCGCCGAGAAGTGCAGCCTCATATCCCTCACCGAGAGCATATGGTCCACCGAAGCTGCTGACTTCCCGCCACCGCTCGACCGTGGCGACTCGCCCTCGCGCATAGCTGACGCGCTGCACGATCGCTTCCGGCCGCTCAACCTGGCCGACGTCGTCGAGCCGGAGCCGCGCGAGCTCGAGTCGTTCGCACTGTACGAAGGCGACGAGATCTACGACGCGCTAACCACCGTCGCCAACACGATGCGCTCGTTCACCGCAATCAACCACAGCCGCGACCGCAGCGGCTTCGCTGAGGTACCGCCGCGACGCGGTCGCTCACGCATCACCCGCGCTGACGCCGCGCCGCACGATCCGCCGCGACGTCCGCCGTCCCGCGCGCGCGAAGACTTGCTCACCTCCGCGCGCACGCACTTCCGCCCCATCCGCCGCGAGACCGACGCCGAGCCGCCTCGCTACGCCGACGGTGACACCTTCGACATCTGCGGCGATCCCGACACCGTCGAGTTCCGGCGCAGCGACTCGGGCGGCCTGTACCTCGGCTCGGCGCTCGAGCGCTACCTGGAGTACCGCGCGGTGCGCACCATCGACTACGGGCGCCTCAACCTCACCGCAGCGCAGCGCTGTCCTGACATGGACGAACCGGGCTTGCGCCTGCGCTTCCCGTTGCGTCAGTGCGACGCGGGTGCGCAGACCGACGAACCGCCCGAGAGCACTGACGCCGCCGCCGCCGCCGCCTGGGCGCCCTGCGAGGAGTGCGGCCGCGCTGCCAAGAAGATGCGCCCTAGTGCCGCGCGCTCCATATGGAGCGAGCGCGCCTGCCGTGCTTGCGCACCGCCCGCACCGCCCGCACCGCCCGCGCCGCCCGCCGCCGCGCCGCCTCCTGACGAGCTGTCGCGTGAGTGGGAGGAGCTGCTGTCAGACATCAGCGCGGCGCACGCGCAGTACGCGGGCGGCGAGGCGGTGGATGAGGGCCGTGGCGACCGCAAGCGGCGGCACAGCGCGGCGCTGCGCTGCGCGGCGCAGTGCACGCACCCGCACGCGCGCTTCCTGCCGTGCTGCACGCTGGCGCTCGACCGCCCGCTTACGCGCTAGGCGTGACGTCACCCGCAGGCCGCGCGTCCGCCGCTGACGCCGGTGCGGCCGGCCGTCGAGGCAGCAATAGTTCCGCGGGATATCGTTAGGCCGGTGTGCACTGTGCGTCCTGAGAGCGGCTGCCGACAGGAGCTCGTACCATGCGGCGCGGTCACTGCGTATCCGGCTCGGTGTTGTTCGTTTCCTTCCCCGTTCTATCGTGCTACACTCTGTATATATCGCCCCTATTTTCTTCGAGCGTATTATTGTTTGTATGTCGAAAGTGAAAATCGCAGCTTTTCAATATCGAAAAACGACGTGCCGCCGTGGTCGGTCTCGAGATGATGTCCTTTGTGGCTCGATTGCTCTTTCAAGTGGCATTAAAAAGAAAAGTTAGCAATAATAATAGGATTAACTAGCGAAGCCTTAAACGTTACTTTCTCCGAGTGTCTAGGGTTGTCGAGGTACAAAAGTGGAAGGCTAGAAGTGCTAACATATCTTATGATTGTAGATATTGACGGGAGGAGTTATAATGTAACGTTAATTTTAGTTCAATGTTTTCTTTGTAGAGATTTCATATTGATGTAGGAATGTTTGATGGAATGCTCTCGCTTCATAGTCGATACTCGACGAAAATTGATTAAGGTTCCGGCGGACGATACGGGCAACTACGATTCGAGGCGAGCGCAAAAATTAACCTAAATATTGCTATCTCTGTTTGACAAAGAGACGCGCGCGCGCGTGGTAGTGTGCGGCACAGACTACTCGAGATAGTACGTATGTGTGCGGCACGCTGGTCGAATATGTTTTCATTCATTCTTATCGGATCGCGCGACTGGGTGCGTAATAAACTTTACAAAAAAGATGTTCATTGATTGTGTTATTTTTTTATTTACTTTATTGGTGAATAGCTGTACCCGCGTCTTCGTTCGCGTGGACCTAAATTATTCTTTCTTTAAATTAAGAGTAAAAGTAGCCTAAGTTACTCCTTACAACATCAGCTATCTGCTAGTGAAAGTCCCGTCAAAATCGATACGGAAGCGCCGTTTTGGAGATTAGCCGGAACAAACAGACAGACAGACAGACAATTTTTTTTAATTGTTTTATTTTTACTGTATACTTATAACTTTATAAATTTCGTGGAGTTGTTGTACTCATTATTATGTACAACTTTTACTATGGGACGAAACGTGAAATCGTGAAAAAATATCAGCTGTTCAATACAAATTATTCAATATTACTCGACTAAATGTATGGAACAGCTGATATTTTTTTCGCGATTTCATTTTTAGCGATTTGATTTTAAAACCAGGGCTTCGCTTCGAAGTAGGGCGTCCTGGTATGGCGGGAAATGCAAGCGCTCTCAAGTAGGTATTGGTCGGTTGCGCGCGACTTCTAATTTCAAATAGGTAGATTTTTTACTTTAGATCAAATAATATAGGTACCTACCTAATGTAGTAATAGTAATCTATATTTTTCATGTTTTATGCAATGTGTATTGTATGTGTTTTATTTATATATTTCCATAATACATAGTATAATAATAATTAAAATCAAATATTAAATAATAATAATTAAAATCAAATGTCTAAAAAAAAAGTATTTGCATGTCGGGCACTGCCAGAAGCAGAACTGGAAAACACGAGAATTGAAAATACTTCCAAGTGAAATCGATCCATGTCATAATATAAATAAGGAGCATAATCGTACATGCGAAAAAAAAAATACCTACTTTGATCTCTCAAGTATTTTTTCGCAAATACGATTGTGCTCCTTATTCATATGACAACACGGATCGATTTCCTATGCAAGTATTTTCAAGTCTCTAAGCAAAGAGCGCGCGGTTGGCGGGGTCGGCCGCCCGCCGTTTCGGAGATTACCTAACCGGAACAAACAGACAGACAGACAATATATATTTTAAATTATTTTTTGTTATTAGTACTGTAGGTAATATATTCTATAATATTATTACGCATTTCGTAAAAAGCTATCTATTAATTAATCAATTAATTAACGATAATGGGAAAATCTACACGTTTAGTCGGAAAGGGTACATAAAGCCGAAAGGCGGTTATTGTACTCATCATTATGGACAGCTTTTACTATGGGACCAACCCTCAAATGGCGAAAAAAGAAAACTGTTCCATGATACATTTCTTCATCATAGCGGCCCGTCCCTGCTTCGCACGGGTGGACATTTATTTATGTAGGTATATTAAATTTTGTGATAAAAAAGTAGTATAGCTTTACTCCTTGGTAGGTACCAAGGAGTAAAGCTATATATTATGCTAAATTTTATTGAAATCGGATTCGATTGATGATGCGATGGTCGCATATGTATCATTCTTATCAACTCGCAGATAGGTACCTACCTAATAACATTACCTATCAGAAAAGATGTTCATTGATTGCGTTATAATTTTTTTAACTTTTTTGGTGTATGTACAAGGCCTACTTATCTAAGTAGGCCAAAAAAGTCAAGTTATGATATAAGTACCTCCTACCTATCTTTATTACAAGAATAGTAAGTACTCACAGAGTTGTGATGATAAAATAAAACAAAAGGATTTCTAATAAACATTTATTATGTTAGGTACCTACATATTATAATCATTGATTAGTTACCTGTATTGACACGTTTCTTCTCTTCAATAACCTAACCGTCAAAAACCCCCAACTCCAACTAGAAAAAGAACTGTAACTTTTGAACGGCTGAACAAATTTTCATAAAACATAGCTAAGTTGATACCCGATTAAACTAGCTTTCGAATTGCGTTTGATTCGGCGAACATTACTTTATGCTGTTGAGGTGGCACTGGTGTATCATGCGAAATTCCAACATGGCATTGTGCTGAGCTAAAAAACATTTATGCGTTTGAAACAAAAAAAATCTTTTCGTCTATAATTAATATAACCTAAACTGTATCAAAAACAGAAAAAAAATCATTAGAAAACAAAAACAATTATATTTAAATTTTTCCAAATATCCGACCATTAGGTAACGATTCGGTTACCCTACACAACACAGGGAAAGAATTACCTATATTTATGAATATAAATACGTACCTATTGTTTTTCACACCATACCTTATGCTGGCGCTTCACATCGTGTATTCATATTCGCGTTATATGGCCAATGCAAAAGAAACCTTCTGTAAACTACACAAATGTGATTTTGCATTGGCCATATAACGCGAATATTCGCACAAATACACGACGTGAAGTGCTAGCATTAGGTTATCGGGCTCATTGAATGGAAACAACAATCACAATTTATTGCTGTACCTTCCCGTGAATTAATAATAGGTAGGTAGGTACTAAGTACCCACTTATCGAAAAATAAAAACATCAAATAAGTAATAGGACATATTATAAGTACCTACATACAAAGTTTTTTTTTTCATACATACAATATATAATACATAGGTATACCTAGTAATAGTACATGGGTAATATTTAAGTTTATTTATTATACATAGTTGTAAATAGTAATAGGTACCTAGATTCTAAGTTCAAGGTCGGAATCTACAATTCGACAATCATACCAAATCATTTCAAATGGAGTATAGATAAGTACCATAAATACTTATGCGCCTATTATACGTAGGTACTCACCTTACTGGATAAATATTTTCCTTATTTTTTTGGAAATTCCTTTTCCTAGGAACTGATTGCCATAAACGTTTTTTATTTGATCGTCGCTTCTCTGTAAACAATTAGGTAGGTACTAGGTAGGTAGGTACGCAGATTATAAGAAAGTCCATTTAGGTAGGTAGGTACTTATGTAGGTAGGTAGGTACCAGTAAATAATAGGTAAACAAAACATTTACTTAGGTAGATATAAGTATAGGTACTTACTTACCTACATAAGCAGGTACCTACCTACTTATTGTATTACCTAACTTCTATATAGCCTATCATTTCGAACAGTAAAGAGTAAAGAGACACTAGCCGAGAAATTAGGTACCTAGGTCAGTAGTTACCTACCTACTAAGGTAGGAACATAATTACTCGAAAGGAAAAATAATGTTTTGAAATCGTGCTTTCGAAATAACAGATAAGACTTACATCATAGGATCAACATTACACCTACTCTATGTCATACACACTTAAATTTTAGCTAAATGTAGCGCCTATTTAAAATGGTACCTACTTACCTATATCGATTCACACAAACAATAAATTAATATTATCATGATTATAGGAAGTACCTAAGTAGCTAATTACCAAACTGTATAGGAAAACAATTAAATAATATCTAGGTAGAAGTAGGTACTTACTGTGAGATACATCCCAACGTTCGGAGTCCATTTCAGCAACTAAACCAAATCGTATTTATAGGTATAAATATCAAAATCCGTAAACAAAGCTAAAAATATTTATTTCCAAAACTAAAGTTAAAAACCCCTAAAATCCCCCAAAAAAAAAAAATACTCTGTAAAAATAATAAATAAATTGTAATAATATAAAATAATTGAAACATTTTCAAAACGTTTACAGCCAGCTGCGTCACAATCATTATTAACTTCACAGTAAAAGTTAACAGTAAAAAAATCCCTAAAAATACCCCTAAAAAAATCCCATCACACTTATTTACCCCCCAAATTTGGGGAGAAAATCCCTAAGTTGAGAACCCCGGCGGGCGGCGGGCGGCGGGCGGCGCCTGCACTGCATACAGCGAGCCTCACTCACACACCAACGCAAGTACAAACTACATGACGCATGTGTGAGTAGCGTTAGACTTAGAACGCGATAGCGCTAAGTTCGTTCAGAATATGTTCAAATTTTTGTTGTGATCCGTAATACTAAAAATTATGAATGAAAATTTAATGTTTTTTAAAATTATATTTGCTAATCCGTAATTTGACAATATAGGCTGTGTTTAAACAGAAACCATTTTATAAACATTGATCTTTTTAATACAAAACAAATAAGAAGAAAACATGTCGTTTACGCCGTAAAAACATGCAAAATGCAATTCGCTTTAATTTCGTTTTAGGTTAGAATTTCGAAAAAAAGAAGAGGTTGTAACCTAGATAAATGCTATCCGAATCTGAATAATATCATAGTATGGTGGAAATATGCTCGAATTATACAGGATTTTGGTATTGCGTTTGTATGGGCAAATCATCCGGCGCCGGATTCTTAATGCGCGAAAATGTTTGGTATTGTGCATTATTATCAAAATAATGGCCTTGAAGTAATAAGCATTTCTGCATGTTATATATTTATTTGAAAAATGTTTTTTTTTAGAAAATATATATTTTATTTGTTTTAGTTTAAAATTACATTACACGCTATAAAAGGCGATAGCATTCCATGGCAAACATGATAGGACGATTCTAATATAATTCTTACAATAATATCGTCCCGACTTGTTTAATAATTTGTTAATATAAGTAGAACAGGTATTTTATTTTTGTTAGTATTTTTCGTTTACGTTTCCAGGCGATCTAAATTCATTCAAAATTTTATATCGTAAAATTAATTGTTCTGTTTTCTTTTGCAAACATTTTTGAACGCGAACTTTAATATAAGGAGATGATTAGACGCATCTCTCGTTGTCCAGCAGTGAGTACGCCTTTCGGCCGCTTGCTCGCGAAAGATGTACCCACAGTTGACACTGCTTCGAAGCCGAACATGTCGAGATGCGGCTTTTGTGTCCGTGGTTCGAACGTTATCAGAAGCGGACAGTGATGGTTTGTCCATGTTGTCTAAGTTTTACACGCGGCGATTTTATTGATTTGCCGCATTATATAATGTAGGGTGGCAGACGCGTCGCGGGTTTGTGTTCATTCTTGATACCGTGATGGCCCGCTGCGTTCTGCCGGATAGTGGTAATTCGAGGTGTTAGCAGTTTTGTATGAAGCTGGACTATGTTAGTGGGGGGCGCTGCATGCCCCCTAGAGTGTCGTCGGATACGATGAACTATGTGTCGTGCTCTTTGATATAACCCGGCCGTTGCTGTTCACCGTTTACGAACGCACGTTTTAGTTCGGAGAACGGTTGGTAAACTTTTTATAAGATGTATCGGCAGGCTTTGCGTTACGCGATGGCGGCACGACGAAACGGTGAGCAGTGACGGCCATCAATTGTAACATAATTTACAGCTCCAAGTTTGGATTGTAACAGTTCATATAGGCGTAACTGTTATTATAGTTCATGTAAAACATAAGAAGTGTATATGTTATATTTTCGTATATTTTCATTTTACACGGGGTGTTTGTTTGTGGCGAGCTGCCGACGTGCGTCGCGTCGCGTGTGCAGCCGCGGGTTGGTCGGTCGCAGCCGCCCGGCGGTGACCCACTGACATGCGAGCTCTGTACACGGCCCCACACAACTTATATTTATTTCATTTGAAAGCCTTGCCTAGTTACTATTTCATATAAATCTTTAATATTCGTGCAAACTTTGCTATGTTATGTGTCGTGTTTTATATATTTATTTTTATGTAGTGTGATTTACTTCTGTTTGTAATAATAATAACTGAAAACGAAAAATGTTAAAAAAAATGTCATTGCAAAATTTACATCAGGAAGGCTATCATTGTATATATTTAGTATATTGTGAAATTAATGTATAGTCATTTTCAGTTTATAAATGATGTATCATAATATGTTCGCTACTTCTATTGTCAATTTCACTATCTGAAATATTTAATGTGGTAGGTATTAATGCGGGTAGACAAGTACATCGGTTTACGACTCTACAATGTCTCAGATATTGAAATGTTCACGTACTGTCTAAAGCTACGTTATTAGAGCGGTTGGGTATTTTTAAACTCATTCAACTAATTAATTCACAATCATTTTTTCGTGTCACATAATATATTTCATTTTTTTTCTGTCATAAGTTCATATTATATTGTACTTATTCCATTAACGATATTCGCTAAAGGATACCTCGATAAAAAATATTAGAAAAACCAAAAAAAAAAAACTAGATTCAAGTTTGCATATAATATTATGTTTGATTAGTTAATAATCTAATGTAATGTGCCTATGCACTTGACTGTCTAATTATCCAGAACATCAGTGGATAAAAATGTTTTTTAACAAATGTTGAAGAATTGTTTGAACAATTGTTGAAAAACAAAAGGAGTTTGCTATGGTGTTCGCTAACGGGGACTTATAAATCAAACATACACCAGACCATTGCAAGCTTCTTAAATTATTGAATGGGAAGTGAATAAATCTATCGAGACTAATTATTATAATACAACTTGTTTGTTGTTCCATTGTCTGGTGGGTTTATTAGCGTCCTATTTTATCACCGAACCTTCAAACTCACTTGCATCAGCTTACATGTAAAGTTATTCACGCTGATTGATTGCTAAGCCAATGAAGTCGAGGCAAGTGATTCTAAAGTTGGTTCCCCTGTCCCCAAAAATCACAACTCTATTGAACGCCACATGATTCTTTGTACCTAAGTGGCTTGATAACTCTTCGTCGTTATAATATGTAACTATTGGTATTTGAACTTTTTTACTATCAGCAAATAACCAATGTCTGTTTTACACACAATACTTTTTTGTTAATGAGAGCAAACACGTTTTTCTGTGGATATGTACTTTGGACAAATAGCAAATCAGCACATGTTTAAAAAAATAAGAAATTAAATAAAATATAAAAATTATATTTTGCTTGTAGTTAAAATTCAAAATCTTGTAATGCTCTCTTATCAGAGACAAGTCGGCTTGTAACCGATAGCTAACACGTGGCCTTGGTTACATGCATATTTGTTTACATTTCATATCAATTTATATCATTTTATTTTCTTTTGAAATTTCGTAAAATCATTAGGAATTAAAAAAAATATCTTATAGACCGGGGTAGGAGCAGTACACAAGGGATTTCACATCTTTATATTTTTGGCGCCAGACTTTTTAAAAAGCACGCATATTTTCGATAACGTCTAAATATCACATTACTGTTTTTCTCACGGATACTGATAAGAATTTTCGATATTTAGGTACTAACTACAACTTGTTGCGAAAATTGGCACATCTTCGTTTTGCAATTAAGTATAGATAAAATAACGACGAATTATCATACATTTGGATGAGCTTTTGAATTAGATTGTACCATAAATTGTACCTATTTGAAATTTTTTGATTCATTTAGAAGTTGTTATCCCTGAAAATAGTTACCATTTTCATTATTATGTTAGGTTGTGCTCGCTACTCTGGTTCTTGCCACCTGTGGGAAGAAAATAAAAATAAACGATCGATCCACATTTTAGTTTTTTATTTCTCATGCCCTGTATAAATCCCATGAGTTAGTTACCACACTGACATTAACATAGCCGACGATTTCGGGTGCACCGTAAACAAGCTGTAAGAAGTCTCAACTTCTCGAGATGTGAAGAATCAGAATAACAATAAAATAGTGGGCGAAGTTGTCGCTCCACTCGAAAAGCCAAACTTGATTACAGCAAGTCTCTCTCTTTTTCGCGCGCGCTAGCGCAAACGAGAGGGCGCTATACAAAAACCACGGTTTACACTTTCATCCATTGAAATGCACGCGGTGCTTCGTTGCGAGCGAGACGCCGGTTCAAAATAACAGTGAACCGTCCGGTCTTATCGAACTAAAATAATAACTCAAAATAAACGGACGTTGCAGTGATACGAACTTATTTCACGTGTGATATTGTGTTTTGGACGCTGTTAGTGTTTGGTCTATCGTAATCGACGACTTCCTTATTTTTTTGCTTCTTGGATAAAGGTAAGCTGTTTTATTTGTGTTAAACTAGTAAAGTTGGTTAAAATTAGGAGATCCGTCCTCGTAGACAATGTGTTAAAGTGATAGAATTGTAGTTAATAAAAGTCTTATTTTACTTCGGACATTCGATTTACCAAAACATGTTATTGTAGGATTTCCTCTAGAAAACTCTGTGAGCAGTCAAGAGTTTTAGATTTTAAATAAGGCGAAGCCTAAAATTTGAAAGCATCGAGACTAAAAAATCTATGTTGGTGGACTCAGATTTGGCTACTCACCATATATGCAAAAGTGGGTCTAGTGTTTAATTCTGAATACTAGTCCAATTTGAATAAGCTTTGGTTGAATCGATTAATCTAAATCTGTGAGAACCGTTACATGTGGGTAATGAATTATTGCAGCGTCGAGCAGTCCTGACTAGGTATACCTACATGGATTATACAAGCTTGCTGTTGCTGACGTCCTCCAGTTCCATTTAAATGAAAGCCATGGGTTGTGCCGACATTAAAATTAACAACTAAATTTGTAACGACAGTTGTTAAGGTCATGTGCACAATAAAAAATTAGGTATTATGACGCCCATGAATATAATTGATTGATTGAAAGCTGATTGTTTGGGAAACTCCAACGATAGGTAGCTGGAACCTATACAAGTTACCTATCATAAAATAAGCAAGAGGCTTTAAAGAAAATTTCATAAGTTGAGACTGATAGGGTAGGTAGGTAATAAATAAGTGGTTTAGTCCGAGTAGCTGTACCTAAGTAGGGGATATAACAGCAGAGTTTTATATGATGTGGAACTATCAACTGTAAGCGTGTCGCCAAAAGCCGACATTAATTATAGAATCAGGCATTCAAAGTCTTGTAAATTAGCACTATTTAATTGAATAGAATCGTATCTATTAGCAACCTCGTAAAGTAAACTACTGCTTAGCTCTATTTCTGGTTTTTAAATAGGTATTTTAGTACCAGAACGAATAAATAGCTGGTCATAAATGTTCTTAAAGTTTTATCGCCCTACATTGTCCAGAGATTAGGTACCTACCTACCCAGTACCTACTTATCTACTCTACCTAAAAAAATAAAGTAGGTAACTTAGTTACTTAGATTATTTAAACCTACTTAGTTATAAGTATTTATCAGATCACCTGAAAAAATTAAATAGGATAGGTAGTTGCCTATTATAAAAAAATCCAAGGTTTTCTGACACACGCGCTTAGTTTAGGAACCAGAACCTTCTAGTTAGGCCTAAGAGGTTTTATTTTAAAATGCCATGAGGGCGAGTATATTTTCATCGACCTGGCCAAATTCGAAATTCCAGACTAATGCTGAAAATTTACTAATAAGAAACCCAATAAAACTGTCCGACCAGGGAATCAAACGCAACACCTCACGCTGCCGGGCTGTCGCGACCACAACAGTGTACCTTGGATAAAGAAGCTAACTACATTCTTTTAATTCAAAAGATATTTCCCTAGATATTTCTTAGTCGTCATTGTCGAGGGTGACTTAGAGACAGTCACACGTGTCAGACAAGGCTAGACCTAGATCTAAGCCACTAACAAGGCTCACCCAGCCACTATTGTTCGAAAAGCGTTATAGCGACATATTGCCGAGTGATTTATGTTTCTAACATTGTTTCTTGTGTTCTTAAAGTAATTGAAGTCAGTAAGTTGGTGTTTCGTATCAATTTGTTCACTGTTTTGTTCTGTGACATTTTGTTATATACATAAATACCTACCTACCGGGTGGAATTTGAGTGCGGCGTGGCTTTTGTGGGTATTAGCTATGAATTTAATTATTTCCCTGTGTCAAAAAGAATCATACAAGGATTCTACTATACGTACTAAGTTCTGGTGCATTTTCACCACCAAATATTTTCGTAAGGTCAAACACCAAATGTCTGTTTTTCTACTTATCTATCCACCGACAGGACTAGAACGGCAAAATGGGGAGAGAGAAAAATCGGGGACAAAATACAAAACCATGTCTTATATTGTGTTTTCTCTCTCGATTCTTCATTTTGTCTTCTGTCAAGGAAACAAAAGTTGGAGTAAACGGGTGTGTTGAAATAAAAATATCGGGGATAAAACCTTCTCTTTACAGTTTTCTTTTTAGATTTTTCTTTTTTATTTTCTGTCAAGGAGAAAACGGGTTTGTCGACCCGCCGCGTGCTAGTCCTGCTGATAAAGAAGAGTGTTTTTTTTTGTCTCCACAACATAGAAACTATATGTACTTATATCATTCTCTTTCTTTAGACTAGCTTCTCGAACTGAAGCAGATTCCATTTCCCTTCTGCTATACCACATCTAGCCACAGCAGGTACATTAGTGCCTGCAATACCAAACAAAGCTTAACCTAAGTTTGCACTTAATAGATGCTTGAAGAAAGGCACAAATCAACCAGTCTTATTAGTAGAGTGAGATTGTGAGATAGCCACAAAAGTCCTGAAGGCGCTATCGCGTGCCCACGCCCAATGCCAGTAATTACCGGCCCATTGTCCACGGTATACCATAAACAGCGATATAACCTCCCCACATGTTATTTAAGATCCGAGATATGGCATCGATATTTTTTTGTCGTTTATCGATAGACGGCGATGGTCAATTAAAATGTGATGAGATCTTTGTGGAGGAATTAATTCATTGATAACAATGGGTGGTTATCTTGGCTGGAGAAGTTTTATTTCCTGCAAGATATAGTTATTGTGTGATAGGAGTTATTTAGTTTTTAACCTATTTAAGAAAACATTATGAAGTCCATTTTTGTGTAGGTAGACGTATCTACCTCCACTAGTATAAATTGATCGCAACACACTTCCTGTCCGAAACGATACTTAAATTATGCAGAGTTAGAGTAAATTTTAAAGCTAAGTAATTAGACCGTAAACAGCTATCCTGCTTATTAATGTTTTATTTGAATAAATGTAATGATATTAGTAAAATAGCGCATTAACAATAGATTGCTACTTTTTTACCTTATGCTCGCGAAAAAACCGAACCGTAAGCAAAACAACTTTGCATACAACCGAGAAATTTCGTAACATCAATCCATTTTCCTATTAATTTAACGGTCTGCTATCAATTTTACAGCGAAACTCCTTTGTTTAGACGCTTATCTAAACATCTCTACTTGAACAAAGACCTTCTTGTGTAAGGTGATCGTGGTTTGGGTATTATGACTTCCTTTCGACCTCCAAGGTATCCTTTCACTACTAAGGATTAGTTACATCACTTGAAGAGCTAGATTTATGATCATATTTCACTGTGTTGGTAGTTGGTAATGCTCCTTATGAGGTTAAAGTAAGTAATTGGTTTGTCAACAGTCTATCAGTTTTAAACAGCTTATTTTACTGCCAGCGGTTAAGGGTCAATAAATATTGATGTCTTCAATTTCACGACTTCACTTATTGTACAAGTTCTTTGACAAAAAAGAAGCTATTGTATTATTTTATTGATACCTAAACCTTTTCTTAATTTTTTTACAACTGTACTTACTACCAAGTTAGGTTAGGTGCAAGAACATTGTACATAGAACTGGACGTTGCGGCTAGAAGAAAACAGTGAAAACCAAATAAATGGCCTTGAAATAAATCAGTTATATTTTGCATCTCTTTCATCAGGGTGACCAAGTTTTGAAGTGAAACTTCCATATACATAGACGGGGAGTATTAGGAATTTCTGTCACGAAAAAGCGTTACGGCCGCGTGGAGGAGGTAGACGATATATTGTCCGTTGAAGTTTCACTTCTACTATGTGTCCCAGGTCCCAGCACACATTTTTTTTTTTTGCGTTGGTATATTATTAGGAATTAAGCAAATTTATAGAAATTATTCATAATTGAGCACGTATTTCTTTGCTAATAAAGATAGAACTGGATATTGCATCTAGAAAAAATAACTGAAGGGGAGTTCATTCACCTTTAGGTATGTTTTCCATCTCACTCATACTTTAATAACAAGATGAGATCAAAAAGACGACCGATATACAAACTGCATTAACCACTTATTATGCCTATGCTCACGCGTGGCTCAGCTACGGCGTAATCATGTGGGGAAACAGTACCGATGCTCCTACACTATTTATTTTATAAAAGAAATTAATCCGTATACTCACAAACATAAATCAGACTGATAGCTGCAAACCTTTCTTCATAAAACATAAAATACTCACCCTTCCATGCATATACATTTATTTTTTGAAAGGACACTGGGCGAAAGTGGTCTATGGACCAATAGCGACACGGTAATGGTATTTGTGTTGGGACACCTCAACTATACCCTTGTGCAAAGGGGCATCAAAATCGGCCCCGGCAGTTTTGAGAAAAATTATACTTTTATAATATTATCTTTTTACTACAATTTTTGTTAAAAAAATTGTAATCGGTTATTTCAGAGTTTATATAATTATACTTGATATACTATAAAGCTCGATTACCACTGACTCACTGACTGACTGACTCACTCACTTACTCACTCACTCATTGACAGAACTGTTCTCCAAGAAGGAGCCGCGGGGGGTAAAAGTAATGTATGAGAGTCGTATAGAGGAGGGTCCAGTGAGTTCAGGAAAAATCCGAAATGACCTGAAAGTGGAACCATGACTGGAACTGCCTTACGGATCTCGAAAACGGCAAGTCGCAGACCCATAGTGCCGGAACTAAAAACGTTGAGGACCCTGAGTCGATTGACGAATTGGTGAAAAAAAGATGGCTTCCATACAAAAAAAATGGCCGCCATACAAAATTGAAACGCTCACCGTTCCGAAACCGTTAGAGATAGAGGGGGTTACAAGTTATAAGCTCCACAAAAACACCCTCGCGGGCCGCTCGCGGCCCGCGCACCGTGCGACCTCTAGTATACTTAAAACAATACATATTAATCTATGACTTATAAGCTTCGTCGAACCATTGTCAGAATATATAAATGTCCGATAAATGTCAAATTAATTATTAAAAAATTGAAAAAAACCCGACTGCAAAAAAACGAATTGGTCAAATAGTGCAGTCGGGTTTTTTGTTAATTTTTTAATAATTTACTTTATTTTAATATTTCATGTTTTATTCATGTTGAGTTATTCTAGTGTGTTAAGATATACATAATTGTGAAATCGTCTCTTCGAGCCCTTCATTTATACACCACACATGACCATTATGAAAAAAATTATTTACAGCTACACTTACCCTTACCAGCGGCAAAAATCCACCATGTTGGTTTTTTTTAAATTCTTAATACCTGCGCTATCTAACGATATCTCATTTGTTTGAATCGATTCACTCGTTTAGGCTCTAAGGCAGGGTTTCTTAAAGTTTTTGCATTCACGGACCACTTTCACAATTAAAACAAAACCACGGACCCCTGTCAAAAATATTTTTGGAAATGAAAAATAGCCTTATTCTTATTAATAAAAAATACTTTTATTGGTACTTTCATTACACTTACTACAAAGTTAATGAGAAGGGTGCTCCTGTTTGGCCTCAATGAGAACGTTAAATTGTGGGATTGTCTTCGAAAAGGCAAGGCGCATGTCATCTGCGATGTTTTGTTTTTATTGACACCAGAACAGAGAGCCCTGCCTCGCAAAGATACGTAGTAGCAAATGGTATCTGAACGGACATAGCTCGCTTGACAAGAAGAGGATAAGCTTGACTCATAGAGCATCAAACCTCGCCAAGATTTTTTTGCATGAAATTCAGCTTTCAAAACTTCTCTAGATCTCATGTCAATTAAGTCATCTTTAATAAGACCTTATTGTCTTGTCGAGTTTACTACACCATTTCCTAATAAATATGTTTACAGACTGACCTTCTGCGGACCCCTGATACACATGCTACGGACCCCTAGGGGGTCCGTGAACCCCACTTTGGGAAACCCTGCTCTAGGGGAACATTTATGGTTGCTAACCAACTTTAAATCGTTATAGGTCCTCTAAATGGTCATTCGGAGTGAAAAATAATAACAGAAACCTAACCTTAAATACCTTTTCAATGATACCCCACTTAGCATAGTTCGTCGACTTTTTTTTTTCTTTTTCACAATATGGCGTCTGGTTGTCGCAATATTGAATTTTGATTACTGTCATATCTTTAGAGACACTTGCAAGACGATTGACGTAAGAATCATCAAAATCGGCCCACGCGTTTGGTCTCTAGAGTGCCACAAAGGAACAAACATACATACATAATAATATGTCGTATGTGTTATGTGTGTTGTTGTCAATATGTCTGTGCCGAATAAATGTTCTATTCTATTCTTTCTTCTTTCTTATACATATACATTTCTTATACATACATAGACTGATAAATACATTACCCTCCTTTGCGTCGCGCAGTCGGGTAAAAAGGGATATTTTACATACCAGCGTTTGAAAAAAATCTATTAAGAGCTTATAAGTTTCTCGTTATTACTTAGCGCTTTCGTGTGTTTTACCGATACCATCAGAGTTTAAATGGAATACCGATTTTGTCTTACGATTTCAATACGGCTCGATATCCTGGACTACTTATTTTTGCTTATGGACTATTGTTGTGTTAAAATAATGTTTCTACCCAGAGCTGCCTGCAACTGGTGTCGTTTGTTTGATCTGCCATCGTTTTGTGCAAAGAACCCACCAAAACGTTATTTATTATTACAAAGCTAATATGTACCTATATAGAAACTCAGAAATACCGATTTCAATTTTTTTTAGAATAATTCAACATGTATAAAACATGAAATATTAAATAAAATAAATTATTAAAAAAATTACAAAAAACCCGACTGACCTGACTACTTGACCACTTCGTTTTTTTGCAGTCGGATTTTTTGTTAATTTTTTAATAATTAATTTGACATTTATCAGACATTTAGATATTCTGACAATGGTTCGACGAAGCTTATAAGTCATAGATTAATATGTATTGTTATAAGTATACTAGAGGTCGCACGGTGCGCGGGCCGCGAGCGGCCCGCGAGGGCGTTTTTGTGGAGTTTATAACTTGTAACCTCCCTCTATCTCTAACGGTTTCGGAACGGTGAGCGTTTCAATTTTGTATAGCGGCCATTTTTTTTTGTATGGAAGCCATCTTATTTTCACCAATTCGTCAATCGACCCAGGGTCCTCAACGTTTTTAGTTCCGGCACTATGGGTCTGCGACTTGCCGTTTTCGGGATCCGTAGGGCAGTTCCAGTCATGGTTCCACTTTCAGGTCATTTCGGATTTTTCCTGAACTCACTGGACCCTCCTCTATACGACTCTCATACATTACTTTTACCCCCCGCGGCTCCTTCTTGGAGAACAGTTCTGTCAATGAGTGAGTGAGTAAGTGAGTGAGTCAGTCAGTCAGTGAGTCAGTGGTAATCGAGCTTTATAGTATATCAAGTATAATTATATAAACTCTGAAATAACCGATTACAATTTTTTTAACAAAAATTGTAGTAAAAAGATAATATTATAAAAGTATAATTTTTCTCAAAACTGCCGGGGCCGATTTTGATGCCCCTTTGCACAAGGGTATAGTTGAGGTGTCCCAACACAAATACCATTACCGTGTCGCTATTGGTCCATAGACCACTCCCCATACGAATTTGCCCAGTCTCCTTTGTTAGGAAATAGGTATAAATCATTATTTACAAGACGCGAAGATAAACATACTGGCCGATCATTAAGGCATAAAAATATGCTAATGCTACCATCTTCCCGCATAACGCTACACTCCAACAGCCCCTATGTAATGTGTATAAAAAATTATAATAAAATACCAGAATCAATAAAAACAGAAAACAGCGAAACAACATTTACAAACAAAATAAAACAAATACTTATTAAAAAAGCCTATTACACGATTAATGAATATATAAACGATAAACAAACATTTCCAATTAAATTAAATGAATAATACTATAAATAATACAACAGTAATAATAAAACGAAATAAATGAATAGATATAAAAAATAAAATAAAAATACATTAAATTCCATAACTATTAGTTAATAATAATTTATAATAAACTAAATACATATTAGGAAATATTATTAATAAATTAAAAATTATAATATGCTATCCATATTTATTAATAAATTAAAGCAATAAGTAAACATAAGTACCATCTTCCTATTTATACAACAGTAGTAAACATAAGTATCATATTCCTCTCCTATATTTTGCTGTGCCCTACAGGGTCCATGATTGTAACCTACCAAATTTTATTTTTACCACCTTATGTACATTGTGGAATGCAAATAAAGAATATGAATATGAATATATTATTTGCAAGTTACCAGAGTAAAGTAAAAGTTTTCAAGATAGTTGTGCACAAATAGATAGGAATGTTTATGTTGAGGGCCATTTGGTATCCAGAAACTATTTTAAAAGCTTCTAGTATTTTTAAAGTCATCTTTAATTTTTTCTGCCTATAAAAAGGATGTGTTGATTGAAATAATTATTTTATGATATTTAAGTTTACCCCAATTTTATGAATGCATTCCTAGGCTGGTAAGACTGATGGTCTGTAAAAATAATAATTTCAATGACATAAATGACATGTCAACATTGTCAACTTTCTTCCACTTCGAGTGTTTGCTAGGCGATTTCTGAGGATATACTAATTATTTAACAGTGCTCAATCATGTATCGTATATTTAAAGATTGTGGAAGTGTTTGGAACCCAACATCAAACGTTATTTTTCATAGGTAAGTGCGCTGATGCCATATTAAAAATTACGCCAATTTGTACATATTTTTACGCAGTTTTAGAAAGATCTGCCTATATTTTTATTTAAAATTGTGTGAAAAACGTTTCTCTCATTGTGAAATGTCACCATTTAGTTATTTATGTGGTTATATAGCATATAACTAAGGAAACAGTCGCATTATTAGATTGGACGTCAAGATAAAATGTTAGTAAACAAAGAAGAGTAGAGTGACCATAAATGATTGCTTGAGGCGGAATTTAACGTGATATGATTTTTCGTGGTTGTGTAATGAGCTACAAAGTCCAACTGGAATTCAAAATCTTCAGAAGTTTTCTTGGTCAAACCAAAAGCTTTGGCTAAAAAGGCCGCTTTAGATGAATCATAATATGATTCATATTACGAATGTCAAAATATCTACATATTTGACGACTCTTATTGTCATCCGCATAAGGTTCATATTCAGCAATCATCTGTTTGACAGTTACTAAGCAGATCATTAGATGAATTGCTGAATGTGGCCTTTTTAGGCCCCCTGATCATTGATTGCTAACATCAGTGGACTTTCTTAGATGATTGAAAACACGATTGCATTTGTTTCAGTTTTCCAAGCGATCCAGAGAAAAGGCGTAGATGGTGGTATGGTGGTCCAACATACCTTTGAAAGGAAACTTCTATAAATCTGCAAAAAATTGTTGCCTACACTATAAAGCGGAGCACTATGACATAAGGCTAAACCGACTAAAATTTGGTGAAGATCTGATGAAGACTTTCGGAGAAAGACGATGGAACTCCTCAATGGATATCAGCAAATTAGTCGCGATTACTGTAGTTGCATATTTATGTATTATTTATGCCACTCAAAATAGAAAAATAAAATAAACTGTGCTAAAAAGTATAAAATATTTTCTTTAAAAACTTAACAGCTTCTGAAGTAGGGACCTTTAATCCTTCAATGCACCTTAGCTAGGCACTTATTAGTTTTATGAAGTTAGTTTTTACTTATTTTAAAGTTTAATTTATCCATAAATCAACCCGCAACTTTGGACCAAGTGATGACACGTTAAATCTTCACCATGGGTTCACCAGAATTTAGTACCTACCTATTTGGTACATATGGTTATTGTTTTGGTACCTAACTATTAGCAAACAAATACGTGCTCAATTATGAATAATTTCTACTTGCTTAATTCCTAATAATATCCCAACGCAAATAAAAATCTTTGTCACCCTGATGAAAGAGAAGCAAAAAATAACTGATTTATTTCAAGGCCATTTATTTGGTTTTCACCGTTTTCTTCTAGCCGCAACGTCCAGTTCTATGTACAATGTTCTTGGTTAGGTGATTAAATAATCTATTGATGACGAAAGAATAGAAAAACCAAATACAGGCACTTATGAAATTTCGAGACTCCAGGCGCGCGGAAAAGTTCCGGGTTTGATGCCCATAGTTAGCCCTAGAATATCCGAGTCAAACAAGTTAAAAACAGAAACAATAAAATTATATAATTTCGCAACGGTGATGATGAAACGTCATTGTGTTACGTGCGCAGCGCAAGACGCGGTAATGCACGTAGTTGACGCATATATTGTAATTAAAGATAATACTGAACGACTTGGGTTTATTGTGAATGGCGTCATGTGGTTCCTGGCAAGAATAAGGCACTCTGGTGTTGTATATAGCGAGTACAGGATTGTGCCCAGAATATTTGCAGTACATCCTGCCGTGTGCTTAAAATAATGTAGGTACTGTGACCAATGACCATATTCTTTGGTCATTAACTGTGAGTCTGTGACCCACAATGCATTGGTCAAGCGTGTAACGTGTTCCCTCCTTTATGACCTATAATAATTGTAGTGGTTATATGGACTTAAGATTGACGTTTTGTTCGACTTTTTTCGTTTTTCTGTAGCCGTTACAATCTAAGCTTTCGGATGTTTTTAATTATTCCATACTGAATCATTATCCTTGGAGAAATTACTAATTATTCTAGTTGAGTAAGATTTCTCAATGTTGTTTGGAAAACGGATTTATTGCAAGTGACGTAGATATGAAGCATACGTGTTTATTAGTGGGTTTGAATGGTAGCATTACTTATAATATGCAATTCCTATACTTAATTAAATGTAATATCAGCTGGTTTATCAACCCATAACGTAACTAAAATATGAAGAAAACTAGGATGTGATAGGTAATTTTGCTGTGAGTGCAATGCAGTCGTAAAATGTAGATCATCAAATCAACCGCGAGTCGTCTATTGCTAGATCTGGAAATAGGCCTCCTTTTAGCCGCTTCGATTCAACAGTTCCCGAAAACTCGCCATACTCCCTCACAACTAAAGCTTATCTTCTCTTTCCTACTGGTTATCGTTCAGCTATAACCTCCGCCCACCACATGGACGACGTTGGTCAAAGCGAGGATCGCGATTGATGTCTCCAAGCTACTATGATTTGATAGGTAATATACACCCACTGCTGCATAGTATTTCTCAGTCCAAAAATCATCTCATTTACTGCCGTCTTTCAATCCTTGCGATGTTTTTGTAGTTGTGATCATCGATGTCTATAGATATGCTTAGTGAACTCAAAAACTGAGACGTGTCAGGTACTCCATTTTCAAAAAATGGAGTGGTTGATTACCAGCCAAATGCCGTTTACAAAAATAATTATTAATTTGTGTATTGAATAAAAAATTATGAATTTAGAATTTGACGTCTTCAAAAAATACGTCTCATTTTTTTAGCTTCCCTTTGTATGACAGAGCGTATCTATTAAGGTATCTATAGACATCGATGGTTGTGATCATAATGACGGTCGTTGACCTTGTTCTGGTCATCACTTACATTATATTTCTTTACATTTATCTACTTTCTACTTATCATATTCTCATATAAATAACAAGTAAGTACTTATCTATAGTTTCATTAGAAATCATCTTCTGACACTGGTATTATATTTCTAGTATCAGATATCTTAACTGAATGGGTCGTGATGTGATGTTCCCATGCGCTAGCGATCCGTAGAAAATCGTATTGTAGGTCCATTCGATTTTCAAACGAACGGCAGCCTGATTACGGACGCATCTGACAGTTTGCGACAGGCGTAAATTGTACAATTGTGGCTGTCAAACATCATTTTGGTATTACGTACAATACAAAAAATTATATTTGACAGCAGCGATTGTGCAATTTACGCCTGTCGCCAACTGTCAGCTGCGTCCGTAATCAGGCTGCCGAACGTTTGTAGTTACGAACAAACAAAAGCTATCAAAAAAATAACTATTTGATCGTCATTTGTTTTGAAGACACGGTTCAAAATATTTCGGCTATACTTATTTTAGTGCATCACCATCAGGTCCAAGCTATTGAATTTCAAGCTTTAATGTGTAGTTTTAAAGTTGGTATTCTAAATTTTAATTCTCAAAAAAAATGATTTTGTTTGGTGTCAGTGAGGGTGGAAACGGAAAGGCCAATTTACCAACAGTTATAGTTATAGTATTCAAATTCAAATTCAAATTTATTTATTTGTAAAACATAGGTGTTATGTACAGACATGGTGTAAATAACTACAGTGAACTGTTCGTTGACCAAATTTTACTTAGGTAGGTATCTACTCTTCTTATCGGTAGAATCTTTCTACTTGGTTCTTATCGTAACCGAAACCAACATTGCACGCCTTATAAACACAAAAGAAGTTAGGTACTTGATAGGCTCAGGCAAAATCCAAAAAAATTCTTCCACGACATGACAGAACAGCAAAGCTCACGAATCCGCCGCCATATTGTTCCGAGATAATCACCATAGACAGATGAGTCACGAGCGATCCTCAGATACGTTCAAATTGACTCCCTTTGTCAAACCGCTGGCCTACGGTACCAGTCTAACTTGATCTCTATCAAAACAGATGTCCACTAAACCCTCGGATTTTCAACCTTAAGGTTTAATACATAAAGGTTATGGTAGAAGAAGGAATCCTGTAGTGGTTGGTGTTCGGTCAACCGGCAAAAAGCTTTATTCGTCTCAGCGGCGGCGCCGTCAAAACTCGTGCGGTACAGCATCCGAAGCATTTCACGGCGTTCTCTTGCAAAATATCTATAATAAAAACATTTCGTGCGCGCATTTTCTGAGAAACAAACTTGAGAATTTTGTTATAAAATAGTTCAGCGTCTATATTTGGATCATGAAATCACAGAAATATGCTGCCTCAAATGTCAATGTCATGCCTTATTCGTTAAGGATAAGCATTTTGATCTTGTCGTGCGTTTCAATCTGTTCAGGTATGTTGAAATTATCTTGTCACAACTTAACTCCTTCGCCATTGATTACATTAACTTTCAAAGAGCTATATATTAACAGTAATAGCCTAGCGGTTAAACGCTTGCTTTCGCATGCAGCAGGGTCTGAGTTCGAAGTTTCGAACCCGACCAGCGCCTTTGATTGTTCGAATTCATGTGTGAATGAGAATTTGCTTATCACTTGGGTTATCGGTAAAACATCGTGTGGAATCCTGCATAACTGAGAAGGTTCCATAAAAAGATCGATGGTGTGTGTAGATCGCCAACTCGCACCAGGCCTGCGTCACGACTAAGGCCTAAGCCTTCTCATTCTCAGAAGAGGCCTGTATCTAGCAATGGGACAGTGATAGGTTAGATTTATTATTATATTTCAAAGAGCTTTAAATTTATTTGTAAACTTGACTTGTCAGTATCGTGTTTCCAATAGTATCCAGTATTGGATACCTTCATTCGATCTCTTACTGCTTCCACTGATACAACAGGACACAAATTTGTTAAAATACGAGTATCGATACAAGAAACCAATAAGTTTTATCATAAAATAAGTAACTCTATACACCTTTTTAGAAAGTTAGTATCACTTGTAACAATTATACAGCGTGTAACATAAGTGCGCCGTGTTGTTTTGAAACCAAGCCGTGGTTCCCACGCGGCGGGCGGCGTATGCGTCGATCCGGTCAGATAACCATTTATTTATCACCTATACGATGGCGCGACCACCGAGGTAGGTAATGAACATCTGGGCTCCCACTAAGTATTGAAGTTCCTGCTAGATCCATTACGTCGTTTTCATTGGCGAGCCACCGTGACTCGCAGAAGTCGCTCGTAAAACGACAATTGATGGACTAGCATATGGCACGGATAAAGTTACCAAAACACATAAATTTTACATAAAAAAATAAAAAATGCAATTAGAGATGGAACTAGTTTTCCACAAAAGCCAAATGGTCGAAAAACAGATCGTATACATTAATAATTATGACAAAACCGTTTCCGGCTGTGTGGGCGAAGATATGCAGAACTTTGATAATTTTGTCATTTACTAAAAATTTATATTGGATACAATGTTCTTATAATCAATAGTAGTATAAATCAATCCAATGGCGAATAAGACGCTGTCTGTCTATGGATCGACGCCCGCGCAATTGGCCGAGTCGAGCGCAGCCGAAGCCGTTCGTTCTTTATCGGCGCATTAATAATGGCCGACGAGACGTTGCGATCTAATGCCTGCCAGTAAAAAGTACAAAAAGCTCCAACAACTTCATGAGTCGTGGTTCGTTTAACTGCGCAGACGGTTCACCCTCTATAATTTAAGCTTGCGCTAGCGCAACGGGCCTTTTAAAAATAAAGGATTGGTAGGTATTCGGTGTTGGCGTGTCTAGGCATAACAAAATTTACAGATAAATTCAAGTGAGATTTTAGTTTATTAGTCAAGTAACTTTGTGAAACCCATTTTTTTAAATATCAATGTAGGTACCCCTCTTTACGAAAATATATAATGAGCTGAACCTTCATTTGTTATTTTAGATAAATATTTTTTCTTTTACATGTTTTATTCTTTTATTTTTTGTTACTTTATCTTTAAAATTGTTTTTGTGCTGTGTCAAATAAATACTTTTTTCTTTCATTTCATTCAGTAAAGAAGCTCATCAAACTAGGTTGCACTGATGGGAATTCTTAAACCAATATCCAAGTCTATAAATTCCTATAACGGCCCCTTTTAGAATCGAACGTTGCTTCTTTGAAATTCAATTTATTGGACTGATTTCCACATAATGGAGGCTATATTGATTGGAAGACAATCAATCAATTAATTGTGAATTTGAGGGTGCAGCTTTGTGTTCCACGTGTTGGCAGCCGGTTATCAAACCGAAAAACTTTTGTTCTCCCTCATATTCGAACTAACATGGGACAATTCTCACCCATAACTCGCATGCTCTCTCTGGCCAATTCCATTCGTGGTGAAGTGGATGTCTTTGCTGGTTCTGTAGCCTCAGTCAAATCCAAACTCAGTGACTTAATTAATTAATTAATTTGTATTCTTTCTTAGTATAGCAGTAAAAACTAATAATTCCATAATTATCTTAGATAATACTTAAGTGTCTTACTTAATTATGTATGCTAGATTCACATCTAGTAGATGTCAATCAGATGTATTATGTTTAAGCTTTTTAATTTGTATGTGTGAATTATAAAAAAAAAAAGACGGCTGTTCGACCGTTATATGGAATTAAAGGAAACAATGAACTAATACTTGGGTAGATAAGTACCTAACCATTACTAATGATACAAGGTCGCATCCTTTAATAACATAGAAGAGATATTTCCATAAATAATTTATTTAAACACATGATGACGGAAATTGATCTGGGCGCCTACCGCGTAACAAAAATGGTAATTAACATCGTCTCTGGTAATAAACTTCAATACAATCGTGAGAGACTGAACTTAGAACTGTCTTGTAAAAAAAATACCAATCATAAAGTTGGGACTCCTATCTTACTCTTGGTAGCTCAAAGTTTAGTCTGTCACAATCGTATTGAAGTTTATTACCAGTGTCGATGTTCATTAGGTACCATTTTAGTTACGCGGTAGACCCGCTGGTATTGTCTAATGAATGATTAAGTACATACTGGTAATCTGGTAAGATTAAATTATTAATTCAATAAGGGCAGATTTTTCAATGGGCAGAAAATGTTTTATCCTACGAAAAAATATTGATTTTATTCCCTCGGATATAGTTATCTGGCGGTTGCAAAATCTGCCCTTAGTGACGAAATACATATTTTTTTCTCGGCCGCAGGCGACCTTTTGTGATTGGAAAGGTTAAAATTGTGTCTTATGGATGCCACTGTATACATAATTTAAGGTCCAACTTTTCTTATCCCAATCCTTTTAAGGGATTATTGTACTCATCATTATGAACAATTTTTACTACAGGACCAAGCTTGAAATCGAAATAAAATATCAGCTATTCCAATTTCCAATATTATTCGACTAAATTTATGGAACAGGAGACTTTTTATTCGCGATTTCAGGCTTGGTCCCATAGTAAAAGTTGTTCATAATGAAAACAATAACTTCTTCAAGGAATCAGGACTAAAAAGGTTGGACCTTACATCTATATATTTCTGATAGATCATGCGCAAAATCACTTAGGGCCGTATTAATAAACCAATCTCAGTTTTGAGTAGGCTCTTAAGTAACCACATAAGATGCTGGACTATATAGTTATGTGGTTACTTAAGAGCCTACTCAAAACTGAGATTGGTTTATTAATACGGCCCTAAAACTATAAAAAAACTAAAAGTAAAATTTTGAATACAAAATGCAAAGGAAGGCAAATCTAACCCCTGCACAACTGAGGTCTGAAGGTTAACGCTTAATTAATTCAGTACCACTGACTCTTCATGCCGATATGTTGCAATAACAGACGAACAAGATACTTAGCATGCTAACGAAGTAATTATTAGATACTCAACAGAAACTAGGCACTTAGAACAGACCAGTTCCACTGGAACCGCCTCACACATTGATACGAGCTAGATGTTAAGGAGATACTTACCCAGACAGGTATATGAAGATAAAAGATCTTTCTTGTTTAATCGGTAAATAGGTCGCTTGGTGATCTGAGACCATAGTGTTAGTTTCCTATAAGAATCTCGACTGTATCGAGCGCGTTCTGCGTGCTGTAGGCTAATTCACGTACGAGTAACTAAAGAAGTGCAGTTGCAGTACAATTTTGATCAGAACAACTTTGGTATTCGCTTAGGTTTAGTGAGATACGCTCGCGTCAAGTTAAAGCGTCACTGCAATATGATCGGCGCGTCATAAAATTACGTGTAGTCCTCTAAGGGCCATGTTCACCGACGACATAACAATCAGCCGTTTAGTAGTACAAAAATTCACTGTAAACGATCGAATTTGTCATCTTGTCGGTGTAATTGGCCCGCTCCGAGCTCTTCACCAATCGGAGCGTCATACGCGGTTGATGTGTATAAACTAAACTAGATTCATATAACCTAACCGTCAAAAACCCAGTAGTAATACCTACGTCTGAGCTAGGTATACACACCATAATCCATAAAAAAACATGCAATAACTCTGTGTTTGTATCCATAACTCATGAATAAAAGAAACCGTCGGTTTGGGTTCGTTAACTCATATAATCGGATGAAATTGTAAGTGGAATTACCTACGCTTAATGTGAAACCTGCTAGAAATACATACGTGGGTAATCATATATTTTCTTATCTAATATTCCAAGCTAATATTTCAATAAAAAAATATTATAGTTTAAAAAAAACTATAGAACACGCTTTAGTCATCCAAACTGAACGTGTATGCAAAATTTCAGCTCAATCGGAAACCGGGAAGTGGGTCAAATTTAACTTCCAAGATTTTCTTACATAATTAGTTACAGGTGAAGCTAATAAAAGGGTGTTAATAAAAGAATATATTTTGAAGTGAAAATTCTATATGTATAGACGGGGGGTATTAGGATTTTTCCGTCACGAAAAAGAGCGTTACGGCCGCGTGGAGGGGGTAGACGATATATCCGTTGAAGTTGCACTTCTACTATGTGTCCCAGTCCCAGCACACATTTCGTTTTTTATTTTTTTACCTGGGTACAGTCGGCCAAACGATGGGTCTACCACCCTAAAGTTGCAATTTGTTTATACGCCATAAAACAATAACCTTACCATCAAAAACCCCCGACTCCAACTAGGAAAAGAGCTGTATCTTTTGAAAGGCTGAACCACTGGATTTTATTTCACCAAATAA
The DNA here is from genome assembly GCA_932294325.1 of Allophyes oxyacanthae. Lineage (NCBI taxonomy): Eukaryota > Metazoa > Arthropoda > Insecta > Lepidoptera > Noctuidae > Allophyes > Allophyes oxyacanthae. The sequence continues at coordinate 3,676,332 of OW028617.1, forward strand.
CCCGTAAAATTTATTCATATTTAGGTTGAAAGGTCTGTCAGATCTTTCATTTACCTATTAGATTGGCCTTTGCTTCTTAGGTTCAATATCATTAACCTTTGGAGTCGTAAATCATGAACTTTGGACCGCAAAAATTTACCTCATTTAGATTCTAATAAAATATCAGTTCTCTTTTCATTTAGTTACATTAAGTATAAAATTACTTTGAAGTGTAAATAAAAATATGAAGTATTTATATTATATTATAAATCTTCATTCTGAGATACAAGTAATGAAATCAGCTATCCCCCAAACAAGAAAGAAAGAAAACAGTTTTATTCTGACTCTCACAGGAAACGACGACACGGTTGGCGCAGTGGCTTAGCGATTAGCTTTCTACGCTACGTGCCGTGGGTTCGATTCCCGCACGGAACAATTATTTGTATGATCTATAGATAGTTGTTCCGGGTCTGGGTGTGTGTGCATGTGACATGTATGTTTGTAAACTGTACCCTCGATACAGAAGAAATCAAATTGAGGGACAAAGGTCAAAAATAAAATAAAACTATAAAAACAACACGAATCAAAACGTCAATACCTGCACACTAAGCTATAAGGCGGTTTGATATTAGCTGTAGGACAGTGAAATCAATTTTTATAAGGAATACATAAGCCCACAGAACACAGAACAGAGGCTATTCCTGTGTTCTGTGCACAAGCCGACCATCTGACTCACAGAACACAGAAAGAGGTCACAGAAAGACCTCTTTTCTGTGATCTGACCTATGTAGCCGATAGGATAATCAGCTTTTCATTATACGATTTAAAGCAGAATATGTATATTGCTCCTCATACACTTTATAAGGGTTAAATCAACTCTTGCTACCCATCTTAGATAGAATGTTTTATTAGGGGCCAAGACACAAGCCTGCCATCTTTACTCTCTCTCTACAAACACTAGTTTTGAAACTTAGCACTATCCGAACAATGTTTGATGATGCTGACACACATACCTACTCTATCAAGAGTGGACACTTAGTATCGTTACCTACTTGAAAGTTTGAAACTCTCGCTTACAGTTCGAGTCTGCTCGCAAACATATCGTGGCTTACACACGATTTATCACATTAATCATTTTACATTCGTTCGATTTTTAAAACTCAATTAAAACACGATAGTATGTCAAATTATTTCTCTATGTAATGTAGAACGGGGAGGTCACCTAACATTCGTTCTACAACAATACATTTAGAACTTTATTATTGCAAAAATATGGTGCAGATTCCTTTGGGGCTTACATACTATTTTCGACTAAGCAAATTATCGCGTTCTTGATAATCTATGAATCTAACGTTATTTTTATAGTAAAAACAAGAAAAACTCGATTTTGTCAACAAGATTGCGGATGTCTGCCTGTATTGTGGTGTACCTATGGTGATTGGAAACAAACGGTTGATGTTCGAGGTCGTTTGTTCACCTCTGTTAAGCAACCATTAGTTATGGACTCAATTGATACTCGATAATCCTTTGCGAGTTTTTAGTCTCTTGTGTAAACGAACTTGAAACTTGAAATCAGATGCGATCAGAAGAAAATTTATCTTTCTCCGGAATTAGGTAGTACCGTTTGAAGCCTACAAAATCATAAAAACTAAGTTTCAACTAGGTACAGCAATCATAGCCTCCCATGCGACCGCGAACAATTATTGATCTGTACGTTTTGAATTAAAATCTATTTCATAAATATGTTTTAATGTTCTTTAATCTTGTTTTATAAAAATCTTGCTGCATATCAAATTTTATTTTTAGTCCAACTTAATAGTCACTCTTTTCTTAATCGATCGATACAGATTGAATTATAAATCAATAGTTGCTGATCAATAAGATTATTTATACCTTACTATATGTATTTTCATTCACAAATTAACATAGAATATCAATAAATGAATTAGTTTTTTGTATAGGTAAGACCGAATAACAATAATAATTTTGAGATGACTTCATCTCAGTGGTTCTTTTTTTAGTCGTTGGGGTAAGCTGGTAAACGAATGACAGAAAAATTTTTGTGTGTGAAAAAACCCGAGAAAACTATATATACCCGACTGTGGCCACGAAAACTGTTACATAAATAACCCACACTAAGATTCTAATGCGATCAAACCTATGCACGCTACTTAGATTTCTATGGTGTCTTCATTACCGCAAGCCCCGTACACAGTACTGCCCAATTTTGCCTAGGCTCCTAACTTTGCCTGGGACAGAAAGTCTTCAATTACTTAGGTACTCGTCATAATAAACGACAAAGCGTAGGCCAAAAATGTTGTAGGTAAGTACAAGGCAAAGTTGCTCCTAAGGCAAAGTTGCTCCTAAGGCAAAGTTGCTCCTAAGGCAAAGTTGCTCCTAAGGCAAAGTTGCTCCTAAGGCAAAGTTAGAAGTCTAGGTAAAGCTGGGACGTTTTACCGGTACCTACCTAGGTCAGCTAAAAAGGAGTCTATCAATTTTGATATAACTTCCTATTACTTATATGAATATATCTGAAAATATCAAGTTGAAACCTCATTATTTTGACAAGAGAATTATAGACCTTTTTAACTCCCGATAAAAAGAGGGTGTTATAAGTTTGTAGTGTGTATCTGTGTATCTGTGTGTCTGTTTGGCGCTACCGATCTCTACAATTCGATATCCTAATTCACAATCATTTATTAATAAAAAAACAATGGTCAAAGAAATTGTAACCAAAAAAAAAACTTTATGATTTGGGCACTATCGTCCTAATTACACTTCTTTTTTCCCGTAATTAGTATGATTGTGAACTGGGGGATCGATGTATCAGTTCCTAGATTATTTTTACAACCCAACGATTTTGTTAAGATTGCACAAGAAATAGTTTTTGGATATATTTCTGAGCTAATAAAAGCTACCTACTAGCTACGTTACGTTTACGTTATCTACTAGTAATAACGCGGGGTAAGGTATGTCTAAATTTTGACCCCAAATTCGGTACCCCTAAAATCTGCGGCTTTAGGCTCCAGCCTACTCGGCCTGCTGGTAAATCCACCACTGACCACTACAAGAGCCTCTAAGTTAGAATCCATATGGTCACACGTCACCGTAAATTACTCTAACACCATTTACCAGAGCGGCATGCCTAGCAAATTCCTAATAGTATCCTTTTTCCAGCCATGAACATCAACTAAGCGATGGGTCAGTCGGAGCAGGTGCGGAACACACGGGCGAGTCCGCGAGCGCGTCGCTCGCCCGACCTGCCACCGCTGCCGCCCCAGATACAGCCCTGCAGCGGCTTCCTCGGCAACGTGAGTACTTGCCCTTATTTGTCATAAATAGGTTGTGATTTTTTTGTGCCTGAAACAAAATGTAAAAATTCTGTAATTATAATTATTTGGCTTTCATTTGGGTAAGCCAGTCTTCTTTATTGTCTTACATTAGGGAGGGATGTGGATTATACAAATTTGGTAAAATTCTTACATCTAGTTCAGCCTTCAAGTTCTGATCTGAGTTTGACTTTAGACCATTAAACCAATCGACCAGGACTTTGAATGAAGTGTGGTCAGTTTAACGACAGCTTTTTTATTTCAATAGCACTATTTTCATGATTTATGCTCGTTTCATAGTACTGGCCTAAGGAACCGCTTAAAGGCCGTGCTTAAAAAACCATTATCGTTTAGTAGGTAGTAGATACATAAAAGAGAGTCAAGTAAACAAAACTAACTCTGCTACGAACATTACGCTGGCCACAGTACTCAAGACTGAGTACAATAAATAAAGGAATCTAAACACCCACTTAGATAAACCAAAACGCACGCATTTCCTCACCATTTATCATAACACCGATTGTTACGAAAGCGCTACACAAATCCGCTGCGACAATGCGGCTGCGTTCCGTTTCACACGCGCTTTACGGCCATTAGCATAAAATTAAGCAAGAGCCGACCATCCGTCTTACTTTACCGACTTTCCTCGATATCAGCCGGTTTAAAAGCTTTAACGGTATCGGGATGAAAGTGATGCGTAAATCAAAACGTAGCTGATCGGCCTTGTCGCTTTCAGCGCTCGTAAGCGGATGATGGATGCTCGGCGACAATTTATGGTAGCGCGTTGAGAATTATGTGGAAATTGAACTAGTTGTACGATGAAATATGGATGCTAAGTACAGGTTACTTTTTTGAAGTATCTTTTGATTTACTTTCATAAATTGCTATAAAGTTCGCGGTAGGTGTGGTAGGAGACTATTAAAAAGTACACTAGAAATGGAGGTGTTTGTAACGCCAGAGAACTCACACCTGAAGTTAAAAAAAAATGATTAAGTTAATCTAGTCATTATTATTTTAACAAATGAAGTTGAAGAACAAAATAGTGAAGTTTCATGTGTTATTAATTAATTTTGTGAATACCCAAATGATGTAGCGGAAATGTTGACAGCACATGACACAAAGTAATATGACTAATGGTCCCTAAGGAGAAAGAAAGGTTACGTGGACCAACACAACTATTTATAGTAATTAAAAGGTAATAGCTTAAAAGCTTAAGGTCTTGTCTGGCGACCGAGAGGTCAAGGGTCACATACTTTTTTTTTGTCCTTTCGTGAGCGTAATTTTCCCCTAAAAAGCTTACTTGCTTTGCTTGAATCTTATTTACAAATATTTACACCTTCTTTACGTCATGAGTCATAACTACGAAACTGCAGAAGTTTAGGCGCAGGGGTTCTGATACTGACACGCACAGGGACTTTATGCATTGAAACTAGAGGATTCCAGTCACGAACGAATATTGCACTTCCGAATACACAGATGATTATTCCCTTTCAACACCTTGATTAATCACAAAAATAAAACTGCACAGATTAACAAAACCGCGCTCATAATAGTCCATCAATGGACAATGTGGGCATCCGATAAACTCAAGTTGTTACAAGTCGCAATTTATGATGGGCCGCCCCAGGGCCCAATGTAACAGATTATACAAAGCAATCTGCTACAGACATAAATTGCTTGGTTGCCTTCAATGAGCTTAAAGCTCTTATTAGGAACGGTAGAGTAGGCTGACCATGTTGGAGTGTTTTGCGGGATATTGTAAATACGGTACTTTTGGCTAAGGAGTTTTTGCTTGTACATTTTATGTTTTTTGAAGTGTTTCATCCAACTGTTCTACTAGTATACTTCGTATAATTTTCTGCACCCCTACCGCGTAACTAAAATTGTATGAACATCGACATCGGTATTAAACTTCAATACGATAGTGAGAGCCTAAACTTTGAGCTAACTTGTAAAAAAATTACCTATCATATAGTTGGGACACTTATCTTCATGATCGGTAGAAAAAATACAAGTTAGCTCAAAGTTTAGGCTCTCACGATCGTATTGAAGTTTAATACCGATGTCGATGTTCATACAATTTTAGTTACGCGGTAGACCCGCTGGTTATTATGGCACAATGAAAAACCCGTGTAATATTATGTGACATTTCGAAATGTGATTGAAATAAATAAACAAAGTATGATAAAAAATAAAAACGTTTATGAATTATATAGGTATTTGAGCTGTTTGGCGTCGAAACGCTCGGGTTATGGGGTCCAAATACACGACTTCTTTTTAGAGACGTTGCAAAACGGTTGGTCGACGCTACGCGTAACCCGAGGGCTGACCTATTCTTTGGTCAAAGAATAAGCATTGCCATTCAACGGGGCAATGCTGTTAGTCTTCTGGGCACGCTACCAATTGACAGCGATGAGGAGTAAGTAGACGCCTTTAGTGCTTAGTTTCATATATTAGTATTTTAATTTTATGTTTTAGATAATTAGGTAGTGTACATTGTAAAGCAGTAAAACTTTTGTGATAAAGTTTGTGTGTAATTCTGATAACAAGACATTAAAACGATGACGATTATATGGATAGGTCATCTATCCATCCATCTATCTATAAATTCATGTTGTCAAAAAGCAAAGGCAAAAAAAATTTAATTCTCATTCACCAAGCCTTCCTAGGGTAACGCTGAAGGTAATTTCAGTTACCTTTAACTTTACAAGCGGGAAACTTTCATCATTCCGTTTCTTGGCCTCCCAACACTTGACAGTAACCGAAAGGCATAAAAACATAAGAGTGAGTTTTGATATAAAGTACTCTGAAGCAGTAATTAGTGCGCTATACAGGCTGTATATTTAAACAGGACACTAAGGCACAAGATCACCGACCATATAACAGACGTTTAAGACATAACCGGCCGTTTAAAACACACGGTAAACAGCCGTTTTTATAAACATCTGTTAGTTTGTTGGTGAACATGACTCCAAGGGGACCAACCACTCAGTTCGCTTGATTTTAGGGAGTATTTATTTTTCATCTTCTCTAACCACATTAAACAATGATTAAGCATATACGTTAAGGCCTATGTTCACCGAGAATGTTCAGATGAGTCAGTGAGTCTGGATGTGTCAGTTGTTTGAAATGAAATCGGCTTATTACCCATACAAAAATTCATGTTTTTATTAAACGGCTGATTTTGCTCTAATCGTCTGTTATGTTGTCGTTGAACTTGGGCCTTAGATTAGCTTTACTTTTAAGTTTATCGAAAGTCCTGCTTGGTCCTACAACATCCAGTTTGTCTGGTCTCCCTACCCATGACAGTGACCGTAGGGCATACAAACATAAACAAAGAATGAGTGGCGGGTATCTCGGCTTTGATATAAAATACTCGGAAGCAGTAACTAGTGTTGTACATACGATAGTGTTGTTCGATTTACTGTAACAGTTTTTTAGAAAATACCTGATGGGACATAAATGTCAGTGGAATGTGTTTAAGGTAGGTACCTACGTATTATTAAATAACGAGCAGTGATCTTGACGACACGGTTGGCGCGGTTGGTAGCTTTATACGCTATGTGCATCGGGTTCGATCCCCGCACAGATAGTTGTTTCGGGTCTGGGTGTCTGTATTATGTGAAATGTATGTTTGTAAATTCTGCCCTCGATACAGGAGAAATATTAGAGAGAGGCAATTAAAAAAAAAACTTGGCTTGAGTACAGATTTGAAGCTGTCATTTCATACAAATACATCACTGCCGCTTAACGTCCTTCTTAAAAAAATAGAACTACATATTTGGTTGCATAAACAAATTAACCAAGTAATTTGGTAGCCGTAAAACAAACTGATAATTAAAAAATTAAATCAATATCAATTGATTAATTTAAGAGGTTCAATTCTTTCATAATTTTTTAGAAATATAATGTAAGATTCTTTACGCTCTTTACACTTAATATAACGACCTTCGATTTTAAGTTTCAGCGCCTCCATAAATGTGTTACCTACTGAAAAATTGTGAATGTTATTAGGAACAAATACCTAAAATCCTCTATTCTATTGTTATACCATACTATTGTTCTTCTCATATTACTTAACAATTGTCATTGCACACATGAGAAGGCATTGCATTACTGTACTAATTGGCCACTAACGTTACTCGTGGCCATTTTTGCGATGCACTGGGCGTGACCGAGATATAATGCACCTAAATGGTTATTTTTGTACCCATTAGCTTACTTTCTCCATGTTACAACCTTTATCCGTTCTTGAGCTGTATAAATATTCACCAAAACCCAGTAATTAACGAAAAAAACTATTAATATAACTAACTATTACTGCTGTTTAAAAGTATTTTATTTCGCTTTATTTCTTATTTGTCAACTTTTGATGTGTTTTTTTTTTATCTTCTCTCTCTTGTGTTGTCAATGTGTCTGTGCCGAATAAATGTTCTTTTCTTTCTTTCTTTAACGATGCTGTACAGCATATTTGACAATCTAACCAAAGGGTTTTACCCACGTTTTACCAAACTCAGTTTCAGACAAAAATTGCACGTAGGTACAGTTTATTTTTACGAAGCGTCCATTTTCCTTACAAGGTTGCATACAATGGGTTAAAATGTGTTGTTACTCTCGTATTGTCAATTTTAGTGTGCCTCCTTTCGGCTTTGTTCGTCCTCCAAGTAAAAGGCTATGAAAGGGCATTATGGGAAGACAATGCAGGGCAGTGCACGGCTGACCTCTCGACGCTGCAAGATTATACTTATTTGCGTTTTATTTTATAGAAAACCGCGAGCTAGCCAGGATGTTGCAACAAGAAATATAGGAGTATCTAGACACGTTTTCCTTTTTGTGTTGTGAACGGCGGATGTATTAATATTAGCCCTTTTTATGATAGTATATCTGTGCAGTAAAGTGCAGTTTAGAGCCAGCAGCGCAATCAGACAGCGGTCAAGCATTCAGCGCTCTGCGTTGTGAGTTACCTATCTAGGTACACTGAAGCACACAAGCTTTCTTTATATTATGTAGGTACACAATGTATGATCGATATTTTTCGAAGATTGTTTCTAAAATTGCATAGATACCTACATAATAAATAAGCTAGCAGACAGTCTAAGTGCAACGGTCAATGATGCAATTTGCATTCTCATAGAAATCTGAACGCGGAACGTGAAAACTTGACAGTTGTGTCTGTACCAAACATAGACTTATCTAGTTGTAGGGGAGCCCTACTTATTATTTCTATGGTACCGAAGTAACCATAGGTTTCTGGTTACTTCATGGTATGTGCGGATTCATTTTTAATGTTGATCATAAATCAAGTGCTAGTCTTTAAGTATTTTTTAACGGTAAACTACAGATACTGTAGTTCAGGAAAGGTTTCGTTCCAGTTTGTTCAAATGTGGAGCGCGGGGAGCGGGGTAATGCAATAATTTATAACGAGACATGCGCGTGGGCAGCGTGATGATCGACACTTTAGGTCCGTCAACAAAGTAATCTGACATGTGTTCAGTGCGACACGATTCAGCTTTGCAGGACAACTAAAAGCAATAAATAAAGAAATGTTTCTGAAATCAAAACTCAATAGAATCAAGTGATTGCTCTTACCCAATAATATTTACTCAAAAGTATTCACTTTAAACTAGGGAGTTATCGAAGTATTCCTCATTCAGCACCCCTGGTTTCTTTGATAAAAATTTGCAGTTTTCTTATTTATTACATAGTTTTAATAAATTGTTTATAATTATTAACAATATGTTTTTATAATTAACTCCATCACTAGAAGCTGCCGCACCATAGGTGCTGAATGAGGTATTAATGAAGTATTCCTCTTTGAGCCTTAGGCTCAAAGAGGAATACTTCATTTTATCTGCATTTTATCTCTAAGGGCCCGTTATTATCGAACCCATACAAGCTATCTATGCCATCGGACCACACACACCATATCTAACAGTACTCCTCAATAGGATCTGATTCGATGCAGGTATTAATTAAGCAGAGCCAGTAAGGCTGAGGTGAGGGGTATGGGGGGATATGCAAATCTCCAATTAGTACCTATGCACCTGAACATCCATCCATCAATGTCGATCATTTGTTGCTTTTCTTTACATGGTTAGGGTTGTACATTTATTATTTAAGTTGTGTTTACTCTAGATAGGCAAGTTTTTTTTTTTTTTTTTTTTTAAACTTTGCCCCTCACTAGGATTCCTCCTGTATCGAGGGTACAGTTTACAAACATACATGTTACATGCACACACCACCACAGATGTTTTTGTAGTTCCATTTACAAGTTACAATACAACTTACAGTCTATTTTTAAACCTCCTTCAATTAATTTATTTATTTATCTAGCTTTATCTGACAAAGGTAATGCACACGATGGAGTACTTATATTAATAAGTACTCCATCGTGTTTCCTTGGTAACCATATTCACACGCTATGAACGAGCGATGCTATGACGTCATGTCACGTGACTGTATTTTGGCGCGAACATTTGAAAGTCTTAATTTAATTATTTGAGTTTTTTTTTTATTATGTTCATTTAACTTTTCAATCTTTACGATAAACTAAAAATAAGAATAAATACATACCCGCTATTTTTAATGTACCTGTAGTCGTATTTTTGCAGAAATAAATTACGTTTTTTTATTATTATTTTTCCTATAGTAACACTGCGCGATTGCTTGTAAGAGTGTATTTTTCAAACGTAGAAATATATGTAAGTCAAGTAGTTGACCGTTCAACCCTGTGAGATGCGCTACGTCTATCGTCTGCCACCACTTGTCAATCCCGCGTGCATGTGACGTCATTAAAGCGTTGATTTTCAACGTTGGCAACATTGTGCGGACGGGTTCCATACCTTTTTACTTTTTATTACTTTGTAAGCATTGATGTGAGTTTTGCAACTTTAATTGGCAATGGAAGGTTTTATTACGAAGTTTAAGTTCACAACTGCTCTTTTGTTTATTACTCTGCTTCAATACTTAAGTACTTACAAAGTAAAATAAGCATGTTATGGACATTTATTTCTGTTTTGATGTTCAATTAACATCCATTCTAATTAGCTCGTTATTTTTTAACTTGGCTCTTTGTATTTGGCATTTCGCAAATCGCGTATGTATTCGCAAAATAAACAGTCGCAATTAGGGTTGCCATACGTCCGGAATTTTCCGGAAAAGTCCGGAAATATAGGTCTTTGTCCGGAATGCGGGGGGAATCTTAAACCGTCCGGAATTTCTACAAATAAGTGAAGAGTGAAATATCAAAACAAACAAACTCAAAGCAAAAGCACGCGGTGCGCGGGTGTATCATGTGCGCGGGCGAACGCAGGCGACAGAGAGGCGCTTCCCCCTCACCCCTTACCATTTCACCGCGCGCGTGTCAAAATTCGAACGATTTGGCAATCGATTTGGTTAGTTTATTTACTTGCACGATGCGTAACGATTTTAATAAAAAATTAACAAGATTGTCCGGAAATTTCATGGAATATCAGGAATTTTCTCCGGATTTATGATATTTTGATCTGGGAACCCTAGTCGCAATAAAATTGAAACAAGAGGAATGAAACACTAAAAACAAATCATTAAAAATTTTTTTTCGTAGAATCAGTAACTGGCCAGTTATTTCATATCTACAATCAAGAAGTTCTTAATGAACACCGAACCTTATCTTTTCGGTCCACAAAACTGCATTTATCGGTTTCAGGGCAACTTGGTGTCCCAGAAACGAAATGCAAAACAGTAGTATACAGGGTGCGCAGAGATTATCACATTAAATGGAACCATGTGACCTTTAGGAGCTGTCTTAAAATGTATATTATTGTCCAAGTATTAATAAATAAAATAAATAAATGTATTTGGTATCATGTGCTGAAGCCGTACACAAAAAACCTACGATTTTTACGCAAGTTTTTTTTGCATCATATTTCACTCTGCTATCATTCGACTAGGTGACAGAGCATCGAAGTAAAAATCGTCAGTGGAAAGCCAATACTACTAAATCGCCAATTCATTGCCAAACGAACTTAAACTTTAAAATGTGACCCTGTAAAGTTTAAGTTAGTTTGGCAACGAACTGGCGCTTTAATAGTTTTGGCTTTCCACTGACGTTAATGTATGTCACATTTATCAGTTCTACACGTGTAAATAAAATAATTTTGGTTAGAATCGGTTGGAGACTTTACAAACTTTGCCTATACATCGTAATAAGTGTAAAATTATGAAATATTTATGTAATTCCTGTGGCTAAACTACAGGTTGGATTTGATTGATTTTTTGTGTACGGTCACAGAACATGATACTAAATACGTGGTTACATTTAATGTGATAACAGCTGGGCACCCTGTATACTCATACGTATTTAATGTGGTAACAGCTGGGCACCCTGTATACTCATACGTATTTAAAAGTGTATATTCGTATGTTTGGTACAAGATAGTCTCTTTCGAAGTGGGTCGACTGGCCACACGAACCCGTTGGCACACTTCCTAATAGGGCTGTCACGTCGCCACTTGTCCCGAACAAGGTTTAACGCTGTATAAATTGTATAATAGAACTTTTATAGCCGGTTAGTTGTTTTGCTAACTAACCAGTAGTTGTACATTGCCATTATTAGAATTTCTTGAATTAAAAAAGAATTATATATTAGGTATATATTTGATGGTCGATTATAAATATTAGTAATTTTATAATCGACTCAAATTGTAGATTGAATCATTAGTATATGATTAATAATTTAACAGCAAATTATTAGCTTCGCTCCCCCGAATATTCGCCAATTCAACCGAGCGCAATAATTTTTTGTTCTTTTTTAAACTTTTGGTAAGAAATGTGCATTCTGAGTTTAAATTAATAAATACTGTGGATCTAAAAACATAATTTACGTTAGTGTGTATGTACTTAAAAAGCCACGCTAGCAATCAAAGAATAAACTAAAAAAGAACCGTCCCGCAATTTCCATTATTGTCGTATTGGAAATTGCTGGCGTGTTATTTCGTTGCGTACCGAAAAGAGCCGATTGATATATTGCTTTTTTAAATAATGAAGCAATTTCCGAACGATTTGGAAAAATAATGTTATTGAGGAAAATTGAGTTGATGACCCTATTGTAGAGTAAGTTGAAACTGTACAACGTGGGTGAAGGCTGAACCATTGCAGCCGTCTATTTTCCTCATAATAGGGTTATCAACTCGCTGACCTTTCTAACAATACTTGTACATTATATTACGACTCGGATACGGACTCTTGGTCTAGCTATGTTTGACGAACAAAGTTTTCACATCGCCAGCTCTCTGTCTAGGTTTTTTTAATAATCTAGTTTTTTAAGTTTATACTTTAGAAAATGTAATTGACGTAACCGTATCTACATGATGAATTGAGGACTGACTAAATATAATAATATAATTCTTAGTAAATATAATAGAATAGATTTTTATTTTATGTAGGTAGACCAGATACACTATACAAGCACTTATGAAATAATTTATATTCAATATAGGCTTGTCCAGGAACCAAAAAAAAGAATAAGTCGTATCGATGTATCTCTTTTTAACATCCAATATTGTATTAAGATAATTAATGTATGACGAATATCAGCGAAGTAGATGGACTGTCAACTGTCAATAAAAGTAATGATGACATAGAAATAGTACAAGTACTATGTATTATCTCTATGAATGATGACAACTCAACCATCTGTCAAGCGTAAAAAACAAGACACACTGAAAAAAAGTGAAATTTAAACGGACAATATCTCTAAAAAGATCGCTTATATAATCCTTTGGTTGCAAAACGATATTATAACGGACCACGGTCGACTTCACAAATTGAATGAGATATTCCCAAATGAAAAATCGTTCACGAAGAGACATTTTACACTTTTGACCTTTGCTTTAAAAAAGCTCTATTGTGGACTTTATTGTGGAGCAAAACTTTCGCTTCTCTTTGTCATTTAAAAAATTGTTTTAAAAATAAAACGGCTTGTCCGAGACGTTCGAAATATGAAGCGTGGAAAATCTAAATACAATAAATGAATTATGTTTAGTGCATACCATGACGTCACGCCGCCGTTACTTTTGTTGCAATTTTTTTCTCTATGAGTTATGGATAGATCCTGTGTGTATACATATGAGCACTAGGTACGTGATAGGTCCGGGTACAGTGCCACAAACTTATCTGACCTGGTAATGGCGTCGCTGCCGTCGCTTTTACCAATGTCATCTCTCGACAAAAAATACATTTTGAAGTCATTTTTGTTCTGTAGCGACGTTAATTCCAAATTTGGTCACCGGGTCAGATAAGTTTGTGGCACTGTACGTAAATATAGAAGATAGCCACCCTAGATTGAAATGCACCTATCAAGTGGCCAAACCTCGAGATAACTCGACCACTTTCATTGGACACAATGGGTGACTAGCCCATCGCTTTCACTGCTCAATTGGTAGCCCCATCGACACGATACCTTGTCGATTTTCGTGCAGACAACACATTACATTTACATGTTGGGTACCTACATGATAAGATTTCGTGGGATTGAACTTGACCTACAAAGAGGCCACCTCATTTCTTTTGGTCCCTGGCAACAGATTTTCTCGATAGCTCATCGGCAAGCTGTCATTAATAGTTCAGAAGACTCTGTTATAGACTTCTGTCTGTAAAGTTTAATCAATACTAATTGATGTTAATCATTATACTATCAAATCAACAGCAGAATTATAAACATCCTGTATCCGCGCCGGTGATAGTGGTTGGTCACATCTGCGTGTATCGTATCGCTGTGCGAAGCTTTGTCACGATAGATGCAGGTGCGACCCCAGCAATAGTGTAACACGCCCCATTGCTCCCACAGTCAAAGGTGCGGCCGAAGTGACGGGCGCTATCCGCTTGACCACCCAAAACCCACCCTCAATACGTTCATATTGATGATGATATCCACAAACGTGTTGCTAGTTCCTACCTATATGCACACACTGAATAGGTGATGCGCAGTCGGTGCAATATACGAGTACCCACATATTTTTTATTCTTTTAAATTATTATTTTTTCTACTCAATTTTACACTGTTGGCATCCTAAAATAATGTATTCTCTGTCTATGCACCTGTCCTCTTCTTATTACCTGTGTCATTCTGTCATTTTAGTTTGTCTTGTTTTTGTGGCAAATAAATGATTTTTCTTTCTTTCTTTCTATATATTGCATAGCGTGACCTCTTCGATCGATTAAGGTCCGATTAGATTGTGAACATAATAGATATAGACTCAGAATTGGAGCTCAAAGGATAAGGTTATAGAACTTTATTTCTTAAAAGAAATTACAACAAATTTCACTTCATGAGATACAATTATGGTCATTTATTTAATAGTAAGCAAAGCAAATTAAAATGTTCTTAAAAAGTATGTAACTTAATAACCACCCAAATGTCTTCAATACAACCTGTCGTTGGCTCAGGCAATTAACCAAAGGCAAACAGTCCCGACATGACCATACAACATTTAGATATTACACAATTTTAAGACTTCATAACTCAAAGTTAGTATGGTGTTCGTAGGTGTTACTACTTATGGGATAACGCCTATTATAGTGTTTACAGCCTATTGAGCTACTGAACTTTATCGATTTGGTGGTGAATTTGTGATTGCCCAATGTAACAGATCTCAATATTTGCTATGCACCTTTCATACTGGAGCTAGATCGTTCTTTCGCAATAAGTCCATGATATATAATAACTCAAAGGGTACTATTATATTAAAGAAAGATAATGCATTTACTCACCACGGACATTGTGTTGCAGACACATAAAAGAAAAATATATATTTAGGTATACTCACTGTAAGGCATACCCATGTGAAAAGGTCAGCCAGCTCAGCATTAGATAACATGGTAAGATTACCCCTTTTTAAACAAAATATCGGGTCTTAATTAGTTAAAAAAAAAACAATATCTCTCCTCTCGCAGGTCTGTTGGAAGAGATTTGTTTAGAAATAAGCAGTACCTTTGTGTCATCTTTCCTATTTAAATGTAATTATTATTCTTTCTGTGTGTACATAAAAATTGTTAAATAAATATCATTAGGTATTATCTTTAATCGTTAAGCGATTTACACTCTAGATCACTATCTAGAGCACATTTTCTTGACAAATAATCACCATAGTGACCAAAGGTAAAATATATTATAATAATTAGTTATACCTATAATTCACGTGATTTAGACCCGTATCTTTAATCGTTAAGCGATTTACACTCTAGATCACTATCTAGAGCACATTTTCTTGACAAATAATCACCATAGTGACCAAAGGTAAAATATATTATAATAATTAGTTATACCTATAATTCACGTGATTTAGACCCGTATCTTTAATCGTTAAGCGATTTACACTCTAGATCACTATCTAGAGCACATTTTCTTGACAAATAATCACCATAGTGACCAAAGGTAAAATATATTATAATAATTAGTTATACCTATAATTCACGTGATTTAGACCCGATAGTGTTTCATAATGTGTTGAAATCGCGAAAATTGATAACATGTATTTATGAGTATAAATATATATCTTCTTCGATAGATGGCGCTGTGTCTTTCGCGTTATATATCAATGCACGAATTGAATATAATTTTCAATATTTTGATACCCTAAAAGGTAAAAAATTTAGATTTTTGGTAACTCGTACAAATATTTTTAGAAAATGTAGAAATATTTAAATATATAACACAAAATGACGTGGTAGGTGTTATCAATTGTAGATACATTACAAATAATTAAGGAAATTTATAGCTCTTCAATTTATCAATATCCACAATCGATCGATCCGACAATATATTAAAAAACCTCACGGCTTTTACACCAGAGATTATTAAAAAAATACTTGATGTTTTTCCTTCATCGTTAGATAACTGATAATGTTGCTTGAGGAGCCCTACTAAACTCGTGTAACGAAACCATAGCGCGATTCAGAGGAAGGCACAACGCCATCTATCGAAAAGGAGTGTAAACTTTTGTTGTAATTTTTTTCAACACACATTACATAATATAAAATATGATTATAGGATTTAATCATGATTATATTTTAATTTATTAAAGGAATAAGACCCGACATACCGATTAAAAAGGATTCAATCTGATTATCTTTGATCAAATGATCACCTATGATCATTATGCATACAGATTTACTATGCATCATTGTGTAGGAACCTCTATAGCTCCTCTGCCTTTGAGAGTATTATGGTTACGATTGTATTAAAAGAACAGAAAGAAGAAAGAAAACTGTTTCATTTTGGACCCACTCAGGAAATTACACAAGAAAAGAAACTAGGCAACCTGTACGAGACCAAAAATGGTCCCCCTCCATCTCAGCATAATGCTGCGACATTAGACGACGAGAAGACCTTAATACAGTACAGACCGTGGTTACCCGGGATCACAACTTTATGTACGAGGATCAAAGGTAATTTGATGGTTACCTACTTCTGCCTTAGACTATCTCGATGACATCATAATTACATTCATTACTACTCGAAAACATTTTTGCGTATAATTGTCTATTACTTTTAAGGCGGTCACCAAATTTAACTCTACTTTTTGTTAGTTTCTGTCATTTTGATAGGCTGAGACCTAGATTAGACAGACAATCAATGAAGTAAGAAAAAAAGAAAAATATTTATTTGACGCAGCATAAAAACAAGTTAAAGGAAAAATAAAACATTTAAGTAAATAAAAATTAGTCTTATATAAAATGGATTGTACATCGCAGCAGCTGTGTCAAAAAGGCTAAGGTAAGCATAAAATGATGATTAGTTTACCTTGTATACAACTAGGTAGGTAGTCAGTACTGTAGGTAGTCACCTCATTCTTGTTTACTTTTCGATTGATAATTTACATTGCCAGTCGATAAACAATATAGAGCAAATCTGATGGCTTTTCCGGAGACCGGTTTGTTCAGAAGAAATAGAATGCTCGATGAGGTCAAGTTCAAACCCACGAAAGCTTATCATGCACCGAACATGCAAATGTAATGTGTTGTCGACGCGAAGATGGGCATGGTGTCGATGGGGCTACCAATTGAGGAGTGAAAGCGATGGGCTACTCTACCATTGTGTCCAATGAAAGTGGTCGAGTTATCTCGGTTGGCCATACACCTGACATTTGACCACTTTAAATCAGTGACAGTGATGGTTTTTTGAGCAACATATTGGTACTAGCCAGCGAATTGCACTCCATAAAGACATAATCTAATCGTCAAATACCCCCGACTTCAACTAGAAAAAGAGCTGTAACTTTTAAACGGCTAAACAGAATTTCATGAAACATGGCTAAGATGGATTAAACTAGATTTATATTTTAAAAAAACTGCATTGGAATCGGTGCATCCGTTTTGAATCTACGAGACGCTACCGACTGATACACAGACACAGAGATACACAGATACACACTACAACTACAGTTCACAAATAGGTCGTATGGTAGAGCTCGGTGAGACGGGGAGTATGAACTTTAAAAGGGCTGATTTTTGCATGATTTACATCTTCAACTTTGCTTTGCAACTCATTGTCTGATTAATAAACATGCATTAATTTGATCTGTATTATATTATGCTTTAATGCTAGTCTCAGTATTTCCCGCTATCTTTTTTAGCATGTTTTCCGTTCCTTTGAAAACTGACAGTCGTAACTTGACGACGGATATTGTAATCTTGCTCAATCATCGTGACATTTCAACAAAACTTTATAGTAGTTAGACGAAACTTCCACCATTAAACTTACAACAAATGTGCACCATAACGAAATCTAACAAAAGGTTAACAACCAATTCTCACACGGAAGTCATAAACAACAAAAATCGATTTGTTTGAACAAATCAATGCTAATACGAATTTGTTACAGTTCCGACTGTAAAATCGAATGATACATAAAAGCTATCGAGCGATTTCGCGAAACAATAGCATCTGGTATTAGTACTGATTGTTAGGTACTAGACGAGAGTATCGATAGATCGATTGGTCGGTCGATTGATCGTCGGATTTGTCGTGAAAGTCGTAGCCGCAGGCTGTGGCACACTGGGCCGATGAAGGTCATTTGCATACCACGCGCGTCCAGCGAAAGTTTATGGTATAATTGTTGGACGGTCAAGTGCAAGGAAAGCATGCACTGAGCTTTAAGCTTTATCGATTCTGTTCGCTTGCTGATCAATAATGTATCTAACATTGAACGTAATTGAATAGCGGACAGCCGCGGCTCCTATTGATTTTTATTTACTTTTTATCATTGTCATAGGCGTTGTATTGAATACGATGTTCGTATTGCTCGTGCTTGCAGAAGAAGTGCTCGTTCCAATCCATTTCTTGTTGTCATTATTATGCTGTTTGTTTGAGTCTTCAATTTAAAGGAAACTTTACTAGGAATCTTCTTTCAAGTGTGATCTTACATCAGTCTTCGCCTTAGCTTATACCACGAGCCTGCCAATCTTGATTGATTGATTTTTTTTTATCTTAATTTACAACGTAATATAATTACAATTTAATAAAATAAAGGTATAAAAAAACTGCCAATCTTGATTAAATAAAATTATATCTTCCATGAAAAAGTATACAGGTTTATTTGTAAAACACCGGCAATGCTTTAAGGGGTGAAACTACTCATCAATATGGACAACTTTTATTATGGGACAAACCACGAAATCGCGAAAAAAAAATCAAACATTTCATACAAAAGATTAACCTTGCTCCATCAAAATGTATGAAAAGTTTGAATTTTTTTTCGCGTTTTCATGGTTGGTCCCGTTGTAAAAATTTGTTCATATTGATGAGTAGTTTCACCCCTTAAAGCATTGCCGGTGTTTTACAAATAACCCTGTATAATATACCTAATTACCTACTCAATAATTTTTTCTCATTCCAACATTAGCATATGCAATTGATTGATCAAATTCATCGACACTTAAAACTACAAATTAGGAGCTAATGATGAACAAATCATTTTTCACGATTAGCACATTCCTAAAACAAGCATAACGTGGGTGAACATTCCATAAAAGTCTATCCGTATGCCCATACTTTGGACATGATAATATTAGCTCAAGACACCAGGAATGCTAAAACTTTTGGTATCTTGATTGATTAGTAACAATTTTTTGCGATATTTTACTTGGTATTGGATTTAAAATACTGTAAATGCTCGAAATATGTTATTCTGGGAACTTAATATGATTTGATTTTGATTCAGCCATGGTATATTTATTTTGCACGATAATATTCTTGAAGTTTACGTAACCAATATATAGGTATGTATTTGTTTGTATCATTTGGTAGTGGATATTCTTAATTAGCTTAAAAAAATCGTAGGTGACTATTTCTTCTTTCTAACCTTAGAATATCAGTGTCTCCCAGTAATTGGGTGGCGGAGGTCAGATGGCAGTCGCTATGTGTAAAAAACTGATATTCAGCCGCAACTGGTTAGACTTGGAGCTGACCCCAACGTAGTTGGGAAAAGCTAGGTAGATGATGATATTTCTTCTGTCATCGTATAACTTTTACTTCTATCCAAAGTCAATAGCAATTAAAATAAATCTGGAGAGCTCGCAATCAGTTACAGTAACAAGGTTACAAGGCGCAATCCATTTTCATTAACTAACTCTTACATTGATAAGAATAAGACTAACTCTCGTGCTATCGTTATCTCTACTTATCAAATCAGCGTACTAATTAATGGCGATAATTTCTTTACTAGAAGCTGCAATTAATATTTGTAAAGCTACGCATTCACTAGGCGATCAATTTTGGATAACATACCTATTGTCGCGTGTGACATTGGCACGTCATGCTAATTGCTTTAAGTTTGTCGCAATCTTCAACAACCTATCACGAACAGTTGGACATAGGCCTTTCCCAAATAGGAGATATATATTTTCGAGACACGTTACGTAACTCTTCTAACGGTGACATTGCTGTAGCTGTCTTTCATAGCCTTATTTCTTCTTCAGTCTGCTATTATGTATATTATTATGCGGTCAGTGGCGTGCACTCTATAGAGACAAAAAAATACTGCATTGAATTAATTAAGTAATATAACAAACTTGAATTATGTTTGTCTGTAATATCAGATAATTTATCTTAGGGTAAGGTGATCATTCAACTTGACAAAACAATACTTAGGGCCATGTTCATCGACAAAACAAACAAAACAAAAACAAAACAAAACAATATAACAGATGTTTGAAATTAAATCGCCGATTACCCATACAAAAATTAATGTTTAAACGGCTGATTATGCCCTAATGGTCTGTTATGTTGTCGGTGAACTTGGACCTTAGTAGTTTTGGCCTACCCTGCAAGAAATGTCTGCACGCCACAGTATGCGGTGAAGAACGCGCGATGTTGCCGGCTTGTGGAAATGTCGCTCCACTTTTGCCGCATAGTGTATTCACGGCTTTAGTAAACATGTACAAGTGAAACGTAACATTCTCTTGGTAGATACAACATACAACTTCAGTTTTTGTGGTCTGAGCTTTCACGCCGTACCCAGAGATATTTACAATGCATTCAAAGAAATGTGGATCTAGGGCTGGCAACTTTACTTTGTAAACGGTTTGCTTTTTTTTTATGCTCTTCATTCTGTAATTTCTGTCATGCAGCGGAGATGCGAATGTTCAGGTGCTCTGAATTTGATAGCTGGATCACGAGTCTCGTTATTAATTACAATTAATCTGTCCATTCTCCTTTAAAAGTATTTGATTTTGTGAAAGAGAACAATTTGAAATATTGTTTTATTTGCCGTGTTTTAAGCAATTGATAAATCTAGTGCGTCTATACTGTATTATTATTAACCTCCGACGAAAAAGAGGGTGTATCTACTATCTGTGTGTCTGTCTGTGGCATCGTAGCTTCAAAACGGATGGACCGATTTCCATGCAGTTTTTTTTATATCGAAAGCTAGTTTAATTTTAAAAGTTTAAGTTTAACTTTTCTTTGCTATAATGGACAAATACAAAATAGACAAATACCTATATACATATAGCAGTATAGTTTTAGACAATCTAGTTGTAATGGTAACATATACTGATACTAGCTTCCTAAGAATCAGCCTGATATTGAACCGCCTGCTTATTTGATATACTTTCACCTAAAACATCAACGTATTATAACAGCAAGCCAAGGCTCAGTTTAAAAAAAACTTTACCTAGTAACAGTAACAATAGTTGTCTATAATATTCAGTTTTACGTTTCTTAAGTATTTTTACATCCATGGTTCTGTTATGCACAGCTCTTCCCATAGTGTGAACAAACAATATAATGACATGCATTATGCATGCACACACATTCAATGTTGTTATTGCAGTGACATCCCTAAGTACGTATCAAGGTTGTCAACTTCATTAGCTTTCCTTTGTCCAACATTTTTACTCCAACGAGCTGTCTAAAGACGCTTCCCTTAATTGAATAATTCAATTTAATTGGTTTAATAATTGGACCCGTCGTCGAGATTTACGCTTTACGGGTTTCTTTATTGTTGTTTATAACTATGGCTTTACTTTACGAAGCTTTGTATGATTTTAACTATCAGATTAAACAACAACAATCCGCTCTTTTAATTTGATCTTTTTCTTCTGTCGTTTCAACAGCTCTCTGATGAAAATTGCTCATGCTTTGATTCATATCTTTTTTAGATAGTGAACCAAATTAGTAACATTGACATGGCTAACAGCTCTCGCTCTCTTCTCGTGTTTGGGTGTAGTAAACTTTAAAAAATACGGCATCATCTTCCTATGTGGACTACGATTGCTCCACCGCCGAGCCGAAAACGTTTCTTTCCATTTGAATAAAGACAACAATATAATGTATATTATAGTATTTATTTATTGCTTTATGCACAGTTAAAAAAAATATTGCACAAAGGCGGACTTAATTCCATATGAATTTTCTGCCAGTCTACCTTAGGGTGATGCAGAGACAAACATGGTGTGCACCCACGTTAAATAAACGATATTTCATTTATCACAGTTGACAGTAGATACATACTGTGTATATCTGTGCACACCCGCCACCCCGCGTCCCGCAAACAATCAGGAGGGTCGCACTTACAGGGGTCGAGCCACAAATTACTACTTTCAACCATCTATCTCTTATCCAAAAATGGTGATAATCGCAACTCGGTTTAGATAATCTTGTGTTGGTCATTTAGGAGCCGTGTGTTCAGCAACAGAAGTTTACCGGCTGATAATATGCTATTGATCAGTTGGTAATCTTTAAACGTTAATAGTTTGTTCTGTTAAGGCAATATTGGATCCATAAACTAGGATTACTTCGATCATAAAATATTGATGACAGATAGACAAAGGTATTGCGTTCTATGACGCATCGACGAGACTTGTCTTCGGATTCCTTTGTAGGGACGAAAGCATAAATAAGGTTGCCACGTGGGTACAGCTCAAAATAGGACACTTTATTTCGTGTGTTTAAAACCTGCTGAGATGCTTTTATTAAGGTATTAGGTCTGGATATGGATAGCTGTGTACACGATAGAGTAGACCAATCCTAAGACTAAGGCATTATGTCAAGACTTGAGATTGAGCAGTAGCGTCTTCCGATTTGGTAAAACAACGTAACTGCTATCTTCAATCCGTCTGTTTCAGTTATAGCAATATAACTCGCTCCTGGCTTACTACGAACTCTTATAACAGGGAAGAAATTGAACTGCCCAGAGAATTCCAGTATGAGCTGACCTCGCACTGTATAGGCTTTTCGTACAGTGAAAGGTCAGCTTATACTGGAAATTTCTGGGCAGGTCAATTTCTGTCCTGCTATAAGGGCTCGTAGTAACCAACCTGTTAGCAAAACCGCTTAAATAAATGAACCATTAACCAAATAACCCGTTAGAGCTAACGACCCACTTACACCTGATAAATTAAAATTACCGCATTCGCTTACACAAACTAACATCATTATGTTATTACCTCTTATTGTGTTGTCTGCCGTAGATATATATAATCTATTTATCAAAAATCCCACGACCTTTCAGCGTGAAACATGTAAACTACGGGCTCGTATATAACTTGCATAAATGCAAAAAATAACAATGTGCATTGTCTAGATGGGTAACGGAGGTAGAGTGATGCTGGATGTGCCATCCTGACTTTGCGAATAAGGTGCACTGAAATGAATTAATTTATTATACCGGTCGCATATAGGTATAGATAGGTCGGACGAACGGCGTACTACGACTTTATTTAAAACTAGCTTCCGCCAGCGGCTTCGCCCGCGTGATATCTTTAAATTAAAAATTAAATTATAGCCTATGTTAGTCACTGATAATGTAGCAACTGCTGGTGAAAGAGTTTTTGAAATCGGTCCAATAGTTTTTGAGTTTATCAATATACATACAATACAAACAAACAAATAAACATACAAAAATTCAAATCTTTTCTCTTTATAATATTATTAGTTTAGATGGAGAAGATCCAACGTGTATAAAAAGATTTATAATAAAGTTCTAATAAAGCTTATTATAAGTGTGTTCGTATATTTTATACGTATAATACCACACCAAACTAAGAGTAAAAATAACACTAGATACATATAAAAAATTATGTCGAGCATCAAGCATGCAACAAGCCTCCACGGCATCAGCAAATATTCGCAACAAGCTTTCAACTATCGTCTCGGCCCTGTGTCATTGATTATTCCACTTAAAATGGACAGATAAATAAACTTAATAAAATTAAAAACTGATTTCAAAAATCCAAATAAAATAATTTTCATAAAAATCCTAAAATATTCTGAAGTCCAGGCCTTTAATTCTTCAAGGCAACTTAGCTTTGAATAGATTTCAGAAGCTGTTATTAAATTTTAGCTATCTTTTTAGAGTCTTGAAGTCGTTTTTTTTAAAGTTTTTTATTCTTTTTAGTTGTCGCTTCTAGTCTCCATACATCTACCAGTCGAGGAAGCGATCTTGAACGGTTTAGTCTTCCGCCTTCCGCCACATCACAGGGTGTGACAAGAATCTAACGATACTTTACACTTATTATGCAATGCTTTGTAACGTTTACCATACTGTTTTTGTTAATTAAAGGGTAAAAAGCGTGTAAACGAAGCATGCAATAACAAGTTACAGACGATATCGTGTGATAATGTAAATTAGATAAATTGTTATACAATGTACAAAAAGGTTTGTATTAGAAAGTCTTAAGTAGGTATGTAGAGGCGATTGCTATCAATTAATAAAGATTACATCGTAAATTTAATTATTACCCTTGCAGAGTCAGGGGAGCTAGATTAATTTGTTACAATGTTGCTTTCTCAAGAGTCTGTAAGGACGTATGACGAAGTTATCTAGGCATGTATTAATACGTAAAGAGGAAACTTTGTACCCTTTATTAAGTATATTGCGCGCACGGAGGAGTGTCAGATTTGGCAAAGTTAAAGTTTATATGGAGAATGAGTGCAGAAAGCTAAAATTTATATAATTATTAGTACGGTCGAATTTCGACCACTGGGCGACCACTAGTATGCTATTAATACTACTAGTGGTCGCCCAGTAGTGGTAGAAAATCACCATTATTATAAATAAATTTTAGCTTTCTGCACTCTCTCTATACAGGGTGTAAGGGACATCGTAACGAAAACTAATATACTATGGATTCAGTACATGAATCTGAACACCTGAGCATAAGAATTTTGCGTCGGTCTTTTCAAAATTTTTACGATTTTGTTCACAGATTTATTAGGTAGGTATAAAAACTGCGAACAAAATCGTAAAAATTTTCATGTGCTGAATCCATGGTATCAGTTTTCGTTACGATGTCACTTACACCCTGTATAAGCTTATACTATGCTAAATCTATGCCAGATCTATATGATATGAAGCCATGCGCACCTATACCTATTTCAAAATATCTTCGCTCTAACCAAATAGCAGTGTGGAATCGACACTGAAGAGTAAATTGTCACTTATATATTAAGATACATAGACATTTATTTACTCTTAGACACGGGCACAGTCTCTTCTTTATAGGCCCTCGGAGTAACGGGTACAGGAACATTAAACTGTAACACTTGCTCTATTGATGGGATCGTTTATATCCGTAAGAGGGCTCTAATGTTTCCGCGATGCGTGCTATAGATTCATTCTGGGATAGATTTGTCTTTGCCTGGTTAGCTCTAGGACAAAATATTAAAGGTTTACTTACCTGCTTCACGATAAAAGAGATTTTTTTTATAATTTTGCCCCTCGCTAGGTTTTCTCCTGTATCGAGGGTACAGTTTACAAACATACATGTCACATGCACACACACCCAACGTACTATCTGTAGATCATACAAATACTTGTTCCGTGCGGGGATCGAACAGCCACTACCATGTCATTTACTTACGTATAGTTAGTCTCGACTCCTGAGCATGTGAGCTTTACGCCTAATACGGCAGTTATCGCAAAACTTTATGAGCTCTCTGAATTTGAACGCGAGTGGCTGCGCAGTACGCTTATTATGGGTGCTAGAGGGAGAAAGAGAGAGTTCAGAGCTCAGTTCAGGGCTCATAAAGATTTGCGAGTACTATACTTACATCAATCATTTACATATGTCATATAAGAGAGGTAGGGCATAATGGAACTTTCCGGCCAAAATTGGAGCTGCCCGACTGGAGAAGTACCTCCGCCTTGCAGAATATCGTAGCCAAATAACACTGCTCTTTTGCAGTGTTGTTCCCAACGGTGAGGAAGGTCGCTACTGCTCCTTGAAGAAGCGAACACGACGCTAGTACTGGGGGCTTACTACGACTTCTTATAGCAGGACTGAAATTGAACTGCCCAGAAATTTCCAGAATAATCTGACTTTTCATTGTACGGAAAACCTATTCAATGCAAGGTCAGCTTATACTGGAAATGTATATCTTGATATGTTGCCGTGTGTATCAGCATTTCCGTATTACAAAACGTATATATTTTTGATATATTACGGAAATTATATTTCCCGTCTATAACTATCTGCATGCTAGCTTAATTATTAAACAATGATTTCACTCAAGGTTAGTCTTTGTTTCTTTTAAGAAACTATAATTAACTTTAACATAGGATATTTTGACCAAGTTCAATTACTAAAGGCAGTAACTGGAAATACAGTAATATCAATACAGCAAGAGAAACAAGAGAGCAGTACCGAGCAGGTTGTGGTAGACTGGAACTGCCGTTCAATTGTATTGTGGAGGACTAACATCATAAAACTTTATTTGTAAAAGAGAAGGCATTCGATTTTACCTTTTTTTTTAACCCCCGGCAAAAAAGAGCGGTGTTATAAGTTTGTAGTGTGTATCTGTGTATTTATGTATCTGTGTATCTGTCTGTGGTATCGTAGCTCCAAAACGGATGGACCGACTTCAATGCAGTTTTATTTAATTCGAGAATGATCTTACCTATGTTTCATGAAAATCTGTTCAGCCGTTCAAAACTTACAGCTCTTTTTCTAGTTGGAGTCGGGTTTTTTGACGGTTAGGTTAAGTTATTATAAGCCTATTATGTATCCCAAAGGTTTCCCCTATTCCCTTCCAAACTTCTATTCTGAGCAATTTCTGGCCATATTCCCTATATATATTTCCTCTTGAATACATAAAAACCTAGTCGGCGATGAAAATGTCCTTAGATCTGGTGTCCGGATAGGCTTCGAATTTTCCCGAAGTCTTTGAAGGCATAACATCGTATGGTTTTCAATAAATATCAAATTCCGATGGTGGATTTGATTCTCCCATCTTGGAAGAATAACATAGCAAGCAGATTCCAAAAATAGCCTTATCTCCTCTCAGCCCATCAATCTTGGATCCTCAGCTGTAATTTTCTAATTAAATGGTAGTTACACAAACTCCTCCAGCAATTATGTTGTTATGACTCACCGTAATTATTGCAGAGCTAAGATAACGATGAAAATAAGTAAAAAACAACTTTTCCCTATAATGAATGAACTAAACAAGACGTTGATGGATGATACCTAACGTCCTCAACAAATATAGTAACACAAAAAATCCATTAGGAAGAATTAGGTTGCAAAAACGCATTTCTTAAATCTTGAGGGTCATGTCAACTGATGAATGACAAAAACTATGTCGACCATAATTTTAATAAACAAAAAGAAATACTTTGTTAAGCTGGTCCTTAGTAGCTTCATATAGAGAGAAGTGAAAAGAGAGTAGGAAGGCCTTTGCCTTGCAGTGGGACAATAAAGGCTAGTAATAATAACCAATAACCGCCCCGTGGTCGACAGTCGACCACCTATTGTCAAATAGGCCCCACATTTGCCGCTCCCGCGGCCCCACATTTGTTGTGTAGTAAGCTTGATTTATGAAAAGAGTATCCATGGAGTTTCTTGCCGGTATCTTCTCCAGGACCAACCCACTTGGAACCGTGCACCTAGAATCACGACGTTTTGAAAGTGCCTGCAAAGGCCCAGTTGAAATAAAAATCTTTGACTTTGACTATTATATTTATAAATTTTAGCTTTCTGCGCTCTTTCTCCATATAAACCTTAACTATCCCAAATTCACACTCCGTGCGAGCAAACGTATTAATTTCTATACGTGAAGAGAAAACTTTGCACCCCTTTTTAAGCATATTGCGCGCACGGAGGAGTGTGATTTGGCATAGTTAAAGTTCATATGGAGAAGGAATGCAGAAAGCTAAAATTACGGTCGAATTTCGACCACTGGGAGATCACTAGTATAGATAATAATGCGCTTGACGTAGTTAGAAATTATATTCTAAAAGTAAATTGTATTTCTCACTGAAACATCCTTTTATGATCGCAAATAATTTACAAACGGTTAATATAATTATTTTCTAACCGTAATTATAAATTGATTGACGGTTACTGAAACGACGCCGACGCGACGCGACGCCACGCCACTTTAAAGAAATACTGGATTTTACTGGCGATCGATGCTATAGTGTTGTCTTGGTAAACTGTTAAGTTAAACATGCACATGCTGAGCTGGACACTCATTTGCTACAGCTCGGGACACACCGAATAGTCGCATATATTTTATTACTCCATAGGTACAGGCCAGGTTCGAACTCAGACCCTCCTGTATGGAAGGCAAGCGTTCAACCGCTAGGCTATCACTGCTTTGCTGGGTCGCAATTTGATTATCACTTGTATTAACGGTGAAGGTAAACATCGTGAGTAAACCTGCACACATGAGTAAGCCTCAATAAAGTTCTCGATGGTGTGACCGCCAACCCGCATCAGGGGCCTAATTCTACAACAATCGAAGTAGCCTTCGAATTCGAGTTTCCACTTCGAGCGCTATTTCGACTGTAAAATCTCGCAAGCTGACATTGTGGATTCGAATTTGGTATTCTCAGCACTAATCGAGACGAATCGAGATGAATTTCTACTCGTAATTGTAAAATGTTGCCAATATAAGAGATAAACTACGTGCGTTGCGTTCTGTTTCACACAGTTTCATCCTGTTTCATCCTGTTTTAAAACAGTTGTAATTATTTACCTCGTATTCGTATTTTAAAAAGTTTGTAAGTATAATAAATGTTTATAATGTCAGTCTATACGTTTTATATTAATTTCTATCGGGAAATAATAAGTTTTTCAATTTCTTAACATTTTTTTTTGTATTTAATACATTCCATAGAATAATTGCTGAAACGGAATGTAACTATGTAGATATTTTGTTCGTTCCGAAAGTTTATTGACATCGATTTTAAAAATACAAAAATAACATTGGAAGAGCATAGATAAAACAAAAGTATTATAAATCATAAAAAGAAAACCTGTTTGTTTCATTTAACGTTGACCACAATATATTATCATGTTTACATAGGTAGTAGCTGGCGCATGTAAGAGAGGATTTTTTAATCATTGATGTTTTCGAACGCACCAATTTTTGAGTTTGACATCTTGATGTAAAGCTTTAGATAATTTGTAAAGCTTTTAATTGTTTTTAAGTTGTCGTAGAATTGAATGATAAAATAAAACTTTGTTTTATTTTGTAGAAGGAATATATTTTTCGTATAAGTGACAAGACCGATATAACAAACATTGCTAAGCAACAAGACCATCGATACAATATGTACAATATGAAGGTTGTATATCTTCACATCCACGATACTTTTTTTTTAAAGCTTGGACAAATCTTGAAGTCCAATCCTACAGCTTAGCATGTTCAGTCTTGGTCCAAACAATGGCTTCGTAAACATGTCCGCCAATTGCAATTCTGTAGCGACTTGTTTGACAGCGAAGTCTCTATTCTGAACACATTCTCGAATGAAGAAATGTTTTATCTTGATATGTTTTGTTCTCCTATGGAACTCATAAGGTGGATTCTCAGACAACCTTATAGCAGACTCATTGTCAACGTAAATTGTCGGTTTTTCATTCAGGTCTGTTAAGTCCCTTAATTCCTCCAAGAGTTCTTTTAGCCATAAGGCTTCTCTCGCAGTTTCTGTCAAGGCTACGAGTTCAGCCTCCGTTGAGGAGATTGCAACTCTTTGTTGTTTTTGGCTTTTCCACATGATGGGACCGGAGAATAGGAAAATCATCCCTGACGTCGAATGGCCAGTCGTTGTGTCACCACCAAAATCAGCGTCACTAAAACATATCAGCCTCTTCTCCCGGCTTTTCGCGAAGACAAGTCCTTTGTCTATAGTACCCTTAAGGTATCTAAAAATTCGTTTGACTCTCCTCACATCAAACTTATTAGGACTTTCTAGATGCCTTGACGCAACACTCACAGCATAGCTGATATCTGGCCTTGTAGCGACCATGAGGTATGCTAGGGCTCCCACAGCTTGACGATAGGGAAATGATGAATTTGATTCATCATCTTCTTCTTCTTCTATGCCAATTTTTACTGCCGGCGTTGCAGCAACTTTGCAGTTAGTCATTCCAAACTTTTCAAGTATCTTCTTAGAATAAGACCTTTGATTTAAGGTAATACAGCCATCTTTTGTTTTATTAATTTCAAGTCCAAGAAAATAAGACGCCGGTTTTGTGGTAATTTTAAACCTATTTTTCAGCTCTTCAATAAATTTCTTTCCAGCATTTTCACTAGTTGAAGCAACCAAACCGTCATCAACGTAAAGCGCAATCAACACTTGTTCACGTAAGTAAAGACAAGGATCTTTTGTGCTTTGCTTGAATCCTGAGTTTATAAGATACTCTGATATGCAGACATTCCAGCATAGAGGAGCTTGTTTCAGCCCGTAGAGGCTGCGTTTAAGTTTACACACTTTCTTAGTGCCATCATTGAAACCCTCTGGCTGCTTCATAAAGATTTCCTCTTTTACCGCTCCGTTTAGAAACGCAGTCGATACATCGAACTGTTGAAGTACTAAGTTTTCTTGAGCAGCTATTCCTAAAACAGCTCTTATAGTACTGAGGCGAGCTACCGGACTGAAAGTCTTCTTATAATCAACGCCAGGTTTTTGTGAAAAACCTTTCACTACCAGTCTGGCCTTATATCGCTCAATTGTACCATCTGGATTGTTCTTTATTCTGTAAACCCATTTACATGGCAATGGTTTACGTTTTTTCGGAGGGTCGACTAATTCCCAAGTCTTCATTTCTTTCAATGATTCCATTTCATTTTGCATAGCCTCTAACCATTTGACCTTATCCTTGCTATTCATAGCATCTTTAAACGTTTGAGGTTCTATTTCATTATCCATATCCATGGCTGCCATAATATAATCCTCAAATATTTTAGGTCTGTCAATCTGTGATCTATCACGAAGATTGTATGACCTCCGTTCTTCTGGGACAAGAACGGATTCATTGACATCTATGTCGTTTTCATTTAATTGATCAGCAGTTTCACTGCCGTCATCAGTCCCGAGAGTGTCATAATACAACTCGTTATTTTCATTTTGTATAGGTACCTCGTTAGAGCTTGCAATATCATTATCTTGTACTGCTTGCTGTCTACTAGCATTTTCATTTGTAGTACCTTTTAAATATATTTCTGTTTCATCCAGTTCACAGTCAGTCTCGTTAGATCGCTTGTGATCATTTAATTCTTGAAAAGGAACAGAAATTACATTTTTATCATCTTCATAGAACATTTTCTTTAAAATTCGAACATCCTTAGAAACAAGAATGCGTTTCTTCGATGGGACGTATATTCTAAACGCTTTTGAAACTTCCGAGTAACCAGCGAACATACCTGAAATTGCCTTTGAAGCAAATTTATGTTCATGTTTTCCT
Organism: Allophyes oxyacanthae; assembly: GCA_932294325.1. Taxonomy (NCBI): domain Eukaryota; kingdom Metazoa; phylum Arthropoda; class Insecta; order Lepidoptera; family Noctuidae; genus Allophyes; species Allophyes oxyacanthae. Next base: position 3,707,812 of record OW028617.1, read on the forward strand.
TTCTTTAGGATGAACGTTTTAGCACCAAATACATATAGATGATTAACGCAGGGTTTTCTACCTACCCATCTTTCGAATGCTGTTTGATTTTCAATACTCTGATTAACGCTTCGGTTTGACAAGTAATTTGCAGTATAGACCGTTTCTGCCCATAAACACATAGGCGCTTTCGATTCCAATATCATGCATCTTGCTTTTTCTATAAGGGTTCTATTTTTCCTTTCAGCAATTCCATTTTGATGTGGAGTGTATGGTGCTGTCAACCTTCTTGCTATACCATTTAGCTTCAGATAAGAGTCAAACTTCAAATTTCGGTATTCCGTACCGTTATCGGTCTGTAGGCATTTAATTTTGTTTCCTGTGAAGTTCTCTGCCTCTACCTTGTATTCTATGAATTTTTGTAATACTTCGTTTTTATTTTTAATAAAGTATACTCGGCAGTACCTACTGTAGTCATCAATGAAACTTACAAAATACCTGTTGCCATTCAGTGAAGGTTGTTTAAGTGGTCCACAAACGTCACTGTGTACGATCTCAAGACGCTGACTCGTACGTGAACTATTTTTGTCACTCTTCTTGCTAGGCACTCTGCTCAATTTCCCTTCTATGCATATTTCGCATTCACCTAAAGAACTATTATGGTCGAAGTCTAACCCAATCAGGCTTTCATTCTTTAAGGCGAGCTTCAAGTCCCTTTCGCTCATGTGTCCCATTTTACAGTGCCATTGTTTAATAGCATCTGACTCCACTACTTTTGCTACCTCTTTACTACAATCTGTAGCATTGGCTCTATGTCTGTCAACATTATTATTTTTGGTTTGGAGATAATATAGACCATCGTCTTCTCTCACTGCTTGCATTTGTACTCCTCGCTTGTGATCATTAATTATTGCCTTCTTCTTAGTGAATAGAATAGTGAGTCCTACATCAGTCATTTTCCCAACAGAAAGAAGATTAGCACACAGGCTTGGTACATAAAGTGCATCAGAAATTCCAATTTTTCCTTCTTTAATTTCTATTTCTGCAGGCCCTGACCCTTTTATCTCTGCAGTTTTGTCCTTAGAAGCGAGTTTAAGGGTCTTTGAAATTTTCTTCATCTCTATAAAAGGCTTATCCGAAAAAGTCATATGTGACGTACATCCACTATCAAGTATCCAGCATTTTTGTGCTTTGTCGTTTATGAAGTAGCTACTGAAGAGGTTTGTTTCGTTTGTTTCTTTACCGTCCTTTTTGGTATAGCTGTTCTTAGGCTTCTTATTATTCTTCTTGCCTGTATTCTTATTTTTAGACCAGCATTTGGACGTGTCATGGCCTTTCTTTTTACATATCTTGCAAAAAGTGTAGAAACTTTCTTCAGCGTCATTCTTTACGCTAGTACTAGGGATGTCGCGACGACGTGCATCACTCTCTTCTATAATTTTAATCTTTAGCTTTTCAGGTTCTGGAAGCGAGTCTTGAGATTCAATTGCAGTCCTGAAATTTTCGTATTCTGAAGAAAGGCTATAGAGCATCATGATTGACAATAGATCACTGTTGATAACAATATCCATATCTTTTAATTTATCAACTGTATCCATGAATTTCTTTAAATGCTCGCGTGTATCTGAACCTTCTTCTAGTTTTGCTAATATTAGTTGCTTTAGTAGTGTAGCCTTTCTGGCTGGACCTTTACTAGCATAGATGGATTCAAGAGTCGTCCACACATCTTTGGCAAATTTACAGTTTTTTACCTGTTTCAGTTCTGAAGGCGCTATCAACAATATCAGTTCCGATTTCGCCATTTCGTCATAGTCAAGATCATTTTGTGACGCACCTACCTTTGGATATTCTTTTACACATGCCCATAGTTTATTTTTAACTAAGTATGCTTTTGCATGTATACACCACGTATCGTAGTTTTCCTTTCCTAAAGGTTGGATTTTTACAATTGACATTTCGAATTTTTTTCTTTCTTTTCGTTTTTATTCCAATTATCTACTTACATTTTTCGCTCTGCTACCATGTAAAGCTTTAGATAATTTGTAAAGCTTTTAATTGTTTTTAAGTTGTCGTAGAATTGAATGATAAAATAAAACTTTGTTTTATTTTGTAGAAGGAATATATTTTTCGTATAAGTGACAAGACCGATATAACAAACATTGCTAAGCAACAAGACCATCGATACAATATGTACAATATGAAGGTTGTATATCTTCACACTTGATCTAACAAACATCAAATTATATAAAATCAAAATAATATCTACAAACCGTGTACAAACCTTACAAACATGTTCTCGTAAATTATAAGAGGCGACTCGCCCCTTTTGCTGGAGTCAAAATAATTGAAGATCTAACTAAATCATCGGACATCAAAAGCAGAACAAGCGCGAGTACGGTGATCATCATAGTATTCGGGAAAAAACGCTATTTATGAGTATGTACACATCGTGGTGGTGTGACGTGGTCCTATCCCGGTATCTTTCATCGATGGTGGACACGGCGGCGAGAGTGAGACTCTTCATTACACAGTGTGCTCACTGTGCTAGCCCGCTGCGTGCAGCCCGGGCGACGAGAGAATTACGCACAAAGTGTTGGATGGCGCAACCCTGTCATTCCTTGGAGATACGGCCAAAGGCTGAGCATAACCCTGGATAGTTGGAAACCGCTGACAGAGAATCAATTTATCACCTATTTACTTCTTTGTACAAGCAGATTGATTAGTGTCATATGAAGAGCAAGATGAAGTGAAATTATGGTGTTAGTGAAGTGAAATTACTTTATCATAAATTATTGTCAATAATGGTTGCATTTTGTCACATGTAAACATGACGTGGATTATTATAATTGCAATGTTAGGTACTTATAACTTTGACACTTGTTGGTTCTGTTGTAATTCACTTAAAAGTTTGTATTATAAGAATTTATCTAGATTTATGATATCTATGTTTATCCTAGAGTCAAGTTAAAGAGAGAATTAACACAGCTAAGTCCTAATTTTTATCATGAAGTGTATTAGATAATAAGTAACATAATTAAAAGTTATATATTTCAATAATTATGATCTTCATTTTGATATTCTCTTGAATATATAAATTATTATTATATCTTACCCCAGTGGCATGCACAGACATATTTTACAAGGTAGGCAAAAATAACTTGTGTTGCATTTTAAAGTTAAAAAATGTTATCTAATGAATATCTAATATCCATAAATTAACTGATATTACAGACATTCTCTATGGAGTGCACACTACTGTCTTACCCCAACCTGTCCTTCACATAATATTCTCCTTGTTGCTGATGCTGTGGGTGACAACTATTGGCAGCCACCATCAAAGAAGTACAAGAATGATTGGCCGTTTTGTGTGAGGAGAGTGATGCCAAAGCCAGAGTATGCAAGGGAGTGTGGCATAGCAAATGAATGCTCGGAGAGTGAAGGCTGCAGCTGTTTGATGAAGAGTTGAGGTTGTGTGACTTTGTATTAATGAAAGGGTGCGACAGAAGGATGCATGTTGTAAAAAGATATTAAGAGAGAAAATTATTTGAAATTTATGAAAGTGTATGAATATCATTGTTAGGTGATGAATGTAAAAAAATATATTATGTAAGTAAATAAAAGTTATTTATTTCAAGTTCTAGTATATATTTATTTGTAAACTTATGAGAAACAGTTGATTTAGTACGGTTCATGTATGAACACTACTTATTCTTCTTACTATCATGTTTCTTATAGCTCTGCCCCGAGTTAAATCATAGCTATTGGCCGTTCAGTTTTCCTCCTGAAAAATAGCTGCAGAGAGTTCAGAGATTCCTGACGTTGGCTCTCTATTCCGATTCCGGGTTTGGTACATGGTTTTGCGCTATATTCAGTCGAGTAGTGCAGAGTGCGGTCTTTAGGTCTTTATTTAGACAACAACTTTATTCTGGAGCAGCCCAAAAGTATTTTTAATAGGTACCTAGTTACTTTAGGTACTAGTTAGTTAGTTAGTGGACTTTCCTTGGACTGTGGTGTATTTTCCTTGCACGCTTAATTATTATATTCATTAATATCACTAAACTTTAATGGTGTTATTCACTTTAAATAATATTCGTAAGTTTTCTCACTGAACATTTCAAACTGTACAATAATATGTCCGCGTAATTAAAAAGTTCATAAACATGGTGAGCTCAACCCACCGCTTTCCAGTATGCTTTGCATAAATGTCGCAATTACTTCGTCACTCATTATAAATAAAGTTTATGCACTTAAGGACTTGAAATAGTTAAATTTAGGCACAATTCAAGAAAAACTCTGAGAACCGATGTTGACGTTTATGATGGTTCGAATTCGAAATGTACGTCTCGAGTGGTCCCGACCAGTCGAAGCAGTTCGAGCGGCTGGCGTTCGAGAAATGCGGAGAAATATCGAACTCGACATGTCCAGAATAGCTCAACGTAATTACCACTCGAGAAAAGTTCGAATTCGAACGTTTTCTCGAATTCGAAGACTACTTCGATTGTTGTAGAATTGGGCCCCAGGCCAGCGTGGTGGACTACAGCCTAACCCTTCTCATTCTGAGAAGAGGCCAGTGCCCAGCAGTGGGACAGTAATGGGCTCGAATCATTTATTTTTAATTTTAAACTGTTACCAACTAAAGAAAAATGTCTTCTCTGTCTATGCACCTGTCCTCTTCTTATTACCTTGGTCTATGATTCTAGTGTCTTATTTTGTGGCAAATAAATGTTTTCTCTTTCTCTCTTTCTTTAGGTAACATCTTCTTGTAAAATCACAGTTTTTATTAAATAGGGTCAAAATACATAAAATCCCCTTGCGGTTATTACCCAATAATTTTGCAACAACTCAATAAAACGACGGTTGTTGAACCCCCAGTATTATACGAGAAATAGTTTATCGTAAAACACTTTATACTACGCGATCGATGCCTTCGATAACAGATTCCCATAAATAAGGCCTTTGGTCCAATCAGCACCACGAGGTCATGGGAGCGGCCTGAAGCGGTATCTACCATGATTCTGACGTACTTGAAGGAACAATTTCTTCACAGAATTATGGCAACAAACGCACAGTACATTATATACGGTATATTTATTGTCATGTTTTATTCAAGGTCTGTCAGTCATGTTCAATGTATTACTGACTAAATTGGATATTGTAGTAGAGATGGCATTTCTAGGTTGTGATATGATGTGTGAATTGCTCAAGATTTTTTTTGTATTATCTACACTCCAAACAAAGACAACTTGAAATTGGTAAAAAAGATTCTTGAAACCCCATTTAACAATGACACACATATGAAAAAGTATATGCGCAAACTGTATGCATAGTAATAGAATAGATCTTTATTTCATGTAAACCAAATACAGGCACTTATGAAATGTCGAGACTCTAGGTGCACGGTTCCAAATAGTAGATCCTATGGAGAAGAACCGGCAAGAAACTCCATGGAAACTCTTTTCAAATAAATAATAGATCTTGACAATCTTTATCAGTACAATGTTGTGGTAAGATCTGCGAGAATAATGCAATTCAATGCGAATACAAATAAAACTAGGATAATAATGAATTGCCTCTGAATAAGATTGCCATGGCAGTTACGAGCTGACCAGTTCCGACAGACGGCACCCGTTCACGAGCATGACGCATGTAATGTGCACTAAGTATTCTTTATATAAAATACTTCCGTAATTTCAATTATAAAATCACATAAAGACACTTTAAAAGAAGCGCCAATTGGGTTATTCTTTAATTACGATTGTAATTTGAAATAATAAAATCAATTGATTGGTGAAATCAGATCGTTTAGTGGTTAGTTAAATCGTAGCGCGTGAAAATTGCTAGCGCTTTAAAAGATATAAAATTAACGAGACTAACCCAGTTTCTTTTTATGTGTTAAGTTTTTAAACCTACTTCTTTTCATGCTACTGACATCGATAAGTTTCTCACGAACAGTTCAATCAATGATGGGGAATATCTATGGGTTGATGTCAAGTGGAGTCAACACAACACGCACACAGAGAAACGATAGAATATTACATCTTCTTTGATCTCGTAGTCAACTAATCAAAATTTTAGATACTTACTGTAGAGATAGATTACTTCAGAGTTATCAGGGTTGGACTCTCGTTACACGATGTTATAATGGGAGAACGAAATTCAGCCTGGCCATGTATTAAAAATTGAATTCAAAGTTTCTAACAAACAAAGCATTCGTGAAATTCTTTGCTCAGACACGCTATAATCACGGTAAACGATAAACAATGGAATGAGCTTATAAAGTACACTACCATTACTTGTCGCCAGGTATGGCGTGAAAGTACAATGGTTTGGAAGAAAAATATCATGTTCTAACAGTTTTGTCAAATAAGGTCTTTGATATTTTAGTAGTTTTATTAGATTAAGTTCATGATAGGATAAATAATTTTTATAAGAATTTTGTGGGGTGTAAGTATAATAAAAATCAATCGGTCGACTTTGTAAATTCAAAGCACTAAAGTGATTTGAAAAAGATTGATATTTTAGTAGAGTTTTATTAGATTAACTTCTTAATGAGATAAGTTGTTTTTAAAACAATTTTGTGGGGTGTACAATAAAAACTAATTGGTCGAATTTGTAATGATTTAAAAGGTTGTTTAAATTACCAATTTTTGAGGCGTCTTCTTTAATTTTTATGGATTAGTATGATATCGTTAAAATAATATAATGATTTAAATTCAAATTGCTTTAAATTACATTCTTATTAGGCCACCCACTGGTTACGAGATCGAAATTATAAAACAAAGGTTTCATAACAATAAATTATGAATGAGTTTGTCTAATTATAAAATTTGTTTTATGTGTCTGGACTTTTAGTATAACAGCTGTGCTTACGTATTTGTTAGTGGTCACTATTTAGAATACAAAACGACTCTTCCGCCTTTTCTTTATTATAATGGCACGTTCGTAAACGGTTATTATCATATTTCTAAAGACTACTGGAATTTTGATTTTCTGTAAACGTCATTTGTTATTGCAATTCTAAAAGCTCTATCATTCGTATGATCATAGCTTAAAGTCGTCCCTCAGGTAGCGTTTAGAGTACATAGCATAGCAAGTTTATTTCATGACACGACAAAAATTATATCATATTTCACGGTAATTTTGAATTCTTAAAGAATAAACGTAAAAAACTTTAAAGTATTTTTTAAAAGGAACTAATGTGATAACTTGTCTTTTTCATACAATAGCGTTATTAGACCCGGCAATTTATATTTCACGGGTGTGCACTTTTTTATGCTAAAAAAAATGAATTTTGAGTGATAAAAAGTGTGTAACGAATTTGCAGATGTTGCGAAATAGCCAGTTCTGGATACTTTTTGCATTACAATTTGCATGCAACCACAGTTTGAATGGCCATGTTCATATTCTTCAGCAATTGTTAGAGCAAAAGAAATATTTCATTCTGCCAGATATACGAGTACCTTTAATAATTAGAACTTACTAGAATTATTTGTATTTTTAAGACTGGCAGTCAAAGCTATCATGATCGTAGAAGAAAAATACATCGATAAGAATATAGAATGACCACAATTAATCGCGAATAAAATGATAAAAATTATTGATGATGGCATGCACAAATGCAATTTGTTTGAAAGATTACATCTTGTAAAAGGAGGGTGTGTAGCGAGGCTGGCAAAGTGGTATCTCGATCCATTTGTTTATAAGCTATTATCTTAGAAATAAATGTGCCTACGCGCAATCAGTTGGATTTAGTTTACGTTTAAGTATTTGGAATACCTAGTAACGGGTTACAGATGAAAGGATTAGAATCAGGGGCAATTCTCTTGCAATAGAAGTAGTCTCAAATTCGAGAAAATGTTCGAATTCAAACTCTAGTGGTAATTAAGTTGATCTATTTTGGAAAACGGCATCGAAGCAGGCCCAGGAGGTGGTGGGACAAGTTAGACTAATATTTAAAGGATTGGCACCTAACTGCAGCAAACAGGGAAAAGTGGAAAGAGGGGAGTGAGGCCTTTGCCCTGCAGTGGGACCCTGTAGACTGATAATAATATTTTGGTAAAGTCGAGCCCAACTTTTCTCGTAGAAAAGCCGCCCGAATTGCTTGGACTGGTTGGTACTGTTCGAGACCGTACATTCGAATTCGAACCATCATAAACGTTTAACAGCGTTCGAAGTGCAAACTCGATTCCGAGATGATCTTGCACGAAACGAGAATTGCCTTCTAGGTGTTGTTCCAGGGGCTCTTGATAATTTAACATTGCTGGTCCAGAAATATTACTTCATAATTTTAATAGAGATGTAGTTAGAACAAAACTTTATAGAAATTGTAAATGTTTCATGATAATAACAGACACCTTCAAGTTTAAGTAATAAATAAGCAATTAAAAATAACGAAGCATAAACCAAGGTTAATAGATCTGTAAACTCTTCACAGTAAAGCCTCAGTAAAGCTTACAAGTATAAGGTAACGTACAATTTACGAGAAAACATTTATGTAGCAACAAAAGTTTTATGCGGTAAACAAATTGCAAATTAGTACCAACATGTACTGTGAGGTGGGCATTGACTTCCATATAAGCTGAAACCACGACCATGCATAAAGACAAGCCCATACTACAAACATGGGCTTAATTTCCATCCGATTCTATAAGCGATAAGATCGACACTCGTATCAATAGCGACAATAAGGGTGAACGAACAATACGTGTCAGTTGGCAGGTTCCGTTCACATCGTGATGTGGAGTCACGAATTTTTAACAATTTAACGACACAGATACACAACGCGTTAAGATCAGCTGTGTGACACTTTGGCGCAGAATTGGGCGATTGTCAGGCGACTGCGACACACTTAAGACAATATATATGGCGTGAGTGGCCCACTGTCGTTATTTATAGGCGTTTGAGCAGGTTTATTAAGATTCGTTTAGATGTGAATTTGAATTCTACTTATAATATACTTGAAAAGTAAGTTAACTACAAAAGGTAAAAGATATCTCCACAGTACTCAAGGTTGTGAATAATTAAGAATGTCAGCATCCGGGAGAGATGTTTTTAGGGCTCATCCAGAAACCCGTATCTGTAATTTAATCCATTGATTGACCCTTCTCGTATTACTAAGAAATAATTCCAATTCTAAGTAGACTGTAGGTATAGAATATTATATAACAGAAAAATAAATACTTTTCCAAACCTCGGCCTCATACTAGATCGATGAAATAAAAAAAGAAATACACAATGAATACCGAACGTTGATATACAACGCAACAAAAAATAATAAAGAATAGATAAGCTATAATCAATTGGCAAGTGTAGTGAATGTTTGCCACTCAATTCATTAGAATATGTGTTACAAGAAGAAAAGGCAATTCGTATCAGCAACTATACGACAGAAACGTAAGTGAATTGAGAAAAGTCAATGAAATTAAATGATTTACTATGCAACGATACAATAAAAACTCGACTAGATAATTAGCTAGTTAGCTTTTATTTCATTTTCTATGATAAATCGAATGAAATTTTCGACAATACTCGTCAAACGCGCCATCAATCAATATGCATCTTGATTCTTAGACAAGTGAAGTACATTATTTAGTTATTTAATTATAAATCACACACACTCAATTTCTTTGACAAACTTTTGTTGGTCTATAGGATGATTTAGTTCTTAGCTTGCTTTAATTTGAATTCACAGTGAAGTGACAATTACGAATTCTTGAATATTCGTCATCAATCACAAATTGGACAACAAGTGAAGTTAGACTAAAGCTATATTGTACACAATTTTCCGATGGTAAAATTTTCAGCCTAATGAAGGACATAAGTAGGTTCAGAAATATAGGCAGATATTAAAAATATCGATGACTTTATACACATTAAAGTAGAATGATCCAATAACAATGATCACGTAACAATAGTCATGTCTAATCGTATGACAAACGACATCAACCTACATAGTTATGTTCCACTAGAGTTTTTTAACGTTTTCTGCGTGGGTACTACTGAATAAAGCTCTGGGGAAAACGGGTGAAGATTTATTTTGCATCCGGCACATTGTGTCTATTCATCTAAATAGGTTTAGGAAAAAAGTGCTAGAAGCTAATAGTCCAAAGACTGAGCCGTTAAACGAGATCGTGTCTTAGTTGTGTCTTATAAAACAGCATCGAAAAACTTACAAAATAGAAGAGCATTACAGTCCCTTATTACCTGATGGGTTTATGGCGATAAGCCGTAAGATCGTGGTATTTGAAATTACTGCCAGAGAATGTTCTCATTATTATCTTTGTACAATGGTTTCTCTTGTATTTGTATCTACTTACAATTTAGGAATTACATAATGTACACAAAGGTCATTTATGAGTCTTTAACTGTTGAACTATCAACTTTTACTTCACTAAATTGCAGATTGATGATGATAAAGTCTGCTATTAGGTAATCTGTTGTTATGTCTCTGGTTCTAATTTCAATGGCCTTTTTGGAGCTCACATCAACGTTAATTGCTTTATCGACGATTTCCATCACAGTACGTAGTCATCAAACATTACAGGATCATAATTTCTCACGAACGCAACACGTAGTGTCTTCTGTCCTTACAACATAAATAGCTTTAGTGTCAAATACATCAATTAAAGTTCCTGTTCTATCGGTAGTAAGCGCCGCTATCTCTGTGATAACTTCTGTGGCGTCTACAGTTAGAACGGCCATACTTTGGTTGGTTGTTTGGTCAAATTCAATTACGACGTGAAATCAGAATTTTGTCTGATAAGTTTCTCTTTATTACATACTGTAATTGCAAACTGCGTGTGATATAATACCTGTACCTACCCATATATCAGGTATCACAGACTGTAATACGAGTAAATAATATATTTGACGTACATACCTATAATTAAGGACACACACACGTGCGGGCCTGCGGGGTTTCTCTCGCAAATTCGATTCTGGTTTAATCCGGTTTTCGTGACAACTTTCTAGAGATTCCCACTGCGTCAAGTACCCTTAGAAGTGCTAATGGATATTATTGAGCGATTATTATTATTCGTATGAGACATTTTAAGCCGTTACATAAAAAACTATGGATATCGAGAAGTCCAGAAGTTAAATTCTAGGTTCTGGACCTCATTACCAAATTCTCACGAATTGGCTGAACTTCTGAAGGCGTCTTCTAATTTTATTAAATAGACTTTCTACCTTGAAAACCCTATTCAATATACTTAACTCCTATAAATAAAGGGAAAAAACTATAAATCACAATCAAATCAAGCAAATCTGTTGAAATATCCAAAATTCTTTTTAAAATACCCGAATCATGTAATATTGATGAATACATTTTCGTCCTCAAATCGACGGCTAATAAAATGAATACATCCCGATCTTCTAACAAGTTGCCGAAGCCGCTCTTTTTCATAATGAATTGCTATAGATAATGAGTTGCTTTTTGTCTAAAACGGTGATTTAGAATCGGCGCCGCCCGTGGCGCCATATTGCTCGACGATCGAAGATAGTCGCACGCGCAGCTTCGGCGCAGCTTTTGTTGTTTTTCGAGACGTTAGAATGGTTGAGATACAAGTTAGTAATTTTTTTGTGTTAACCGGATAGATATTTTTTTGTTTCGCTGGTTAATTGACCAGAATAACCTGAAATTGAAGTGTGCCAGATATTATCGCTTAGTTCCTTCCTTTCTTGAAGAATTTGATCAAAGTGTTTAGATTATTGATTAAGATTTATACTAGGTATGACAGCTTTATTTCAATCCTATTTCTCGCTCTCTTACCCTAACAAAACTGATTCACACCCTCAATTAGTAAGCCTCAATACTTCTTTATTGGTCTGAGCCTCAAACAAACAATCCGCGATCGATTGTTCGTTCGATTCAACCGCAACGCTAAAGTGCGAGCGCCATTATAATCTATCCATCAAGATCGCTATCAAATCCAGATGGCCGTTGAATTTCCCCGTACAATTTATATGGATATCCGAGGATATTGGTAATAAACTAGCGGTCGCCTTTGTGCTCGGTTCCCACGTCCGATGGCGATATAAGAATCGATTGAACTTTGTTCTCGGTTGTTTGTTTAATTTGTTGTTAGGTTTTATTCCTTTTAAGGCTATGGGCGATATTGCTACCAGAATATTTTTCCATTACCATTCCGTCGTGGTGGCAATTCGAGTTTTAGAGTATTATAAAGCTCTTCTTTTCTGTAGTTGCCTTTTGAAACTTGACCTACCAAAAACTTTTATCATCAATTCATCGTAACTGAAATTTTTCTTTTTCTTCTATTTTATAATATCAGCCGCAGACGTCCACTGCTAGCTAGAGAATTTCACAACGCACGGTTTTCGTATTTTTACCTTTCCTGAGTCAAAATTATTAGTTGTCTTCAAAGAAGTCGCTAATGCATCCTTAGAGATTATTGCAGCCGTTGCAAAAATCTCTAAACTATTTTGATTTTAGCCATCATCAGTTCAACCTACGGTTGTTGCTATTTTACCTGTTATTTTAAATTGCTCCTTAAATTCTGTCAACGCAACTTACTTCACAGCAACATTTTTTATTACATATTTCACCTGCTTTTTCTTATGACTGTATTACACTTTAAAGAACATAAAAAAACCACCATGCATCGCTGACATTACGTTTTGCTTCCAACAATGGTGGTAACCCACACGTAACGTAAAGCTCGTTACGAACGTTACACGTTATAGCAACTGTTATAATAGCAACAGTTAACGGATCGCCTGTGAGTGTGAGCTACATTGTTTTTGGCGAAGCGATAACACATCTAAATCTTTTCCTGAATGGAACAACGCATCTTAATGAACCGGATTAACGTAAATTAATATGAATTAAGCTTACGTTTGCAGGTTTGTTAAGCAGCTGCTTTAAACTGGTTTCTAACTCGTCAATTGTAAACTTGTTATTTGTGATGCTGATGAATGTAAGTACAATTTTAGATGACTTTGAATTTTCTTTTTGATTGCGTATCATACTAAATTTCAAAATTGCGATACCTGAGCAATAAGTATACTTACTACTTATAAGCTACGTTGTAGCTTTAACAGGTAATGTTGAAAAGCATCCTTCACGTAGGAAAAATAATATATTATTAGACGGATGAAAAAATAATTACATTTCTCATCTAAAAATCCACTTTATCTCAATCCATCAATTTATTTCCCATCAAGAAACCGTTCGTTGATCTATTGGCAATCAAAATTTACACAAATAGACTACCTATAATTTTGGGATCCAATTGTGTGTGCAACCAGTACCGCAAGGAACCGGATCAAATCATTTAGAAAATCCATTATTGGTGGACAAAAGACGCAATTTTGGCACAGTTTGTTTCATTAAGTATTTTTCCAGCAACTTAACAAATTGAGTATGAAGAACTAACGTAATGGATTATAGTTAGCCTGAGTCTTCGTGTTTTACACCGCGTTAAATATTAATCCAGGCTCAAGCGATAATACCGGTTCCATAACAAAATAATCTGAATGATCACTGTCGACGAACTCCGATGTCTGCCTGTCATCGGCAAAAACATTTCGACTAGCCACGCTAATCGCGATAATAACGGGTCGATAGATCCCAGTTTTTGCTACGAAACTTGCCACCGACGCACGAATTTCATATTCAACATTAAATTTATTTGACATGTCATTAAAAGTGTCACTATTATTGCAACGATTCCAATCACAAAAGCTTTAAAATGAAATAAATGTAGGTCAATATTTATAATGTAAATAACTGAATTCATAGACATTAAATGCGTTTAAATGCCATAGAATAGCTTCATCACACATAGTAGGTATTTTGGGTTTATAGGGTAATAGAGAAACTTTGAGCATAAACGATGCGTTGGGGTCGCGTTGATCGGTGACCTCCGAACTCGAATGGTTCATTGAGCATAGCAGCTGAGCGGCATGGCATCGTCATCCATTCAGGCGACGCTATCGCCCGTCGCTCAGTGCCGATCCTAAACACGGAACGCGTCACACGCGCCAACATCGTAGGCTGCGTAACCGCGTGCCTTAGCTTTTTATTATTTTTCTTTACGCGCGCTTGGCGGGAAGTTTGACAGATAGTTTTTTTTTAAATCACTAATAATAGTGGCAGCCATATTGTACATTTTTTTGAATAGTGAAATGAGTGTTTGATTGTGATCGCTTTAGTTTGCAAAACAAAACAAAGTGTTTCGAGATGATGACGTCCGTGTACCATGAGGTGAGTGCACGACATTTCCCACTTGGCATTTAGTTGTTTTTGTTGAGTAATTGTCTTCGCGCTGGACCCCGCCGTTGTTAACCTTTTATTTTTTCTTAATATTTAGACTATTAAACGTTGACGTCGTTATGAGCCAAAATTGAATGTGAAAAATGGGACCTTTTATACCTTAGTTTTAGGAGTTCCGCAGAAATTAACTTATTGTGCGCAAGTTCAAGTGTCATGGCCGAGCATTATTTTGAATTGACAAAAGTCGTTTAAAAAACTGATTAAATATTCAAATTCGTAGTTCCTAGTGATGAATAACCATTTGAGACGATTAAATCAATATTTTTAAACATATGTGGAACTTTTGAACACGCCATTCAAATAAGATTTTGTATGACAAATAATATTATCACGTATGCGATGTCACAGAGTAGGATTTTTGATAGTGTAAATATTAGTTGAGACCATGCACCTATGGCAGGCGACAAGTTTGAAGATTATTTAGTATATACGAGTATATACACACATGGTACATGGTACATAGTGAATAACTATATATTTTATCGTTGGAATCTTTATGAACGTAGAGCATGAATGATTCACATAAGGTACGATGACGTTAGATTTCTTATTAATTGTTCTTGATTTGAAAAAAGTCGTTACGTAATTATTGTAGTTGGTATTTATAATAGGAAACGCTTAAATTTTTTCGTTTAATTAGTTTTGCTGTCATGTAGACGAATACGCAATTGTATCCAGTGATATTGACGGTAACCCAAACGATTCTTGCACGATTTTTATTAGCCATCACGTCTTATCGCGTTGGTAAGGTTTTGTTACAGAATTCGCGACCGTTTGAACATCCTACACGTAAAAATTTCCTGGTGCATAGCATACCTGTCTTATTAAGCACTTCCAAAAAAGCATAGAACACCTAATTGGCAAGCGGAAAGGATCATTAAGTGTCGGTTTGTTTATCCAATTTAAAATGAAACAGGCCTTCTATGTCCGACGTGGTTTACTACGTGTGAGCACAGGTTTTTTCCGTGTTTCTACACATTACCATGTCTACACCTCTACACCTTATTTCGAATGTTTACGGTTTTCATTATCGCCATTGATCTATTTGTACTGGCTAGGAAAAGCAAGCAACGCAACATGCTATCGCCTAGTTAATTGTTTACATTATACTGTTTGTTTACAATTGGACGAATGTTCTCTGCAAGATTCACATCTATGGTAGTTTCGTTAGTTTTTACTGGTTCTAACTTATCTCTGCCAGGTGCCAATTAGTGTGTGGTTGATTTTTCTTCTTTTTGGATTATTGGTAATTTAGTCAGAGAGATTTTGTCAACTCATTGATTTTTGGGTTGGAGTCAATTATTTGGGTTATTTTTGGTTCCTTTTTTAGAAATATTGGTAGCATAACTTTTAATAGTAGTTGGATGCTGGATAGTAGTTACATCTCTGCCAAAACATTGAAGATCAACCAGCGCATGGCTGTTATACTTAGGTATAATACTTTCATTCTTTAAATATTCTATTTTCTGACTTTATATTTTTTACATATTAATATGCAAATGCAAATGGATTTGATTTGAATTTTTATGGTTTGTTTGTGTTAGATATCTTATCAGTAAAATCCGTAACATTTAATATCCGTTGTAGACCGTTTCTAATAAAATATTTGATTTGCTTATCGATGGCTTTTTTTGCGTTAACAACACAAGTACCATGAATTTCTAACTAATCGGATATAAGCTTGATAGTAGAAACACTCAAAACATTTGATAAATCATGATTTGTAATGAGGATCACAAAATTATTCACAAACGTGTTCATTAAAAATATTTGTAAATATAATTAGTGCTCATTTGTTTTGTTCTTAAATAAATATCTATTCTTCGACGTATCCAATAAAAGATTATAATGAACGGACTTATTTAACAGGTGACTAACTGTATTTAGATAACTTTCTCCACTTTCAAAACTGTGATAATGTGTGCGATACCCGTCATTACATAGTTCAGGGTACTTTGATGCTTTCTCTGCTATCATCATTGTTTTGACCATTATTTTCGTATCAGAAGCTTCACAGCAAGAATATCAACGCTCTTTAAGTTTCTCTTTACTGATATTGATGATGTAAAATATCTTGCGAATAGCGATTTGAACTCTGACCTGACAACGGAATTAAATATGGATGGGGAGCCATTTCAAATGGATATATTAGGATTAGATTACCACTTTAATTTGAAATGTAGGTATATAGATATCGATTTAAGACTACCTGATAACGTGTCTTAAATAATTTTTATATATCGAATTATCGATATATTTTAGTTTAGAATCGATTTGGTTTTATGTTAGATCAGGCGATAATTAAAGTGTCAAAAGTGTAATAAAAAGGAAAAATAATAATGATTTAAATTTAATTTATTTTACCAAACAAATCAGTGTTTACGACGTGGTATTTGGTGGCCTACACTTACGTTTTCTACTTTTAAGAAACACTTAAAATGTACATTTAACCTCAATTGGGATTAATTACTTTGTTGTAATATAAAGTCCGGGTATTTTTTCTCAAAATAGCTAAGAGTTATTTACTTAAGTACATATATTTACATATAAATAATGTTAAAGTTAATGTGCGTGCAATACAAAATATTTCTTAACTTTGAAGGAACTGATGTGATAACGTTCCATTTAAATAATTTTTTTTAAATTTTCGTGTCTTGGTTTACTTTGCCTTAATTATAATAATTTATGTAACAAAATTCAAAAAGTATGAAACATTATTACAACAAAAATATTTTGTACAATTTTTTTAATATTTTAAATGTTACATATACCTAAATTAGCGTTTGACAAACATGGTAATCGGGAAAAATAATCAACTGTCCCATACGTTTGGGTCGAGTAGGTATTGAAGTTTTATATAGGACAGCTGATAATTTTTTCGCCATTTCTGGGATGGTCCCATAGAGAAAATTATTCAGTTTGATAGTCTGATCCACACCCTTAAATATGAACACGTATTTTAGATACACGCTGTATAAGGTCCTACATGATTAGCGGAGGTCCTTAGCACTCATCATTATGAACAACTTTTACTATGGGACCAACCTAGAAATGGCAAAAAAAACATCTGCTGTCCCATACATTTAGTCGAGTTATATAAAAAAACTAGAGGTCGCGCGGTGCGCGGGCCGCGAGCGGCCCGCGAGGGCTTTTTAGGTGGGGTTTGTAACATGACGCAAAATAAATATGATATTTGATTTTGTATGGCAGCCATGTTTTTTTGTATGAAAGCCATCTTTTTTTACCAGCTTGTCAATCGACCCAAGGTCCTACACATTTTTAGTTCGGGCAGTATGGGTGTGCGACTTTTCATTTTCGAGATCCGTGGGGCAGTTCCGGTCAGCGTTCCACTTTTAGGTTATTTCGGTTCTTTGCTGAACTCCCAGGACTTCCCTCTATACGTCTCCCATATATCATTTTTACCCCCCGCGGCTCCATCCGGGAGAACAATTGAGTGAAAATCCAAAAATGAACACTTGTATGGCGGCCATGTTTTTTTGTATAGTAGCCATGATTTTTCAGCAGTTCGTCGATCGACCCAAGGTCCTTGACATTTTTAGTTCGGGCAGTATGGGTGTGCGACTTCTCATTTTCGAGATCCGTGGGGCAGTTCCTGTCAGCGTTCCACTTTTAGGTTATTTCGGTTTTTTGCTGAACTCCCTGGACCTTCCTCTATACGTCTCCCATACATCACTTTTACCCCCCGCGGCTCCTTCCGGGAGAACAATTAAGTGAAAATCCAAAAATGAACACTTGTATGGCGGCCATGTTTTTTTGTATAGTAGCCATGATTTTTTACCGACTCGTCGATCGGCCCAGGGTCTTTGACATTTTTAGTTCCGGCACAGAGGGTGTGCAACTTATAGTTTTTGAGATCCGTAGGGCAGTTCCAGTAAGCGTTCCACTTTCAGGTCTTTTCGGACTTTCCTGAACTCATAGGACCCCCTTCTCTACGACTCCCATACATGACTTTTACCCCCGACGGCTCCTTCTAGGAGAACAATTGAGTGAAAATCCAAAATGAACACTTGTATGGCGGCCATGTTTTTTTGTATGGAAGCCATCTTTTTTCACCGGCTCGTCGATCGGCCCAGAGTCTTTGACATTTTTAGTTCCGGCACAGTGGGTGTGCGACTTATAGTTTTTGAGATCCGTAGGGCAGTTCCAGTAAGCGTTCCACTTTCAGGTCATTCTGGACTTTTTCTAAACTCTTAGGACCCCCCTCTATACGACTCCCATACATCACTTTTACTCCCGACGGCTCCTTCTGGGAGAACAATTGGGTGAAAATCCAAAATGAACACTTGTATGGAATAGTGTAATAAATATATTGTAATAAAAAACTTTGACTTTGACTTTAACTTCGACATCGACATCGACTTTGACTTTATTTTTCGTTTTCTTCCCAGCAGACCCTTTCATTTGATATATATCATGATGGTAGATAAAAAAAAATTGTCTACCATCTTGGGGCGTCCGCCATATTGAATTAAGTGTGACGTTATTTTAGTTTCGTAGTCTTCTCAGCAAACCCTTTCATTTGATACTCATATCATGGTAGTGCATAATACATAAGTAGTCCGCCATATTGGATTTAGAATGACGTCAGTTATCTAACTGCATTGTCATCCTAACGTGTGCAAAATCTCACCTCAATCGGAAACCGCGAAATGGGTCAAATGTAACTTCCAAGATTTTACAGGTGAAGCTAATAAAAGCGTGTTAAGTATCGTTTATATGGCGGCCATGTTTTTTTGTATGAAAGCCATTTTTTTTACCAGCTCGTCAATCGACCCAAGATCCTACACATTTTTAGTTCGGGCAGTATGCGTGTGCGACTTCTCATTTTCGAGATCCGTGGGGCAGTTCCAGTAAGCGTTCCACTTTCATGTCTTTTCGGACTTTTTCTAAACTCAATGGGCACCCCTCTATACGACTCCCATATATGACCTTTACCCCCGACGGCTCCTTCTGGGAGAACAATTGTGTGAAAATCCAAAATGGACACCTGTATGGCAGCCATGTTCTTTTGCTTTTTTTCACCGGCTCGTCAATCGTCCCACGGTACTCGAAATTTTTAGTTCCGGCACCGTGCGTCTGCAACTTGTAGTTTTCGAGATCCGTAGAGCAGTTCTGGTCACGGTTCCACTTTCAGGTTATTTCGGATTTTTCCTAAACTCACTGGACCCTTCCCTATATATCTCCCATACATAACTTTAACCTCCCACGGCTCCTTCTGTGAGAATAATTGTGCGACAATCCAAAATGAACACTTGTATGGCGGCCATGTATTTTTTTTGGAAGCCATCTTTTTTTTACCAGCTCATCAATCGACCCAGGGTCCTCGACATTTTTAGTTCGGGCAATATGGGTCTGCGTTTTGCCGTTTTCGAGATCCGTAGGGCAGTTCCGGTCAGGGTTCTACATTCAGGTCATCTCGGATTTTTCTTAAACTCACTGGAATTTCCACTATACAACTTCCATACATGACTTTTACCCCGCACGACTCCTTTTAGAACAATTGCTCCAAAAGAAGCGTTTATATGGCGGCCATGTTTTTTTGTATGAAAGCCATTTTTTTTACCAGCTCGTCAATTTACCCAAGATCATACACATTTTTAATTCGAGCAGTATGGGTGTGCGACTTCTCATTTTCGAGATCCGTGGGGCAGTTCCGGTCAGCGTTCCACTTTCAGGTCTTTTCGGACTTTTCATAAACTCATAGGAGGGGGTCCTATTCTATATGACTCCGATACATGACTTTTACCTCCCACGGCTCCTTCTGGGAGAGCAATTGTGTGAACATCCAAAATGAACACTTGTATGGCCGCCATCTTTTTTGTATGGAAGCCATCTTTTTTTCACCGGTTCGTCAAACGGCCCAGGGTCCTTAACATTTTTAGTTGGGGCGGTATAGCATTGCGACTTGTAATTTTCGAGATCCGTAGGGCAGTTCCGGTCAGCGTTCCACTTTCAGGTCATTTCGGACTTTTCCTGAACTTATAAGACCCCCTTCTATACGAATTCTATACATGAGTTTTACCACCGAAGGCTCCTTCTGGGAGAACAATTGAGTGAAAATCCAAAATGAACACTTGTATGGCGGCCATCTTTTTTTGTATGGAAGCCATCTTTTTTTCACCGGCTCGTCAATCGTCCCAAGGTACTCGAGATTTTTAGTTCCGGCAGTATGGGTGTGCGACTTCTCATTTTCGAGATCCGTAGGGCAGTTCCGGTCAGCGTTCCACTTTCAGGTCATTTCGGACTTTCCTGAACTCATAGGACCCCCTTCTATACGACTCCCAAACATGACGTTTACCCCCGACGGCTCCTTCTGGGAGAACAATTGAGTGAAAAACCAAAATGAACACTTTTGTATGGCCGCCATCTTTTTTTGTATGGAAGCCATCTTTTCTTCACGGGCTCGTCGATCGACCCAGGGTCCTCGACATTTTTAGTTCCGGCAGTATGGGTGTGCGACTTGTAACTTTCGAGTTCCGTAGGGCAGTTCCGGTCAGCGTTCCACTTTCAGGTCATTTCGGACTTTTCCTAAACTCACAGGACCCCCCTCTATACGACTCCCATACAATACTTTTACCCCCCACGGATCCTTCTGGGAGACCAATTGCTCCAAAAGACGCGTTTGTATGGCGGCCATATTGAAAAATGGCGGAAAATAAAAGTCGACCACGGATTATGAATCGGTGTCCCCGAAAACCCCCGGACGCCAATTTTCAGCCGGCTCGGAGCAACTTATTTTTCGGCCACCATTTTGGATCAGCCATCTTGGATTTTTATGACCACCAGCGGAAAGCCCCCTCCATCTTCTATGAAAATGGTTCGAGCACCCTCCCGCTATCTCCAACGGTTTCGGAACGGTGAGCGTTTCAATTTTGTATGGCCGCCATTTTTTTTGTATGGAAGCCATCTTTTTTTCACCGGCTCGTCAAACGGCCCAAGGTCCTCGACATTTTTAGTTCAGGCGGTATAGGTTTGCGACTTGCCGTTTTCGAGATCCGTAGGGCAGTTCCGGTCAGCGTTCCACTTTCAGGTCATTTCAGACTTTTCCTAAACTCATAGGACTCCCCTCTATACGACTCCCATACATCACTTTTACCCCCCACGGCTCCATCTGGGAGATCAATTGGGTCAAAATCCGAAATGAACACTTGTATGGCGGCCATATTGAAAAATGGCGGAAAATAAAAGTCGACCACGGATTATGAATCGGTGTCCCCGAAAACCCCCGGACGCCAATTTTCAGCCAGCTCGGAGCAACTTATTTTTCGGCCGCCATTTTGGATCCGCCATCTTGGATTTTTATGACCACCACCGGAAAGCCCCCTCCATCCTCTATGAAAATGGTTCGAGCACCCCCCAGCTATCTCCAACGGTTTCGGAACGGTGAGCGTTTCAATTTTGTATGGCCGCCATTTTTTTTGTATGGAAGCCATCTTTTTTTCACCGGCTCGTCCATCGGCCCAGGGTCCTTGACATTTTTAGTTCAGGCGGTATAGCATTGCGACTTGTAATTTTCGAGATCCGTAGGGCAGTTCCGGTCAGCGTTCCACTTTCAGGTCATTTCGGACTTTTCCTGAAGTCACTGGACCCCCCTCTATACGACTCCCATACATGGCTTTTACCCCCAAGGCTCCTTCTGGGAGAACAATTGGGTGAAAATCCGAAATGAACACTTGTACGGCGGCCATATTGGAAAATGGCGGAAAAAAAAATTTGATCGCGGATTATGAATCGGTGCCCCCGAAAACCCCCGGACGCCAATTTTCAGCCGGCTCGGACCATTTTTTTTTTTGGCCGCCATTTTGAATCCGCCATCTTGGATTTTTATGACCCCCACCGGAAAGCCCCCGTCGTCCTCTATGACATTTGGTCGAGCACCCCCCCGCTATCTCCAACGGTTTCGGAACGGTGAGCGTTTCAATTTTGTATGGCCGCCATCTTTTTTTGTATGGACGCCATCTTTTTTTCACCGGCTCGTCAAACGGCCCAGGGTTCTTGACATTTTTAGTTCCAGCACTATGGGTGTGCGACTTGTAATTTTCGAGATCCGTAGGGCAGTTCCGGTCAGGGTTCCACTTTCAGGTCATTTCGGATTTTTCCCGGACTCACTGGACCCCCTTCTATACGACCCTCATACATGACTTTTACCCCCCACGGCTCCTTCTGGGAGAACAATTATTGTGTCAATCAGTCAGTGAGTCAGTGGTAATCGAGCTTTATATAAGTAAACTAGAGGTCGCGTGGGTGCGCGGGCCGCATGCGGCCCGCGGGGCATTGTAGGTGGTGCTTGTAACATAACTTAAAAAAAATATGATTTTTGATTTTGTATGGCAGCCATGTTTTTTTGTATGGAAACCATCTTTTTTTCACCGGCTCGTCAAACGGCCCAGGGTCCTCGACATTTTTAATTCCGGCAGTGTGGGTGTTCGACTTTTCATTTTCGAGATCCGTAGGGCAGTTCCGGTCAGTGTTCCACTTTCAGGTCATTTCGGACTTTTCTTAAGCTCACAGGACCCCCCTTTATACGACTCCCATACATCGCTTTTACCCCCGACGGCTCCTTCTGGGAGAACAATTGGGTGAAAATCCGAAATGAACACTTGTATGGCGGCCATATTGAAAAATGGCGGAAAAAAAAAATCGACCCCGGATTATGAATCGGTGCCCCAGAAAACCCCCGGATGCCAATTTTCAGCCGGCTCGGACCATTTTTTTTTTTGGCCGCCATTTTGAATCCGCCATCTTGGATTTTTATGACCCCCACCGGAAAGCCCCCGTCGTCCTCTATGACATTTTGTCGAGCACCCCCCCGCTATCTCCAACGGTTTCGGAACGGTGAGCGTTTCAATTTTGTATGGCCGCCATCTTTTTTTGTATGGACGCCATCTTTTTTTCACCGGCCCGTCAAACGGCCCAGGGTTCTTGACATTTTTAGTTCCAGCACTATGGGTGTGCGACTTGTAATTTTCGAGATCCGTAGGGCAGTTCCGGTCAGGGTTCCACTTTCAGGTCATTTCGGATTTTTCCCGGACTCACTGGACCTCAAGGTTTATGACTTCATGTATGACTTGTACCCCCCACGGCTCCATCTGGGAGATCAATTCTGTCAATCAGTGAGTCAGTCAGTGAGTCAGTGGTAATCGAGCTTTATATATATAAACTAGAGGTCGCGTGGGTGCGCGGGCCGCATGCGGCCCGCGGGGCATTGTAGGTGGTGCTTGTAACATAACTTAAAAAAAATATGATTTTTGATTTTGTATGGCAGCCATGTTTTTTTGTATGGAAACCATCTTTTTTTCACCGGCTCGTCAAACGGCCCAGGGTCCTCGACATTTTTAGTTCCGGCAGTGTGGGTGTTCGACTTTTCATTTTCGAGATCCGTAGGGCAGTTCCGGTCAGTGTTCCACTTTCAGGTCATTTCGGACTTTTCTTAAGCTCACAGGACCCCCCTTTATACGACTCCCATACATCGCTTTTACCCCCGACGGCTCCTTCTGGGAGAACAATTGGGTGAAAATCCAAAATGAACACTTGTATGGCGGCCATATTGGAAAATGGCGGAAAAAAAAAATTGATCCCGGATTATGAATCGGTGCCCCCGAAAACCCCCGGATGCCAATTTTCAGCCGGCTCGGACCATATTTTTTTTTGGCCGCCATTTTGAATCCGCCATCTTGGATTTTAATGACCCCCACCGGAAAGCCCCCGTCGTCCTCTATGACATTTGGTCGAGCACCCCCCCGCTATCTCCAACGGTTTCGGAACGGTGAGCGTTTCAATTTTGTATGGCCGCCATCTTTTTTTGTATGGACGCCATCTTTTTTTCACCGGCTCGTCAAACGGCCCAGGGTTCTTGACATTTTTAGTTCCAGCACTATGGGTGTGCGACTTGTAATTTTCGAGATCCGTAGGGCAGTTCCGGTCAGGGTTCCACTTTCAGGTCATTTCGGATTTTTCCCGGACTCACTGGACCTCAAGGTTTATGACTTCATGTATGACTTGTACCCCCCACGGCTCCATCTGGGAGATCAATTCTGTCAATCAGTGAGTCAGTGGTAATCGAGCTTTATATATATAAATACGTATCCAATAGGCAAGATTTGACGCGCAACACGTGACGCTCAACATGTTGTTCATCATGTCTTTATTTGTATGGAATAGTTGATTTTAGCGATTCCAGATTTAGTCCCAGCTCCCATAGTAAAAGTTGTACATAAAGAACCTCCACTAATAAAGTAAGATATTACATGTATTTATGGAGTCATGAGATATGTTTTGGAAGTGATATCAAAACATTTGGGAAATTCTGACAAATATAAAAATTCTGCAATAACAATTATAGGATTAAAAGCGACTATAAAAGTTCTAATTGTTTTTTTATCTGTTTATTTGCATTTTTATCTGTAAATCCCGACACCAACAATGACCTTCTGTCCATAATTAACATTTCGTGTTAAAAATTGGCCGATAGATACATATAATTATAATTTAGGAGATATGATAATAAAAAAATGCGATAACGAACGACATAACACGCTTAAGATGAATATCTCAAATTTACCATTTCTTAAAGGCCTCAAATCAGTTTTTATCCCCAAATTGCCTATCTTTCGTCGTTTATAATTTTATATGTGTCCACATTATCATTAATTTCGTGTTGAGAGTTGTTCTTTAGATAACGATTTAGAACTGGGAGATACATAACAAAATAATTAAGAAAACGATCAAATACAAGTTGCCTTTTAAAATAAATATCACCATTGGCTCTCATTTATCTTTAGAACCATAAATCTTCCATCTTATAAAATACTATTGTATCCGATAGTAACCTATATTAAATTTCGAAGATAAGATTATTAAAAATTGCGATTACAAAAACGCAATATCTACGTTTAAGATGGTCACACAAATACTATTTCTACTACCTACTACCATTTCTATTTCTATTTGTAAAGCTCTCAAATCATCATTAAAATGTTATTGCCTTTTAAGTTCCTATATATTTACTTAATCCGTAAATGTTCCATCGTTTTAAATTCCCCATGTGTCTTATCTACATTAACAACACAATGTCGTGTCAGGACCTGCGATGACGTCAGCATTCAGTGCTGACTCATGGCATGCTAGCCATGTCTGGCACCACAGATAATGGAATGAGGTTGGCACCATTCACGAACTCCTTAGATTATTTATAGCAGATTCGGATAACCCGCGATTAACTTTGAAATAAGTTTGGCAAAGCATTTTGGGATTAGAATTTTTTATTGACATATTCATTTAATTTCTTTTTTGTTTTTAACCGACTTCAAAAAAAAGGAGGAGGTTCTCAATTCGACGCGTATGTTTTTTTTTTTTTTTTATGTTTCTTACCTCATGTCTCTCGACTGCGTGAACCGATTTTGGTGATTCTTTTTTTATTTGAAAGCTGGTGCTTCCCGAATGGTTCCATTTTAATTTGGTCCAGTTCTGACAATGGGATCTATGAGAAAACCATATAAGTCATAAATTTACATTAAGTATGTGCGCGACAAATGGTCGAATAACTCAATATCACGCCAACCGATTTCGATGGTTCTTTTTTTGTTTGAAAGGGTATACTTCAGAAGTGTTTCCATTTAAATTTAGTGAGGATCTGATGAAGATCTTCGGAGATAGACAATGGAACTCTTGAATGAATAACAGCACATCACTCGCGATTGCTGTAATCTCATGTTTATGTATTGTTTATGCCACTCAAAATTGAAAAATAACATAAACTTTAAAAAAAAGTAAAAACCGACTTCAAAAAACTAAAAAGTATAAAATAATGGCAGTGGCCCCGACTTCAGAAGCTGTTAAGTTTTTTTAAGAACAGAAGAGAAGAGTTTTTTATTTTATACTTTTTAGTTTTTTTTTATAATGAAGACTGCTATGCAGTAGGTATTTGTCAAGCCAGTATTTTTGATGGATCTAAAAATGGTTGCGCATCAGACAAAACGCATTTTTTTTTGTTTTTTTAATTGTAAATCGTATAATGCATGCTTCATGGGTAATTACAATAATTTCGTGCAATGCTATGTTAATATTGTGTAGGTATATTTTTTACTTACACTGGCTAATCCTTTTTTTTGTAATCTTTTAAGTCAAGGTTTTTATTTAATAGGGTTTCGGATATTACTTACATTCGTAGATTGTTTTGGCTGCCAATAAACACCCACCCGCAAATATCGGAAGCTCAAAACAATCTTTGTATAAACATGGTAAATACCCCGTTCTTAACTCTAATACTAATCGATAGATGGATTTCTAATCAGTATCCATTTTTGTTGGAAAATAACTTTATTTGACAAATGTGACAATGATGTGTTGACCCTGATAGATTGTATGAAAGTTTTATTATCATGAGTCGGGTAAAGAGAAAACCAAAACTATTTGTTTCGATAAGTATGAGGTTTTAACTATAATGAGAATGCATTTCAACAGCATTAAAATCTTTTATAATGTTTGTGTTAGAAACCTCAATTTGGAAACTCATGGTAGCCGGTTTTACAACATTGATTATAATGTACGATGCTGGGCCAGTGGGATTCAGTTATAAACGAAAATGTTGTTCCATGACTCACTCAATATGTGTTCTACCTATTTATAAATAGCAATAAAACTTTCCCCTTGTCCCGAAGTTAATTAAATAATATAGGGCACTAGTATGAGTCACTGTGTATTTTATTATCCCCCGACAAAAAAGAGGAGTGTTATAAGTTTGTAGTGTGTATCTGTTTATCTGTCTGAGGCATCGGAGCTCCAAAACGGATGGACCGATTTCAATGCAATTATATTTACTTGAAAGCTTGTTTAATCGGGTATAATCATGAAAAATATATATTCATGAAAATCTGTTCAGCCGTTCAAAAGTTACAGCTCTTTTTCTAGTTGGAGTCGGGGGTTTTTGACGGTTAGGTTGTATTGAAAAGTATTGTTCGTGGCTTTTGCTCGTATTACTAATATTCGTGTTAACCCCAGTTCCGCCAAATATTTTTGCATCAGGAACGGGTTTAACACAAAATTTAACGGGAACGGATTTAAATCTGACTCACGATCTTTTGTCAAGAAATGCGCTCAACACTTCCTTGAAAAGACATAAAATATAATAGAAATTAGAATATAAACGACATATTTTTTAATTAAGTTTGAACATTTTTCTCGTTTATTATTTGGTGATCGACCTATGTCTGACTAAACCGCACCTATTGTTTCCAATAGGTGCGGTATCTATTTTCATAAATACCTACTCAATTAACAATAAAATATGATATAGGGAACAATTAAATTAAATCAGTATAAGATTATAAAAAGTTATGCTACACATAAATTTGTTTAATAAACAAAATAACCAAAATAAATACGTAGCAATTTTCAAATACAACATCAACGAAAAACGCAATTTAAACTAATATTATAAAGAGAAAAGATTTGATTTTTTGTATGTTTGTTTGTTTGTAATAGATAAAATTAAAAAGTACTGGACCGATTTTAAAAATTCTTTCACCAGCAGAATGCTTCATTATCAGCGAGTAACATAGGCTATAATTTATAAAGATATCACGCGGGCGAAGCCGCTGGCGAAAGCTACATTTCATATATCTATTGCCTACTAGAGTACATCTGGTAAATAACATTTGTGTGCAGCTTTATTTCCATTGATAAGCATCTTACGAACCATCTGATTCACGTCATAGTCACAAGTATTTGCACTTATTTCCGTTGGCCATGACTCTGTGCCATATTAATGTCACAGAACAAAAGCAATACAGTCTTTCCATTCATATGTGTGACTCTCAAGTACCTATTCTCGAGTACCAGCATTGTCTTGCATACTTTAAGTTTTTTTCTCCTTTGTATGTCCTTTCGTCACGCCATACGAATCTACGAGGTCAAGAGGCCCCTAAATCGCAGCATCTATCTTCATAATACATAATATTATATTATTCTTATTTCTTACAATCAAAATGGAAATGTATGACTAGCAACTTTTTGCACTTTTAGTATTGACTTCCGCATTATTTTTCTTTCTTGGAGCAATTATACTTGATGCCTTACAGAACAAGTGCTCGATGATTGCTGTGATTATCTTACGAAAAAACTGCGATGACGGCAAAAAGTGAAGCACGAAATAATTCGAGCAGATCGCTTTGTGAGTCATTGAAAGCTAGATAATAATAATATTGTAATGAACTAAGTGATGGATCCTGAGACCATTAAATCAAATCTGATTCGGCTTCAATAGCATCTCATCTCTATTGAACTGAAATCAGAAGTCTGAACTTCCAATCGAAGCTTACTGATGCAATCCGAAATTGAAAACATTGTTGCGGAGCTTTACTTCGTCCCTGACTTTTTAATTATACATTGTGCAACGTAAGTTTACCTTTCTGGGAACGTTCTGTGTCGCCTGCGTGAAGATCGACCGTGGGAGTGCGTCTCCTCGTGACGGTTGACTGATGTTACCGATCACAAACAAATTAATGAATGTGCACCGTGAAACAATCAGCTTTTAAAAAACCAACCTGCAAACAATGGAACATCATTTGCCTAATTGAGAGGAACTTTGATGGGAACCAAATGAAACGGACCACTAAGTAGTTTAATGCACCAAAGACCATACAAAAGTTCCAAAGGTTTATCGTCATCGTGAACACATAAATAACGTAAATAAAGAAACGTTCACATTAGATTAAGAGACAACTTAAGATAAGAATGATCAAACTGTTAATTTTATTTGATTTTTAATCGAATGTCAATGATCGTCTTAGCACCTACTTCGCCCACAAAGCAACATCGATCGCAGCTTTTGATAGGCGAGAAATTTTATAGGTAGCCGAGACCGAATAGCCTCCGCTTATTAAAAAACAAAATTTTAGGCTCACCGTTCTTCCGGACGGCCATCGCCCACAAATCACAGTTGGGTGATACTGATAACAGTTGTAGCGCGGTTTTGATCTTAGAATTTCCAAGTGATTAGCATAAACAGAGCCAGTCGAGGCAAGGCGAGGCGATTGAGATAGCCAACGGCTTGTTCTGCCACGGTCCGTCGCCGCATATCCATTCAAACGAGATCGGTTACACCTTAATTTATTCACGAATTATCTGATATATCTAAATATAAATAAATTAAACAATAGCTTATTACGGATGTAGAGAAATCTGTTAAGATCATCTGTCATTTGATACAGTGCGGTGTGCTTAATCAATTCTGTGGCTTTGCACTTGACCTTGTACGCGTTTGACTTGTTACATCACGAATGTATGGTGAAAACCTTGCATAGAAATTTGTATACGTAACACAGGGGTTCATTCAAGAGACAGATTATCTTAAACAGAGTACTAATTATTTTTTTACCTTGAATATCCATTAGGTTGCATCATTGATAAAACCAGATCAACCGATATATTTTATCAACATATGTAACAATGGCTAGACGCAGACTTTCCAATTGACCTTTAATGGAGTTAGACACAAAGGTGTCTGGAAATAGTCCAAGGTTAGCCACCGGTAACGGATTTGAGATCCGGTGGTCACGACTTGAGTCGACCGGCTTACTTAAATCTTTGATAATTGCTGTCCTGCAACCCCGCAAAAGGCTCGTGATAAAACTGATATTGAGTATTAATATCCGTATAGCATTAGCCTAGTTCAAAACGTGCCATATTGATGTAGTTTACGGCACTATTGTAGTTGATACATTTGTATCCTGCCTTTGAACTCACCGGTGTGACAATGATGTCATCTAAATAACTTTGAACTACTGTAAAATTTTGAGATTAACAGCGGCCGATTTTAGACTTTGTGCAATCAACCGAAATCTGTCAACACATTAAAAAAAGATTAACGAAAATGTTTAGTTCAGTGGGTTATCTCGGAAATATTTCGACACTATTAATTCGGCCCATGAGATTTCTTACAATTTTTTCACGATTCATCTCGTGGTGAACAAATTTCCCAATTATTTCGTTTCCTGACGTACACGGTCACGATCGCGGACCGTTCGTATGATCGGCCGTTCACCGTAACAAATTTTGATTTTATGGAATTGCATAGTGTGATTCAGTCTCTCATCTCTTACATTTGCAACAAGAGACTATCAGCTCTCCCATAACATCCAATTTGGAATTCGTCCATGGCTTTTACCAAATCGATGTGCAATTTGAACTAGCGTTATCTAAATACTTTTGTGTATTGTATAGCCTTTACCTACATATTTTGCTTCATCGTAGTGCGTTTATAATTTCTCTCCTTTTAAGCATAGATGCCCCGTCTCTTTACGGATACGCCTTTGATGAGATATCAACGTACAAGTGTATAATATGCAAATATCTGAAAGCTGTCCGTGTGACCCACAAACGGGTCGACTCTGCAGCTTCGCAGGCTGAAGGCGCACGCGCCGCGACCCAATCGTACACGATAGTGAATACGAGATAGGCACCGTACACAATGTTTTATTAATCAACTCCATTGTGTGGACTCTGCTTTGTAAAGCCTTTTACAGCACGCTTGACTATTCATGAAAAAAGATAGTCGAGTTATTCTTCTGACGTTTCTCAGAAACTGAATGACTTATTCGTGTTATTGCTGCATTAATGTAATTATTGTTCGCGGTTGAAGTTCCTGCATTTTTTGCTTTTTAATTTCTATCTGCGGAGGAAGTTCTAATAGTAGATGTATAAATAACTGGACATGATTGTTTCCGTTTAAACACTGGTGTTGTTTAACACGCTGTATAATGAACATTACCAATGTCCGGGGAAATAAATTCAATTGTATGTGAACAAAAGGTAACTATTTTAATCTTTACGCGTACAGGATACGAGACCAACCAGACAACAATAAAAATCTAAATGTTTAAATAATACTAGTGGTTCTTCACTCATCGTGTGACCAAGGATGCTATAGCAGTGACATTTCAGTTCAAAGGATATAAAAACAGGACTTTTTACAAAATTTTGACCTTTTCACTTGACTTTCTGTTCTCTAATTTTGATCATTATCTCTGTATCACTCAAAACTGTGTTAGATATCAAATTATCCATATTTATTTATTTAATGCTTTATGCACAGGTAAAAAAAACACTGCACAAAGGCGGACTTAATATCCATTTGCCCATACCCTTTGCCCATATTGATAGTATTTATCTTATAAAATGTGTTCTATAAAGAATAAAGAGCCTAAATCAGAATAAGGCAGTGCAATATCTAGCGCGGTGCATCTAGGACCACCGGCTGAGAGCATTTGCATATCGGCCCCGCTTCATCGCAAACCTGTTGCACTCTGCGTACTAGTATCTATGCTAATTAACCGTTACCAGGTCCTTTTTTACTAGGCTTGCTTTTTGTTTAGCGGATCTAATGTGCTTTCTGGGCTTAGAATTTGATTCGTGAATGTGTTTCTTTGTTTGTTCTTTATTGTCTTCTAGTTTATTGCTAAGTTTGGCTATCGTTATATCACTCATTATAAAGCGTAGGACAAGGGAATTCAACCGATGTTACGGCAAGTCTTTTAAAAATTCAGATTTACGAATATCCCTTTTATCGAACTTATTGGTATCTAAATTGGCTACTAGCTTACATAGATAGATATAAATTACAATATTATACCAAATATGTACAGTGCTGTTGTTTGAATAATTTGTTATCTTTTAATACATAAAAGAGAGGAATTTTCTTCAAACTGTTATTTTCTTGAGTACGTGCACAGTTCATATATAAAACACTATCAATGTTCATCTTATTATTATCTTAAAGATACACCGTAAGCTTAACCACATCTATAAATTACGTGGCTACATCGATCACCCCGATTTAATATCTTCCATCGTTATTCTGTTCTTATTCTTTAACATTGCTCAATGTATTATTATTGATTCACGATTGAGTTTAATGAGTAACCTTCTGTGATTCAGAATACTATTCAAATTAAGCGAACTTAGTAAAAATATACTACCTACAACATTCCTTTTTAATGACATGTTTGCAAATTTCATTTATATCTTTAACACTATCGTGTTGTTTGAAATCAGTGATTGTTTCCTCTTCCGTTATATGGACACATTCCAAAATATTACGGTATTTAAATGAAATGCATTCGTTAATAAAATTATGACCTAGATCATTGAAAATGTTCGAACAACTAAACAAATGCACTGTTTACGTATCTGGGTCTGTTATAAGACATTGAAAAGTACGATGACAACTTAATAACGTCCAGGCTCCAACATTTATCAACATTCAGCGCGACAAATGTGCTTAATTTACTTTGTGTAAGACAGCAACAATAATCTAGACGTTTGCGATATGCATTTCAAAACTCCCAGGATTGTCTTGACTTATCCTTTCATCCCATTAAACGAGTATAAAGTTATAGGATTACTTCATAATGATATTACATTTATAAATATATTTATCTATATCTCTTCAGTTTTAATGTTGTGTTGAGAGAAATACTGGTTGTCTAGCGGCTGGCAGCCCTGTAGGAGCGAATGTCGGGTAACATGTGTAACGTAGTGGATTATTCACGGTTGTCCGATAGGTAGGCTGTTGATGGCCGTGCTAAGATTGCATCGCCTACGCCTCCTAGATTAAGAAACTATCTGCTGACAAGTCTATTTGTTTGACTGGCGCTGCGATGTGTGGCTGGTGTAGTCTTTGCTTGACTTACAGAACTAGATTATTCTTATTATTCTGATCAAGCAGTAAAAAATCTGTATTTGAATTACATCGGCATTCATTCTGTTACCGCACTTACGTTCAGTAATCAAAATATTTAATTTAACGTAATGATTACAGGTAATTAAAATTGAAATACATTATTTGATAAATTTCTGTCACGTTCTTTGCATTGATAAATAGAAATGTGGTCTTGATCGTGATCGATTTTGTTTTCAATTTCATATTTGATATTACAAAATCATCTATCAATAGCTAGAAAGTAGGTACATTTATTGCGTGGGACTAACATTTGAAATACAATTTGGTCACGACTTAAAATGTATGCGATCAAGTCTTAGGTTTCATTTTCTACATCGGCATTCTAAGTAAGTCCATTAACAAAAATGTTTATTACATTCCATCGTATGTCACTATCACTTTCTCTACCGTAGGCCGTATCATTAAAATTCTGTCTGTCGTTTCATGATTATAATTCAGTAAAGCTTGATTGGTTTGGTGGCGGTTGAACTCGAGCTTATTGCGAGTCGTGTTGACAATTCAATCCTTCTTGGCATTGCAAATTAAATGCGTCTGTTGGCTCGGAATTTATTGGTGCCAGTACGAATTTGAAATAACCGATTAACATTTTCAAGCTATTTTTTGTTTACGTTCAACGAGTTCGGGTTCTTAATTGAAATTTTGAACATCCACGCGATGCTCCACTTTTTGTTGATTTGTAATGTCTGTCCGAATGTTGTACATTTTGATTAAAACGATTTGAAATTGTGCGATAACTTTTAAGATTTACTGTTATAAATAATTCATTTCATGCTTCATCTTGCTTCGTTAAATCTTAATTTTCAACGTCCATAATTAATTTGCTGCATTGTCTGAAATCAATTATTGTTTTGATTGAATTAAATTCAATCAATTAATGATCCATTGTTTTATGATAGTTTAGTTTTCACTCATCACAGATGATGCAGATACATATTTCTATTGTACTCGTAGTTCTTTCAATACTATTGATCATTGCCCAATTGGAGTCAATTACTCATTCAGTTGTTTTAAAACAATGTGACGTCATTCACTAACAACAATTATACTTGGGTTGTGCAACGTTTGTTTTAAATGAAATGCAATTATTTTCGATCTCTGTTAAATGGAAGATGCATCCACGGCTTAAGTTACAAGCTTTTACCAAAATTGAAGAACAATTGTTTGCTATCTTATAAAATTGATAAAGAAATCTGTAAAAGGAAAGAAGCCTTAAATATTAAGTTTCATGTCAATAAATATGTCTTTTTACAAAGATGTTGTGACTGTTACATCACAACAATTGGCGACATTGGCGTGTTGGGTGGCAGCTGCTATAAGATATAGTATAATCTCGAGGAAAAAACATAATATGGAGTGTAACGTAAGGGTACTCATTTACTTACTCAAAATTGAAGTGTTTACTGATCAGCAGTTACCTTTTTAGTTTGATGTGTACTTTTGCTCTTAATGTAAGTTTATCATAGATTAATGATAACTTTAATAAACTTTTCGTTACTTTGAAGCTAACCCTAAATCTATTGGTAGAGTAAGTATTCTTTAGTGGACATTCATTCGTTTTGTTTGTATGTTTTAGCTATACTTTAAATAGGTATATGTTCCTTTTAAATTCGCTTGTAACTTAAATTCTTCTACACTTTACTTTCCTATATCTCGTGGGAGACTATTACACGATGCCTTGACTTCGCTAAAGACTCGAGATGCGATAACTATCAGATAAACGCCTACTATTTCTAAACAGTAAATGATCGATGATGCTTCGTTGTGCAAAACGTTGCACGTTACTTTACTATCATTAGATTGGGGTGAGGTTCTGTTAGTAAAGATTGCTTTACAAAATCTTATTTAATGCTTAGTTTTGTTTATGTTGGTGGTGGTCACATGAATACCTAGATGTTTTTCTCAGCTGTTTTTAGACGAATCTATAATAGTTCAAATTTTTATCATTGTGTCCTTTTTCTTGATGAATACTGTATTCTAGTCCAAATGTTTCTAATATACCAAGGAAGACAACTATTCTCGTTAAGCTATCGTCTATTGTATCTTTAATATCTTTGCTGCCTTTAAAATTCCATAGGTCTTTAATATTGTGGCTTTTCTCACTATGACTATTTCTATTATTTTACAATGTTGTTAGATCTTCTAGTGCTTTACAATTATATGTATTACCTGTAGGTGCTTATTGCACAAAATTATTAGCGCCTGAACGCTACTTGATCGATAAGCGGTAATCATACGCCATTTTCAATATTGTGCAGTTTGTAAATCAATTTCAACGTACAGTTATACTACAGACTGATATTGGCACTGTGTTCAGTGTTGCAACATTGGAGGAAAATTTACTGTAGGTATGTACCTAATAGGTATTGTAAACGGGATAATATAGTATTCTGAAAATGATATTTTCTAGATTTCACTATCTTTCTCGTAGGTCGAAGCACTGGAAACATTTGAGATATATATTTATTTAAGATTTGAGCTAATACCATTGGTATCAATCCTGCTATAAAATATTGGTATCTATCTCCTAATGTAAATGACGAGAAAAGAGAGAATTGAAAATGTTTGGTAAAAGCACATTACTGAAGAGATCCCAATGATGCTATAGTTAAAAGATTTATGTATGGAAAAGCCCTCGTTGATTTTCTTAAATCGATTGCTATCTAAGGTCTTACAGCCCGAGGTCCGGAAGGCGTCCTACATCATTATCCTCCTATCTCACCAGTTAGAAATCTTAAAGGTTATCGATTTTACGACAATCGTTACCCTTATATGTTTTAAATAGCCTTTTGGTATGGCTATCTAGATATCACGGTCTAAATGTGTCTTTGTTATCCAAATGCCTGTTTTAATAGTAAGTACGATATATTTTAGAGGTCAGATAATTATAATCTCTGATAAAGGAGGTTTTATTTCGGATATCTTATTTAATCCGATCACGATAAAGTTTTGGAAAGTTGTGACAGTTGCTTTCGTAATTTTCTTGTATATTGCTGAAATGATTTTGAAATACATGGTAATGACTTTCAGTTTGTTTCAGTAACAGATACTGCAAAAGCACTTAAAATTGGTTAAGAATTTCAGTACGATGATAATCTTTTCTTTTAAAACTTCCTGCCTGCTTTTGAGAAATCTCTTTCGTACGATCTATATCAATTCCAAAAGTTACTTGTTCAGATTATTATCAGTTGAATATTTTATATACGATACTTGCATTAATTTAACTAAATGTATCCGCATTCACTTGTGCATAAAGAGGGAAAGACTAATTTCCATATAAGTATAACTTCCATAGTTAAAAAAGATCGTACTAGTTTTAGCATACAGAAAGAAATAAAAAACGGTTTAATTAAACTATAATCTCATAGCCCAAAACTCAGACCAATAAAAAAAGTATTGGTATGAGGACCAAAGTTCGGGTGTGTGATTCATAAACACACAAGACCGTGTGCCCAAACATCCTGACTCAGTACTAACATCTGGCGTACCCTGCACATGTTACGACTGCTCGGGAATCAGGATTGATGCCCGCGATCGTAAAGATTGAAGACTGTTATTTTTTTGTAACATATAACGTAAAGGCATTGACGGCATGGACCATGGTTGGTGCAGTGGCTAAGCAATATCTTTCTACGTTACGTGCCGCAGGTTTGATCCCCGCACGGAACAAACATATTTTGTATGATCTATGGATAGTTGTTTCGGGTCTGAGTGTGTGTGCAATTGTGCATATGAGATGTATGTCTGTGAACTGCATCCTCGATACAGGAGAAATCTTAGTGAGAGGCAACGAAAAAAAAGAAAGAAGGCTAGCAATCTAACCGAATTCTTTAAACAGTGTAGGAGTATTATAGTAGAATCATTAACTCATATTGTATAATAAACATCAACCATTTAGCCAAATCGCTGAAGGCTGAAGGTTGAAAACGGTTCAAACGTACAATTACTAATAGAAACGAGTGCGATAATTACATCTCGTTATGTTGTTAAGTACTAGTGACCCTCACCTACTGGTAACAGTGTAGTAATTAGTGATAGTGACAGTGGTAATGAGCTGATAGAGAACAGTGTATTTAAAGTAGACTTAGTCATTACTAAAATGAGCATAACATGAAGAATATTATTTATTTTGTAAATCGCAACCTACTGTTTCCTAGATTTCACTTTAAAACATATGTCACTATTATAGATGATGACAAAGCAATTGCGTGTATAACGGCTACACATTATGATCAATTTATTAGATTTTACCCATTATTTGTATAGTTTCTGGTTGTACGATTAACATCTATAGTATAATGCCTAATGTGTCGTCGTTTTAGACTATCGCAAACAACTTCAAACCGACCCTAATAATATTTACGTTTTTATCTTCTTCTCTATGGTATTTAGCAGACAAAAGTTTTAAGTCATTCACCAGTAAGTACCTTTAATTCGCACAATAAGCCCGTTGCTTCATAAGAGCTTATTTCAAAATGCTCGTATTTAGGCCGCTTACTTTAACGGCATTATGTTTTGGCTTACGGATTTGCGGTAGTCATAACATAATGTACGTACATCGTCAGTTACTTTAATCGGATTACTTCGTGCTCCCGTCACGAACTGCACCACATTCGTGCCAAGGTCCCAAGTGTTTCACTAATGTGAACTGTACGTAACGTTCCATAATGTTTTGTCTGCGTGTTTTAGATTTTGTGGATTAGGAAAATGTGCGTGAGGTTTTCCTAATGTGTAACATTAATTAAAAGTTCACTTACATCATTTTGCTAGGATTTACGCGCCTACATTGGATACAACGATAAAACGGACTGGTAGATGACCTCTATCGTGTTCATCAAAACTTGCGTTACGATAACAATTGCAACAGAAATCATCTCTCGAATACATCTTTCATTTCGTTCCATTTCCGATCGTGACTTTTCCGATATCGATATTCGACATAAATCTTAATCGATAATCTTTCCGATACGTTGCTTGGCGTCTCGCTGGCTCGTTTCGGCGACTCGCTTTCTCCAGCCTACAAAAAAAGTTGATACGCAAGTGTGGGACCTGTTCTGACCATCTATTGATTGTTATTGTGCTGCTTGTAGAATTATACACACCTTTATAACACGGCTCGAATTACGCGCCGATCGCTGTTGGCGATATTGTATCGATGTTTGTCTTTGATTATATCGGCAAAACTAATTTCGAAGCTTGGATACTCTTTTTTATAGACACTGGCTAATCTTATAGATTGTTTTAGGATTCTTTGATGTACTATAAAGTGAATAACCTACTATCAAATTAAACAACAGTTTATTTTGGAAACCTGTAATTTAGATACCGATATAATATTAATTATGTTAACGAAAAACTGTATCTCAAAACGACAGACTTCCATCAAAGTCCGAAGATAATTATGATAGCTATCAAATCTCTGTCGTATATTAATTGGTACTTTTGCTCTCGATATTAATATCGATTTTCAATACAGTAAAAGTGTTTTTTAACCACTCGATTCATGACGCTAGAATACCTTCAATAATTTATTTTAATTTAAAAGGAACAAGGTTGAAAATTGCTTAACAAAAATGTCGTTTCATATTTTGTAAGATAAACCGCTTCGAAGTTGTGTGTATAGTTTTTTGTGCAAATCTTAGGTATGAAAGTCTTACAACCGGATGTTGTGTTTCACCGTCTGTCTGTCTATCAAACGAAGGGTATGAGGTTCATCGAAAGCATCTTTAAATAATTCGCCTATTGATTGAACGCGTCATAACATCAATCAAGTAATTGAGAGTAAGGAGTGTAACAAAGGTCTAAAGATAAAAGATTTCGGAGTCGTAAAAGTGAAATTTCTTTTGTTGGGAATATTGAAATTAAGAGACATTTGGTGTACAGCATTGAGATTGACGGCACAGATACGCCATCCGAAAGTACGGAAGAAGAAAGCGAAGTAGACTGACATGTACCTAAAGATCGCATCATTCAAAATGATGGTGAACAGCATACGCAACTGAATATAGTAATTTTGATTGTAGTAGAGATACCGAAAGATGTGAGAAAGAGTTAACTTCATATGGAATGTCACAATGAAGTGATTGTATGGGATGTATATTTGTATTTTTATCGTTCAATTTACGTATTTCAGTAATATTGAATTAAATAATATAATAATAAATAATATTCAGTAATAGTAATATTGAATTAAATGGGAAGAAAATTGGCTAAAACAAAGCTGTTGTCACTCACAATCATCATAAAATAGACAATAAAATAATAAGCAAAGAATTTACAACAGTGATATTTGTATTTTTATCGTTCAATTTACGTATTTCAGTAATATGTATCTACCTACTTACTTATAACAATTATATCGTTTTTATAAACGTCTTATAATTGAAAAAAGGTGCAGCAACCCCTGGACTTAAAAATGACAATTTTTAACTCAATTAACATTCATTCTATTTTATGATGAGAAACCCATAATAAAATACAATTGATTACAAACGTATTGCTAATTATGTAAATTCAATGTCATTGTTGATGAATAACACCTATTAGCAGTCATAAAGTTTGTTTGTTTATTGTGACAATTCTTTATAGCTGCCGCACCCTGCATTACCTTATTTTACTACCTCACCGCATTCTTTATATGGATGAATGTGTAATAAAATGGACAAACGTCTGGTGGTTACTTTGCAAGCAAGGACGCGCTTTTGAATTCAGTTTAAGTATCAAATTAAAATCCTTTTTGAGTTATCTCTCGGCTACTGTCGGCTACTTTCTGCAACCCATCGTATGTCATTTGTTGCATGGTTCTGTGCAACTGCAACAGATAAAAGCTTGAATGCAATGTTATCTTAATGATGTAGCAAATACTTTGCACTTTGGGGATCGGTAGGTATTTCTTTGTGTAGTAAAATACTCTTGTCGTTCGAAATTTTAATTTAGATAAGGCTCTTCTGTTTTATCTTGAAATGGTTTTAAATCTCATCTCTTCTCATTTGAACTATGGGTTCCAAAAACAGAAACAACTCTAAAATCTGCTCCACTATTCTTCCTCTTTCTATTCGAAACTGATGACGATTTTACTCTAAAGAATAATTTTATTTCATCCGCAGCTTTTTATCCAACAATACCTTTATTATGAATTCCTAAACATCCCCTTTATCTGCCCCTACATTTCGAAACACTTCAACAAATTGCATACACATACCCCGAGGGTGCATTAATGGCAGATGGATTCCGTTCAAACATCTGCTTGGCACGTGTGTGGCTCTCTTTGTGTGGAAACCATGACAAAGACTTCGGAACTAAAGTAAAAAATAGTGGCCATTCACGAACTGGTGTCTATTTAAAGTTTGATTTGTATAAACTTAATCAGTACTAAAAAGAATAAAACTAATGATTATAGTCGCAGCTGCTTAGATCGGCAGCCCACCCCAGCATATAAGGCAAAAGGGTTGAATGATGATAATTCATATAGAATATAGAAGTATAAAGTGGCTGCCACTGCCAAACCAAGTAAATAGATTCCAATAAAACTAGGAATACCACTTAATATTATAAATGTGAAGAT
The DNA here is from genome assembly GCA_932294325.1 of Allophyes oxyacanthae. Taxonomy (NCBI): domain Eukaryota; kingdom Metazoa; phylum Arthropoda; class Insecta; order Lepidoptera; family Noctuidae; genus Allophyes; species Allophyes oxyacanthae. The sequence continues at coordinate 3,748,405 of OW028617.1, forward strand.
ATTGGAACATCAGACCATTTACAACTATATTAAATAAACTTAAATATGTACCTACACTAATTATTGTTAGATAAATAAATCATAAAATAAAATACAAAGATATTTAGATGTTTGTTACTCAAACTGCTGAAGGGATTTGGGTGAAAGGCATACAAATAGACCATTATTCTGGTCCACTTTTTATATCAGTACATGAAATATTTCCCCCAGGCTATAGCTAAGCTAGTAATAATGATATTATTTACTGGCTTCTATTATAACCTAAATAATATAATGTGCCGATTCGCAAAATAGATAGTCATTCAGTTTTATAGACATGTTATACTGTTCGTAATAAAATAAGCCTACTATTGTGTTTCAGCCTTCACATTACAAATTGAAATGTGATCCGACACCTTCGACCAAATCAACGGTAACGTTCGTTTTACTGTCATAAAATAATGCTGAGTTTACATATTGAATTTCGCTATTAACGTGATCAGATATAAAAAAACATGTTTCGATTTTTTTAAGAGTGGCTTGTTTTTTATATATTCATTTTCCTCTTCTTGTAATAATAATCCTCTTTATTGCACAACATAACAAAAGTACATACTATGGTCATTATAACTAGATACGTGTACAATTGGCGGTCTTATCGCTACATGACGATCACTTCCATACAACCATTGAACGGACTGGAATGTCATGGAAGAAACAAGGGGTAGTCAATGGTGCACTTATAAGAAAAACAACGGAATACTTAACTAATTTAACTTGAATATCTACATTTTGTAATAAATCTATTAGAAAATTCCTCTTTTACGTTTACGAGCAACAAGTTAGTCCTGAGGGGAATATACTTAACAAATTGGTAAGTCACTATGCATCGCCTATTCTCTAAATTATACTAAGAATTGCATACATTTTGCATATCCCATTGGCAATAGTCCAATATTTGCAGTGCCGGTACTTCTTACGTCTTTAGCATCTTCGGCGGTCCGTATCTCGTTGTAATGTGTCCTGTTAAGATTGCAATCGACTAATTTACGATCATGTTCGTAACGCCACAATCAAACGCCGACACGATCCGATTCTCCTTTGCAACGGTTTATACCGCCATCAAAATTTTATAGGTGTTTTAAAGGAGTAAAGTAATTGTATTGTACTCAAAAGTCCCAGTAACAGAGAGTGGGTTCGAATTTATTGTGAAATAAAATCGGTTGTATTACTTGTCATTCTCATTGTACCACCAGTGCAAATATGATATGGTTCCCAGATTATTTAAAATCGCGTGCAGGATTCCAATTTTGTTAAATTTTGACAGGGGCAGAAGCGTTTAAAAAACCGATTAATACATTATTGACATGGAAGCGTAGGACCTTAAATACGCTTTTTACGCATTGCCAGAGCTCCAGAAGCCCTCGAGCGTTACCATTTAGTCAATTAAAAAATAAGTATTCCAAAATTAGAGTCCCCACGATTACCTAAAAAGGAGGAATTCAAAAAGTTGGGTGTTATTGGAACGGCAGACAGCCTGGGATTTAGCTGGGGGCTGTTACAGGCCATTGCCGTTCATATGATGACGTTAGAAAGGATGGACCGGTTTGCGGTATA